>JBBDGP010000994.1:367500-967500 GCA_037952835.1 Lithobates septentrionalis
TGGCACGGCGGTGGGTGACCCCACGGTGAGAGACGAGAGAGAGAGGGATGCGGGTAGTGGCCTTGGGCGGCACTACAGGTACGAGGTCGTTGGGCCGAAAAAGGCGAGCAATAAATCGGTGGGCGGATCATCTGCGCGGATGAGGAGCGGGGAGAACGGAGCATACGCAGCATCCAGTGGTGCAGCTGCTGGAGGGCCATCGGTGAGCGGAGAAGAAATGGAGGAAGACAGGTCGGAAGGAGAGCTGTCGCAGTCGGACGGCGATGGGCAGCAGGAAGAGCCGGCGGCGGTGGTGACGGGACCTTCGGCTGGTGGACACCCTACCAGGCAGCAGGGTAAGAAGACACGTCTTAATAATTCTGGTAATGTGGAGGGTGATGTGGGGGCGGGGGGTAGGGGGGGGCTGGCAGTAGCGGGGCGGTCGACAGCGACCGTGCCTGTTAATCTGGCCGCGCAGGTCGCTGACCGCGCATCGGCGGATTCAGGGTTGCAGGGTTTTGTTACAGGTTTGAAGGAATTACTAAAGAGGTTTGAGCCAGGGCCAAGCGGGAGTCAGTCTCCGGCGGCGGCATGGGTTGATCCCAGGGAGGGGCTGGGGGTGGGCACGGGGACTGTTACTGGCCCTAGTGTTGCGGCGCCCGTGGGAGAAGTCACAGGGGCGGCTGTGCAAGCGGAGGTTCCTAAGACACAGGACGGGGCTGCGGGAGAGGGGGCGAAGAAGCAGGACTTAGTGAGGCTGGTGGACGCCGCGAAATGCGAAGATTATGTGTGCTTTGAGGGTCCGCTTGGTGCACATTTGAAGCCGGAAGTTAGAGAAAAAATTTGGAAAGGGGAATACGTAGAGATTTTTGCTCTATTGCCCCTTGAAAAGTTTAATTTAGATAGAGTCAAGCCGGAGGATACTAAAAAAGAGGATGAAGAAAAAAGGAGGTATAGGCTAATACCAAGGACATTTACGAACTGGCTACAGGCGTTTGCAATCATGGCAAGCGTGATTGGGGAGAAGAATCCTGAGCACTGTTCGGCATTGTTCTGCTACTTGGACGCCGTGGGAGAAGCTTATAGAGTCTACGGGGGCACGGCTTGGCTGCGGTATGATGAGCAATTCCGACAGCGGAGGGCCATCCGCCCGGCGTTGAGGTGGGACCACAAGGACATCAGCCTATGGATGCGTCTCATGACTTCAACTAGGCAGACGGGTCAGTTTTTTCAGGGGGGGGGCGGTGCATCAGCTAACTCCGGTCAATCGGCCACAAGAAAAAAAGGGGGTTTGTTGGCAATTCAATGAGGGGTCATGTAGATTTGGAGGGTCGTGCAAGTACAAGCACGAATGTTCAGGCTGCGGGGGGGGGAGCCACCCGCTATCGCGGTGTTTTAAACAAGGAAAAAGGCCGTGCCGGAGAGTCTATTAGTAAAGGGGACAACACCGGTGAGATTGGGAAGGATGGAGCCCTTCCTAGATAGGTACCCGGATAAGGAGGCAGCGCGATTACTAGCTCGGGGGTTTTCGGAGGGTTTTAGAATACCTTCTCGCTTAGTGGACACGCCCCCGAGGTCGCGCAACTTGAAGTCAGCGTTGCTTCATGGGGAAGTGGTGGGTGAAAAGTTACAGAAGGAAGTTAGGTTTGGGCGCATGAGTGGTCCTTTTGCAGAAGTGCCAATACCGGATTTAGTAGTGTCCCCGCTGGGGGTGGTGCCTAAGAAAGAGCCCAATAAGTTTAGGCTGATACACCACTTGTCATACCCAAAAGGGGGGTCGGTGAACGATGCCATCAATCCGGAAGAGTGTGCGGTGTCGTACACGTCATTTGATGCCGCAGTAGTTTGGGTTAGGAAGTATGGGCAAGGGGCATTGTTGGCGAAAGCTGACATAGAGTCGGCTTTCCGCTTGTTACCGGTTCATCCGGAAAGTTTTAGTTTACTGGGTTGTTGTTGGCAGGACGAATATTACATAGATCGTTGTTTACCTATGGGGTATCCTGCGCGTTGTTCGAAAAGTTTAGCTCCTTTATTGAATGGGTGGTCCGGGACGTCGCGGGATTGAACTCCATCATCCACTATTTGGATGATTTTCTCTGCATCGGCCCTCCTAGGTCGGAAGTTTGTGCGGTCCTGTTGGCGACTTTGGAGCATATTGCGGAGAAGTTTGGCATCCCGTTGGCTCCGGAGAAGACAGAAGGTCCCAAAACGGAGTTGAGTTTTTTGGGCATCATTCTGGACACTGAGGCAATGGAGTGTAGACTACCTGAGGATAAGCTGACGGCGTTACAGGCGGAAATTCGGGGTATCAGTGGGCTGCGGAAAGTTCAATTACGGGCGTTACAATCATTGCTAGGTAAGTTGAACTTTGCGTGTCGAATTTTGCCTATGGGAAGAGTATTTTGCAGGCGGCTGTCTGCAAGTACGGCAGGGGTGGAATCTCCTAGGCACTACGTACTTTTGCTGAAGGCTCACAGGGAAGACCTACAAGTTTGGCACACATTCCTGGCTAAGTTTAACGGCAGGGCGTTGTGGATGTCAGGGCCAGTGAGCAATTTCGACTTGGAATTGTACACGGATGCGGCAGGATCAGCAGGTTTTGGAGCATTCTTCAGAGGAAAGTGGAGTGCAGGGCCTTGGCCGCAGTCGTGGAAGGACGCAGGTTTGCTGAAGAACATGCTGCTTTTGGAACTGTTCCCGGTGGTATTGGCAGTGGAGTTATGGGGTGAGTTGTTTAGGAATTTAAAGTTTAGGTTTCATGGGGACAACCTGGGGGTGGTGCAGGTGATCAATAAAGTATCAGCGGCGTCACCGCCGGTGATCAAGTTGCTTCGACACCTTGTACTGAGATGCTTACAGCTAAACGTGTTTATCTATGCGGTGCACCTCCCAGGGGTGGAGAATGTCGTGGCTGGTGCTCTGTCTCGCATTCAGTGGGACAGATTCTGGGAATTGGAGCCAGGGGCGGAGCAAGACGGGATCCCGTGTCCAGACTGGCTGTGGAGGATTGCGTTGGAGGACTAGTAGGATGGATCAAACGGTCGGTGAGCGATGCAACATGGGCTGCTTACAACAGAGTATGGCAGGAATGGGCAGCTCTGCTGAGACAGGTGAAGGAAGGACATGAAGACCAGGAACTTGGGTTGCTAGTTTTATACTTCGTTGCCAGGAATTTGGAGGATGGGGTGTCGGTGTCTGGGATCGAAAAGAAATTGGCAGCTCTATCATTTTTGTTAAAATTTCAAGGCTTACCTAATTTTACTAAAGATTTTTGGGTGAGGCAGGCATTGAAGGGTTACAGACGGGCTAAGCCGGGGAGAGACTCCAGGCGGCCAGTTTCGTTCCAGTTGTTGGGTCGGATTGTTGGGTGCTTGGACAATGTATGTTCGCCAGGATACGAGGCGGTGTTGTTCAAGGCGGCATTCGCATTAGCGTTTTTTGGGGCATTCAGGATTAGTGAGTTAGTTAGTCCCTCCAAAAAAGAGAAAGGGGGGTTGGGAGGGTCGGATGTCAGCTGTGGGGATGACAGGTTGTCCATTCTAGTAAAAAAGTCAAAAACAGATCAGGACTGTGCAGGTTTTCGCGCTGCCCGGTTCTCCTTTGTGCCCAGTACATTTGGTGAAAAGGTTGGCAGCGATACGCCCGGGGGGGGAGGCCCCCTTTCTAATACATCAGGATGGGTCGTTTTTATCTCGCTTTCAATTTATTGCGATTTTCAAAAAATGTTTGGGGATATTAGGTTTGGAAGGTGAAAAGTTTTCATCCCACTCGTTTAGGATAGGGGCGGCTACGGAAGCTGTTCGGTGGGGATTGAATGAGGCGGCAGTAAAGAGGATTGGGAGATGGGAATCGAGGCGGTTTAGGTCTTATGTTCGCCCGCACTTGTTGTAGGTCTATATATTAAAAAAAAAAAAAAAGTTTCTGTTGGGTCTACAGTAATGGGGGAGTATGGTATTATGTATTGTTATGTCGGTAAATTGTTGGGAGGTATTGATGTTTTTGGGGGTTTTTGTTTGTGTTTCCTTCTTGCAGGTCGACAGCAATGCCTTGTGTGGATCGTTGGCCACTCGTATGTCTGTTGGGGGGCCAGGAGGGGAGATGCTAGGAGGGATGGGAGACAGCTGGGTTTTTCTAGGCAGGAAGTTTGTTTAAGGTGGTTTGGGGTGCCGGGCATGCTGTGGGGTAGGACAGTGTCAGAAGTTCACAAATTGGCACGCATAGACAGAGCGCCGGACGTGTTATTATTGCATGTGGACGGCAATGATCTGGGGTTGAGGTCAATGTTGGATTTGGTGAGAGACATTAAGTTCGACTTTTGGCAGCTCAGGATGTCTTTTCCACGCATGCTCATTGTGTGGTCGGATATCGTGGCGCGTACCACTTGGAGATTGGCCAGGTCGGTTGACAAGATCAACCGGGCAAGGAAGAAGGTCAACAAAGAGATTAGCAGCTTTGTAGTGAGGAATGGAGGTCTAGCGATAAGGCATTTGGAATTGGAGGTGGATACCTGGAGATATTTAAAAAGAGATGGGGTACACCTGAACGATGTGGGGACAGATTTATGGGCATTGGGTCTGCAAGATGGGATCCAGTGAGCTTTGAGGGTGTGGCAGGGCACACAAGGGTAAGGTATTACCCTGGTGTGTGCTGTGGCGTGATGTTGGCCTTTGCGGGTGAAGGATTAAACCCCAGATATGTAAGAGATCGGGACCCATCGCTAGTATGAGGCCCGTTGGTGAGATTTCAGCTAACAAGGGTTTTAGCTTGAATTGGTTATTGGGGCACTGTGGGCTATTGGTTGATTGTCTCCGAGCTAGCTTGTCAGCTGGAGGCCTAGTTTATAGTTATAGTACCGCAGTGCCTGAGTCTCTTGAGTTTTAAGTTTGGTGGGTTTTTTCCCTGCAAAGACCAACGGGAGTGGTAGTTAAGAAAAAGGATATGTCAGGTGTTTTATACGGTTTATATGATGTTGATAAATTATTATTATTAATGGTTATATTTTAATAAAGTTAATTGGCTGCTACGGCCAATATTTTACTCCATATGGGTGTTGCCTCAATTATTGGGGTAGAAGGTTGGGGTATGCAGCTAGTGGGTAGTGGGTAAGAAAGGGGTAGCAAGTGACATCTGTTATACAGTAGTCAAGTAAGCCCGGAGCCAAAAAGACAAAAAGAAATAGGCAGAGGGCGGGCATGACAGGGTTAAGAGGGGTACTTGCAAGGTGGGGTGGCTGTAAGGAAGATTGTGGTTGGTGGGGAAGAGTATGGGGCGGAGCAGAGGGAACTTAGCTGGGGGGGAAGATCCCGCCCAAGCTCAGTGGTGTCGGAGGAACAAGCGTCCCACCCTCCCTCCCTTTATCATGTGGTAAGTTGGGTAAGTTAAGAGATTAAGTGGTGGTACTGTATTGTAGAGAGGCAGTCGTGGCAGTGGCGTGATGTTGGCCTTTGCGGGTGAAGGATTAAACCCCAGATATGTAAGAGATCGGGACCCATCGCTAGTATGAGGCCCGTTGGTGAGATTTCAGCTAACAAGGGTTTTAGCTTGAATTGGTTATTGGGGCACTGTGGGCTATTGGTTGATTGTCTCCGAGCTAGCTTGTCAGCTGGAGGCCTAGTTTATAGTTATAGTATCGCAGTGCCTGAGTCTCTTGAGTTTTAAGTTTGGTGGGTTTTTTCCCTGCAAAGACCAACGGGAGTGGTAGTTAAGAAAAAGGATATGTCAGGTGTTTTATATGGTTTATATGATGTTGATAAATTATTATTATTAATGGTTATATTTTAATAAAGTTAATTGGCTGCTACGGCCAATATTTTACTCCATATGGGTGTTGTCTCAATTATTGGGGTAGAAGGTTGGGGTATGCAGCTAGTGGGTAGTGGGTAAGAAAGGGGTAGCAAGTGACATCTGTTATACAGTAGTCAAGGAATATTACACTTTTATTGTTTTACTTTAAGCATTATTAAAATCACTGCTCCTGAAAAAACATGCATTTTTAAAACTTTTTTTGCATTGATACATGTCCCCTGGGGCAGGACCCAGGTCCCCAAACACTTTTTATGACAATAACTTGCATAAATTAGCACTTTTGATTTCTCCCATAGACTTTTAAAGGGTGTTCCACTGCTTTTGAATTTGCCACGAACACCCCAAATTGTTCGCTATTCGGCGAACGGGCAGACAGACAATGTTTGAGTCTAATGCCGCGCACACACGGTCGGACTTTCTGTCATACTTGGTCCGGCACACTTTCTGACGGACTTTGTCCGCCAGGTGCGCCGGACTTTAAAACGGACAGACTTGCCCACACACAAGTTATTGTCATAACTGCGGGGCCCCCCCACCCCAAAGCAACTTGTCCCCATGTTGATGAGGACAAGGGCCTCTTCCCGACAACCCTGGCCGTTGGTTGTCGGGGTCTGCGGGCAGGGGGCTTATCGGAATCTGGGAACCCCCTATAATAAGAGGGCCCCCAGATCCCGGCCCCCCCACCCTATGTGAATAAGTATGGGGTACATGGTACCCCTACCCCTTCACCCAGGGAAAAAGTGTAAATAATAAAACACTACACAAGTTTTTAAAATATTTTATTAAACAGCTCCGGGGGGGGAATCTTCCTCCGGCTTCGGGGGTCTTCTTCCGGCTTCAGGGGTCCCTCCGGTTCATCTTCTCCCGGCGTCCAGTTGGTTCTTCTCCGCTCTCTTCTCCCGGTGTTCCAGTTCTTCGGCCAGCTCCCCCGCTGTCTTCAGGTAGCTCTCTTGCCAGCAGAGGTCCGGACTTCTGGGCTTCTGGGCTTCTTGTCTTCTCTTCTCTTCTCCAGATGTTGACACGACGCTCTCTCCAGCTGGACTGCTCTCTGAGGGCTGCGTTGTGACTTATATAGGCGGAGACCCCGCCTCCTTTTGATGTCACAGTCCCTGGGCATGCTGGGACTGTGATGTTTTAGGGGGCGTGGTCACTGGGTGATGTTGACCACGCCCCCTAAAATGTCACAGTCCCAGCATGCCCAGGGACTGTGACATCAAAAGGGGGCGGGGTCTCCGCCTATATAAGTCACAACGCAGCCCTCAGAGAGCAGTCCAGCCGGAGAGAGCGTCGTGTCAACATCTGCAGAAGAGAAGAGAAGACAAGAAACCCAGAAGCCAAGAAGCACAGAAGTCTGGACCTCTGCTGGCAAGAGAGCTACTTGAAGACAGCGGAGGAGCCGGCCGAAGAACTGGAACACCGGGAGAAGAGAGCGGAGAAGAACCAACCGGACGCCGGGAGAAGATGAACCGGAGGGACCCCTGAAGCCGGAAGAAGACCCCCGAAGCCGGAGGAAGATCCCCCCGGAGCTGTTTAATAAAATATTTTAAAAACTTGTGTAGTGTTTTAGACACCCACGAACCTCCAGTTTCTGTGGACCTATATAGGATTCACTACACATTTATGGACTTTATCTCCTTTATGTGTCTATTTGTTTAATTTTATCACATTTTTCATTTATTTGCTTAAAGTTTTGTAGCTCAGCACTTATCACATGAGATGTTCAAGCACATATTTTAGCGCTGCATGTGTTTCATATCATTTTTATTTCTACATTGTTC
Source organism: Lithobates septentrionalis (assembly GCA_037952835.1). Classification (NCBI taxonomy): domain Eukaryota; kingdom Metazoa; phylum Chordata; class Amphibia; order Anura; family Ranidae; genus Lithobates; species Lithobates septentrionalis. Next base: position 375,063 of record JBBDGP010000994.1, read on the forward strand.
ACCACATTGTTACATGCTGGCAGCTATTTCTTGCACTACGTTTTTCACGTTTTTTGTATTAGCGCAATTATTGATTTGTTACATTTGTGTTCACTGTTTTGGTTTATAGTTGCTGCCAATACTTCTTCTCATTCCACATCCAGACATGGATGTCTTTGAGTATCGCACTGCCCGTTCTATTAGTACAGAAGGGGTTTTTGTTGTTCTTAACACCAACACAGAAATAGGGGGTTTATTTATGCGCCTCAAAAATCTGATGGTCTCTGAAATACATCTCCTCTGGGACATTGCGTTCCTGGAACAATACTCCAAGGAGCGCATGGTCCCCAGAGGCCTAAGGTGGGATATCCACCCACAACAGGACGAAGTTGATGTCGAAGCTTGGTACCATTATTTTAATGAAGCAGGGGTTAACCTTTTATGCTTTTTGACGGATAAAAAGAGAAATTGACTAGCACTGATCGATAGAGAAACTAAAGAACTAAAAGAGAAACTCCTTCCTTACAAAGATACATCAGAGTATCTGTCTCTCTCGGCCAATCTTAGAAACCACCTAGAAAAAGAGGATAAGGAACAAAAGACCAAAAAGCAGAAAAAATATGCCATCTTGTGTTTAATTGGCAAAAGAAAGATGGTGACGCCTCGGTCGGGACTTCTGGCCCGACAGAGATGGACACCGCCGCTGCAAGTACAAGCAGTGGAACGGTACCCGTAACCTCGGGGACACATCCCAGTCAGGTCACCACACGTAGGAATGTCCACCCCCCCACTACCCCGAACAACCATACCAAACCCTCAGACAGGAATTATTCTTCCCATAACTCTTCAGGTTATGGCAACCAACATTCTAGTAGGGGAAGGGGGAACACCCAGAGAGGTAGAAATAATCCCCATGGACATAGTAGGGCTACAGGACAGTCTAATACATACGCTTACAACGGACCTCCCTACACTTACAATAGATCCCCCCAACGTAATTATCATCCGAGGGATCACTCAGAACCTTATTACACCTACCGCACTCCCATCCGTACCTATAATAGGTTTTCACCATTGAGAAGTGAACCTCACGCTAGGGATCATTATCAACTAGACAGATCACCATACACTTATAGCCAGCCATACCCAGATCCTCCACACTATGAGGATTTTCCCCGGGGACCATCTGGGCCCAAAAGAAGAACAGACGGAAACGAGGCTCCAGAGGAGGTTGGAGGGCCAGGAAAAAGAAAACGACTGTAAATACAAGTGGCATTTTTAACCTCAGTCAAAAATCATTTTCCAACGCCGAGCTATATGTACTGGACAAGGGCCTCAAATTTGCTCCCTCTAAAAAGTTGAACAAGTTTGACACCTTTATTGATGTCCAGAAGTTTAAAAGGAAACTTAATGTACAGCGACACTTCTTGACTAACCCTAGGGGTGTTACAAGTACTACCAATACAAACAATTCATCCCAAAGCTCAATAGCCCTTCACACGGGGCTAGCCAACCCTTCTTTATTTAATCCCCCTAATGCTACGGCACCTTCCATCAAGGTCTTTTGCGACCTAGTACTTAAAGACCTCGATGGATTACCCCTTAAACGCACCTTGGATCATCCCAACATTAAAATTGCTTTGCGAACGCAAGGATATAGTGATCCGCCCCGCTGACAAGGGGGGCGGGCTGGTTATTCTGGACAAGGATGACTACCATAAAGAAATGTGCCATATTCTCAGCGATGAAAAGACATACATACCCCTCCCTCAAGACCCGACTAGGGAATTTAAGAAGAAGTTAGTAGACCTAGTGAACAGGGAATTCTCACTAAAAAAGAGAAAGACTATTTAGTTCCTGCAGGACCCTGTATCCCAGTGATGTACTATCTCCCCAAGGTACATAAAAATAGCAAGAAACCCCCCGGTAGACCGATCATAAGTGGTATCGACTCGGTTACGTCTAGTGTCGGCTGCTACATAGATTACTTTCTTCAACCCCTTGTATCAAAGGTTCCATCTTACCTTAGAGACACAGGGGACACAATCCGCAAGTTGGAGGGTATACAATATCAAGATAACCTTATTCTGGTCACAGCTGACGTTACAGCACTATATACAGTGCCTTGCGAAAGTATTCGGCCCCCTTGAACTTTTCAACCTTTTGCCACATTTCAGGCTTCAAACATAAAGATATAAAATTTTTATTCTTTGTGAAGAATCACCAACAAGTGGGACACAATTGTGAAGTGGAACGAAATCTTTTGGATTGTTGAAACTTTTTTAACTAATAAAAAAATGAAAAGTGGGGCGTGCAAAATTATTCGGCCCCCTTGCGTTAATACTTTGTAGAGCCACCTTTTGCTGCGATTACAGCTGCAAGTCGCTTGGGGTATGTCTCTATCAGTTTTGCACATCGAGAGACTGAAATTCTTGCCCATTCTTCCTTGCAAAACAGCTCGAGCTCAGTGAGGTTGGATGGAGAGCGTTTGTGAACAGCAGTTTTCAGCTCTTTCCACAGATTCTCGATTGGATTCAGGTCTGGACTTTGACTTGGCCATTCTAACACCTGGATACGTTTATTTGTGAACCATTTCTTTGTAGATTTTGCTGTATGTTTGGGATCATTGTCTTGTTGGAAGATAAATCTCCGTCCCAGTTTCAGGTCTTTTGCAGACTCCAACAGGTTTTCATCCAGAATGGTCCTGTATTTGGCTGCATCCATCTTCCCCTCAATTTTAACCATCTTCCCTGTCCCTGCTGAAGAAAAGCAGGCCCAAACCATGATGCTGCCACCACCATGTTTCACAGTGGGGATGGTGTGTTGAGGGTGATGAGCTGTGTTGCTTTTACGCCAAACATATCGTTTTGCATTGTGGCCAAAAAGTTCAATTTTGGTTTCATCGGACCTTCTTCCACATGTTTGGTGTGTCTCCCAGGTGGCTTGTGGCAAACTTTAGACGAGACTTTTTATGGATGTCTTTGAGAAATGGCTTTCTTCTTGCCACTCTTCCATAAAGGCCAGATTTGTGCAGTGTACGACTGATTGTTGTCCTATGGACAGACTCTCCCACCTCAGCTGTAGTTCTCTGCAGTTCATCCAGAGTGATCATGGGCCTCTTGGCTGCATCTCTGATCAGTCTTCTCCTTGTCTGAGCTGAAAGTTTAGAGGGACAGCCAGGTCTTGGTAGATTTGCAGTGGTCTGATACTCCTTCCATTTCAAAATGATCGCTTGCACAGTGCTCCTTGGGATATTTAAAGCTTGGGAAATCTTTTTGTATCCAAATCCGGCTTTAAACTTCTCCACAACAGTATTACGGACCTGCCTGGTGTGTTCCTTGGTCTTCATGATGCTCTCTGCGCTTTCAACAGAACCCTGAGACTATCACAGGGCAGGTGCATTTATACAGAGACTTGATTACACACAGGTGGATTCTATTTATCACCATCAGTCATTTAGGACAACATTGGATCATTCAGAGATCCTCGCTGAACTTCTGGAGTGAGTTTGCTGCACTGAAAGTAAAGGGGCCGAATAATTTTGCACGCACCACTTTTCAGTTTTTTATTTGCTAAAAAAGTTAAAAATATCCAATAGATTTCGTTCCACTTCACAATTGTGTCCCACTTGTTGGTGATTCTTCACAAAAAATTAAAATTTTATATCTTTATGTTTGAAGCCTGAAATGTGGCAAACGGTTGAAAAGTTCAAGGGGGCCGAATACTTTTGCAAGGCACTGTACCTCCATCCCGCACAGGTTGGGTCTGGCGGCTGTGGAACATTTTTTGAATACTAGCGATAACATCCCAGTATCACAACAACATTATATTATGGAACTTCTACGATTTGCGACACAGACAAATTATTTTTGGTACCACCACCAGTTCTTTTTGCAAAAAAAGGGCGTGGCTATGGGGGCCAAATTTGCCCCCAGCCTCGCCAACATTTTTATGGCCCTCTGGGAGGAGGATGTCGTCTATCCCGCACAGAGACCAGAGCTGTGTTTATGGGCCAGGTATATAGACGACATCCTCCTCCTATGGAAAGGTGACGAAGAAACTCTTCACGATTTTATGGCCACTCTAAATCATAATGACAGGGGCATCACCCTTACTTATGAACTTAGTACCGTTTCTATACACTTTTTAGATTTGGAGATTGCCATCTCTGACCGTCGGATCGTAACCACCACCTTTTTTAAGCCGACTGACAGGAATGGCTATATCTCCACGGACAGCTGCCATTATGGCCCTTGGCTGGAGTCTGTCCCTCGTAGCCAACTATTACGCATCCGTAGAAACTGTACTAACACTGTTGATTTTTTACACCAAGCACAGTTTTTGAGAGAACGGTTTTTAGAAAAGGGCTACCAATCTGTCCAGATAGATCAAGAGATTACAAGGGTCTCAATGATCGATCGGAAGACGCTGACATCAGTGCGACCTAAACCGATCCCTAATGACAAATTTAAGTGGTCCCTTTTCACTCAATTCTCCATACAGCATAGACAAATCAAACAAATTCTAAACCGCCATTGGAACATCCTGAGAAATGACCCGGTCTTGGGTCCAGTGTTGCCCACTAAGGCATGCGTCACCTTTAGGGGGCTCCTTCATTGCGGAATTGCATCTCCCACAATGTTATTGAGGCACCTACGAAACCGTCTTTTTTTCCCGAGACTAAAGGATATTATCCCTGTAAAAAATGTAATGTGTGCACACACAACCTCTGTGGTAACCATAGATCTGTGTGCTTTGAGTCTGCCGTTAGCTCCACAATTTATCAGATAAAATCGTTTGTTACATGCACTACATGTTACATTGTGTATTTGATTACGTGCCCCTGTAATATGCAGTATGTAGGGCGCACCATTAGAACATTCAGTGTCCGTGTCAACGAACATATTACTGCCATCAAAAAAGGTTGCACCAACCATAGCGTCCCTCTCCATTTTTTGGAGTTTCATAATAAGAACCCTAGGGGCTCTAAATTTCAGATTATAGACAAATTTGTTCCTTCATGGAGAGGGGGTCCACGGATTAGGGGGCTATCACAACTTGAAATGTTCTGGATTTATCAATTAAAAAGCTATTCCCCTTACGGGTTGAACGTAGAATGGGATGTTAACGCCTTTATAAATAAGTCCTAAGCCCTTTATATATCAAATACATTTTTTTATATACTAGCGTTACCTTTATTAGACCTGGCTATAGGATCACTGGGTAGAGTCTTATACCACCACAGAGGTACTCCCATTTTTAGTTGTTGTTGTAAATATTATTTTTTCCACGGGAAAAAAAGTATTTTCCTCCTTTTTTTTTTTTTTTTTTCTTGTGTATATTTATATTTTTATTATTTAGACTCTATTTTGTATACACAGTTGTATGTATGCAATTAAACATATCCGGATTGAATCTTGAGGTTGCAGTTATGTATAGGGATGTGTCTATGGCCTTCCTCATGCAATCCAGATTGCTCATTTCCCCTCCTGGGGACACCGGAAGTCGAGCGCAGTGAGCGTCCTGGAATGATGTGCTATGACCGTCCTCCTGGGCTGTAGTGGGTGTATACACTCTGCTGCATAGCCTAGTACTTCCTGGTTTCGAAAGGAGGCTTGGAGCGCGGCGTCCGGTGCGCGATGACGTCACACGCAGTGACGCGGTCACGTGACTCCGCTCTGAGCACTGGGATTGGAGTATCGCTGTGTGTCTATCCCAGAACTGTCTTCAATGAAGGTTACTACACGGGGATGATCACTGATTAGCTGCTGAATACAGCTGACAGTGATTCCTGTGTTGAATATCAGCTGACAGTGATTCCTGTGTAGTTGCCCATACAAACATAGAGGTTTCATACAGCTGAGTAATATTTAGCTTAATTGTTTATGTATTTAAGTGAGCGTGGTACAGACATTCAGGATTATGCCCCAGTAGAAGGACAATGGTCCGAAACATGTCGGGTTGCCATATCCTAGAAATGCTCTGATACCACGCGATTTTATTCTGTTTTCTCCTTTTGTGATCACATTTTACCCATTGTATAGTGCCCCTGAGCACTCTTTAGCTTTTCAATAAAAGCTTTTTTTATGGATTCATGCCCTACGTGGAGATTTTTTTATTCTTCCCTCCTTTCACCATGGGGACCTCGCTGAGCCTCAGTCTCTAACTGACGTTCCATTTGAGAGAGATACTGTGATTGGCTGTGGATCTACTTACCATCAAACAGTGACTGCCGTCCCGGATGAGACTCCCCGTTAAGATTTCTTCAACCAGACATCCCTGGGGTCGTTGGATCCCACAAGCCCGTATGACACTCCACCGTACGGTGACTGTGTCCATCCCCTCTGGTAAGGGTATCTATTTCTATTGTTTGCTGTGTTGATTTTTGGAAGATTGGGACGCAAGGTGTCTCCCCTACATACAGAGCCCGCTTCAGGTCCTATCCTATGTGTGGGTCTGATATCGTAGACACCCACGAACCTCCAGTTTCTGTGGACCTATATAGGATTCACTACACATTTATGGACTTTATCTCCTTTATGTGTCTATTTGTTTAATTTTATCACATTTTTCATTTATTTGCTTAAAGTTTTGTAGCTCAGCACTTATCACATAAGATGTACAAGCACATATTTTAGCGCTGCATGTGTTTCATATCATTAGTGTTTTATTATTTACACTTTTTCCCTGGGTGAATGGGTAGGGGTACCATGTACCCCATACTCATTCACATAGGGTGGGGGGGTCGGGATCTGGGGGCCTTCTTATCATAGGGGGCTTCCGGATTCCGATAAACCCCCTGCCCGCAGACCCCGACAACCAACAGCCAGGGTTGTCGGGAAGAGGCCCTTGTCCTCATCAACATGGGGACAAGGTGCTTTGGGGTGGGGGGGCCCTGCAGGGCGCCCCCCTCCCCCAAAGCACCCACCCCCCATGTTGAGGGCATGCGGCCTGGTACGGTTCAGGAGGGGGGGGCGCTCGCTCGTCCCCACCCCCTTTCCTGACCGGCCAGGCTGCGTGCTCGGATCGGGGTCTGGTATGGATTTTAAGGGGGACCCCACGCCGTTTTTTCGGCGTAGGGGGGGTTCCCTTTATAATCCATACCAGACCTAAGGGCCTGGTATGCCCCGCGCTCGCCGCAATAGGAAAATGTGTTTTTCCTATTGCAGCGAGCGCAAAATGCAATACCCTGCCCTCGCGTCATATCTGGTCCATTGGACCAGCATACACACGAGCGGGCTTTCCGTCGGACCAGCACACAGACGAGCGGACTTTCCGCCCGAAACTGAGTCCGATGGAAAGATTTAAAACATGTTTCAAATATAGGTCCGGCGGGCTTTTGGGAAAAAGTCCGCCGGAAAAGTCCGCTGGAGCCTACACACGGGCGGTTTGTCCGGCACACTCTGGTCCGCCGGACCAAGTATGCCGAAAGTCCGACCGTGTGTACACGGCATAACTCATGTTCGTCCCGAACATAAAGCCCATCCATATTATATATATATATATATATATATATATATATATATATATATATATGTATATACGCACTTTTTTGCTGACAAACCAGGGTTCATATAGTTGTTTTAATTGTATATTCTATATGTAATATACAATGCTTTGGTTTGAGGTGCACACCCTAATGCAATAGGCTGTGCCTATGTATGTATTACATCTATGTATTTAGTTTTGTGCCTGGAGTTCAGTTTGTTCCCTGTTTTAAAACTGTCTTTACACCAGTATGATGTCAGTATCAAAATCTTCAACCTGAGTTATAAAATCAACCTCTTTCAACTAGCGATATATCACTAACATAGACACGCAATATGGCTTCCCAACCCATCTCTTAAAAGATAAATGAACAAAGGAACAAAAGAAAAAGAGAAATGCAAGATGTGAAGTGAGGATGAAAGATCATGAAAGAACTTAGAAGGAACATCAGTAAGAGTGCTCTTTTCTGCATCATGACCAAAATCCCCAGACAGATTTCCATTCTGGATCAGGGATATATGAAGATTTCAATTTGGGCAAGTGTATTTTATGTATAAAAAATAATCAGCTTACAAATGCAATTTCTACAACCCATAGTTTGAATATAAAAGGAGAATTTTGGTTGATTACTATTGAAATTGTCATGCTAGCCCAATTTTCACATATAAGCCCCAACCATCACTAGTCTGGCTGAGCCCTGTGTACATAAATATGTATTTTTTTAATATATATACAATATAGAGTGTATACTAATTACTTCTGGAGATACATTTTGCACATTTCCAAGCTTAATTGGTCCACATGTGTTCAGGATTTTCCTTTAGCCCTTTCACACTGAGCCGCCCCGGGCGTCGGCGGTAAAATGTGATATTTTTAGCGGCACTTTACTGTTGTTTTTGCGGTGCTATTCGGCCGGTGCTATTCAGTGCTTTTAACCCCCGCTAGTGGCCGAAAAGGGGTTAAAACCGCCCGCAAATCGCTGCTACAGCGGCGTTTGCTGGCGGTTTCGGCGATGCTGCCCATTGATTTCATTGGGCAGAGGCGCTTTAGGAGCGGTGAATTCACCGCTATTAATGCGCTCTAAAGCAGCTTCTGGCAGGACTTTTTCTGACGCCCCGCCAGCGCACCGCTCCAGTGTGAAAGCCCTGTCTAAGGGCGCTTTGCAGGCACTATTTTTAATGCTATAGCGCCTCAGTGTGAAAGAGCTCTTACTTTCATCTGATGCTAAAGAGGTTCTTCAAGTGTCTGTCTAGACAAATTTAAAAAACATATTCAGTACAGTACATCTCCTCTATACATGTATATTGCTTTGTGTATATCCATTTAATATATTAAATTATATAAATAAAGTAGAGTAAAGTACCTTTTAAAGATCCATGTGTTCCTAACTTTGTGTGTAAAGATGACCCTGGACACAAAAACTTTAATTGAAATATGTTTCTTAAATGCCACAAATAATATAAAATTACTTTGTGTGCACCAAATGCCATTGCAAAACCTAGATATTGCCTTGTAAAAGAAGCAGCGATGTAATCACTGTGCTGCACGAAGCAAGTGCAAACAGCAGAGCCATGGTAGGGACCCAGAGCCTGCAGAAAACGACAGGAGGAGGATACAAGACTAGTCACCCTACACAAGGAGACAGAGCAGCAGTGACTGCTCTTTAATACAGGAAGATTCTGTACAGAGGTAAAGTGTCACACTGGGTTAAGGCACAGTTCTGGAAGAAATACACAAAGCACAACCAATGGTGTCACTAGGGGGGGAAGAGGGGTCAACTGCAACATTATACTGTGACCCACTATTTGCCCCCTAATTAAAACACAGTTTGTATATGTAGGGGGTCCCTCGAATCTTGCTGGGACCACCGCCCCTGAGAGGCAGAGCGTCCCTGACAGCTCCTGCGGGGGATTTATCCCCCTCCCTCTGCTCACTGACATTGTGCATAATGCGAGTGATGCTCGCATAGCCACAGCCACACAATCTGCTCCCTTCCCCTGCATCCTCATTGGCAGGAGAAGAGCAGTTGCAGGAAGGACTCCACCAGCACTGTGGGGGGGGGGAGGCAAGCCTCCTATTATCTCAGTTTCAGTGAAGAAAACAGACTGATTTCTCCCATCCGTAGACAACGTAGGACGGGAGAGTCAGCCTGTAAATTCTGAGACTGGTGAGGTGACAGCAGGCTGAGTGTCTATGACACTTTTACACAGCCCATGAGCACACCCACCCCTTTCACTCCCCTAACAAAAGAGAAAGCAGAGAGGAATACAGCTCCTCCTTCTCCTGCCCCTGTTCCTCCTGTGTCTTCCAGTCCCACCCACTCTTCTATCCCCAGCGTGCAGCTGTATCTGAAAGAGAGGGGATGTGTGGGCGGGAAATATGAAAATCAGCAGCATTCCTCTGTGTGACAGTGATTTTTGCTTCCAGCCTCGACCTGTGGGTGAGTGTACACTGCAGTACGCTGTGATCACTGAACTGTCCTTATCTCCATCCCTCTCCCTTCTCTCCCCCATCTGTCTCCCTCCCCCCTCCTGTTCTTTCAAGACTTTCACAAACTTTCACTTCCAGTTAGGCTGGTAATAGACAGTGCAAATTTCTTTCCTGCAACCACAGATTGCAGGAAAGAAATTTGCATGATTCCCCTATCAACACAGTCAGTGCTGACAGGGGAATCCATTCCACCCAGAAATTGTATTCTCCCAACTAGGGATGAGCTTCGTGTTCGAGTCGAACCCATGTTCGACTCGAACATCGGCTGTTCGGTTGTTCGCCGAATTGCGAACGATATGGGCCGTTCGCGCCAAATTCGTTTGGCGCGTCACGGCCCATAATTCACTGCGGCATCGCAGTGCATTGCTGGCTGATGATTGGCCAAGCATGCACTATGACCGCATGCTTGGCCAATCACAGCGCCGTCAGTAGAGAGAGCTGTAATTGGCCAAAGCCAGGGTGGCTTTGGCCAATTATGGCTCAGGGGATTTAGTACACGCCCCACACTATATAAGGCCGCCTGCACGGCGGCCCTGTGTAGTGTGTGTTCCAGTGTGCTGAGAGATAGAGAGAGAGAGAGACAGTGTCATTTGATTTGAGTTAGATAGATTAGGCAGAACAGTCAGTCAGTTAGCTGCACTTACAGAGTATTGTGTATATATATGCATCCCAGGTGTTGCATATATATATATACACTGTATTCAGTTTAGCTAGATCCGTTCCTGTTATCTTCTATCTAGACTATTTACATTTGGTGCAGTGCGTCCTGCTCACAGTGTTCAGCTAGATCCGTTCCTGCTATTTACATTTAGTGCAGTGCGTCCTGCTCACAGTGTTCAGCTAGATCCGTTCCTGCTATTTACATTTAGTGCAGTGCGTCCTGCTCACAGTGTTCAGCTAGATCCGTTCCTGCTATTTACATTTAGTGCAGTCAGTGCGTCCTGCTCACAGTGTTCAGCTAGATCCGTTCCTGCTATTTACATTTAGTGCAGTGCGTCCTGCTCACAGTGTTCAGCTAGATCTGTTCCTGCTATTTACATTTAGTGCAGTGCGTCCTGCTCACAGTGTTCAGCTAGATCCGTTCCTGCTATTTACATTTAGTGCAGTGCGTCCTGCTCACAGTGTTCAGCTAGATCCGTTCCTGCTATTTACATTTAGTGCAGTGCGTCCTGCTCACAGTGTTCAGCTAGATCCGTTCCTGCTATTTACATTTAGTGCAGTGCGTCCTGCTCACAGTGTTCAGCTAGATCCGTTCCTGCTATTTACATTTAGTGCAGTGCGTCCTGCTCACAGTGTTCAGCTAGATCTGTTCCTGCTATTTACATTTAGTGCAGTGCGTCCTGCTCAGTGTTCAGCTAGATCCGTTCCTGCTATTTACATTTAGTGCAGTGCGTCCTGCTCACAGTGTTCAGCTAGATCCGTTCCTGCTATTTACATTTAGTGCAGTGCGTCCTGCTCACAGTGTTCAGCTAGATCCGTTCCTGCTATTTACATTTAGTGCAGTGCGTCCTGCTCACAGTGTTCAGCTAGATCCGTTCCTGCTATTTACATTTAGTGCAGTGCGTCCTGCTCACAGTGTTCAGCTAGATCTGTTCCTGCTATTTACATTTAGTGCAGTGCGTCCTGCTCACAGTGTTCAGCTAGATCCGTTCCTGCTATTTACATTTAGTGCAGTGCGTCCTGCTCACAGTGTTCAGCTAGATCCGTTCCTGCTATTTACATTTAGTGCAGTGCGTCCTGCTCACAGTGTTCAGCTAGATCCGTTCCTGTTATTTACATTTGGTGCAGTGCGTCCTGCTCACAGTGTTCAGCTAGATCCGTTCCTGCTATTTACATTTAGTGCAGTGCGTCCTGCTCACAGTGTTCAGCTAGATCCGTTCCTGCTATTTACATTTAGTGCAGTGCGTCCTGCTCACAGTGTTCAGCTAGATCCGTTCCTGTTATCTTCCTACTGACAGGCAGGCTTGTCTGGTTACAGTATATAAAGCTACCTGAAGAAAATTACAGGTGTTCTATCCCAGCTTAGTGCAGCTACAGGCCATTAGTATGTCTGGAAGGCCAAGAAGGAGAGGCAGACAGTCACAAGCCAATAAGAGAGGGCAAGCAGGCTCTGTGTCTAGTGCTGGTCGTGGAGACGGTGCATCCTCATCAGCACGTGGCCATGGGACACGCTTGGCCTTTTTTTCGGCAGCTGGCCGTGTTGAGCCGCAACATGCGGAAGACTTGGTCGAGTGGATGACCAAGCCGTCCTCATCCTCCTCATCCTCTCTCACCCATGCCCAGGGTGCTTTGTCTGGCAAAGCAGCGGCCTCTTCCCTCAGCTCAATGTCATCAGTGACTCCTTCCCTAGCTCCACCATGTCCTCCTGAGGATTCCCTCGAACTGTTTGACCACAGTGTTGGGTACATGCTCCAGGAGGATGCCCAGCATTTGGAAGGCTCTGATGATGATACTGAGCTCGATGAAGGCAGTAACATGAGCACGGACAGAGGGGGTGCCCAAGAAGGACAGCAATCTGGCAGTCATGCTCCCCCTGCTGCAGCATACTGCCAGGTTTGCTCCAGTGATGAGGAGGGAGGGGATGATGAGGTCACTGACTCAACGTGGGTGCCTGATAGGAGAGAGGAGGAGGAGGAGGAGGAGGAGGAGGCGGCACATCACCAACGAGGCAGGATGCCCTCCAGGGGCCAGCCTAAGGGCAGCACATTGACTGCATCACACCCCAAAGCTCCACATGTGCAGGGCGCTGCAGTCTCTGCACGTTATTCAAAAAGTTCTTTGGTGTGGGCCTTTTTTGAGACGAGTGCATCAGATCGCACCGCTGCTATTTGCAACATATGTCTCAAGCGTATCTCGCGTGGCCAAAACATCTCCCGCTTGGGTACCACATGCTTGACCAGACATATGTTGACCTGCCATGCAGTTCGTTGGCAAGCGTATCTAAAAGACCCACACCAAAGAACAAAGAGGATCTCTCCTTGCTCCTCATCAGCTGAGATTTCCAACCCCACTAGACCTTCAGTCCTCTCTGAGACCTGCAGTGAGAGGAATGAAGGTGTAGAATTAGGTGTGTCACAGCCAAGTACTTGTGGGCAATCTGCTTTTGGTACACCGACGTCAGATTGTACCAGGCAAATTTCCCTGCCCCAGCTGCTGCACCGCCGAAAGAAGTTTGCTCCCAGCCATCCACATGCCCAGCGGTTGAATGCTAGCTTGGCAAAATTGCTAGCACTTCAACTGCTGCCTTTTCAGTTGGTAGACTCTGCCCCCTTCCGTGAGTTTGTGGAATGTGCGGTTCCTCAGTGGCAGGTACCCAAACGCCACTTTTTCTCACGGAAGGCGATTCCGGCTCTCTACCGGCATGTGGAAGGCAATGTCCATGCCTCGCTGGACAGGGCGGTCAGCGGTAAGGTGCATATTACCGCTGACTCATGGTCCAGCAGGCATGGACAGGGACGTTACCTAAGTTTCACGGCGCATTGGGTGACTCTGCTGGCAGCTGGGAAGGATGCAGGACAAGGTGCAGTAGTGTTGGAGGTTGTTCCGCCACCACGCCTCCAAAATGCTGATTGTGACACACCTCTCTCCTCCACCCCCTCCTCTTCTTCTTCCTCCATGGCCTTTTCCTCTGAACCAGCGGTGCTCCGTAGGCGTTCAAGAGGCTACGCAAGTACGCTGGCCAAAAGATGCCATGCGGTGCTTGAGCTGGTGTGCTTGGGGGACAGGAGCCACACTGGGGCAGAGGTTCTGTCAGCTCTGCAGGGGCAGGTTCAGAGGTGGTTGACGCCACGCCAACTTAAGGCAGGAATGGTGGTTTGCGACAATGGCACCAACCTCCTCTCTGCCCTCCGACAGGGACAACTGACCCATGTGCCCTGTTTGGCTCACGTCCTTAACTTGGTGGTGCAGCGGTTCTTGGGCAGGTACCCGGGCTTACAGGATGTCCTGAGGCAGGCCAGGAAAGTCTGTGTGCATTTCCGCCGGTCATATAATGCCAGTGCTCGGCTGACGGACCTCCAAAAGGAGTTTAACCTGCCCAAGAACCGCCTAATCTGTGACATGCCCACCAGGTGGAACTCAACGTTGGCCATGCTGCAGCGGCTGCACACGCAGCAGAGGGCCATCAATGAGTACCTGTGCGACTATGGCACCAGGAAAGGGTCAGGGGAGCTTGGTTTTTTTTCCCCACGCCAGTGGGCCATGATCAGGGATGCATGCACTGTCCTGTCACCATTCGAGGAGGCCACGAGGATGGTGAGCAGTGACAGTGCATGCATCAGTGACACTGTCCCCCTTGTCCACCTGTTGGAGCACACGCTGCGTGGAATAATGGACAGGGCACTTGAGGCAGAACAGAGGCAGGAAGAGGAGGACTTCCTTAGCTCTCAAGGCCCCCTTTATCCAGACAGTGTTCGTGCGTGCTCGCCGATCACACAGGAAGAGGACGAGGAGGAGGAGGAGGAGGAGGAAGATTGTGTCAGTATGGAGGTGGAGCCTGGCACTCAGCATCAGCAGTCTTTAAGGGATCAGTCCCAAGGAACACATGGACTTGTACGTGGCTGGGAGGAGGTGGCTGCGGACGTTGTTGTCCTTAGTGACCCAGAGGACTCCGGACCGAATGCCTCAGCAAACCTACGCTGCATGGCCTCCCTGATCCTGCAAAGCCTGCGTAAGGATCCTTGTATTCGTGGTATCAAGGAGAAGGACCAATACTGGCTGGCAACCCTCCTTGATCCACGTTACAAGGGTAAGGTTGCGGACCTTATCTTGCCATCGCAGAGGGAGCAGAGGATGAAACATCTTCGGGAGGCCTTGCAGAAAGGTCTGTGCAACGCGTTCCCAGAGACTGGGAGGTTACAAACTCCTGTTTCTGGACAACGTGTTGCTGAGGCTTCGGTCAGTCAAAGAAGGAGCGGTGGAGAAGGTGGCCGTCTGACCGATGCGTTCAGACAATTTTTTGGTCCGCAGCCCCAAGGTATGATCGGTTCCAGCAACCATCGCCAGCGTCTGTTTTACATGGTGCAGGAATACCTAGGGGCAAGATCAGACTTGGACACCTTTCCCACCGAAAATCCTCTGGGTTACTGGGTCTTGAGGATGGATCACTGGCCAGAGCTTGCACAGTATGCAATTGAGCTACTGGCCTGTCCTGCATCCAGCGTTCTTTCGGAACGCACATTCAGTGCTGCTGGAGGCGTGGTAACCGATCACAGGGTGCGTCTGTCCACCGACTCGGTCGATCGGCTGACCTTCATAAAAATGAATCAGTCTTGGATCACCACCAGCTACCAAGCACCTGATGCTGATGTAACCGAATAATTTTTTTTGAAATCTCAGATCCCTTCAAAGACTGCCTATGCTGATGCTGAGTGACTATCCCTGAGTAATTATCCTCTTCCTCCTCAATCATCACGCTGATAGCTTGTAAGAACATTTTTGGTTCTGGGCGCCACCACCAGTGCCTAAGGCACAATTTTTCAGCCCCTGTTTAACAGGGGCGTGTAATTACACTTTTTGATGTAATACTTTGCAGCAGGGCTCATTCCTGCATTCCAACTAGAGTGTCTGTGAGGGGTTGCAGTGTTGTGGCACCAGCACCAGTGCCTAAGGCCCAATTTTTCTGCCCCTGTCTAACAGGGGCGTGTAATTACAATTTTTGATGCAATACTTTGCAGCAGGGCTCGTTCCTGCGTTCCAACTAGAGTGTCTGTGAGGGGTTGCAGTGTTGTGGCACCAGCACCAGTGCCTAAGGCCCAATTTTTCTGCCCCTGTCTAACAGGGGCGTGTAATTACAATTTTTGAAGCAATACTTTGCAGCAGGGCTCGTTCCTGCGTTCCAACTAGAGTGTCTGTGAGGGGTTGCAGTGTTGTGGCACCAGCACCAGTGCCTAAGGCCTAATTTTTCAGCTCCTGTTCAACAGGGGCATGTAATTACAATTCTTGATCTAATATTTCACAGCAGGGCCCTGTGAGGGCTTACAGTGTTGTGGCCACAGCAACACCTAAGGCCCAAATTTCTGCTGAGTATATAGGGCAGGACCCTACTTTCAAACATCTAACTTACAAACGACTCCTACTTGCAAACGGAAGGAGACAACAGGAAGTGAGATGAAATCTACCCCTAGGAAGGGAAATTCTCTCCTGTAAGAGTTAATATGGGAAAACAATTTCTCCTTTCCACTGATGCTTTCCAATCCTTGTTCCACAAAAAAACCCAAATTTTCAAAAAACATTTTTCATTGGGACAAAAAAGTGAGGTGAAATCTTCTGAAGAGGAGGAAAGACAGCAAAACAAATGTCACAGGGGTGATAACCCTTCCCTATGTTTTCCAAAAAGCTTAAAAAAGATTTTTTGGCTGGAGCTAAACACGTTAAAAATGTACCCGTTCAAAATTACAAAGAGATTCTACTTAACAACAAACCTACAGTCCCTGTCTTGTTTGCACCGCCTGTATACTGCTGTTCAGAGTATATAGGGCCTTTCCTTATTTTAATTTGGGTGCGGGGTTCCCCTTAATATCCATACAGGACCCAAAGGGCCTGGTAATGGACTGGGGGGGTACCCATGCCGTTTGTCTCACTGATTTTCATCCATATTGCCATGACCCGACATGACATTAAACCCTCAAGCAGTTTTAAATGAGATTTTTTCCTTTAAAAATGACATTTGGTGCAGGGACTGTTCTAAACATGGGAAACACGCGTCACTTTACAGGCATACTATAGACACCCCCCAGGTACGATATTTAAAGGAATATTTCACTTTTTTTTTTTACTTTAAGCATCATTAAAATCACTGCTCCCGAAAAAACGGCCGTTTTTAAAAGTTTTTTTTGCATTGATACATGTCCCCTGGGGTAGGACCCGGGTCCCCAAACCCTTTTTAGGACAATACCATGCAAATTAGCCTTTAAAATTAGCACTTTTGATTTCGAACGTTCGAGTCCCATAGACGTCAATGGGGTTCTAACGTTCGTGCGAACTTTCGGTCCGTTCGCGGGTTCTGGTGCGAACCGAACCGGGGGGTGTTCGGCTCATCCCTACTCCCAACAAACAGTGATTATCACTAGCAACTATAGCTATCAGGGTTGCTCTCCTGTCCCGGTTATTGGCAGTTCTGGTCTCTGTATCCATGGCAGCAGCACATTAGGACCCAGTGCTGATTACTTTATGGGGCTCATGCACAGGAGGGCCAGCACAATTGGTTGTTAGAGATGGGCTCGGGCTCGGGTGTGTTCAAACTCCCACATGACCAATGCCGCCAGGAAGCCGACACTGCACACGGCTAATCACAGGCAGTGAGACATTTCCCGGTCCGCAGCTGCACAGAAACGTCTCACTGCCTGTGATTAGCCGTGTGCAATGTCGGCTTCCTGGCAGGATTGGGGTGGTGGGATTTCAAACACACCCAAGCCCATCACTAAAGGGTTGTAAACAGTTGAGCTCCCTGCAGGTTGCTTAGCAGCAGTGGAGCCTTCTCTGACATGCTGATTGGGATGCAATCCAGATGCTTCTAGTCAAATCTAATGTTAAGTACGGTTTTATTGATCAAAGGCCACACCTTATAGGCATGGAGCCCACATGGCTGGTAAACATACGGTTGATTATATATATATATATATATATATATATATATATATATATATATATATACACACACACACACACACACACACACATACACACTGTAGATATATATGTGATTTTACTCTTGATTCTAATAAGTACTGTGTTTATTAGATCTGACTGGGAGCATCACCTGGATCACATCCCAATGGGCATGTCAACAGAGAGGGCTAGGGGACCAGCTGGGGACTCAGCTCTCTACAACCAATAGTGCCAGCCTTACCCTGCATGTACCCATAATGTCACCAGCACTAGGTCCTAATAGACTGCTGCCACTGCCAAGGAGACAGATGCTAGACCAGCACTGTCAATAGCAGGGGCAGGACAGCAAGAGGAGGCTGGGGAAGCCCCACAGTGGTAGAACACCAGGGCCTGGTCACAAGTGCAACCTTTGCAATCCTGGTAGTTCTCCCACTGCTTTGGACCCTTATGTTTTCCTGGTGTGCTGGTGACATATCTCTTGTTTTCTGCCACCCTAGGGGCCCCAATACAATAGGAAGGGGGCTCACTGCAGAACATGTGAAAGGGTCCCGTTGCGGGATTGTAAAAAAGGGCCCCGCAACAGAAGTAAAGGTCCCCAGGATATATCTATATATATATATAATTGCATTATAGTTGCCCCCCTACTTTTGTCACTGTCCCCCCATGTGCCCCCCTAAATATGAAAGCTGGAGACGCCACTGAGCACAACAATATTCAAGTAAGGGCTCGTGTATACAGGGTGGTTGAAAACCTTTTTTGAACGCTGAAAACTGACGGTGAAAAACGTCAGTTTTACAGCTTTTACACACCGCGTTTATGCGTGTTTAGCAGCAGTCTTGAGCGTTTGAGGTTAGAAGTGTTTTTTAAAGATAACCTCAGGAGACCTTCCAAAATGCCCACAATGCATGAAAAACAATTATTATTAACTTTTTCAGATATTCTGTGAGAGAAGAGAGAGCAGTGTGCTTGTAGATAGCTGTGTTATTTTTTTCTGTTTTCACTATGGATCCCATCATGAGCATGTGTGAGGAAATGGTCCTGATGTTGCTGTTGCTGAGGCTCCGAAGACATAGAAAATTGCATGAGAGGACCAGAGTTCATTACTACTGGACTCCATTGATGCAGGCAACAGCATGTGGTGAAATTAGTGTTTTTTCAATATTTTTATATGTTCAAAAATTATCAGAAATGTTATCCCCTTTTATACGCAAACGCGCATAAATGCTGCTAAACTAAAGTCCAATTCTTCTGCTTTCCAAAAAAATGCCTATAAGCTCAACTGCCTCTAAACTACTATAAACGACTGAGTGTACATGTACACATAAGATAACATAGAGGAGAGTTCAGGGGCTGTTAAAAACATGCCCATCTGCTCCTAAATTTTCCTGGATTTCAGTTTCACAACACAGTGCATCTGCTGCACTGAGACTCAAAGCAATGTTATCAACCCTGCCCAGATGTTCAGATTTGAACTACTGCCTTCCACTCTCATCTATAACACAAAGGGGAGGTGTAATGCACCCCAAAAGAGGAGAACTCAGGCATGGCTGAAACACTGCTTTCATTGCAACAGATGCATAGTTGTCAGTATAAAAACAGGAACTTAGATGACCATTGGATTTAAGATGGTATCAACAGATATTTTTCTGTACTTGCAGAGTTTTAAAGAGACTAAACATGTGGAAATGTCTATGTACTGCAGAGATATAGTGACAGACACATCCCAAAACAGTTGAGAGTTGACAGTTGGTTTATTATAGAATGGGAACCTTTTGATGAAAAGTCAGTGTCCAATAAATTGTATATTATAAAACTATTGTGTTCTATTGGGTTGAGGTCAGGACTCTGTGCAGGCCAGTCAAGTTCCTCCACCCCAAACTCACTCATCCATGTCTTTTTTGACCTTGCTTTGTGCACTGGTCCAAATCATTTGGTGGGGTTATTTTTCAGGGGTTGGGCTTGGCCCCTTAGTTCCAGTGAAGGGAACTCTTAAGGCATCAGCATACCAACACTTTTTGAACAATTTCATGCTCCCAACTTTGTGGGAACAGTTTTGGGTTGGCCCTTCCTGTTCCAACATGACCAGTGCACAATGCAAGGTCAATAAAAACATGGATGAACGAATTTGAGGTGCAGGAACTTTACTGGCCTGCACAGAGTCCTGACCACAACCTGATAGAACATCTTTGGGATGAATTAGAGCACAGACTGCAAGCCAGGCCTTCTCTCCAACAGCAGTGCCTAACCTCACAAATGCGCTTCTGGAAGAATGATCAAGCATTCCTATAGACCCACTCCTAAACCTTGTGGACAGCCTTCTCAGAAGAGTTGAAGCTGTTATAGCTGCAAAGGGTGGGCCAACTCAATATTGAACCCTACAGGCTAAGACTGGGATGCTATTAAAGGTTGTGTGCATGTAAAGGGAGGTGTTCCAATACTTTTGGTAATATAGTGTATACATATATGTACGTGCACAGGTATCTGCAACCATCTCCTTATCCCAGCCATGCAGAGAGAACAGAGCTGTTGGCAGAGTCATGGGCTCACGAACCGAGGACTCAACAAGCATACATATGTAAATTGTGGGTAAAAGTTGTATACATCTTGGTGAAAACATTGATAAATAGACCCCTAAATAAAATAATCCACACCTTTTTAATACAGGAAAATATTTTTTCCAAACAAATTTTGCCTAAAAAGCTCAGTGAATGAATTTGAAAATTGAATTTGTAATTTGAAAATTACTGCTACTACAAAATTTAGCTGATGCCAAAATCATTAATTTCTCTGCTAAATCAATTTCACCAAAATCACAAAGCTCATCCATACTTATTACAGTTTTTTTATTGTTTATTACTGCCTGTTAATCATAAACAAGGAACAAGTACACAATGCATGTAAATACAATATGAACATTTTTTTTTATTGCATTTAAAAAGTAGATTATTGTTACTGGTCTGCATTTTTACTGTTGTGGAATAAACATCAGAAAAACAGGGCGTTTCAGGTAGGGTAACAATCCATGAAGATATTGATATGCACAGATATGCACAACACTATGAAATCCATTTACATGCAGAGATTGTACATCTGAGCTGTGGCCATATACAGCTAAGTTTCATAGTTTATGTCAAGGCATAGACCAGCTGGATACCATTACTATTATAGTCAGAATTTTTTTATGAAATGTTTGACACTAGCTATACACTCCACATCTGCTTTTTATTCTCATTTTATTATCAGTGGCAGACTTTTCAGTAAGCATTGTAGACCTGCTTTAAACATATAACATTTACCAATCACAATCAAACTACAAGTGTATTCCTAAGTGTAATCTGCACTGTCATAACTCTTTTCTATGCGTATATCAAAAAGACAATCTTTGTATGACTTCAGTGGGCAATTTAAACATATTGGTAATCAAATGTATTATTTTATCCATAATATTCAGCCTTTTCTCTCTGGCAAAATCAGAACGCTAAAATATTAAGATAGCAAAGCTCACCCTTAACAAGCAACTTTTACTATAAAATAGAGTATAAGATAAGGGGAAAAACAGCTTGATTCTAACAACTGTAATATATTCTTCCAGTTTTGAATTATTGCCAGTGACTTACAAGGAATTCCAAGAGAATATTAACTCAGTTTTGCAGATCCTTACAGTGATTTTACATAGAAGTAATAATGCAATACAGATTACAGAATATTGCACTTGAAACCATAGTCCCTTGGTATAATAAAGTCATTGAGGGTGTGTATGATTCTATGACATTCTTCCTCTAATAATGTCTTATTGTTCCTGCACTTTGCTAGGCTTCCTATTAAGGACGCTGACGTCACAGCACAAGCCAGGATTGTACTTGCTGCTTACAGCACAGCTTAGTGGCCAGGGACGGTCAGCAACAATACTGAGTGCTGATCCCCCAGTGTCGGGTTGGACACTTAAACAATGTGAATGTTTTATTAATTCTTAATAAAGTCTTTAAAAAACATTATCACGCTATGGGAGCCTTCCCTCTTCCATTTTGCATTTATTTGGGACCTGCATGAGATACTTAGAGAGGATAACCTGCAGTGGAGCACTGTCATAGATTGAATCAGATGATTTGTCAGAGGCACAGTTGCTGGTTTATAATATTACCAGCCATTAACTCTGGTGAGATCATTTATGCCCTGTACACACGATAGGATTTTCCGACAACATAACCGTGGATTTTTTTCCGACAGATGTTGGCTCAAACTTGTCTTGCATACACAAATGTTGTCAGAAATTCCATACGTCAAGAACGCGGTGACGTACAACGCGTACGACAAGCCGAGAAAAATGAAGTTCAATAGCCAGTGCAGCTCTTCTGCTTGATTCCGAGCATGCGTGGAATTTTTTGCTTTGGAATTGTGTACACACAATCGGAATTTCCGACAATGGATTTTGTTGTTGGAAAATTTGAGATCCAGATCTCAAATTTTGTTTGTCGGAAATTCCGATGGAAAATGTTTGATAGAGCCTACACACGGTCGGAATTTCCAACAACAAGCTCCCATCGAACATTTGTTGTCGGAAAATCCTATCCTGTGTACAGGGCATTAGTGTGATTGGTGGAGGATTACACTGGGTGGCACGTTTAATAAGCACAGAATCACCATCAACAAGGAAATTATCCAAATTTACAATTTTACACTTTTGGGATTTTTGTTTTTGATCACTTCATGGACTATTTTTTGGTTTTTGTTTTTCTGGCTGTTTTTCATATCATTGATTAATTTAAGTAATTATGTTATATTTTATTATACAATTTGTATATAGTTTCATAAGCACTTTGCACTTTATATATGGTATACTTTGCACTATAATTTATGGAGCTATTTGCATTCTATTGATGCACTGTTTGCACATTAGGATTTCATATCTGTCTGCGCACATGGTATATTCATACACACATAATATTGGGGAGGTACACATATAAGACACATTGTTAATTAATAGACTCAAGGGTTCATATAGAGGGACTTAGGACCAGCGCAGCTTTTTCCTACATCTTGACTTCTATAGTGGGAGGTCCCATAATCTCTAATAGTGGCTCAGATGGACAGCGGCTCAGGGCCAAGACAGTCTTCTGAATTGCATGTACAACTGTTTCATTAGTGTCTGAACATTATTGTTTAAACAAGTATTATATTTTGTGTATATCTACTTTTTGGATTAAAGTAAAGTGAATGGTTTTCGAAATCACTTCGAAACAATTGGCAAATGTTTTTAAAATAAATTACTTGTTTCCCCTTTTTCACCCTCTGTTGTATCTCAGTGCTACTGATCTTCTGTGGCCTCTTTGCAGGCATCTTCCGTCTATACACACTCCAGCAATGGCTACTTTTGGCATTTTTTTCATAATCACAACAGTGGAGCATGCCTGTGTATTGCATGTAAAAATCACCACTTGCAGTCTCCATCTAAAAGGTGAATGGTCCCTTATTACACAGCAGCTCATAGCTGTGAATTATGAGAACAGGCACAGACACAGCATGGTTCCCACAGATCTGAAGCAGGGTGTTCACAGACAATAAATTAATACATTTTTTTAGTTGGGCATCATCTAATGTGCATATGAACAGCTCCCCCAACTTAAAATGGTTGTAAAGGCAGAAGGTTTTTTCTATGCATTAAGAAAAAAAAACCTTCTGTGTGTATCAGCCCCCCTCAGCTCCCTAATACTTACCTAAGCCTCCTCTGATCCAGCGATGTTGCATGAGAGATTTGGCTGGCCAGGACTCTCCATCCTGATTGGCTGAGACAGCAGCGGAGCGCCATTGGCTCCTGGTGCTGTCAATCAAAGTCAGTGAGCCAATAAGGAAAGAGAAGGGGCAGACCACGGCTCTGTGTCTGAATGGACACAGGGAGCTGTGACTCGGCTCGGGTGCACCCAGAGCAAGCTGCTTGCTCTGGGGGGCACTCGGGAGGGGGGAGGGGCCAGAAGCGGCGAAGAGGGACCTGAGAAGAGGAGTATCTGGGTTGCTCTGTGCAAAACCACTGAAACAGAGCAGGTAAGTATGACATTTTTATTATTTAAAAAAAAGGCTTTAGGATCACTTTAAAGCTGAATTTCAGGTAATCGAGAGTCAACTAAACTCATATATTGAAATATATAGACACTGTTTTTTTTTTAATAACTATTTTTATTAGAATTTTTTCAAAAAAGAGACAAAGGGTACAAATGAAGAAACATGAGATAAAAGGCAAAACAAATAGATGAAATGTCCAAGGTAGCACTGAACATAGAGTCTCTGCAGATATTTCAAAAGTAGAATCAACATGTTAATATAGTACAATGAGGATGTCACAATTTCAATCACTTACTAACTGGGCCCATGAAGTCAATAAACTGTTGTGAGCTCATAGTCAAGATAGATTAGGCATAAGGAATGTGTACTTAAAGCATAACAATAGGTTATTCCAAGTATTAAGTCATAGAACTTGGTAAAGGGGACCTAAACACCGACTGATCCCAGTACCCCCATATTTTATTAAATTGCGGAATAGCATAATGTATTGTAGCAGATAAGTATTCCATTCCCCGAAATGTCAGCTATAAGCTGGAGAAATCTAGACCACAACGGAGGTATATTGGATAGCCAATAAAGCGGGATAACTCTTTTGGCAGCCGGGAGGATGTAGGAAATCAGTTGTTTGATGCATTTGGCAATACTGTAGAAGGGGAGACCTAGTAGATAGTGAATTGGATCCAGCTAAGTCAAACCAGATGTGGATGTAGAGTATCTAGTCCACCTGGAGAGGGAAAATCTGGGATGTCAGCTGAAGTCCACAATTGGACAGCTGTGTGGAGGTGAAAGGATAAATGGAAACCACAGGTCGCCTGCGAACCGGGAACCTGGTATGACAAATGAGGGGTATTCCTGCGCTATCTTAATTATTGGGGACAGGGAGATAGGAAAATAGAGAGTAATGGTGTATCTATCTTTTATTGACGGGAACCTGGTATGTTATTCTTAAGAGTATGTATAGAGAGCCTACTACATAGCAGGAATTATAGCATAAGTGAGCCATAATTCAACATATTATATATTTCTGTTATTGACTCATAACAATAAGAAAAATTCTAAAGAACATACAAAACGATAATAACGGTCAGAACAAACAATCTGTGTTAAGCATGGTTGCCATGAATCGCCATAGTGGTATCTAATGCAAAAATTTAAAGTACATCTTAAATTTTATATTAATATTAAGATTGATCCTGTCAAACCAACCCAGACCATATCAGTAACTTAAGCGCAATTCTTGGGGGGGGCAGGTTTTGGAAGGGGATGGGGGGGGGCTGGGAGTGAGGGCAGAGGGGGAAGGGAGGGGGAGGGTATGGGGAGGGTGGAGGAGGGTATGGGGAGGGTGGGGAAGGGTGGGGGAAGGGGGGAGAGAGAAAAAAAAAGGGGTGGGGGTGAGGGGGAGAGGAGGATAAGGGTGAGTGGTGAACTGGGGGAGGTGGGGAGGCACCTAATTTTGTTAAAAGATTGAATTTTTAATTTTCGTTCAACCCTAGGAACCCATTCAGGCCCATAGGCCGATTGAAAACTTGTCATCCTAGCTTGAAGAGCTTCAAGGAGGTTCTCTGGACCTAGTACCAAAACGCCAGGGTCACTACTTGCCTCAGTAATATCCTAGGGTGAGGAACAACGCTCTGCATAGGTACATATCTGGGATTACATTAACGTCAGGTAAATAAGCGTGACAGATCTGATGTCATCTCAGGAATTCCCCGTTTGTTCAGTGTTAACAGTAGGGAGAAAAAGTAACAGGTTTAGGCTTGTACTTATCACACTGGATCTTGAATATTGTTCAAGCAGCAAGCAAAAGTTCTGTGGCGAGGATAAGGATCGATGTTGTCAGTCACGATCGTAGTAAAACCTAGAAAGTAAGACAAAAACTGAGATTGTTCCTTCCTTGAGGGGAGCCTGTGTTGGAGAAGAAAGGGCCGTAAGATTGCATTCCGCGGGACACAACACTGTGTGGTGGGTTAGATAGGAAGTCCGTGAAGCAATTACTTCTTCCTCTAAAGCACAAAGAGGATCATGGTCCAAGAGCTGTGCTATGTTGCCAAGTAAATACACGGTGTTATATTCATGAAAGCGTTGTGTCCATAACGCCCAATGAGTATGGGACACAAGTGGGGGATCCTAATTGTGCATCAATTCGGTGCGGCGTAAGGTACAGATCTGGGGGTCAGCGAGTTAAGTTTCCCTTGGCTGGTAGGGATGTGGGTATGGTGTCTCTGGTGTGCAAGTCATACTCACAGGCGGCAATCCATGGCAATGTCGTAAAGTGCGACTCATGCTTCCTGCGGAGCCCTTCTCCCTGGAGGTGAGGCGAGAGAGCTTGGTCCTCGCTGGTACAAGTCTCGGCGAGACGATCTTGGGGTTGGAGAAGATCTATCTGTTCTGTGTCTGCGCGATCTCTGTCGTTGTGCTTTAGGAGAGGGGTTGAGCGATACCGGGAGCCACAGTTCAGCTGGGAAATAGAAGGAGCCCCATTCCGGCAGTTCAATGTTAGGGAGATCAAGTTGTTCACAGAAACTTTGCAGATCTTCCGGTGTACGAAGCAAAGCAGAGCGTCCCCTGGCGGACGCAGATAGGTCGAAGGGGAACTTCCATCGATATTGGATGTTTTGGGTACGAAGAGCGTTCAGCAAGGGGCGCAGTGCTCTCCTGTTTTGTAAAGTTATCTGGGACAAGTCCTGAAACAGTTTAATTTCTGCGCCATTATGGAGAATGCGACCTTTCTCCCTGGCTTTGCAGAGAATCTCCTCCTTTAGTGGAAAGTTTACAACACAGCAGATTATGTCCCTTGGTGGTTCATTTTCATGGGGTTGAGGGTGTAGAGCCAGATGGGCCCTTTCCATTTCAATCGGTGAATCTGCGGGGCGATCTATTAAATCATTAAAGATTGTGCAGATTGTTTGTTGAATCGAGCCCGGATCTGTGCTTTCAGGGACACCCCTCACCCTGATATTGTGCCTCCTGCCTCGGTTATCGAGGTCTTCGATGTGTCTGTGGAGGTCATACATGTGGGATAGCTGTGCATCGTATGTATGTTGGACCTGTCGAATGGCGGCTGCATGAGTCATGGTTGTTTGCTCAACATCATCTATTCGGTGTGCCATTGCCTGTAGATCTGATTTTAGATCAGCAATCGCAGCTGTGACAGTGTTCTTTATATCCGAGGCCACCTTCTCTAGGTCGAACAGACTGGGGGTTTGTGTGCTCCCCTTCGTATCTCCGTGCTGGGAGTTGGGCGAGGCTGGGGATTGGGCCTGTGCGGCCGCGTGGATTGATTGCTTTTGGGTCCGGAATAGCTCCGGTATGTTTCTGCTAAGCTGTGTACCTGGATCCATGGCTGTGCGGGTTGCCGAGGAGCTCTTGGTGGATCAGTTCATAGTGGCTCACAGACGTAGGCAGTCTATTAGGTGAAATTCGGTTCCCGGGTCGCAGGAGCTCACAACTTAAGCTGCCATCTCGGTCTCTGGCCAGGCCACGCCCCCCAAAAAAACCCACTTGATCTTTATTGATTAGTTGGGGAATAAGCTGAAACAATCCAGACGCTAGGATTTTTGTAAACGTTTTGTAATCCAAGTTCAGTAAGGCTATGGGCCTATGGTTGTCTGGGAGGGAAGGGTCCTTACCGTGTTTAGGAATGAAAGAGATGTATGAATGCATAAACTGTGAATTTGGGGATTTTCCTTGAAATATAGTGCCATACAAGGCCAACATATGTTGGGCCAGGACGTCTAAGAAAGTCTTATAGTAAAAGTAAGGGAGTCCATCAGGGGATTTATGGAGTGGGAGGTCCTTATCTTCAATAGATACAGCTGCATTAAGTTTAACTAGGTCAGAGGAGGACAACTTTGGTAATGAGAGATCTTTTAAAAACTTATCAAAGTTTTCTTGTGTAAAATTGAAATGGTTCTCAGGGGTTAGACAGTTATAAAGTTTACAATGAAAAATTTCAAAGATCTTGGACATAGTAAGGGGGCAATGAGTCCTAGTCCTATCCGCCTGTATAAATTGGTATATTGGTTTATGGAGCCCCGTACGCGGCTAGGCTCCAAAAAAGTCCCACACATGTGGTATCCCCATACTCAGGAGAAGCAGCTAAATGTATTTTGGGGTGCAATTCCACATATGCCCATGGCCTGTGTGAGCAATATATCATTTAGTGACAACTTTGTGCAAAAAAAAAATTGTCACTTTCCAGCAACTTGTGTCAAAATATAAAATATTCCATGGACTCAACATGCCCCTCAGCAAATATTGCCCAAATGTTTGATGAAATAAAGATTATCTTAGGCCGAGTACATGGATACCAAACATGACATGCTTTAAAATTGCGCACAAACGTGCAGTGGCAACAAACTAAATACATTTTTAAAAGCCTTTAAAAGCCTTTACAGGTTACCACTTTAGATTTACAGAGGAGGTCTACTGCTAAAATTACTGCCCTCGATCTGACCTTCGCAGTGATACCTCACATGCATGGTGCAATTGCTGTTTACATTTGACGCCAGACCGACGCTTGCGTTCACCATTGCGTGAGAGCAGGGTGGGACAGGGGTGCTTTTTTTTTTTTTCTTTATTTTTTTTTTGCTTTTTTATCTTATTTTTAAACTGTTCCTTTCATTTTTTTTATCATTTGTATTGTTATCTCAGGGAATGTAAATATCCCCTATGATGGCAATAGGTAGTGACAGGTACTCTTTTTTGAAAAAATTGGGGTCTATTAGACCCTAAATCTCTACTCTGCCCTCAAAGCATCTGACCACCCCAAGATCGGTGTGATAAAATGCCTTCCCAATTTCCCAATGGCGCTTTTTACATCCGGCGAAATTTAAGTCATGAAATGCTCGTAGCTTCCGGTTTCTTAGGCCATAGAGATGTTTGGAGCCACTCTGGTCTCTGATCAGCTCTATGGTCAGCTGTCTGAATCACCGAATCATACCAGTACATTGCTGGTCCTTGTTGGGCATATATTGTAATCTTTTTTTTTTATGCAGGCTGTGGACTGAATGAAAAAAAGAGATTGATCGGTGGGTATGCCCACCATTAGAATACCTTCCTTCATCCACCCACTTCTAATGATGGGCATACATGCACCATTTATATATGCCGAAGCAGGGGGGCATCCTCCCGCAAAAGGTAGGAACAAATCGCTCCTCCGCCCCTGCTGCCCCCATGCTTCGGCATATATCACCTGTAACTTTTGTAACTGTAACCGGTACTAGGTTCGGGTCTCTCAAAATGCGATGGCATCTTGGGAGACCCTGTGAAAGTGTGCCTAGTCTATGCAGTGCTGTACCCTACGCTAATACTCAACTAGTGTATGGTAGCGTTCAAAACATTCACCAATGCAAAGACCAGGATTGTCAGGACAGGAGGGACAATAATAGCGAGTGTCACACCTATATCCGCACTTGCTGCAGCCACAACATCTTTTTTGGGGGAGTTCGTTGGGTAGGGGTACTCGGGAGGACATAAAGA
This sequence comes from Lithobates septentrionalis, assembly GCA_037952835.1. Taxonomy (NCBI): domain Eukaryota; kingdom Metazoa; phylum Chordata; class Amphibia; order Anura; family Ranidae; genus Lithobates; species Lithobates septentrionalis. Next base: position 404,166 of record JBBDGP010000994.1, read on the forward strand.
AACTGCCTATCATGCAGCCGACTGCATTTGGTTGGGGATGTGAATGGGGGAAGTACGGGTGCTGCAGAAGTGGTGGGTTCCCAATTAGGATTGGCGAATGCAGCAGGAAGGGCACTATGGGCATGACGGGCCTGTGTTTGTCTTCTTCTTGGTGGCAGCGGGACACTACTTGTTCTTGCCACCTCACCAGCTTGAACTGCACTTATGGGACTCGCCACGTCACCACGTGTTACTGCAGTGCTGGTTTGACTACGACCGGGGTGTACTAGGCCGCTGGTGCTTGCCAGTTCACCAAAACGCTACCAAAAAAACTGTTAGCGATCACAGGGATCAGGCCTGACTCTGCGAACGCTGCAGTTATGCGTTTAGTGTTTTGTAAGTGACAGTTATCGAACGATACTACATTTGGGTGGGCTGGGCTGGGCCGGGCAGAGGGGCAAAACACAGGTGCTAGCAGGTATCTGGGCTGATCCCGCTAACACTGCATTTTTGGGAACCCTAAACTGCTGGGGATGCTAGTATAGATCTGATCAGATATCGATCTGTTCAGATACTATACCACTAAGGGGGGCATATGCTGCGTGCGTGGGTGTTAGCGGTACTGGCGCTAACCTGACGCTGCCTGGGGCGACACAGACCCTATCTGACACTAAAACCTAAGTTATATCACCGCCGGGCGATCAGGGGGCTAAACCTTTATTCGGTAATAAACGGCGGGTGCCCTGACACTATAAAAAATAAACGAACTAACGAGCGTCACCCGTAACAGTTATACGGTGATCACTGGTGAAAGGGTTAACTAGGGGGCAAACAAGGGGTTAAAACATTTATTAGGTAGTATATGGGGGTCCCTGTCGCTATAAAACACTGACAGCGAACCTATATATTTACCTCCCTAACTAGCGTCACCAGTGACACTAATACAGCGATCAGAAAAACGATTGCTTAGTGACACTGGCGACGGGGGGTGATCAAGGGGTTAAAACTTTATTAGGGGGGTTAGGGGGGTACCCTAGACCTAAAGAGGGCTAACACTAACTGCCCTACCACACTAACTGTAACAAACTGACACCAATGCAGTAATCAGAAAAAAAAAACTGCTTGGTGTCAGTGTGACGGGGGGAGATTGGGGGGTGATCAGGGGGGATCGGGGGTGATGGGGGGTGTAATGTATGCCTGGCATGTTCTACTGTGTGTGTGTGTTTTACACTCACTCGGATGTCTTCTCTCCTCGACGCCGGAACGGAAAATACCGAGCAGAGGAGCGATGACATCACTTCCTCTGCCTCTGTTTACTATACAGAGGCAGAGGAAGATTCTCATTGGCTGGGAGTGATCGCGAGGGGGGGCCACGAATGAATGGCCTCCCCCTCACGTCTGACCGCCTCGGGCACCGGGGGGGTCCGATCGCCCCCCCCCGCCCGCGGGAGGCAGATCACGTACAGGTACGTGATTCTGACTGCCCGTGCCATTCTGCCGACGTATATCGTCATGAGGCGGTCGGCAACTGGTTAATCAAAAAATTTCCTTGAAATCCTTAGATAGTTTAGCTCGAGTGACTTGATTGTAAAGGATGGTCATTAAGACGCCAATGACACGTCTTAGGAGAAGACGGAGACAGAATAACGCCTAATGAGATTGGGGCATGGTCAGTCCATGTAATGGGAGAGAGGTCAGATTCTACAATATGGGGGACCGAAATAAAGAAATGGTCCAACCAAGAGTACATTTTATGGGCCACGGAGTAAAATGTAAATTGCTTAGTGGAAGGATGTTTAATCCTCCACGAATCAAACAGGTGGTGAAATCTGATACATTTGTGGAAAGAAGTTGCTAGGGAGGAGACCTTCCATGAGAAAATACATCTTGTATCTTGAAATAAAGTCTCTGTCAGGGCTGGGCTCAGCCCTTCCTTCTCTGAGCTGGCCGATCAGCTGTCGGCTAATTGTCAGCTCCCATCTCTCTCCACAGTTACCCAGCTGTTGTTCATCCTGCTCGTCAGTCCTGCCTACTTAAGCTGTCCAGTCGAGAGGAGCTCTGCCTTCGCCTTGGTCACATCACAAGAAACTATCTCCTGCGTTCATGTTTAAAGAATGGCTTTGCTGACATCCCTTCAGGCTACAGATCCTGCTTGCTATTCCACTACTTTGATCCCTGACTCCTGGCTTGGCTGACGATCCGTTCCGGTTACTGAACTTTGGCTATGTTTTGACTACGTATGTTCTTTTTACTTTTATTATTAAACAAGTGTGATTTAACTGTACTTCTGTCTCGGTTTTATCTCATGGTTTCTGACAGTCTGACTATCTCTAGCTGGAGACATAACCAAGTTGAAATCACCACCACTGATCATAAAAGGTTGGGAATAGTGAGGGGGTGTGTCCGGACGTGAAGCAGGGAGGACATGTGGGCGCTGAGCTCCACACAATCAGCTGGAAATCCACAGCCATCCTTGCCCAATCTCATCTGGGGATACTCCACTCCACCAGGAATAACCTTCAGGCTTCCCCAGCTGCTGTCTCAGCCGACTATTTGTGGAGCCTGGCTGGCTGCACCAGTTTGTAGGCCTGTAACTAGGCTCGCACCGCATAGACCTATCGCCATCTTGAAACCAGCGGATCACTCAGAGCCCTCCGCTCTCCTCTCCCCTGGGTCTGGGAGCCAACAAACTCTATCTGGCACATCAGCTGCTCTTCCATCGGAGAGTGTAAGACGGCCGCCTGGTAAAGAATTGGTGCCCATGGATCCCTGTTCTGGGCTCCGAGCTCCTGCGGCCCGATGCCATCTTGAGGCCTGTTGCCTAGGCCTTTCACATCTCCCCGATGCAGTGAGTAGTGGGCCTCCCTACTCCGGAGGTGACTGTGCATCAGTGGGGTTCCGCTCCCTGATCCGGTCGGAGAAACTCAGGGCCTAGATGGAGCGGTTTTCATTAGGCCGGCCGCCAGTCCCAGGAAAGACCGTGGCTTTGGCCTACCCTCGGAAGTCGGTGGATATCTTGCTGCTCCCAGTACACCCCCTACCTCACTATACTTGATGTATAGCTTCCTCCACATCAGGTTTTAGTGCAACTTTACAACTATTAACCCCTCTTACAGTGCTACTATAGGGGTCTTTATTATTATTACTACTTATTGGTGTGCTTAGTAAAGGAATAGCGGCTAATATGAAGATTACCCTTTAAATGAGCTCAAGGTCCGTCTGCTCTCTGAGACCTCTGAAATGCTACTTTAGCCAAATACAGCTTCTGGGGTGAGCCTGAACGTCCATTACACTTCTTGGGCATCCCATAGGCAAAGTTGGCCAGCAGCAGAGATATTACAAGCCTTTGTTAGAGCCGTCTCAGGGACTAAATATGGAACGCTTTGTCACTAGGTCGCAATCTGCGACCTCGAATCATCCCGCAGACGCTTTTGCCTCAATGGATCCAGACCTGGGAATGGAGAATGCTTTAACTAACCTCCCCACTTGCCACCACGCAGGGTCCAGACCCTGAACCACTCTCTCCACATGAGATCCTCACCCCCGATATCCTGGATGCTAAGTTGGATGCTAAGTTGCAGCTCTTACTCCAACGAATCACAAGCAATGTCTTAGCAGAGGTGAGTAAATTGGCCACAGAGCTGAGAGGAGAAATAAACCAAATTGGAGAGAGCACAGACACCCTTGAAAATAAATTTGATGAGATGATTAACTATGTACAGGCAATTGAGGAGGAAAACCATAACCTACGTTTTTCAATTTCCCAACTACAAATACAGTAGGAGGACTTGGAAAACAGGGAAAAGACAAAATTTGCTCTTCAGAGGTATCTCGGAAACAGTGGGGGACCCTGATCTGCGCACCTACCTCCTGGGTCTTTTCAACACTATAGGGATGTTATAGTGAGGTTTCACTTTTTTTTTTTTTTTTTTTATCAAACAAGGTTTTATTGAATATTTAGTGCATACAAAAAGAAAATACAAAAGGTTACGTTGTCATGTTGACACTATAACAGTATTATAGTTATTGTCATTGAATAATAAAATAAAGAGAGAAAAAAAAAAAAAAAAAGGGAAACCATATATATCATTACATTTAAACATTTCTGGCGTATCCCGACCTTCAAGGTATACATATTTGGTTATTAATACTGTCCTTCCATACTTATATCTATATATCATTTTATGGTCATGCAATTACATTAGACACAGGTAGAAGATTCCTGAAGCCATCTGTCCCATATCTTGCTGTACTTTGCTGGACAACCTCTATTGATATATATACATTTCTTGTATGGTAGTGTATTATTTATCTCCACCTTCCATTCCACTATTTTAGGGGTCTCTTGTCTCATCCATTTTTTGGCTATGACCTTTCTTGCTGCAAAGAGTGTTTCGTGCAAGAAGGTTTTGGTATATTTATCGGTTGTATCTGGAACTATACCCCAGAGGCACTGTTTGGGGTCTAAGGCTAGAGGTGAACCCATCGTGTCATGTAAAAATGCCACAATTTGTTCCCAGAAGCCTTTTATTTTAGGGCATGCCCATATGAGATGGAAAAAGGTACCTGTTTCCCTCCCACACATCTGACATGTGGTGGTTTGTGTGCGCTTGTACCTTGCAACTCTGAGGGGTGTGAGGTAGGCTCTATGAAGAATATAGAGCTGGGTCAGACGATCTGATAGTTTAGGAGATACAGTTTTACAGGCCTCTAATGCTTCCTCCCACTCCTCATCCTCCACCGGTCCCACCTCCCTCTCCCATCTTGGTTTAAGACCATATGCTATTTTAGCAGCTACAGGGGTTAAGAGCAAGTTGTAGAATGCAGAGATCAGTTTTTGAGAGTCTGTGCTCTTAATTATGGCAATGAGTACATTAGGTGCAGGACTAGGACAGGAGTCAGGGAATTGTGCTTGTGTTGCGTGACGGATTTGTAAGTATCTATAGAACATCTGGTCCTGTATTGTAAATTCTTCTTTGAGTAAGTCAAAGGTTTTAAGTTGTTCATCTTTTAATATATGATGTAGGTAAAATATTCCCTGTGTGGACCATATAGATGTGTCCTGTATTTTATTAAACTCCTGAAGGTTTTTCTTATGCCATAACGGCGTATAGTCGTTAAACTGTGAGATGTCAAGTCTAATGCCGCGTACACACGGTCGGACTTTTCGTCTACAAAAGTCCAACGGACGCTGACGGACTAAAGCTGGCTGGTAATCCGATCGTGTGTGGGCTTCTCCGGACTTTCAACTGACTTTTTTAGCCTCAAATCCGACGTACTTTAGATTTGAAACATGCTTCAAATCTTTCCGACGGACTCGAGTCCGGTCGAAAAATCCACTCGTCTGTATGCTAGTCCGACGGACAAAAACCCACGCTAGGGCAGCTATTGGCTACTGGCTATGAACTTCCTTATTTTAGTCCGGTGTACGTCATCACGTAAGAATTCGACGGACTTTTGTGTGATCGTGTGTAGGCAAGTCTGTTCGTTAGAAAGTCCGCCGCAAGTCCGTCGAAAGTCCGCCAAAAGTCCGTCGAAAGTCTGTCGGACAGGCTGTCGGACTTTTGTAGCTGAAAAGTCCGACCGTGTGTACGCGGCATAAAGGTTGCTAAATTCCATATTTTCCTGTAGTGGTATAGTATGGTATGTCTTCTGTCTCCTAGTTCCATCCCTCCCTTGTCTGTCGCTATTGCATATATCGGGTCTTTGGTGTACTGTGCCCATTTAGGACATATGAGCGTAAGAAATCTCTCACTGTCGCTTTTGTCTAGATGAAAAAGCTGAGATAGCTGTGCTGCAATGTAGTATAGATTAAAATCGGGTAGAGCAGTGCCGCCTAGATCAGTCGGATTTTTGAGGGCTTGCCATGTCAATTTATGCCTATTATTTCCCCACACAAATGTCTTTAAGAGGGACTCTAGAGACTTAAAATGTTTTAGGGGTAAATAAACGGGGGTGTGCCATAAAATATAGAGTATTTTGGGTAGTAGAATCATTTTGATTAAGTTTATACGTCCCCAGACTCCCAGTGGTAATTTGGAGCAGACCCGTATTTTATTTTTAACTAGGGAAATGAGAGGGGTTATATTCAGAGATATATAGTCTGCAGGAGATCTGGTTATATATATCCCCAAGTATTTAATGACATCTACTCTCTGAAGTGGGAGCCTGGTTTGGGATTCTGGGGGTGGAAAACTATCAATTGGCAAAATTTGGGATTTGTCCCGATTGATTTTTAGACCTGAAAATATTCCAAATTGTTCTATCGTGTGGAGTGCAATGCGTAATGATGGGCCCGAGTCTGCCAGGTACAATAGCGTGTCATCTGCATACATGCTAATTTTTTCAGTCAGAGAGCCCATTTTAAGTCCCTTGATCTCTGGATTTGCTCGGATGGATATTGCCAGTGGTTCTGCCGCCAGGGCATATAGTAGTGGGGATAGGGGGCAACCCTGTCTCGTGCCTCTACTGAGTTCGAATAACTGAGACGACCATCCATTAGCCACCACTTTGGCCCTGGGTGCCTGGTATAGAAGTTGGACCCATTTAATAAATTTTGGGCCAAATCCATAGCCCTCCAAGCACCTCCAGAGGTACCTCCACTCTACCGAGTCGAAGGCTTTCGCTGTGTCCAAGGTCACAACCACCCATGTACCAACTTCCTCGTGTATGGTTTGCAGGTTAATGTATAGTTTCCTAAGATTAAATGAGGTGTTGCGTCCAGGCATGAAGCCAGCCTGGTCTGAGTGTATTAATGTTAATATTACCTGATTGAGCCTAATCGATAGAACTTTGGCGAGTATTTTGATATCAACCTGTAGGAGTGATATTGGCCGATAGGATTCTGGAAGCCCCAGATCTTTACCAGGTTTAGGGATGAGGACTATTGTAGCCTCTGTCATAGATGGAGATAAAGTCCCATTTTCAAATAGATAGTTATACAGTTTTAATAGTTTAGGGGTTAGTATTTCGCTGAATTGGGAATAGAACTCCACTGGAAGTCCATCTGAACCAGGGGATTTGGACCTAGCAAAGCTAGCCATAGCAGCTGATATTTCGTCTAGAGTGAGTGGGGCTTCCAATAGTTCTACTTGTTCCTCCGTTAGCTGTGGGAAGGACACCTTTTCAAGAAAAAGAGACATGTGATGGGTCTCAGTGGGGGCTGCCGTTGTGTATAAATCTGCGAAGAAGTCCCTAAACATTGAGGTCACTGTAGGTGGGTCTGTTATTTTTTGTCCTCCTGAGCCATATAGTGTGATAACTACTGGGGGTCTATCTTCGCTGTGGACCAGGTATGCAAGTAACTTGCCTGCCTTTTCCCCATGTTCAAACATTTTTTGCTTAGAAAAAAACATTTTTTGTTTGGCTTTCTGGTACTGTAGCTGATTAACCAATCTAGTCTATAGCTTAAGTTGGCCTACAGTTACTGATGTCGGAGTGTTGGCATACTCTCTTTCTGCAGAGGACAAGTCCTCCAGCGCCTTACTGAGGGCACTAGAAGAGTCCATCTTAATTTTATTAATCGCCGTTATCAATGTATGCCTAGCAAATAGCTTAAAAGAGTCCCAGACTGCGGGTGGTGATGCTGACTCATCGTTTTCCATAAAGTATGTTTTCCATTTGTCTATGAGCTCATCATCTTCTGGTAAAAGAGACAACCAGAATGGATTCAGACGCCATGCTCGTGGTGGTTTTGCCACTGGAATATTTAATGTAATCCAATAAGGACTATGGTCCGACAGTACTCTAGGGCAAAACATTACCTCCGATATTCTTGGGGTCAATCTGTGGGAGATAAGTATAAAGTCTATACGGGACATAGAGCCTCGAGATGCCGAGAAGCATGAGTATGACTTGGCCAGTGGGAATTTATGTCTCCATGTATCTATTAGATGGAAGGTGGAGATAAGCTTAGAGAACTTAGTTTCGGTGGGAGCGGCGGGAGCTGTTGATGTCAACTTTAGCCTGTCTGGAGCCGGGTTCAAAGTAGCATTAAAATCCCCTCGCCAAACCGCTGCTATATTTGGATGACGGGTCATATATGATATGCCTTCCTTGACCATGGATACATTAAATGGAGGTGGTATATAAAAAGCCATGATAAGCAAGGGCTCTCCATATACTTTGGCATGAATAAATACATAACGGCCATTCAGGTCAGTAGTTAGCTCACATAATTCAAAGTGTACCGATTTAGCAATTAATACAGAAACTCCCCTAGAGTGTGATGTGTGGGTAGAGTGGTACGCCCAACCAACCCATGGCCTGCGAAGCGCCATCTGCACACTCCCCTCAATATGTGTTTCCACTAATGCTATTATATCGGCATGTTGCTTCTTCAGGAATGTGAAGACTGCTGCGCGCTTGAATTTCTCACGCAGGCCCCTCACATTCCATGTTAGGAATTTCAGAGATGCCATAGGCCACACTTTTTAACCATTAATGTAGCATTTATATAAAACAATTTGCTCTTTCTGCATAAGGCATACAGAATCTTAACTTGCAGAGATATTTGACACAAATACCTGTAATATGGCATATGAGTACTTTCCCATAGATCTGGCACATGTAACGTTACCTGTTTGCTATTATAAGTATGCACTTTCAAAATTAACCAAACCAAAAACATGGGAATCCCCTCCCCCCTCCCTGCCCTACACTGACCCAAACTTGTGCGGGCATATTCCCTAAACTGGTTGTTATCTGGGAAACATTCTAACTTCCTTACGAACAGTGGAATGTAGAACAATTGGTTCAGTCTCCGGACACTAAATAAAAGAAAAAATATCAACCATATCGCTTGTAGAACATGTGGTATGGTCTCTTGATCTTCTTGTTTCCATTTATCTGCGACTGTTAAGTTCCGGATAGAGTTCCATTGTTTAGGGTGCTGCTTCCCAGAACTGTGTGGGGTAAAGTCTCGCTGCACGATGCATGTTGGCTGTAGGACTTTTTCTCACTCCGGAGCCCCGGAGGGTAACTTGACTCTTGTGCTGTTATCAATCAGGATTTGTGCTTAAAACTTGCACTGGTTGGAGACATTTCCTGGTCGCAGACACGTTATCAATGGGACTTGATCAATCAGCTTGTTGAGGGTTAGCTCGTCGTTCCAACCAAGAGATTACTTCCTCTGGGTCCTCGAAGAAAACCGCGCGCCCTTCATGCTCTACCCTAAGGCGTGCTGGGAAGAGCATGGAATACTTGTATTGTAGACTTCTTAGCTTACGTTTGGCCTCCATAAAACTCTGACGGCGGCGCTGTACCTCTGCCGAGAAGTCTGGGAAGATAGCTACCTTAACGTTCCCAACTGGGATATTGCCCTTCTCTCTTGCCATTCTCAGAGCAGTGTCCCGATCTTTATAGTTAAGGAGTTTTGCTATGAACGTGCGGGGAGGAGCTCCTTGTGGAGGGGGTCTTGCTGGCATGCGATGTGCCCGTTCTACCGCAAACATGGGGGAAAAAACTTCTCTTCCATAAGTATTGATCAGTAGTTGTTCCAAAAAAGTGGAAGTGTACTTCCCTTCAGACCCTTCCGGCAGACCTATCAGGCGTATATTACATCTTCTCAGCCTATTCTCCATGTCATCTTGCTTTAAAAGAAGTTGCTGTATTTGCCTTTGCACTCGGTCTGAGGATGTTTGTAAGGTTGGGATAGCATCCTCCACCTCGTCCAGCCTGGTCTCAGTTTCTTTCACTCTTTCCCTGAGCTTTTGAAAGTCCTGCCTGATAAGGGAAATATCTACCTTGACCTCCTCAATTTGTGCTGTGAGAGAGGTTCTGCAGAGGGTGATTGCTTCAAGAAGTTTGTCAGTGTCGCCCGAAGTACGTTCTCCTGCTCCAGTTTTCTCAGTTGTTCCCTCCTCCTCCATGTCTTCTTTTTCTGTTCGGCGGTACTGGTCTAGTTTTGCTGCCGCTGCCTTTTGTGCCTTAGTTGGTGACATTTTACGGAGGTCCCAGGTGGAACCCAGAGAATCTCCACACTTAGTGTAACGCCCTGACTTGTTGATTAGTTAAAGACAAATGCTTTCCCAGGCCCTGTAGCCCTCAGTATTTAATGATAGACGGTATAGTACAATATAGGTGCGTGCAATCTCTCCTCACCTCTTAAGCTGAAGGTATACTGGGGTTGTGTCCCTCAGGATATAGGGGATCTCAGTGGAGGCTGACAGAAGGGAGACACCAGGGCTGTAGCTTATGTAGAACACACAGGCAGGGAAGACAGGTGTGCCAAGATGAACTGGTATGTGTGTGTCACCGGCGCAAAACCAATATTTCCTATTACTTTAATAGTGGTTTACTTGGCTGCCGCATCCAGAAAGACTTTTCATAGAAAAGGATTTAGAAGTGCCGTATGTGTGGATGCGCTGCCCCCATTTAAATATTCGTGTACCCTATCTATAAAGTGTAAACTTATTTTCTATACAACATAGATCTATATAAAATCATCACATTAGACCAATAACCTATAACAAACTATATAAAATATATAAACTATAAAAAATCCAATGATATATATCACATATGTGACAAAGTCCCCAAATATATGCTTTCAAATCTTCTGTCAATTGCCGTGATTGGCGTGCTCTTGTGTTAATTCAGTATAAAGTGACTTAGTGCTCCACCACCACCTGTGAGATTGGCCACTCACCAGATATTTCTTTAAAATTGCACCTTTGGTTCATTCATAGGGATAACCACTCCACTTAGAGGGAACTTCTTCAATGGTTAAAATTGGACCTTAGTATTCCAGATATTTCTTTAAAATTGCACCTTTGGTTCATTCATAGGGATAACCACTCCACTTAGAGGGAACTTCTTCAATGGTTAAAATTGGACCTTAGTATTCCTCATATAAAATATGGATGAAACGATCATCGCACAATAACGTTTAAAACTTTTTATTGTGTAAAACAAATAAAGACTGTACACTCACATTTCTATGTGCCCTCGAGCCGGCACGGAGCTTTTCCAGCAGTTAGGGACGGGTAAGAGCTGGTGTGCCAAGGTGTGCCAAGATGGCCGCCGTACACCTCATGTAAGCCTAGGCCGCAATCCGGACCGGGAGTATTTGTGAGCTTTCTCGGGGTACCCACTGTCCAGATAAACTATGTATATCTTGCCCCTCTCCCTGGGAGAATTGTCCAGTGGTAGGGTACCTTAGATTAGTTGGTATCTCTTCACAGGGCCGGTGGATCGGAGTACCAAGATGGCCGCGGCCTCTGGGAATAGGCCGAAGCCGCGGTCTTGCTTAGATTCGGCCGCCGTGTGGGAGATCGCTGCTCCGTTCGGGCCACCGTGTGACCAATCTGTTCTAGAAGGAGCCCAGGGTGTTGCCAGAGCCTCAGGGATGTGATCCAGCCAGTTTTGTTGCACATAGAGTCCAGGATGAGAAGGATTAAGGAGTAATGGACGGAGCTCTCAAGACAAGCGTCCTACTCCATGCTGTGCCAGGCCACGCCCCCCAGGTTTCACTTTTTTGAAAGCAAAGAGGCACTATCCTTGGCTACACACAATAAATATCAAATTATGTGCAGGGGGCAAAATTGCAGATTTTCAGCGACCTCTCCCCCATCACCCTTACCAAATGTAGAAACCTGCATCCAATTACCTTACATCTACAACACCACAAGATACCATACTATTGGGGATTTCCCTTTCACCTTGCTGTTTCCAAAAATGGAGTCCAATATACCTTGCGTGAACTACAGGAGGGAGAGGCTTTCCTGAAGAATCTTGGCTTGCCTCCTCTGCCGGAAGAAGATTTGTTTCCCTCTCTGGCCCAGGTCCACCCACCTCCTACCACTCCCAGCCGCATCTGGACCCCCGTGAGGGGTAAATCCAAGAAGCATCTTTCTACACCCCAACGTCCACATACCTCCAAGCAACCTCCTTGTACTTTTCAGTATATTTCTCCTTGGGTCCATACTTTACTTTTTCTTTTTTAAGATTAAGGAAAGGAAACTAAGTTTACTGCTCTGGTCCACGAAAATGTTATGTCTACCCTGTTTCCTGTTTGGGGTAGAGTTCCTACCCATCCCAAGGGGTCTTACTATTATTGTTAATGCTTTACATATTTCAATTGGCAGTTGTTCCTGTTTACCTGCTGACTATCTTTTGCCATTATTAACAGGACTCCTACTATCTGACTTGCTATGAATGCTATCGAACTCATAAGTTGAGCAAACTACCTATCCCATTTCTTCACCCAGAGTCTCCTGATGGAAATTCGTGCACACCCCTACTGGGCCCTGGTCTTTGTCCAGGACCTCCTGAGACGCACACGCCGCTCAGGTCTTCAAAAATCTCAGTTTGTTTTTGTTTTCTTTTTTTTTTAATTTTTCATGTTTGTTAGTACCACTTTCATGTCCATGTTTATGATTCAGCTTTATGGGTTGACAAAGCATTGTTTTTATGTCCCTAACACACTGTGGCTCCCTTACAGGGTATACTGGTTAATACTCAGGTACCGAGGAGATATTGTTACCAGTATTGTTTATAAACAGTTAAGCATTTCTCTTTATGCTGTCTATATTTTGTTTGTTCCTCTCCCTTACTACTCCCACACGAGCTTACCTGAATAGATTTTATACATGGCTTTAAGGGTTTTGTCAAATAATGTCAAGGGTCTGGGCTCCATCCGTAAACGCTGGATGGCCTTGAAGGATTTCAGGGCCTCAGGCGCAGACGTAGTGATGATCCAGGAGACTCACTTCTGGGCAGGAGGGTCATTTAAATTTGCCTCGAAGATTTTCCCCACTTCTTACCTTGCCTCTGACTCCATGGGCAAGGCAGGAGTGGCAATTCTGATAAAAAAATTATGCCCAGTTAAGGTTAAAAACTCCCATGCTGATCCTCGTGGGAGATTCCTCATTTTAGATTGCATATATATGTCTGTTTCTTTCACTCTTGTAAATCTCTATGCTCCGAATACAGGCCAGATTGACTTCCTTAACAAACTTTTTGATGCCCCTCTACATTGTTCGCAAACTTTCATGATCATTGGTGGGGATTTCAATCTGGTTATGTCACCCACTAGAGATAGACATACTCTCCTTAATACTGTCCCCTCTAAAAAGCCAATATCCACAACAGTGGGTGCAAGTGTAATAAAGAGACCCAGGAGATAAGGGCGTAGATTATTGTCACCTACAGTTTCTGGTATACTCCAAAAGTGCAGGTTTTGGTGCCTCTCCCTGTTTTCCAGATCTTCTTGCTGCAATTGCAGCTGGGAGACTGAATGTTTTAGGGTAGAATTGTCTTCCTCTAGTACCTGTACATAATTCACCAAGTCATCAAACTTGTTTTCCAGGGCATTTTATTGTTGATCTATTTGAGTGATTTCCCCCCCCCGTAATTCTTCCCAAAGGAAGTGGATTATGCCGCGTACACACGAGCGGACTTTACGGCGGACTTTGCCCGGCGGATTTTTCGACGTACTTTCCGACGGACTTTCTGAATGAACGGACTTGCCTACACACAATCCACCAAAGTCCGTCGAATTCGTGAGTGATGACGTACGACCGTACTAAAACAAGGAAGTTCATAGCCAGTAGCCAATAGCTGCCCTAGCGTGGCTTTTTAGTCCGTCTAACTAGCATACAGACGGCGGACTTTTCGACCGGACTCGATTTCAACGGATAAATTTTAAACAAGTTTCAAATCTAATTCCGTCCAACTTTTGAGAAAACAAAGTCCGCTGGAGCCCACACACATCGAATTGTCCGACGAAATCCAGTCCGCCGGGCAAAGTCCACCATAAAGTCCGCTCGTGTGTACGCGGCATAAGTCCCAGAGATGGCTGCAGTGGTTGGCGTAGTGTTGCCTGCCCCCTCAACCCCCAGCAGAGGATCCATTGATGCAAAGGGATCTGAAGGGGAAATCAAGACCGGGGATTGCGGCCTAGTGAGGAAACGATCCATGCTTATCCCCAATTGCGGCCCAAACAGCGGTGAATAACAATGTTGCTACTGGTCAATTTTTCCCATAGGATGCCTGTGGGATATAGAAGGAACTTAGACTTACCCCCAATGCTTTTTGAAAGCAATGTAGCTATACGGAGGCCACGAAGAGCAGACAGGAACCAGAGCTCACTCACTACATGTCCGCCATGTCAGAAGCCACGCATGTGCCCCTTAGATATTCTGTTTTATCTGCCAAACTATTTGAATTTAGTCTTGAGATTTGCACAGCCCTTCCAGACAGCACAGCCAGCCTAGTAACCTGAGTTTTAGACTCTGAAGACACATCAGCAGCCTGATAAGGTCCTTTCTCTACTCTCTCCTCATATCAGTATGTTCCTTGTCAGAACATATGCATGCAAGACACCTGACTGGCACAAAGTGCTGCCACTCTCTCTCCCAGTCTGTGTATCTCATATAGGTGATTTCAAGATGCCTATTATTGAGTAAATGCAGGCATTTAAACTAGTTGCATTAAAGAATATGTAAATTCAATATTTCATATTCCTGACATGTGCTGTGTACAATGTACTTGTATGAAAAAGTATCCTGTTCTCTTTGAATTGCTTCCTTTGTGTGAAATCCCTGGTGTTCATGCCAGTCTCTCTACTCAAAAACTTATCACACTAGGCAGGAGAACACGCCAATCTCAGCATGGTCAGTTTTCTGGCTGTGCTGAAAATTCAGCCTGCTCCCTTCCAATGATCAGACTTCTGCTGATATGCCCCCTCCCCAGCCCAGCCATTCACTGGGAAGTTCAGTGTGCTTCTGTTTCACTTTTCCCAGCTCTCTGAGGTCCTTTTGCAGCAGAGGGAATGTGATCACTTATAAAAAAAGAAGGAAAAAAGGGTATTTTTAATATTTTTTTATATGCATACACAAATGTTTTGCCTTTCATTCCTATTTTAAACTGAATGAGTTGTTTTACAAAGTGAGGATTTACATATACTTTAAATATATTCTCTGTGGATTTATTAAATGTAGAGCTCTTACAAGCTTTCACAAGAAGAACTATGAAAAATCATTTGTGTAGACCAGGTTTTTAAATTTTTCTAAGTTCTAAATTATAAAAACAAGCCTAAATTAATGTTATCATTAACCCCTTGGCACTGATCGCCTCTTGGTCCTTGGCTGTCACAGTGGGCGGAAAGTTCCTGATCGCACATATGCACTGGGGGCTTACCGATCCCCGCCGGCTACCATGCTGTGAGCGTGCAGGAAGCGCACTTTCAGCGCAGTAATTTGTTTACACAGGGCCACATATATCTGCGGCTGCTTGGTGTTAAGGCATATTTAGGTTAGTCTTGTCTGGATGGAGGTTATGAAAAGTATGCAGCTGATGCTTGGCCTTTAATCCGGGTAGCAGATTCTATGGTCTGTAGAGATGGTATCCCAATAAAATGACAGTGATTCTGACACTTCCAATACCACCACAGCTCAGAGCATGCAGTGGTGGTGGAGGATTATGTGGCTTGATTTTAGAAGATGTTTATCTGGTACATTACCAATTATTTCTGCAAGTATAGCTAGTAAAGGGGTTGTAAACCCTCGCCGTTTTTCACCTTAATGCATTCTATGCATTAAGGTGAAAAACCTTATTTACTGCCCCGAGCCACCCTTATACTTACCTGAGCCCCAAAATTCACGCGACAGGAACAAGCACACCAGCTCCGGACGGTGTCTTGTTTCCTGATTGAATAGATTGATAGCAGCGCAGCCATTGGCTCCCGTTGCTGTCAATCAAATCAAATGACGTGGGCACCGGGGGGCAGAGACAAGTCCTGCTGTCTGTGTCAACAGACGCAGCAGCAGGACACGGGAGCGCGCCCGCATGGGTGTCCTGTCGGGGAGCACTTCTCCGATGGGACACTCAAGAAGAGGAGGAGCCAGGAGCACCGTGGAGGGACCCCAGAAGAAGAGAATCGGGGCCAATCTGTGCATAACCAACTGCACAGCGGAGGTAAGTATGACATGTTTTTTTTGTTTTTTAAAACTGAACCTTTACAATCACTTTAAGGCTCAGTTCACACTGCTGTGATGTGACTTTGATGTGACTTTGGTTGCATTTTTGGATGTGGTTTGCATATTCTATGCAACCAAATCGCCCTATAAATTGCACTAAAGTAGCATAGGACCCTATGTCAAAGTATTCTATGTATGTATATATTTTTTTCTTTACACAAATAATTGGTGTCATGGGAGCTGAAATGGAGACAAGTGTAGGTCTGAAAAATTAATAACGTTATGAATATACTTAAGGTCTTAAGATGCGCTTTGATCCTATCACTTTTAGTTCCATAGACTATTTCAATCCTTATAAAAGCTAACAAAACACCATAAAACGTATTAGGAACACATAGGAAAGACCTATTGAATACTTGCAATGTTTTGATGATTCCATTATCAAGCATATCCTTTCATCCGGTATGTGAATGACCATTTAAAATTCTGCCAATTGTCTCAGAAAGGATTGTGACATGGGTAAGCTCCTTAGAGGGAAAGGAATTATAGTATAGAAGAGAAAAAAAAAACTGTGGGAGAGTTACCTTTTAAACTTCCTATTACGTCTGCTTCTGCTGTGGCCTGTGGCCATGGTGGGAAAACCCACAGTCCCCGACAACGCCCAGGCAAGGGTTGTGGCGATGAAGCCCTTGTTCCCATCAAGATGGGGACAAGATGCTTTGGGGGGACCCAAAATCACCCTCCCATGTTGAGGGTAAGCGGCCTGGTATGGTTCAGGAGGGGGGGTGCTCGCTCATCCCCCCGTTTCCATGGCTGCTTGCTCAGGAAAAGGATCTGGTATGCATTTTGGGAGGGACCCCGATGCCATTTTAAAAAAAAAAATGGCGCTAGGTTCCCCTTAAAATCCATACCAGACCTAAAGGGCCTGGTATGGATTTTGGGGGGACCCCCACGCCGTTTTTTTTAAATTATTAATATAGAGTCTACACTGAATATCTAGTCTACACTAAATGCAGAGTATATATATATATATATATATATATATATATATATATATATATATATATATATAGACACACACACACACACACACACACACACACACACACACATATACATATACACATACACACATATATACATATATATATATACATACACACACACACACACACACACACACACACACTGCCACTGACTAACTAACCTACCTGCCTAATCTAGCTCAATCTATCTCCCTCCACAGTCACACACTATACATGGCTGCTATGTAAGCTGCCTTATATAGTGTGGGGCGTGGACTTGATTGGCCAAAGGCCAATTATGGCTCTTGCAGCAGAGCACGCTGTGATTGAACGAGGCATGCAAGTCAGGTGCATGCTTTGGTCAATCATCAGACATCAATGCACTGCGATCCCACAGTGCATTATGGGGAGTTCTGCGGCACTCAAATTTCCCGCGAACGCCCCATAATATTCGCTGTTCAACGAACGGGCAAATGCCGATGTTGGAGCTCATCTCTGCTGGTGTCATTTACAGTATGTATGCAAGTACTGAATATTTTAACCACTTGCCAACAAGCCACCCTCATTCAGGTCGGCACGATCCCGCAAACCGTCGTAGCTATACATCAGTCCTGTTAAGCCTGATAGCAGACACACACTAGCCGCTGGAGGCGCACGCCTGCTGCACAGCGGGAGTGCCAATGCTCGTGACCAGCGGTCGCGCTGACCGCCTGCCATGAGCTATTGCGGGCACAAGAGGCAGAACAGGGACATGTGTGTGCAAACACACACATCCCAGTTCTGTGAGCAGAGGAGAGAGAGATCGTGAGTTCCTACAAGCTGGGAACCATGATCTCTCCTCTCCTATAGTCAGTCCCACCACCCACAGTTAGAACACACACATAGGGAACGCAGTTAACCCCTTGATTACCCCCTAGTGTTAAGCCCTTCCCTGCCAGTGACATTTATACAGTAATCAGTGCATTTTTATAGCACTGATCGCTGTATAATTGTCAATCGACCCAAAAATGTGTCAAAAGTGTCCGATGTGTCCGCCATAATGTTGCAGTCACAATAAAAATTGCAGATCGCCGCCATTGCTGGTAAAAAAATAATAATAAAAATGCCATAAATCTATCCCCTATTTTGTAGATGCTATAACTTTTGCGCAAACCAATCAATATATGCTTTTTGGGATTTTTATTACCAAAAATATGTAGAAGAATACATATCGACCTAAACTGAGGAGAAATTAGCTTTTTTAAAAAAAAATTGGGGCTATTTATTACAGCAAAAAGTACAAAATATTGTGTATTTTTCAAAATTGTTGCATTTTTTTGTTTATAGCACAAAAAATAAAAACCACAGAGGTGATCAAATACCACCAAAAGAAAGCTCTATTTGTGGAAATAAAAAAGGACGTCAATTTTGTTTGGGTACAGCGTCGCACGACAGCACAATTGTCAGTTAAAGCGACACAGTGCCGTATTGCAAAAAATGGCCTGGTCATTCAGCAGCCAATTCCAGGGCTTTCGGGGCTGAAGTGGTTAAATAATTTTAAATGATGAGGTTGTTTTTTTCTTTTTAAATGGAGGAGTTCCATTTTTGCTGGTTACTGAAGATGGCATTAAATCTTGCCTTAAAAATCCTTGTTCATGTATTTCCAGTTATAGGGTTACAACACTCTGGGGTCATTTACTAAGATGAATGCACTGCTCTGGTTCAGACCTTAATTGGTGCGCTGGATAGATCCTTAATTCAGTGTGTGAACCGGCGCATGCACAGCAGTACCTGGCTGCGAGAATGTTTCCAGCGCAATCCCATCACGCTGGTTCTTGGCAAGGTACATCTCGCGCTCGCTGCAATAGGAAAAACACATCTCCCTTTTAAAGCAGCGCGAGAAAAACCAGCATGGGTTCCCCCTCCTGGGGTATACCAGGCCCTTAAGTCTGGTATGGATGGTAAGGGGAACCCCCTACGCCAAAAAAACAGCGTAAGGGTCCACCCAAAATCCATACCAGACCCTTATCCGAGCACGAAGCCCGACCGGTCAGGAAAGGGGGTGTGGATGAGCGAGTGGCTGACTCCTGAACCGTACCAGGCCACATGCCCTCAACATGGGGGATGGGTACTTTGGAGAAGGGAGCGCGCTGCGGGCCCCCAAAGTCTTCTTCTTCTTCTTCTTCGTGAGGGGGCATCTGCAGTAAAGCGGCGCTATTTTTAGCGCCGCTTCACTGTACTTTTAGCAGCGTTATTCGGCTGCTAGCAGGGGGGTTTTAACCCCCCTGCTTGCGGCCAAAAAGGGGTTAAATACACCCGCAAAACACTGCTGGAGCGGCATTTTGCCAGCAGTATCACAGCGGTGCCCCATTGATTTCAATGGGGAGAAACGGTGAGTTCACCACTCCAAAGAAGCTGCTGGCAGGACTTTTTGTGACGCCCAAGAGGCGCACCGCTCCAGTATGAAAGCCCTCACTGGAGTGAATGGAGCCGCTTCTTTAGGGCATTTTTCAGATGCTATTTTTAGTAAAAAAAAGGCCTGCTAGCAGCACCTTTGGAGAGGTGTATAAACCGCTCCTGCTCATTGAAATAAAAAAAAAATAATAAAAATAGCGCCATTTTACCGCTGCCGCCCGCACCGCCACAGTGTGGAAGGGGCTTAAGGCCCCTTTCACACGGACGGACCTTTCAGGTCCGCCTCGGACCTGCGAACCTGAATGGACACTCCATAGACCTTTATGGAGGGTCGGATGTCAGTGGTGACATGTCCGCTGACATCCGAACCACTCCAATCCAAAAAAATGTAACGGAGGAAAAACCTATTTTTACATCGGTCTGCGGATCGGATCGGGTGACGACGGACTCTACGGTCTGTCATCATCCGATCCCCCATAGAGGAGAGCGGCACTCTGACAGGTCCATCCCTGCACAGTGTGCAGAGACAGACCTGTCATCTGCCTGCTTAGCGGGGATCCACAGAGCGATCCCCCGCTGAGTAGAGTGGGCTCCATACACGGACACGTCCGTGTGAAAGAACCCTAAGGCCAACTCCCTTTGTATAAAAATCCACGGGAAAGTTTGTACAAAGTCCCATCATGTGTATGAGGCTTAAACAACAGAAATTCAAGTTTTGGTATCTTTAAAGGTCACCATACACTGGCCAATCAGTTAGATCTTCCATAAATTAGATTCAGTGCAAGAGCCTGTTTGGTTTTCTACAATTAGAAGTAATTCTTACAGTGCATCTTCCTATTACCGCTTTAGCCTAATGCTCTCTTTCCACTATTTCAACCCCAAAGTTGCGTGATTTACAATGTACTTTTTCGGCTTGTTTTCCACTATTACAACTTGTCATGCCACTAGGGACTGAAAAGTTGCATCACAAGTTCTACCCCATGATTTACAATGAGTACCGTTCATATGTGTGCGACTTGCTTACGCCCATGCCGTATACACAGCGGGCACACATCTTTATTACAGAAATCCATATTTGGCATGGAAAATAACCACTTGCTTACTGGGCACTTAAACCCCCCTGCTGTGCAGACCAATTTTCAGCGCTGATCCACTTTGAATGACAACTGCGCGGTCATACTTAGCCAAATGTTTTTTTTTTAAAGTTTCCACAAATAGAGCATTCTTTTGGTGGTATTTGATCACCTCTGGTTTTTTTCTTTTGTTCAAAAAAAAAGAAGAGACAGATTTTTAAAAATAATTTTGTATATTCTTGCATATTTTGATATTAAATTTTGCAAACAGGTAATTTTTCTCCTTCATTGGATGTACGCTGATGAGGCGGCACTGATGGGCACCGATTGGTTACACTGATAGGCAGCACTGCTTGGGACCACTGGCGGGCATTGATAGGTGGCACTGGCAGGTGGTACTGGTGGGCACAAATGAGGCAGAATTGCCTCTTCGGGACCAATGTCCCTTGCACCTAAGCCAGTGATCAGCTTTTATTTTTATCCTCATGCTGTCAACGTGAGGAGAAAATGTAAACAATTACCGAGCTTTAGTTTACATCATGTGATCAGCCGTCATTGGCTGACAGCTAGTCGCGTGGTAAGGGGCCAGGATCGGCCCTTACTTCGATCTGTGATCACCCGAGTCTCAGTGACTCAGTGCACGCTGCGCGCCCTGCAGGGAGCACACGGGGAGCCCGTCCTATGACAGCCTCTCAGAAATTCACGCTGTGGCCGTCGTTTGGCTATAGCACAGTCACCAAGTAGTTAATAGAAAAACAGATGCAGATTTCTAGGACTGGCCAAAAATAATGTTTAGAGTCAAAGGCAACTGATGACTTTCTATTAAAGGTCTAAATGGACCATTAACATGCATTACAATTGAACTTAAGAATGTGTCTTTGCAAAGTTAAACTAATTAAAATCCTTTCTTATTTTTGCTTGGGAATAGACTGCAGAGGGATTAGAAGTTTTGTCAGATGTCTACACCCCTGATAGGGTGAAGACACCTCCCAAATTTTGCCAATTTCTCATTCAAAATTATTCACTTCCTGTTACATAGCCAAACAGGAAGTGAGGGTAAAACACTAACAATGTATGTCCTTGGGGACACAGGTCAATCTAAATAGTTTCCCCATTCGGGAAATTGCACTCTAGCATTTTGCCATGTACATCCCAAATTATTATGTATCTTGGGGTTTATTTACTAAAAAGTAAATCCACTTTGCACTACAAGTGCAGTTGCTGGAGATCCAAGGGGGACAAGCAAGGAAAAGAAAAAATCAGCATCTTTGCCTCTACCTGATTGGATGATAAAATCACCAGTACTACCCCTCAGATTTTCATCAACTACACTTGTATTGCAGGAAGGATTTGCCTTTAATAAACCCCAAAATACCTAATAATTTGGGGTGTACACAACAAAGTTCAATTTGCATAGTGGGGGCACTAGTCATAATGACCTGTGTGTCCGCAAGGAAAAATATTGTTAGGGTTTTACTCTCACCTCCTGTTTGGCTATGTGACAGGAAGCGAAGCCAATTTTAAGAAAAGGGACACAAAGCCCAACCTTAAAAAAATAAATAAATACAAAAATAAAAATCTTGATTTCCCTCAAATGCCCACAATTAGAATAGGATTGTCTTCAGCTTGATTTTAGTTCAGTGCTTCTCAACCCTGTCCTCAAGTCCCCCCAACAGGCCATGTTTGCAGGTTTTCCTTCATCTTGCACAGGTGCTTTAAATCAAAGTCAATGGCTTTTGTATTTTGGACAGCTACAGTATTTTAGATAAGGTAAAATTTCCTAAACATGTCCTGTCGGGGGGGGGGGGGTACTTGAGGACTGAGGCTGAAAACCACTGCTCAAAAAGAAAATCGAATACTTACTGTACCACTCTGAAATGTTACTTTCCTGGTCACTATCCATGGCAGCATACGCACAATCCATGCATGTGTTAGCATGAAGGCACCAGGAAACTAACTTAAAACTAAAAAAAATAAAAAATAAAAAAGGGATTTGTCTAAGACATGCCAATCAGCCTAGTTAAGCTGCAGCTGGGAAATCCGTTGGATGAAAAAAGAACACACATAAAACATAAAAAAATTTGAAACAATTTTATTGGTCAAAAAAAAGGAAAGCAAAATACACACATGTATGTTAATTTGAGACACTAACAGAATATGTTTGACCCTTTTGCAGTGTAAATTAAACAGGAGTTAAAAGGAGTGCACCCACAAATGGACTTCTATTAAGGATTAAAATATAAATAATGCAGCACAGACAGTTAAATCAAAGTGAACAACGTAAAAACAACAAAAATTGTCAACATAAAAAAGATTTCTGGTAAAATAACCACCACCCAAAAAAAACCCAACAAACCAAAGTAACGAATAAATTGCATAAAAACACACCTGTTTTGCAACAACATAACAAACAAAATACATGTGTTAGAAACTCGATAAGGACACCCAAATGTACTGTTTTTTTTTAATCTTTTTAATTCCACTTCAGAAAACTCTCGAGAGACTATTCAGCTTGACACTCATTCACTGTCTCCAACAAGGTCTTGCATAGACATGTGCATTTACGTTTCGTTCCAAATCGAAATTTGGACAAATTTTTCATTATTCGGAAATTCGGATGCATCCAAATTACAAAAGTACTGAATTTAAACTAATCCAAAAAAAAGCGAACAAATTAGAATCGAATTTGAAAATAGAAATCGATTTTCTAAAAAATACAATAAAATAGAATATAAAATCATAAAGCAATAGAATACACACACACACATATATATATATATATATATATATATATATATATATATATATATATATATATATATATATATATATATGTATATATATATATATTCTGTTTTATTGTTTTTCTATGCTTTTCTTTTATTATTATTATTATTATACAGGATTTATATAACGCCAACAGTTTACGCAATGCTTTACAATATAAAAGGGGGACAATACAGTTATATTATAATAAGATACAAGAGGATTAAGAGGGCCCTGCTCAGAAGAGCTTACAATCTAATAGGGTGGGGCAGGTGGTACAAAAGGTTGTAACTAAGGGGAATGAGCTGATGGAAGTGGTAAAAGATTAGTTAGAGACGTTATAGGCTTTCCTGAAGAGATGAGTTTTCAGAGATCGCCTGAAGGTAGTAAAAGTAGGGGATAGCCGGACAGGTGGAGGTAGCGAGTTCCAGAGGATGGGAGAGGCTCTGGAGAAATCCTGGAGACGAGCATGAGAGGAGGAGATGAGAGGGCTTGAGAGTAGGAGGTCTTGAGAAGAGTGGAGAGGACGATTTGGGTGATATTTGGAGATAAGATTGGTGGTGTAGCTCGGAGCAGAGTTGTGAATGGCTTTGTATGTTGTGGTTAGTATTTTGAATTTAATTCGCTGGGTGATTGGGAGCAAGTGTAGGGATTAGAGGAGAGGGTTAGCAGACATTGAGCGGTTGGTAAGGTGGATAAGTCTGGCAGCAGCATTCATGATAGACTGGAGAGGGGATAGCCTATGGAGAGGCAGGCCAATGAGAAGGGAGTTGCAATAGTCAAGGCAAGAGATAACAAGGGAGTGAATGAGGAGCTTGGTGGTTTCATTTGTTAAAAAGGGGCAAATTTTAGAGATGTTACGGAGGTGAATTCTACAAATTTTTGACAACGATTGGATTTGAGGCTCACATGACAAGTCAGAGTCTAGGATATTACCTAGTACCCTGGCGTGAGGGGAGGGACTGATGGTTGCATTGTTTATTTTGATGGAAAAGTCATGGAGGGGGGCACGGGTGGGGGGGGATATTAATAGCTCAGTTTTAGAGAGATTTAGTTTAAGGAAGTGGTGCGACATCCACGCTGATATATCAGTTAGTAAGTTAGTAATACGAGAGGAGAATGGAGGAGTGAGGTGAGGAGTAGACAGATAGATTTGGGTGTCATCGGTGTATAAGTGGTACTGGAAGCCGTGGGCTGTTATCAAGTGACCAAGGGAGGAGGTGTAGATAGAGAAGAGAAGGGGTCCAAGAACCGAGCCTTGGGGGACCCCCACAGAAAGGGGCAATGGAGAGGAGGAGACAGTTGTAGGTGACACTGAAGGAGCGCTGTGATAAATAGGCAGAGAACCAGGATAGAGCAGAATCTCGGAGGCCAAGGGAATGTAGTTTATTGAGAAGGAGTGGGTGGTCAACAGCATCAAAGGCCGCAGAGAAGTCAAGTAGTAGGAGTATGGAGTACTGGCTGTTAGTTTTAGCAGTTAGTAAATCGTTAGTGAGTTTTAGTAAGACAGTTTCTGTGGAGTGCTGTGAGCGAAAGACAGACTGTAAAGGGTCAAGGAAGTTATTTTCACTGAGGTAGGAGCTAAGACGGTTGTAGACTAAGCATTCTAGAAGTTTAGAGGTGAATGGGAGCTATGAGATGGGTCTTAAGTTGTTCAGGATGGTAGGGTCCAGTGAGGGCTTTTTAAGTATGGGAGTGATCTGTGCATGTTTTAGAGGGGAGGGGAAGGTGCCACTAGAGAGGGGGAGATTGAAGATGTGAGTGAGAGAGCATAGGATAGAAGAAGAGGGTGACCGTAGTAGTTGTGAGGGAACAGGATCCAGGGAAAATTGGTTAAGTGGGCATCTGAGAAAAGTTTTGTAACCTCTTCAGTAGTAGCCAATTCAAAAGAGGAGAGTGTTGAATGTGCTGTTAGGCAAGGTATGTTGGGCGGGGAAGATGTGCGCACAGTTGATGTATCCTCACGAATTGCATCAATCTTGTCTTTGAAGTGATTGGCAATCTCTTGGGCAGTGAGTGAGTTAGTGGGTAGAGGGGGTGGGGGACGAAGCAGAGAGTTAAAGGTTGAGAAGAGCCGACGGGGACTGGATGACAAGGAATTATTTTCTATTCTATAATAGTCTTTTCTATTCAAATGCATTCTATACAAAATTCTTCTGAAGATTGAATTTCGTATAGAATGAATTTGAATAGACTAGAAATTCGAATATCATATAGAATTAAATCGAATTTGAATAGAAAAGATTAGAATAGAAAAGAATAAAACTAGAAAAACATATTGTATTTATTCTATTTTTCTATTCAAAATCATTCTATACGAAATGTAAAATTTCAGAAAATGGTTATATTATATATATATATATATATATATATATATATATATATATATATATATATATATATATATATATATATATATATATATATATATATATATATATATATATATACACATACACACACACACACACACACACACACACACACACACACACACACATATATACATACACAAACACACACAATATGTGGTGTGTGGTTCTCCTCCACACATACATACATACAGTAAGGGGGTTAGCTCGGCAGCGGGTATGTGTAACCCCCTGGATGGGTTCACCACACAAAATCAGGCACAGCAGACAGCGTTGCAGGTGAAAAAAAAACAAAGGTGCGGTTTATTTATGCTATATGCAGTGAAAAATATAACAGCAAAACACACTTACTACACACGTAGATTCCCTATCTAACAACTGGGTGCAGCCTTGTGCTGCCCCAATCCTTATCTCTCTTTTAGAAGTTTGCCACACAGGCTTTAACTCACCGCACAGGACAGATCCCACACTCCCCAGTCTACACACACAGAACTGGCTCCAGGATGGAGCATCTCCCTAAGCATTCTGTTTTTTTTGTATAGGTCTTAATGAGCCCA
Source organism: Lithobates septentrionalis (assembly GCA_037952835.1). Lineage (NCBI taxonomy): Eukaryota > Metazoa > Chordata > Amphibia > Anura > Ranidae > Lithobates > Lithobates septentrionalis. Next base: position 430,252 of record JBBDGP010000994.1, read on the forward strand.
CTTCAGCTGGGCTCATTAACTCTTCTCCTGCAGGACTCCCAGCACTCCCCCTAGTGGTATAAGTCAGCATAAAGCCTGAACCTAGAGAATACATATTTTCCATCCTGGATGCAACCAGGTGATTTTACCTGCCTGCTGTCACATACCCCCTCCTCGTTTCAACCTTGGTGGGGTTGGAACACACGCAGTCAGGCACACATGTACTCGAGACAAAGCATCCACATTCCCTATTTTAACGCCAGGGCAATGCTTTACTGTAAAGTTGAATTCCTGTAGGGTCAGGAACCACCTATTTATCCTTCTATTGGTCCCCTTGTTTTGAGCCATCCACTTTAAAGGAGCGTGATCAGTAACCAGGTCAAAGTGCCTACCTAGCAGATAGTACCGAAGGGAATCTAGAGCCCACTTCACCGCTAAACACTCCTTCTCATTCGTGGCGTAATTTACCTCATGGGACTTCAATTTCTTGCTGAGGTAAATGACTGTGTGCTCTTCCCCATTCCAGACCTGGGACAACACTGCTTCTAACCCAACGTCTGATGCATCAGTTTGTACAACAAAGTCCTTAGAGAAGTCTGGTGAGTACAACACTGGCTGGCTATATAAGGTTGTTTTTAAGGACTGGAATGCTGCTTCAGCCTCTGGGGACCATTTAACCATGACAGACTCTTTCCCTTTTGTCAGGTTGGTGAGGGGCACAGCCTGAGAAGCAAAATGGGGAATGAATCGCCGATAATAGCCAGCGGTTCCCAGAAAGGCTCGTACCTGCTTCTTGCTGTTGGGACATGGCCAACTCTGTATGGTCTCGACTTTATTGACTTGGGGCTTTATCACTCCCCTCCCAATAGTGTACCCAAGATATTTGGCCTCCCCCTGTCCAATGGTACACTTCTTTGGATTGGCCGTAAACCCAGCTTCCCGGATAGAGTCTAAGACTGCTTGCACTTTTGGCAGATGTGAGACCCAATCTGTGCTATGGATAATCACATCATCCAGGAAGCTGCAGCATACTTCTGATGGGGCCTCAGAATCTTGTCCATTTTCCGCTGGAATGTTGCCGGTGCATTCTGTAACCCAAACGGCATTCTCTTGTATTGGAATGCCCCATCTGGGGTTACAAACAGTTTTCTCCTTGGCCGACTCGGCCAGGGGAATTTGCCAATACCCTTTGGTGAGATCGAGAGTTGTCATGTTTCGGGCTGTTCCCAGCTAGGGATGAGCTTCGAGTTCGAGTCGAACTCATGTTCGACTCGAACATCGGCTGTTCGCAAGTTTGCCAAACAGTGAACAATTTGGGGTGTTCGCGGAAAATTCGAATGCCGCGGAACACCCTTTAAAAGTCTATGGGAGAAATCAAAAGTGCTAATTTTAAAGGCTTATATGCAAGTTATTGTCATAAAAAGTGTTTGGGGACCTGGGTCCTGCCCCAGGGGACATGGATCAATGCAAAAAAAGGTTTAAAAAATGGCCATTTATTCGGGAGCAGTGATTTTAATAATTCTTAAAATGAAACAATAAAAGTGTATTATCCCTTTAAATTTCATAGCTGGGGGGTGTCTATAGTATGCCTGTAAAGGGGCACATGTTTCCTGTGTTTAGAACAGTCTGACAGCAAAATGACATTTCAAAGGAAAAAAAGTCATTCAAAACTACTTGCGGCTATTAATGCATTGCCGGTCCGACAATACACATAGAAGTTCATTGATAAAAATGGCATGGGAATTCCCCACAGGGGAACCCCAAACCAAAATTAAAAAAAAAAAAAAAATGACGTGGGGGGTCCCCCTAAATTCCATACCATGCCCTTCAGGTCTGGTATGGATATTAAGGGGAACCCCGCGCCAAAATTTAAATTTAAAAAACGGCGGGGGGTCCCCCCAAAAATCCATACCAGACCCTTATCCGAGCAGGCAACCTGGCAGGCCGCAGGAAAAGAGGGGGGGACGAGAGAGCGCCCCCCCTTCTGAACCGTGCCAGGCCACATGCCCTCAACATTGGGAGGGTGCTTTGGGGTAACAAGGGGACCCCCAGATCCCGGCCCTCCCCCCTGTGTGAAATGGTAAGGGGGTACCCCTACCATTTCACAAAAAAAGTGTCAAAAATGTTAAAAATGACAAGAGACAGTTTTTGACAATTCCTTTATTTAAATGCTTCTTCTTTCTTCTTTCTTCTATCTTCCTTCATCTTCTTCTTCTTCTGGTTCTTCTGGCTCTTCCTCCGGAGTTCTCGTCCAGCATCTCCTCTGCGGCGTCTTCTATCTTCTTCTCCTCCGGCCGCTCCGCATCCATGGCATTGGGGAGGCTCCCGCTCTTCTCTTCTTCATCTTCTTCTCTTCTTCATCTTCTTCTCTTCTTCATCTTCTTCTCCGGGCCGCTCCGCACCCATGCTGGCATGGAGGGAGGCTCCCGCTGTGTGACGCTTCTCCTCGTCTGACGGTTCTTAAATAACGTGGGGCGGGACCACCCGGTGACCACGCCCCCTCTGACGCACGGTGCATTGACGAGACTTCCCTGTGGCGTCACGGGGAATGCCACAGGGAAGTCCCATCATGTCCCCATGCACCGCCCCCCGTTATTTAAGAACCGTCAGACGAGGAGAAGCGTCACACAGCGGGAGCCTCCCTCCATGCCAGCATGGGTGCGGAGCGGCCCGGAGAAGAAGATGAAGAAGAGAAGAAGAAGAGAAGAAGATGAAGAAGAGAAGAAGATGAAGAGAAGAGCGGGAGCCTCCCCCCATGCCATGGGTGCGGAGTGGCCCGAGGAGAAGAAGGGAAGAAGACGCCACAGAGGAGATGCTGGACGAGAACACCGGAGGAAGAACCAGAAGAGCCAGAAGAAGAAGAAGGAAGATAGAAGAAGCATTTAAATAAAGGAATTGTCAAAAACTGTCTCTTGTCATTTTTAACATTTTTGACACTTTTTTTGTGAAATGGTAGGGGTACTTTTGTACCCCCTTACCATTTCACACAGGGGGAGGGCTGGAATCTGGGGGTCCCCTTGTTAAAGGGGGCTTCCAGATTCTGATAAGGCCCCCGCCCGCAGACCCCCACAACCACCGGCCAGGGTTGTGGGGATGAGGCCCTTGTCCTCGTCAACATGGGGACAAGGTGTTTCGGGGGGCTACCCCAAAGCACCCTCCCAATGTTGAGGGCATGTGGCCTGGTACGGTTCAGGAGGGGGGGCGCTCTCTCGTCCCCCCCTCTTTTCCTGCAGCCTGCCAGGTTGCATGCTCGGATAAGGTCCTGGTATGGATCTTTGGGGGGATCCCACGCTTTTTTTTTTCAATTTTGGCGCGGGGTTCCCCTTAATATCCATACCAGACCTGAAGGGCCTGGTATGGAATTTAGGGGGACCCCCACGTCATTTTTTTTTTTTTTTTGGCGCGGGGTTCCCCTTAATATCCATACCAGACCTGAAGGGCCTGGTATGGAATTTAGGGGGACCCCCACGTCCTTTTTTTTTACATTTTGGTTCGGGGTTCCCCTGTGGGGAATTCCCAAGCCCTTTTTATCAATGAACTTCTATGTGTATTGTCGGACCGGCAATGCATTAAGAAACACTGAGTAGTTTTAAATGACTTTTTTTCCTTTGAAATGTAATTTTGCTGTCAGACTGTTCTAAACACGGGAAACATGCGTCCCTTTACAGGCATACTATAGACACCCCCCAGGTACGAAATTTAAAGGGATATTACACTTTTATTGTTTCACTTTAAGCATTATTAAAATCACTGCTCCCGAAAAAACAGCCATTTTTAAAACTTTTTTTTGCATTGATCCATGTCCCCTGGGGCAGGACCCAGGTCCCCAAACACTTTTTATGACAATAACTTGCATATAAGCCTTTAAAATTAGCACTTTTGATTATTCATGTTCGTGTCCCATAGACTTTAACAGTGTATTTCCTGCTCGCATGTTCTGGTGCGAACCGAACAGGGGGGTGTTCGGCTCATCCCTATTCCCAGCCAGTCGATCAACTCATCTATACGCGGCATGGGGTAGGTGTCAAATTTTGTAACTTTATTCAATTGTCATAAATCGTTACAAAACCGCCACCTCCCATCAGGTTTGGGCACTAGTATGATTGGACTGGACCAGTCACTCTGGGAATCTTCTATCACACCAATTCCAGCATCCTTTGAACCTCCCCAAGTATTGCCTCCCGTCGTGCCTCTGGTATTCTATAAGGTTTTAGTTTTACCCTTCCTCCTCGCGGGGTGATAATGTCATGCTCTACGCCAGATGTTTCTCCCGGCAGCTCAGAGAAAATCTCTTTGTTGCGAAGTACAAACTCTTTAACCTCCTGTTGTTAGGGTTTCGATAAGGTCACTGTGACTCCAACCTCAGGAACTAAGCAATCAGACTGGACTGGTGACAAAGTTTCTGCGACTAGGGATTCCCTATCCCTCCAGGCTTTCAGCAGATTGACGTGATATATCTGTTCCGGCTTTCGTCTCCCTGTAGTTCACCTCACTCACTTTTTCAATGATTTCATATGGACCTTGCCATTTGGCCATGAATTTGCCTTCAACCGTAGGGACTAGCACCAATACCCTATCCCCTGGGGAAAAAGTATGGGTCTTGGCCCCACGGTTGTACACTCTGCTGTGCTAACTGCGCTTGGGCCAAATGTTCCTTTACGATTGGGATTACCTGTGCAATTTTATCTTGCATCAGGGCGACATGCTCAATCACACTAATAGTCTAATCGATATTCCAAACGCACACATTCCTGGTCAAATGGCACACAAATAGTGGGTGCTGCAGCGATTACCAGTTGGGTTCTGGAAGCATCAAACAAACGTACATCTTCGCCAGCACACCATGGATCAGCAAACAGTTGTCCAAGAAGGTTTTTTAATGGAAAGAAGTTACATCACAAAAGAGGTGCAACATTTTGGGGCCACGCAGGACCCCTTTGTCAGGCAAGTGATGGAGTGCATAGTGTCAAACACAACATATTTATACAGTGGTCACCAATCAAAGAAAACATGTGCAGAGTGAAAAGAAGTGCCCTCCCCCTTACGTCAGATTGACGTCAAAATCCCGCTATAAAGAGTTAAAAACTGTTAAATCTAGAGTTAACATAGGTTAATAAGAGTACTGGCATTGAAAAAAATTCCTGGAGTGCGGATCAACACTCCAGCAGATGCATCATAGTACCTAATCGGCTGTAGACGCAGAATGCGCCCGCTCGGGGCACACTGTTTACTAGGACCCAGCTGACTGTCCGTCAGCTGGAGGTCCTGGGAGCCTATCACGCAGCGCCACGTATGCTGCGCATGCGCCCGCCTCCGTGGAGACCGATTCATGGGAAGGACGCCTGGCAGTGGGGCCACCGTCGTCACGGAAACCTGTGACGTATGGTCGGCGCCGCGTCAGGTATCCAAGGGGAGGTGTATAGGAGAGATGAAGAGCGATAAGGTTGGGAAAAGAAAAGGGTGAATGAAAATGCTCAATCACACTCCTGTGGGGAGAACTCTCATTTTCCCAAGTTTCCTTGGGCGATATCCAGCAGTGCTCTTGGGTGTCTCCCATAGAGTAACACGAAGGGTGAGAAACCCGTAGAGGATTGGGGTACCTCCCTAATGGCAAACATCAAATAGGGTATTAGACAGTCCCAATTCTTTCCATCTCTATCCACCACCTTCTTAAACATTTTTTTAGGGTTTTGTTGAATCTTTCAACCAACCTGTCTGTTTGGGGGTGATACACAGACGTACGCAATTGTGTCACTTTGAACAACTTTCATAGTTCTTTCATAACCCGGGACATAAAGGGTGTACCTTGGTCCGTAAGCAGGTACTTACAAATACCCACGCGGCTAAAAACAAGAGATAGCTCTTTGGCTATGGTTTTGGCCGAGGTATTTCGAAGAGGAATCACTTCCGGATAACGGGTGGCATAGTCCAATATAACCAAAATGTACTGATGCCCCCTAACGGACTTCATTATCAGACCTACCAAATCCATTGCGATCCTCTCAAAAGGGACCTCAATGATAGGAAGAGGTACCAGTGGGTTACGGAAATGTGGCATAGGTGCCAACTTCTGACACACAGGGCAGGAGGAACAATAATTTTCTGTTTCCTTCATGACCCCAGGCCAATAGAATCTCTGCAATACTCTCTCTCTGGTTTTCTCTGTCCCCAGATGACCTCCAAGAATGTGCCCATTGGCCAATTCTAACACCAACTTCCTGTAAGCTTTGGGCACCACAAGTTGCTCAATGGTTTCTTCTGCCCTTTGAGCCACTCAATACAGCAGGTCCCTTTCCACAGTGAAGTACAGGTAAGTGCAAGTCTTATCTGGGTTCACTAACTTGCCATCTATGTTCACCACATTTTCCCGTACCTTTATTAAGGTGGGGTCTTTTAACTGTTCTGTGGCAAAATTTTCCCTGTGAACCTCGAGATCCGAAAACTCCACAGACGGCATGTTTTCATCTGAGGATGTTGGCTCCTCCCCAGAATTCTGGTCATCATCTTCCTGGTCTATAGGGGCAGCAGTGGGGGACTCTGGACAATCCCAGAGTTCCCAGAACTTTGGGAAATCCCTTTCCACAATGGCATCATGTGGTAAGTGAGACACTAACCCCACCTGATGAGAGAGGTTACCTTTGTGGGTCTCAAAAAACACTGAAGTTACAGGATACTCTCGGGTGTCCCCATGCACACAAATAACAGCCACCTTGTTATTCCCAGAGACCTCTGTAGTAACTAATTCAGCTTTTATCAATGTCACCAGGCTACCTGAATCCAGCAACGCATCAACATTTCTACCATTAATACGCATTTTACATAAATGTTTCTCAGGTCCCCGAATGGCAGTGCATGCAACTGTCGCAAACAGCGACTGACGTCTGTCCCTTATAAAGTCACATTGCATAGGTTCATCCACAACTGTGCAATTGGCTGCAATATGTCCCTCTTGTCGGCAGCGGTAGATAATCTTTTTCGCTGCCTCTTGCTGCCTGGGCTTCCTGGGCTGCTCCCGCCAGACATTAGGTTGAACCCCCACCCTCTCACTCTTCACCCTCACCCCTTGGAGTGATCTTACCCGCCACTGGGGATGGTCTGGTCTTAGGGTGGAAAGTCTGTGAGTCCCTGGAAGAGGTGGTCGGGTTCTCTGTAGCCAAGTACCTCTCAAACAGATCCACAAGCTTATCTGCAGTTTCTGGGTCTCCATGGCTTACCCACTTTTGAATGGCAGTAGGAAGAGCTCTCAGGAAATGATCCATAACAACACGTTCCACAATGTTTGGTGCAGTCAAAGTCAATGGCTGCAGCCACTTCCTGCTCAGGTGAATGAGATCATACATTTGAGACCTGGGGGTTTTTCCAAGCCAGAAAGTCCAGTTATGTACATGCTGAGCCTGGACGGCCAGGGTGACACCCAGCCGTGCCAATATTTCCATTTTTAGCACCACATAGTCTTTTGCTTGGTCAGTCTCTAGGTCATAATAGGCTTTCTGCAATTTCCCTATTAACAGAGGGGCCACCAGTCCAGCCCACTGCTCCTTAGGTCACTTTTCCCTGTCAGCAGTCCTTTTCAAATGTGGTCATTTTTGTCAGTAAACGGCTCACACCAAAGGATGCGGTATTAGTGGAACCACTTGCCTCATTGGTCTGCGGACGTTGCTGCATTAATGTCTTCATTTGTTGTTGGAGTCTCTGCTCTTGTTTTTGTAACAGGTCTATGAAGCGGGCCTTAGATTGCTGCTGGGCTTGTTGCTGAGCTTCCAGACTCTGCAGGTGAGCTTGCTGCTGAGCTTCTAGAGTCTGCTGGTGAGCTTTCTGCTGAGCTTCCAGGCTCTGCTGCAAAGTTGCATTTGTCGGCTACTGGGCTGCGAAGCTCTGTTGAGCTGCAAGGCTCTTTTGCAAGCCTGCATTTGTCTGCTGCTGATTTGCATTTGCTAGAGCCAGCTGTCTCAGTATCTCCTCCATGCTGGCCTTAAAAAAAAAAACTGCCCCGGTGTCTCCACCAACTGTAAGGGGGTTAGCTCGGCAGCGGGTGTGTGTGACCCCTGGATGGGTCCACCACACAAAATCAGGCACAGCAGACAGCGTTGCAGGTGAAAAAACAACAAATTTGCGGTTTATTTATGCTATATGCAGTGAAAAATATAACAGCAAAACAAAAAGAAAACATGAAAAGAAATCCTGGTCAGTTTGACCACTTACTACACACGTAGATTCCCTATCTAACAACTGGGTGCAGCCTTGTGCAAAGACCAGGATTGTCAGGACAGGAGGGACAATAATACCGGGTGTCACGCCTATATCCGCGCTTGCTGCAGACACAACATCTTTTTTGGGGGGCTCGTTGGGTAGGGGTACTCGGGAGGACATAAAGAAAATGCCTCTCATGCAGCCGGCTTACTGCATTTGGTTGGGAAAGGTGAGGTTTAGCACCGTCTGGAAACAGAAGGGCTCTGACGATCTCTTCCTAGAATTTAAGGAGGGATCCAGTCCATTCTGAAGCTCTGTATAGCACATAAGCATTCAGCAAAGCCAATTGAAATAAATAAACAGACACTTTTTTGTACCAGCGTCTGGCCTTACGGGCAACTAGGTACGGCACCAACTGGTCGTTGAGGTCCACCCCTCCCATGTTAAGGTTATATTCATGGACACAGAGGGGTTTCTCCACAACCAAAGTCGCCGTAGTAATTTGGACCGTCGTGTCTACATGAAGGGAGGTAAGAACGAAAACATTCTTATTATCCCTCCACTTCATAGGGAGCAAATTATTACACTGCAAGCAGGCTCTCTCCCACAGCCTAAGATGGGAAACTACAAGCCGCTGGGGAAAGCCCCGGCGATTAGGTCACACGGTCCAATCTGATGATGAAAAAGGTGACTAAAAAGTGGCACGCTTGTGTAATAATTGTCCACATACAAGTGGTACCCCTTTCCAAATAAGGGTGACACCAAGTCCCACACAATCTTGCCAGTGCTTCCTATGTAGTCAGGGCAGTTTGTCGGCTCTACGTGACCATCTTTGCCCTCGTAAACCATAAAACGACATGTATAACCTGTGGCCCTGTCACAGAGCTTATATATCTTGACCCCGTATCTGGCACGCTTGCTGGGAAGGTACTGTTTGAATGACAAGCGGCCAGAAAATTTAATCAGGGACTCATAAATGCAGACAACTTGATGGGGAGTAAACAAGTCTGCAAAACGTTGGTTGAAGTGGTTTATGAGGGGCCGAATTTTGTAGAGCCGATCGTATTCAGGGTCCCCACGAGGACGACAGAGTTCATTGTTGTTGAAGTGCATGAACCGCAAAATCTGCTCGTATCGTGCCCTGGCCATGGAAGCAGAGAACACGGGCATATGGCGAATTGGGTCAGTGGACCAATATGACCGCAATTCACTCCTTTTGGTTATGCCCATGAGGAGGGAAAGGCCCAGAAAGATCTTAAATTCGGAAACCGTAATTTGTTTCCAATCTCTGGCAAGGGAGGACTGGGGAATAGTGGCGATGTGTTGACCAGCGTACAAATTGCATTGGTCCACAATAGATCTATAGAGATCTTCGGTGAAAAACAGCGAATAAAAATCCAGTGACGTAAAATCAACTGTTTCCACCTGAATGCCGGGTTGGCCAGTGAATGGGGGAAGTACGGGTGCTGCAGAAGTGGTGGGTTCCCAATTCGGATTGGCGAATGCAGCAGGAAGGGTACTATGGGCACGACGGGCCTGTGTTAGTCTTCTTGGTGGCAGCGGGACACTACTTGTGCTTGCCACCTTGCCAGCTTGAACTGCACTTATGGGACAGGTTCTAGGCCGCTGGTGCTTGCCAGTTCACTAGAAGGAATAACGGCGCTAGTACTTCTCTGCTCCATATGAGGGACCTGTGGTTCTTGCACATCAAGGACAGAAGAAGAAGTTCGGGGTCTGGTACACCTGACCTTGGCAGGGACCACAACTCCGTCGTCAGAGCTATCTGTCATGGAGCTGCTGTCGTCTACAGGATTGTATTCTGAGCCTGAATCTGACAGATGAGTGACTTTCTCTTCACTATCTGTCATGCTCAGAAACGTGTAGGCCTCTTCACTAGTGTACCTTCGATTTGCCATTTTGGGCTCTAAATTTAGTGGTACACTAGTGAGACTCACAGGCAAAAAAGCTCCTGACTGTTAGCGACTGTACCAAACGCTACCAACAAAAACTGTTAGCGATCGAAGGGATCAGGCCTGACTCTGCGAACGCTGCAGTTATGTGTGTTTAGTGTTTTGTAAGTGACAGTGATCGATCGATACTGCACTTGGGTGGGCTGGGCAGGGCTGGGCCAAGGGGGGCAAAATGCAGGTGCTAGCAGGTATCTGGGCTGATCCCGTTAACACTGTGTTTTTGGGAACCCTAAACTGCTAGGGACGCTAGTATAGTTCTGGTCGGATCAGATATTGATCCGTTCAGATACTATACCACTAAGGGAGGTGTATGGTGCGTGCATGGGTATTAGCGGTACTGGCGCTAACCTGACGCTTCCTGGAGCGACAGACCTTATCTGACCCTAAAATTTAACTTATATCACCGCCGGGCGATCAGGGGGTTAAACCTTTATAAGGTAATAAACAGCGGGTGCCCTGAAACTATAATAAACTAACTAACCAGCATCACCCGTAACAGTTATACGGTGATCACTGGTGAAAGAGTTAACTAGGGGGCAATAAGGGGATTAAAACCTTTATTAGGTAGTATATGGGGGTCCCTGTTGTTATAAAACGCTGACCGCGAACCTATATACTTACCTCCCTAACTAGCGTCACTTGTGTCACTAATACAGCGATCAGAAAAACGATCAGGGGGTGAAAAGTGTGCCTAGTGTGTTCTACTGAAAGTGTAGTGTTGGTGCACTTACTTGATGTCTTCTCTCCTCGGCGCTGGAATGAAAAGACTGGCTCGAGGAGAGATGACATCACTTCCTCTGCCGCTGTTTACATTACAGCAGCAGAGGAAGATTTTCATTCATGGGGAGCGATTGCGAGGGGGTGGCCACGAATGAGTGGCCTCCCCCTCAGCCTGTATCGCTCCCCTAACTAAGCCAACCACCTAGGGCATCGGGGGGGGGGGGGGCGCGATGCGCTCCCCGCCCGCGGGAGGCAGATCAAGTACCAGGTACGTAATTTTGCCTGCCCGTGCCATTCTGCTACAGTATATCTGCGTTAGGCGGTCGGCAAGTGGTTAACAGTGGATCAATAAAACAAATAAAGAGAGTAGGAACCCCTCACAGATGCTCTAGTTGGAGCGCAGGAACTAGCCCTGCTGCAAAGAATTGCATCAAAAATTGTAATTACACGCCCCTGTTAAACAGGGGCTGAAAAATTGGGCCTTAGGCACTGGTGCTGGTGCCACAACACTGCAACCCCTCACAGATACTCTAGTTGGAGCGCAGGAACTAGCCCTGCTGCAAAGAATTGCATGAAAAATTGTAATTACATGCCCCTGTTAAACAGGGGCTGAAAAATTGGGCCTTAGGCACTGGTGGCGGGACTGGCGGCGCACAGAACCAAAAATGTTCTTACAAGCTATCATCATGATCATTGAGGAGGAAGAGGATAATTACTCAGTATAACAGGATAGTCACTCAGCATCAGCATAGGCAGTCTTTGAAGGGATCTGACATTTCAAAAAAATTTATTCGGTTACATCAGCATCAGGTGCTTGGTAGCTGGTGGTGATCCAAGACTGATTCATTTTTATGAAGGTCAGTCATTCGACCGAGTCGGTGGACAGACGCACCCTGTGATTGGTTACAAAGCCTCCAGCAGCACTGAATGTGCGTTCTGAAAGAACGCTGGATGCAGGACAGGCCAGTAGCTCAATTGCATACTGTGCAAGCTCTGGCCAGTGATCCATCCTCAAGACCCAGTAACCCAGAGGATTTTCGGTGGGAAAGGTGTCCAAGTCAGATCTTGCCCTTAGGTATTCCTGCACCATGTAAAACAGACGCTGGCGATGGTTGCTGGAACCGATCATACCTTTGGACTGCGAACTAAAAAATTGTCTGAACGCATTGGTCAGATGAGAAATAAAGTAAATTACCGTGCTGTAATAAATTAAGCTAAATAAAATACCCAGAAAAAGAGCTGCTGCTAAAAGTGAGATACACACAACCAGGGCTTGACAAATTTGCTTTGAATCTAGGAGCCAGTTAAAAAAGTTAGGAGCCAGTTTTTTTTTTTTAGCGTAGATTGTCAGCGCCCGGGGTAAGGTCAGTAATTTTCTCCCCCTAACTCGCAACAGAGCACCCAGTCAATAACTCCAATGTAACGCTGTTACATCAGGGTTCTGGGCTGGCCAGAAAGAGTAAGGCTGGGTTTACACTGCGGCACGGAGCGGCTCACAACAGGAGTCCGGTGTGTCCCCATTTACCGTTTCAGGTCCGACTTCAGTCCAAATTTTTGGTTGAATTCGGACCTGGAACGGACCAGAAGACGCACAGGACCCTTCAGCAATTCGCTCCAAATCTGTCCCAGAGCCCTGTGAGTCGGCTCCATAGAGAGCCGGTCACAAACTTCTAACATGCAAATTGGATGCGGAAAAACCCACATCCAATTTACAATAGTGTGAACCCAGCCTGACACTAAAAACCTGTTATAGGGGGAAACTCCTTATTATGCCTAATGCATCATTGCTGTAGCATGTAAAACACCCTCATCTGCTGCCTAATGCAGCTTAAGGCTGGCCAAAACATGTCTCTACTGCACATTTTTACAACCCAAATGCACATCTAAATGAAGCCTTAGACACTTTAAATAACATACAAAAAAGGATGAAAGAAGTATCCCAGTGCTGCTGATCTTCTGCCGCCTCTTTGCAGCCACTTCCTGCCTACCTGTGTGTCCCCCACAGGGAATCTTCTAACGCATACATAGCTGCCTCATCTCCCCTTCTCTGACACAGAGCACACAGTGAATTTTACAAGGAGTGCCATCTCAGAATGTCACAGCACTGACACAGGAACACCCCCTCCCTTTGATGGCTGCCCTGCGCCACCCTCCACCAGAAAACCTCCCGCTCCGAGTACTGACAGTCTGCCTACTCTGTCAGGTGGAGGCTACACAGGCTTCCAGGTCACCCTCTGCTGAAGCCTGACCTCCACCCGCCGACTCACCCCGCACTGTGTAGTTGGGCTCTGGAGGGGAAGCCCAGCTTGGCGGCGATGTGGCGCGGGCAGCAGAGGAGAGCCAACACAGCTCCCACAGAGAGAAGCCATTTGTGCTCGGACCCTGCTCGGGCATTGGGGAGGAGGCGGGGACAGCGGCCGTGTGAAGAGGACACCAGCCCCCTCCCCTCCAATGTCACTCACAGCCGGACATCAGACTACCGTCCGCCTCCTGGAAAACCATGGAGGCTAGCCAGGGGGAGAGAGAAGGATCGGCTGCCCAGCACTGCATGTCTGGGGTGCCGAGAGTTGCAGTGAGTGGGCTGGTGGTAGCCCAGGCGCCAGGACGCGGCTTCTGGTCGCCATGGCGACCTGGCGCCTGGGGTTTGTCGAGCCCTGCACACAACAATAATAATAATCAAAACGAAGCAGCGCTAAACCCCCAAAATATTAGGATGATACAGTGAGGATCAATAGAAATGATATTAAAACAATCTATAAATCAATAAAATCAAATTAAACCAAAAGTAGAACTGAAAAGTCCATCTTCTTAATTCCACAGTGAAAAAACCAAGTGACATGCATCAAAAACACAGAATGATGACAAAAAATCCATATATGTGTATGGAAGAATAGCAAAATTAATAGTCCACGGTATGTGTATTCGACCTCCACCACACCACCAGTGATAAGAGAAATGCTCGCTTACCAGATGGCAAGCAAATTAAGCTTGCGGCCTATACCCGGCCAGGGCCTTTATCCAATAAAGGGGCACAGGAAATCTCCAGAGGAACCCGTCTAGGAGGTCAGCAAGGGATCGCCAAACTCGTCAGCCAAGGACCATGACCAGATGGGATACGGTGATATTCAGATGTTCCCAGAATACAAAGGAATCACCATAGCGTAACATTGTTTAGGCATCATTTATTAAAAAGAAGAAAAGCCACTTACAATATATTGTAGCAGTAAAAGCAGTTCAGCCGGCCGGCTTGTACGGACACCCGTCCCTTCGAACACAGCACGCGAGACGTCAGCACGTCAGCTCCTCCCGACGCGCGTTTCGTCATATAATGACGTTGTCTGGGGCACGGGCGACGCACTGATGTGTCGCGTATAAATAGATAAACAAAAGGAACCAAGCCTCGATGTGAGACCAGATCTGTAAATCATCCGCGTTCCACCTCTAGATCTGGCGGAAGTCTTTAGCGGCCATTTTAACTACTGGAAATTACTCCCATATAGCGAACCGGACAAAATAAATAAACAAATGTGAAAGTAAATATTTAAAAATCACACTAAGCTCACAACCTACAGGTATCGGACAAATTATGCCTTCTATATCAGGAAGTGGAACATAAGGAAAATAATAATACCTAAAAACGAAACTTTATTTATAGTTAGTCAACTACCAAAAACTGAAAAATATATATAGATTTATATAGGAAAAAATTCTAAAGCCATCAATTAAAATGGGGGGCAAATTTAGAGGACCAGAGAAACACATAGACCTACTAGATTGATATGCAGCCATTACAGGCCACAAATAAAACCCTTTAAAACCTAGAAGTCATTTTAAAAGCTTAGTTGGCTATAGACACATATGAACCCACCCAACTTAAATTAAAATACCATCATCTACAGCTATTCCCACACAAGGATCTTCCTGACCAGAAAGATCACAACATCAAACTACAGATGAGGTCAGGGATGATTTCCTTGGGCTCACAAAGAGTCAGATTCCAAAACAGGAAAAACTTAGACAACATATTATTGAAAAAATAAAATAATAATACAAACATAAAACATCGAATAAAACCTCAGGTGTACATATTCTTAAGAATTGTCTATGAAGGCATTCGTATTTATATCCACGTTGAGCCCATGGGGGGTGTAACATTTGATTTTATGGATCCATAGCATCTCAAGTCTGGAGATACTCCTGACCAGAGAGCTACCCCTCCAGTGGGGATGGTATTTATCTATCCCTAAAAAGATCGTATTAGAGGGATCTTTATTGTGAGTGGTAAGATAATGTTTGGAGACCGAATGTTTTGGGAATCCATTCTTAATATTAGAAATATGCTCATTCAGTCTGACGGAGAGGGGTCGCTTAGTCCTGCCCACATACTGCAACCCACAGGGGCACTGGAGCAGGCATCGGTCAGATGGCCACCTTCTCCACCGCTCCTTCTTTGACTGACTGAAGCCAAACATGTTGTCCAGAAACAGGAGTTTGTAACCTTCCAGTCTCTGGGAACGCGTTGCACAGACCTTTCTGCAAGGCCTCCCGAACATGTTTCATCTTCTGCTCCCTCTGCGATGGCAAGATAAGGTCTGCAACCTTACCCTTGTAACGCGGATCAAGGAGGGTTGCCAGCCAGTATTGTTCCTTCTCCTTGATACCACAAATATGAGGATCCTTCCACAGGCTTTGCAGGATCAGGGAGGCCATGCAGCGTAGGTTTGATGAGGCATTCAGTCCGGAGTCCTCTGGGTCACTAAGGACGACATGATCCGCAGCCACCTCCTCCCAGCCACCTACAAGTCCATGTGTTTCTTGGGACTGTAAATGATCCCTTAAAGACTGCTGCTGATGCTGAGTGCCAGGCTCCACCTCCATACTGACACAATCCTCCTCCTCCTCCTCGTCCTCTTCCTGTGTGATCGGCAGGCACACAGAAACACTGTCTGGATAAAGGGGGCCTTGAGAGCTAAGGAAGTCCTCCTCTTCCTGCCTCTGCTCTGCCTCAAGTGCCCTGTCCATTATTCCACGCAGCGTGTGCTCCAACAGGTGGACAAGGGGGACAGTGTCACTGATGCATGCACGCTCACCATCCTCGTGGCCTCCTCAAATGGTGACAGGCCCACTGGCGTGGGGAAAAAAAAAACAAGCTCCCCTGACCCTGTCCTGGTGCCATAGTCGCACAGGTACTCATTGATGGCCCTCTGCTGCGTGTGCAGCCACTACAGCATGGCCAATGTTGAGTTACACCTGGTGGGCATATCACAGATTAGGCGGTTTTTGGGCATGTTAAATTCCTTTTGGAGGTCTGCCAGCCGAGCACTGGCATTATATGACCGGCGGAAATGCACACAGACTTTCCTGGTCTGCCTCAGGACATCCTGTAAGCCCGGGTACCTGCCCAAGAACTGCTGCACCACCAAGTTAAGGACGTGAGCCAAACAGGGCACATGGGTCAGTTTCCCTGTCGGAGGGCAGAGAGGAGGTTGGTGCCATTGTCGCAAATCACCTTTCCTGCCTTAAGTTGGCATGGCGTCAACCACCTCTGAACCTGCCCCTGCAGAGCTGACAGAACCTCTGCCCCAGTGTGGCTCCTGTCCCCCAAGCACACCAGCTCAAGCACCGCATGGCATCTTTTGGCCTGCATACCTGTGTAGCCCCTTGAACGCCTATGGAGCACCCCTGGTTCCGAGGACAAAGCACAGGAAGAGGCCATGGAGGAAGAAGAAGAGGAGGGGGTGGAGGAGAGAGGTGTGTCAGAATCATTAGTAGTGGCATTTTGGAGGCGTGGTGACGGAACAACCTCCAAGGGAAGGAGTCACTGATGCCATTGAGCCGAGGGAAGAGGCCGTGTTGGCAGCTGCTTTGCCAGACAAAGTACCCTGAGCATGGGTAAGAGAGGATAAGGAGGATGAGGACGGCTTGGTCATCCACTCGACCAAGTCTTCCGCATGTTGCGGCTCAACATGGCCAGCTGCCGAAAAAAAGGCCAAGTGTGTCCCACGGCCAGGTGCTGATGAGGATGCACCGTCTCCACGACCAGCACTGTTGCCTCTAGACACAGAGCCTGCTTGCCCTCTTTTATTGGCTTGTGACTGTCTGCCTCTCCTTGTTGGCCTTCCAGACATACTAATGGCCTGCAGTGAGATGTAGCTGCACTAAGCTGGGATATATATTAAAACAACCCGTTCCTTCCGGGTATTCGAATCGCGGTGTCGTCGGGACGTAGCTCCTCCTCCCAATCGTCCCGACGACTGAGCGATTCGAATACCCGGAAGGAACGGGTTGTTTTAAGAGCCGGCCGGCCTTTCTATACGCTTCTCATTGCTGACGTCTGTAAGTGTATTTCTGATCTTGATACTCAATAAATGTAAGGTTTTACGCTATGTGGAGCTGTTTGTCTCTTTTTTGGTGACCTATCCCAACCATTCTGGTGCGGCCAGCTGGGGAGTTTTTACAGACCGGATGACATCCAGTACCTGTCATACAGATCCCTGGCTGGGGTTGCAGCCATCCGCCCAGTAAGGTCTCCTATCATTTAGAGACCAACAGCTTTTGGTAAGAGGCAGCAGTTATTGAAGGTGGAGGTTTACCAACGCACCCTATTCACTGCAGCAAGATTACTCATATTTCACTTGTCACTTGGGGATAGATTTTTCCTATTCAACCTTTGGACTGTTATTAATTTTTTATGTACTGTTATCAAGGATAATTTTCTGCACATTGAAGATTTTCATTAATTTTTTATATCCACATATATTAATTTATGATGTTTTTGAGATATTTATGGTTCACAGTGACGCTAGTGCATTTTTGGTAGAGTGTTTTGAGGTTTTTATTTGTCACTATATCACTCTTTACACCGTTTATTTATTCCCAGTTGTATAGACTTAGGATCAATTCCTGTGTCTTATTATCATTATTTCTATATTTATTTATTTTTATTATTTTAATTTGTAGGCACAGTGAATATCACTTTGTGTGTTTATATCCCTTTAGGCTAGAGACATTTGATTCTGGCCTTTCTCACATTTTAAGCGCGACTTTCTTATTTCACAGATTGTACGGTTTACTACTTTTTAGTCGCAGCTTAGGCAGGTTTTTGTGTTAAGCGCAGTATTTTCATTTTATACTAACATTTAAATAATTTAGCTGCCTGCGGTAGTGATAGGATCAGGAAAACACCACCAACCTTCTACAGGTAGCTTTAGCTGAACACTGTGCAGAGGTCGCACTACACTAACGTGTAAATAATGTAGCTGCCTGCGGTAGTGATAGGATCAGGAAAACACCACCAACTTTCTACAGATAGCTTTAGCTGAACACTGTGCAGAGGACGCACTACACTAACGTTAAAATAATGTAGCTGCCTGCGGTAGTGATAGGATCAGGAAAACACCACCAACCTGCTACAGGTAGCTTTAGCTGAACACTGTGCAGCGGACGTACTACACCAACATTAAAATAATGTAGCTGCCTGCGGTAGTGATAGAATCAGGAAAACACCACCAACCTTCTACAGATAGCTTTAGCTGAACACTGTGAGGACGACGCACTACACTAACTTGTAGCTTTAGCTGAATACTGTGCACTACACTAACTTGTAGCTTTAGCTGAACACTGTTCAGAGGACGCACTACACTAACTTGTAGCTTTAGCTGAACACTGTGCAGAGGTCGCACTACACTAACTTGTAGCTTTAGCTGAACACTGTGAGGAGGACGCACTACACTAACTTGTAGCTTTAACTGAACACTGAGGAGGACGCACTACACTAACTTGTAGCTTTAGCTGAACACTGTGCACTACACTAACTTATAGCTTTCGATGAACACTGTTCAGAGGACGCACTACACTAACTTGTAGCTTTAGCTGAACACTGTTCAGAGGAAGCACTACACTAACTTGTAGCTTTAGCTGAACACTGTGAGGAGGACGCACTATACTAACTGTAAATAGTCTAGCTGCCTGATTGTGGTACTAATAGGATCAGAAGAACACCAGCAATTTTCTTCATGTAGCTATAAATACTGTAACAACACAAGCCTGCCTGTTAGTAGGAAGATAATAACAGGAATGGATCTAGCTAAACTGAATACAGTGTATATATATATATATATATATATATATATATATATATATATATATATATACATACATATATATATATATATATATATATATATATATATATATACATATATATATATACATATATATATATATATATATATACATATATATATATATATATATATATATATACATATATATACATATATATATATATATATATACATATATATACATATATATATATATATATATATATATATATATATATATATATATATATATATATATATATATATATATATATATATATATATATATATATATATATATATATATATATATATACATATACATACACATATACACACACACAACACCTGCATATACATACACAATACACTGTAAGTGCAGCTAACTCACTGACTGTCCTGCCTAATCTATCCAACTTAAATCAAATGACACTGTCTCTCTGTCTGTCTCTCAATGCCGGAACACACACTACACAGGGCCGCCATGTAGGCGGCCTTATATAGTGTGGGGCGTGTACTAAACCCCCTGAGCCATAATTGGCCACAGCCACCCTGGCTTTGGCCAATTACAGCTCTCTCTACAGATGGTGCTGTGATTGGCCAAGCTTGCGGGTCATAGTGCATGCTTGGCCAATCATCAGCCAGCAATGCACTGCGATGCCGCAGTGAATTATGGGCCGTGACGCGCCACAAGAATTTGGCGTGAATGGCCCATATCGTTCAAAATTCGGCGAATGATCGAACAGATGACGTTCGAGTCGAACATGGGTTTGACTCGAACATGAAGCTCATCCCTACTCCTGACTAGGCGACAATGTGGCCGGCTGAAAAATTTCTGGAGTCCCTGGACTTAGTGCTGGTGATTCTACCTCCACTCCAACATCCCCTAGGACCTCAAAGGGGTTAGGTGTTTCAATCCCAGTTGTCTCTACTTTCAATTTCTTAGCCCTTCTCTTCTTAGGGCTCCCCAAAGCGTCCACCTTGGTCTTGGCACCCAGTGTCTCCATCTTTTCCACCTCCTATTCTTGGGCTTCCTGCACTTCTGGCTCCCACTGTAAGGCTGCTGCCAACTCCTCCATAGCCTCCTCCACTGCCCTCTCCACCTCTGCTCCACTCCCCGCTGTTAATGGCTCCACACTAGTGGGTGGCACTTCTACTCTTTCCTCCACTCTCTCCTCCACACCCAGGTGCCCACTTTCTTCCTCTTCCACCACCACCTCCTTCTCCTCCTCTTCCTGTCTTTCAGGAGAGTCAGACAGCACCTGTGTGGACACTGGTCGTCCACTCTCAGTGGTGCGCCTGACAGCTTCAGCATAGGAGACATAGGCCCTTCTTACTTTTGGACAATTCTTGACTGTATGATCACTCTGTCCACATATATCACGGGCCCGCTTAATCAAGCAAGCCCCAGCCTCATGTCACTCCTCCCCACAATTCTGGCAGTGCATCTCCACATTACATTCATCTCTGGTATGCCCAAACTTATGACATCTTCTGCAGTATGTCGGTTGACCAGGGTAGTAGAGAAATCCTCTATTTCCTGCTATTGAAAAATTAGCTGGTGAATGCCGCACTCCACCAATCCCTTCAGATTCCACCTTCAGCTTGACAAAAAAACTTTAATTTGCCATTAAAGATCCCCAGACGATTAGTCAGCCTGAAGCCTCCCTTCACTGCAGTGCATTATCTCTTCAAAAAGGCCACTACCAAGGCAATGTCCGTGAAGGGGTTAAACAAATGAACAATAAATGGTTTCTCCTCCATAGCATACAAGGGTTCCACTATGAAAGGCCTTATAGACTCATGGTTAGCTTTTCCAATTCCTTACACTTCTCAATAACTCCCATGCAAAAATTGCTATGCATAAAAGAAACATCATAGTACCTTGGTGCTGCATGGTCCTGGATACAATAGATGTGACGTGGTTCCACTGCAACTGATTTCTCCAGCAAATCCTGAACAAGGAACTCCAAACTCACTTTATGCAGATGACCAGGCATAACCTGAAACCGCGGGGTGTTCTGAATCCCCTTTCGCTCCATTGAGCTCAGCAAAGAAAAATTCAAACCATCACACAATCTTGGCTCTTTTCAGGGCAAAGTAAAGAATGCTATCTGCAAGCTATATATAACATAGGTTTGTGTGCTAATGAGGCAATTGCAAACACATGGACAGTCCATGAAACACACAAAATGCAAGTTCACCCAATGTTGAGAGAACTTAAAAGTGAGTATACCTGTTAAAGATGTCCTTAAATTACTAACCCAAAAAACACACTCTGAGCATGCCCAAAAACATCCAAGTAATGTTCACACACAAAAAGCACCACCAAAAAAAAACAAAGTCCCTGAGCATGCCCAGAACAACCCAAATGCATTTCACACACCAAAAGGCACAGGAAAAAAACAAAGTCCCTGAGCATGCCCAGAACAACCCAAATGCAGCTGGCACAAAATAAGCCACCCCCCTGTCCAAAATTAAGCCCATCATCCAGCATGCACCAAAATTACAGATGGGACAAAACACCGCCCAGTTCAGGGGGGCAACTAAAGAGCCTAACATGTGCAATAGTTATACAACAAATACCATTCCAGTCTAAGGGAACTGACTTGGCAATTTTACTAGTCCCCACTTGGCTGGCTTATCTTCTAGTTATTGGCCTTAAAATGGGTGTGGGGGCCCAGGTCCCACCCTAAGGGACATATATCAATGTCACCAATTGGACAACCCCAAAAACAAAACAAGGAGAAATGCCTTTAAATATGCCAAATTGCTTAGGGGCCAGTTCACATCAATGAATATTTAAATATATTTCGCGCAATATTAAACCGAAATAAACTGTGTAGGTAAATATATAAAGTGCATATTATAATGTAAATGTGGGACACTGGTGGCTTATTAGTATTAGTGCTGGGATCAAGGATCTCTGTTTTGCACTATAATAATCGCTGCTATCTGCCAATATAGTGATAATAATCAAATAATTGCAGTAAATACTAGAATAATAAAAATACCACCCTGTAACCAGCATGAAAGAATGAAAGAATAAACAATGGCAATTCCTGGTGGATAAAAAACCAATAAAATCTTCTAAAAACAATAATCAAGTGTTAAGGTATTATAAATGCCACCCTGTAATCAGCATAAAAGAATATGTGCATAAAAAATGATTCCTGGTGGATAAGATCGAATGAAATCTTCTAAAATCAACAATCGAAAATGTGTAGTGAATTATTGTTTTTAGAAGATTTTATTGGTTTTTTATCCACCAGGAATTGCCATTGTTTATTCTTTCATTCTTTCATGCTGGTTGCAGGGTGGCATTTTCATTATTCTAGTATTTACTGCAATTATTTGATTATTATCACTATATTGGCAGATAGCAGCGATTATTATAGTGCAAAACAGAGATCCTTGATCCCAGCACTAATACTAATAAGCCACCAGTGTCCCACATTTACATTATAATATGCACTTTATATATTTACCTACACAGTTTATTTCGGTTTAATATTGCGCAAAATATATTTAAATATTCATGATATTAAGTGTTTGGTGTGAACACCCTCATTTTGCTGCAATATTATCACTTGCTTCACTTATCACTACCCACTTTTTTATTATTTGGCCACTTCACTTTTTATATCCACCAGCGCGAAGGACAATTTTTAATCAGTTCACATTAATGCAGTCCAGTGCATATTTTATGCATCAAAAATGCATGGAAATTTGGTTACATGGTTTTCTATGGCATAGTTCACACCAGTGCTTGCAGTTCCAGAAAAAAAGTAGAACATGCTGCATTTTATTGGCACTGGACTGTACTGGAAAGCTGTAAAACGCATCAAAAACGCACTGGAACGCACTTGTCCTTATTTAAGGTTAAGAAAAAAGAGGGGGGGAAGCACTGGACTGCATCAAAAATGCACCAAAAACGCACTGGAACGCATCAAAAACGCGCATGCAGAAAAGCACCTGGAACGCATCCGGACTGCATTTCTATGGTGTGATCTGGCCCTAAAGACCCTAAGGGTCAGATCACACCATAGAAACGCAGTCCGGATGCGTTCCAGGTGCTTTTCTGCATGCACGTTTTTGATGCATTTCAGTGCATTTTTGGTGCGTTTTTGATGCAGTCCAGTGCTTGTTTCCCCCCTCTTTTTTCTTAAGCTTAAATAAGGACAAGTGTGTTGCAGTGCGTTTTTGGTGCATTTAGGTGCGTTCCAGTGCATTTTTGATGCATTTTACAGCATTCCAGTACAGTCCTGTGCATAAAAAACGCTGCATGTTCTACATTTTTTCTGGAACTGGTAACGCACTGGAACTGCAAGCACTGGTGTGAACTATGCCATTGAAAACCATATAACCTACTTTCCGTGCGTTTTTGATGCGCAAAAAAAATGCACTGGACTGCATGTGGTGTGAACTGGCCCTTAAGGAATAAAAGTTATTTAAAAATACTTGCGGCTATAATGAAATGTCGATCCAGCAATACATATAATAATTCATTGATAAAAACAGCATTAAGAAAAAAAACAAAATTAAGAAAAAAAATGTGTGGGGTTTCCTCGAAATTCATTACCAGGCCCTTCAGGTCTGGTATGGATATTAGGGTGAACCCCACACCAAAAAAGAAAAAAAATGGCGTTGGGGTGCCCCTCAAAATCCATACCAGGCCCTTCAGGTCTGGTATGGATTTTAAGGGTAACCCCGCGCCAAAATAAAAAAAATGGCGTGGGGTCCCCCTAAAAATCCATACCAAACTCTTATCTGAGCACGCAACCTGGCAGGCCGCAGGAAAAGAGGGGGGGACGAGAGAGCGCCCCCTACTGAACCGCCCCACCTCCTGAACCGAACCAGGCCACATGCCCTCAACATTGGGAGGGTGCTTTGGGGTCCTCCCAAAGCACCTTGTCCCCATGTTGATGAGAACAAGGGCCTCATCCCCACAACCCTTGCCCGGTGGTTGGGGGGGTCTGTGGGCGGGGGGGCTTATCGGAATCTGGAGGCCCCATTTAACAAGGGGACCCCCAGATCCCACCCCCCCTGTGTGAAATGGTAAGGGGGTACAAAAGTACCCCTACTATTTCACAAAAAAAGTGTCAAAAATGTTAAAAATGACAAAAGACAATTTTTGACAATTCCTTTATTTAAATGCTTCTTCTTTCCATCTTCTATCTTCTTTCTTCTACCTTCTTTCTTCTATCTTCTATCTTCCTTTGGTTTCTTCCTCCATCTTCTTCTTCTTCTGGTTCTTCTGGTTCTTCCTCCGGTGTTCTCATCCGGTGTCTTCCTCCGTGGCGTCTTCTTCCCTTCTTCTCCGGCCACTCCGCATCCATGGGAGGCTCCCGCTGTGTGACGCTTCTTGTCTTCTGACGGTTCTTAAATAACGGAGGGCAGGGCCACCCGGTGACCCCGCCCCCCTCTGACGCACAGGGACTTCCCCGAGGCTTTCCCCGTGACATCAGAAGGGGCGGACAGAGAAGTCCCCATGCATCAGAGGGGGGCGGGGTCACTGGGTGGCCCCGCCCTCCGTTATTTAAGAACCATCAGAGGATGAGAAGAGGGACAGAGGGAGCCTCCCATGGATGCGGAGCAGCCCGAGAAGAAGAAGAAGGGAAGAAGACGCCGCGGAGGAAGATGCCGGACGAGAACACCGGAGGAAGAACCAGAAGAACCAGAAGAAGAAGAAGATGGAGGAAGAAACCGAAGGAAGATAGAAGAAAGAAGATAGAAGATACAGGATGGAAAGAAGAAGCATTTAAATAAATGAATTGTCAAAAACTGTCTTTTGTCATTTTTGACACTTTTTTTGTGAAATGGTAGGGGTACCCCCTTACCATTTCACACAGGGGGGGTGGGATCTGGGGGTCCCCTTGTTAAAGGGGGCTTCCAGATTCCGATAAGCCCCCCGCCCGCAGACCCCCACAACCACCGGGCAAGGGTTGTGGGGATGAGGCCCTTGTTCTCATCAACATGGGGACAAGGTGCT
Source organism: Lithobates septentrionalis (assembly GCA_037952835.1). Taxonomy (NCBI): domain Eukaryota; kingdom Metazoa; phylum Chordata; class Amphibia; order Anura; family Ranidae; genus Lithobates; species Lithobates septentrionalis. Next base: position 455,208 of record JBBDGP010000994.1, read on the forward strand.
TTGGGGGGGAACCCAAAGCACCCTCCCAATGTTGAGGGCATGTGGCCTGGTACGGTTCAGGAGGGGGGGTGCTCTCTTGTCCCCCCCTCTTTTCCTGTGGCCTGCAAGGTTGCATGCTCGGATAAGGGTCTGGTATGGAATTTTAGGGGGACCCCACGCCATTTTTTTTTAAATTTTGGCCCGGGGTTCCCCTTAAAATCAATACCAGACCTGAAGGGCCTGGTATTGAATTTCGGGGGAACCCCACGCATTTTTTTTCTTAATTTTGTTTATTTTCTTAATGCTGTTTTTATCAATGAACTTTTATGTGTATTACCGGACCGACATTTCATTATAGCCGTGAAGTGAACCAGCGTTAAAAAAAAAAAAAAAAGTGTAGAGGTGCGCCCGTTCAACCTATGCAAATGCATTTACATTGCTTGACATTTACTAATATTTTGCCGGCGCACTGAACCAAGGCATTTGAACAAGCGCAAATGCCGTTTGAGCATGCGCAATACATAAATTCACCTCCCGCAGCTCTAACTATATTTGCCGGCTTGTCAGAAAAAGTTACTTTCTCATTCTATTTTGGCCATATTTGTTACTTGGACAGTTAGTACTACACTTCCTCACATCACCCCACATCACCCCCATAATATTGGCACTTCCAGCTTGTTTAAATTTGAAGTTAAAGATGCCGTGCACCATGTCTATGAGAGATCGCGCTGTGTTACCAGCGCAAATGCTTTGTAAATACGAAAATGTAATTTGCGCATCGGCTTGCACCGCAAGTCATGGTGCAAATGCTTCGCAAATCAGCCCATCTGTCCCTGTCTCTCAGTTGTTCTTCTGTGTTGTGACCCTTTCACATGAGCTTCTGATGGAGACAATGGAGTCTATAAGAGGCCATTTTAACACACATTATGTAGGCATGGTATACTATTGTCACCATCGGGAATCTTGCCCTGAGAAATCTCATGCATCCATCACTGGAGTGCATCTAGGTGAGAGGTGGCTGCAAAAAAGCTGGAGAAAATCAACAGTACTAGGGATGAGCTTCGAGTTCGACTCGAACATCGGCTGTTCGCCAGTTCGCCGAACAGCGAACAATTTCGGCAAATTCGAAAGCCGCTAAACACCCTTTAAAAGTCTATGGGAGAAATCAAAAGTGCTAATTTTAAAGGCTTATATGCATGGTATTGTCATAAAAAGTGTTTGGGGACCTGGGTCCTGCCCCAGGGGACATGGATCAATGCAAAAAAAGTTTAAAAACGGCCGTTTTTTCGGGAGCAGTGATTTTAATAATGCTTAAAGTGAAACAATAAAAGTGTAATATTCCTTTAAATTTCGTACCTGGGGGGTGTCTATAGTATGCCTGTACAGGGGCGCATGTTTCCCGTGTTTAGAACAGTCTGACAGCAAAATGACATTCCAAAGGAAAAAAAGTCATTTAAAACTACTCGCGGCTATTAATGAATTGCCAATCCGACAATACACATAAAAGTTCATTGATAAAAACGGCATGGGAATTCCCCACAGGGGAACCCTGAACCAAAATTTAAAAAAAAATGACGTGGGGGGTCCCCCTAAATTCCATACCAGGCCCTTCAGGTCTGGTATTGATATTAAGGGGAACCCCGGCCAAAATTTTAAAAAAATGGCGTGGGGTCCCCCTCAAAATCTATACCAGACCCTTCAGGTCTGGTATGGATTTTAAGGGGAACCCTGTGCCAAAATGTTTTAAAAAATTGGCGTGGGGTCCCCCCAAAAATTTATACCAGACCCTTATCTGAGCTTATCGGAATCTGGAAGCCACCTTTAACAAGGGGACCCCCAGATCCCGGCCCTCCCCCCTGTGTGAAATGGTAAGGGGGTACCCCTACCATTTCACAAAAAAACTGTCAAAAATGTTAAAAATGACAAGAGACAGTTTTTGACAATTCCTTTATTTAAATGTTTCTTCTTTCTTCTATCTTCTATCTTCTTTCTTCTATCTTTTATCTTCTTTCTTCTATCTTCTATCTTCTATCTTCCTTTGGTTTCTTCCTCCATCTTCTTCTTCTTCTGGTTCATCTGGTTCTTCCTCCGGTGTTCTCGTCCGACATCTTCCTCCGCGGCGCCGGCGTCTTCTTCCCTTCTTCTTCTCGGGCCGCTCCGCATACATGATGGCATGATGGGAGGCTCCCGCTGTGTGACGCTTCTCCTCTTCTCCTCTTCTGACGGTTCTTAAATAATGGGGGGCGGGGCCACCCAGTGACCCCGCCCCCTCTGATGCATGGGGACTTGACGGGGACTTCCCTGTGGCATTCCCGGTGACGTCAGAGGGGGCAGGGTCACCCCTTACATAACCCCACCCCCTTCTGACATCAAGAGGAATGCCACAGGGAAGTTCCCATCAAGTCTCCGTGCGTCAGAGGGGGCAGGGTCACCGGGTGGCCCCGCCCCCCGTTATTTAAGAACCGTCAGAAGAGGAGAAGCGTCACACAGCGGGAGCCTCCCATCATGCCATCATGTATGCAGAGCGGCCCGAGGAGAAGAAGGGAAGAAGACGCCGGTGCCGCGGAGGAAGAACCAGAAGAACCAGAAGAAGAAGAAGATGGAGGAAGAAACCGAAGGAAGATAGAAGAAAGAAGGTAGAAGATAGAAAAAAGAAGAAGCATTTAAATAAAGGAATTGTTAAAAACTGTCTCTTGTCATTTTTAAAATTTTTGACAGTTTTTTTTTGTGAAATGGTAGGGGTACCCCTTACCATTTCACACAGGGGGGAGGGTTGGGATCTTGGGGGCCCCTTGTTAAAGGGAGCTTCCAGATTCTGATAAGCCCTCTGCCTGCAGACCCCCACAACCACTGGGCAAGGGTTGTGGGGATGAGGCTCCTGTCCCCATCAACATGGGGACAAGGTGTTTTGGGGGCTAACCCAAAGTACCCTCCCAATGTTGAGGGCATGTGGCCTGCTACGGTTCAGGAGGGGGGCGCTCTCTCATACCCCCCCTTTTCCTGTGGCCTGCCAGGTTGCGTGCTCAGATAAGGGTCTGGTATGGATTTTTGGGGGGACCCCATGCCATTTTTTTTTTAATTTTGGCGCGGGGTTCCCCTTAAAATCCATATCAGACCTGAAGGGCCTGGTATGGAATTTAGGGGGACCCCCCACGTCATTTTAAAAAAAAAAATTGGTTCAGGGTTCCCCTGTGGGGAACCCATGCCGTTTTTATCAATGAACTTTTATGTGTATTGTCGGACCAGCAATTCATTAACAGCCGCGAGTAGTTTTAAATGACTTTTTTTCCTTTGAAATGTTATTTTGCTGTCAGACTGTTCTAAACATGGGAAACATGCACCCCTTTACAGGCATACTATAGACACCCCCCAGGTATGAAATTTAAAGGAATATTACACTTTTATTGTTTCACTTTAAGCATTATTAAAATCACTGCTCCTGAAAAAACGGCCGTTTTTAAAACTTTTTTTTGCATTGATCCATGTCCCCTGCCCTGGGGCAGGACCCAGGTCCCCAAACACTTTTTATGACAATAACTTGCATATAAGCCTTTAAAATTAGCACTTTTGATTATTCATGTTCATGTCCCATAGACTTTAACGGTGTTCGCGTGTTCAAATGAATTTTTTGCCAGTTCGCTCATCCCTAAACCATACTAAGATAAAACGAAGGATTAAAAAAAAGGTGAAAACAAGTATTTTATTTTAGAAATGATACATGGTGTTTACACCTAATGTATTGTGGGTCTTGATGTTACAGGTGTTGCAGAGGCCCATGAACGTTACAATGAAAGCCTACATAGCAGCAAGATGATACCAATCATGGTGATCATTCATTACCCGCAGATATTTTCAAATAAGAATGTACCCCGAGCCAACACAAACTCTCACGCACAAAAAAAAAATAAAAAATCAGCCATTACATGATTAACAAATTCTGTGAGCAAGTAGTCATACATATAGCACAGTGTCAGAACACAATTAATTTAAAGCTTACCGCAAAAGAAACAAAAACAGAGAAAATATGCAAACATTGCCATAACAGCAAATATAAAAATAACATAATGGCTGCTGAAATACATCAGCTTTTTTAGTAGAGATGGCATTTCCATTTTCTACAAAATGCAATTTCCATTAGCTGTACACTGTCTTCTCTAGCCCTGTTTTTTCCTCCTTTAATTTGCAGTACAATACTATCCCAGCTTGTTAATAATCCACAATTATAACTAACAGCTCGAGAGCACCAGAAATGCATTTCTGTAATACATTAAGGCAACCACTTTGACCAAAGAAATAAAACAATGACTATTAGTAAACATTTAAAAATGTGTCATTACTTGTCCAAGTTTACTGAAAATACGTAATCACTATAGGGATAATTCACAAAGCTCAGCATTATGAGAGTAGAAGTTAATTTATCTGGTCTTATCTCACTACTCTTTATTTTGCAAGCTGTGAAAAATGCATCACAAAAGCTAGAATTATCATTGCATGCTATTGTTTAACACAGGCGCTCAGCTGGCATCTGCCTAGGTAAACTTCCTTCTGGTGTCTCTGAAGTCTTTACACCTGAAAACAATAGTGATGGTGGATTATTGATGAATACTAAAAACAAATCAGGATTTGATTGACTTAAAGCGTTTGTTACCCTAAAAAAAAAAAAAAAATGGATCCTGTTTCCTTAACCACTTCAATACATGTCACTTATACACCCTTCCTGCTCAGACCAGTTTTCAGCATTCAGCGCTCTCGCACTTTGAATGCCAATTACTCAGTCATGCAACACTGTACCCAAACACAATTTTTATCTTTTTTTTTCACACAAATAGAGCTTTCTTTTGGTGGTATTTAATCACCACTGGGTTTTTTATTTTTTGCGATATAAGTGAAAAAAAGCGAAAATTTCCAAAAAAAACCCCACTTTTTTTGTTTTATATTAAAATTTTGCAAATAATTAATTTTAGTTCATAAATTTGGGCCAACATTTATACTACTACATATCTTGGTAAAAAAATAATCCAAATATGTGTATAATTTTTGGTCTGTGTGAAAGTTATAGAGTCTTCAAGCTATGGGCCAAATTATTGAAAATTGATCACACCTGAAGCACTGACAGCCAATCTTATTTCTTGAGGCCCTGAAATGTCAGGACAGTACAAATACACCCCAAATTACCCCCTTTTCGAAAGTAGACATTTCAAGGTACCGGTATTTAGTAAGAGGCATAGTGAGTTTTTTGAAGTTGTATTTTTTTCCCACAAATCTTGGGAAAATTAAGAAATGTTTTTGTTTTTTGTTTTTACAAAAAATTGTCACAAAACAAGTTATTTCTCACACATGGCATATACATACTTTCAATTACACCCCAAAATACATTCAGCTACTCCTCCCGAGTACGGCAATACCACATGTGTGTGACTTTTTCACAGCCTGACTACATAGAAAGGTCCAACATGCAGGGAGCACCATCAGGTGTTCTAGGAGCATAAATTGCACATGAAATTTCCTAACAACCTATCACAATTTTGAAGGCCCTGGAGCACCAGGACAATATAACTACCCACAAAATGACCCCATTTTGGAAAGCAAACACCCCAAGGTATATTCTAGGAGGCATAATGAGTCTTTTGAATTGTTCATTTTTTTCCACAAGCCTTCGGAAAACGTGGAAAGAAAATGAAAATGTTTTATTTTTTTTTACAGAAAGTGGTCAATTTATAAGACATTTCTAACACACAGCATGTACATAGCAAAAATGACACCCCGAAATACATTCTGTTATTCCTCCTGAGTATGGCGATATCACACGTGTGAGACTTTTTCACAGCCTGGCCAAATAGAGAGGCCCAACATGCAGGGAGCACCATCAGGCATTCTAGGAGCATAAATTACACATAAAATTTTCTAACAACCTATTACATTTTTGAAGGCCCTGGAGCACCATGACAATTGAATTACCCTCAAAATGACCCAATTTTGAAAACAAACACCCCAACATATAATCTATGAGGCATAATGAGTCTTTTGAACAGTTCATTTTTTCCACAAGTCTTCGGAAAACATTGGGAAGAAAATGAAAACATATTTTTTTTTTCTACACAGTTGTCCATTTATAAGATATTTCTAACACGTAGCATGTACATAGCAAAAACTACACCTCAAAATACATTCTGCTACTCTTCCTGAGCATGGCGATACTACATGTGTTTTACACAGCCTAGCCACATAGAGAGGTCCACCATTGAAGAAGTACCTTTAGGCATTCTAGGAGCATAAATTACACATATAATTTAATTCCTTCCTATCACACTTTTGAAGGTGCTGGAGAACCAGGACAGTGGGATTACCCACAAAATGACTCAATTTTGGAAATCAAACACCTCAAAGTATATTCTTTGAGGCATGGGCTTCAGATAGGTACTCAGGTGCTCAGATGGGCTGGTGACAGGTACTTGGGTACACTGATGGGCTGGTGGCAGGTAGTCGGGTACTCAGATGGGCTGGTGACAGGTACTTGGGTACTCTGATGGGCTGGTGGCAGGTACTGGGGTACTCTGATGGGCTGGTGACAGGTACTCGAGTACTCTGTTGGACTGTGACAGGTACTCAGGTACTCTGATGGGCTGGTGGCAGGTACTCGGGTACTCAGATGGGCTGTTGACAGGTACTCTGGTACTCTGATGGGCTGGTGACAGGTACTCGGGTACTTAGATGGGCTAGTGGCAAGGTACTCGGGTATTCAGATGGGCTAGTGACAGGTACTCGGGTACTTAGATGGGCTGGTGACAGGTACTCGTGTACTCAGATGGTCTGGTGACAGGTACTCGGGTACTCAGATGGGCTTATGACAGGTACTCGGGTACTCTGATGGGCTGGTGACTGGTACTGGGGTACTCTGATGGGCTGGCAAGACAGAAAAAATAAATCACCGCTCAGGAGAACTTGCTTTCAGGTGTGTATTAGTGAATCCTTCAGAGGAGAGGAGTCCCAGGTGCTGGCTAAATGTAAATTGAAGCAGGGTTAGAAACAGGAAAATCTGGATGCCGCACACCGGATAAAGTTGAAAACATCTTCTTTATTGTAAAACTTGGATCATAAAAAACAGGACAATCAGGCGGGTGGTACAGACACAGCTGACGCGTTTCGCGCTCTAGTTCGAGCGCTTACTCATAGCTGACAAATATTGGGATGACTGTCTTATATATCTTAATAAGAGATACCACATGACTTCATGGTCACTCATCTAATGGATATCAGCTGAAAGCTGATTGTGCAAAGTCTCGGCATCTGCTATCAAAGACATGTGCTACCCAATAAGAAAAAAACTCTTATGGATATGACTTTTTAAAACAACAACGAAAACATAGAAAAAAAAAATATATATATATATATATATGTATACATATACACATACACACATATATATGTATGTGTTTGAATATGTGAGTGAAGTGAGATAAACACACAATATGTATGAACAAAGGGGGAGTGTGATGCAACTTGATTGTGTTAAAACAAAATGCAAAAAAGCACAACAATAAATGAGTGAAAAATTAGTGAGTGAAAAAAACTGTATATATGTAAAAAAGGTGTAAAAGTGTGTGGACCTGAATTTATATGTAAAACGCATGGCTACAGCAGTGTATGTGCACTACTAGTAAAAAAAATATATATATATATATATATATATAATAAATGCATAAATAAGTAAAAATGAAAACATGTGCATTGATAATTGATAGTGAAAATTGAATATGTGCACCAATAGGTGATGCAATGTAGCCATATGCATTAAAAGAGGACAATGATGAAAAAATTAATAATAATAAAAAAGTGAAGATGAAAATAGAATAGGATGTAGTGAAAGAAATTAATGAGATTGAATTTGAAAGATAAAATCCGAATTGTAATTGTATATGTATACAAGCCGTTTAAATGTCAAAGTATGGGATGCATAATGAAATAAATAGCCAAATTATTTGGTCAAACCAGTGTATATACATGAACGTGGTTTTGATTCCAAGATAGTGTATAAAATATAAGTAAAAAGATGAATAAAAGAAAATGTCAAATAACTAAACAAAAGCTATGTTATGGTGCTATCGGTTTGAGTGGTGAATAGTGCATGTGAATCGGCTTGTGTGTGAATGTGTCAAAAGCCTATCGGAGCGATCGCAACTAAAAATGAAGTGTCTTGTGTGTAGCAATCAATCTGAGCGATTGATCATGAATAGAGATCTGCTTGTGTGTGGGTATATCAAAACCCATCGATGCGATCACAGAAACCATATTATGGTGCTGTCAATCTAAATGATTAGTTGTGAACAGGAATCAGTTTGTGTGTAGATGTATTAAAGCCTGTCAAAGTGCACGCATCTAAAAAGGTAGAATGCCTTATGTATAGCAATTAGTTTAAGTAGTTGATCCTGAATAGAGATCGGTTTGTGTGTGGGTATATCAGAACCTGTCTAAGCAATCACATATAAAATTGAGATGCCTTGTATATAACACAAGGTTTATAAGCAGTGGGTGGCGGTCCCACCACAGACCAAGTGTGTAAAAAAGAGAGAGGTTGTCAAAGTAACAAATAAACATAGATATGAGTATGGTATAGCTGGAGCAATAGAAACATATGAAGTGCCCTGCGATGTGATGTAAAACTGCATGTGATAGAGCAACGATGTCTCTGTGGACTGGGAGCGCATCAAGCTATTCAGCAAATAGGGACAGAATTAAGAATAAAGAGTGGGCATGGATGTTTTAAATAGAAATGTATCAGTGAGTATAGCAGTGTGATACAAAGTTTTAATAGGAACGGCAGTTGTGTATATGGTATGTAAGCTGGCCATAGAGGGTAAAGATGTTGCAAAAAAACGGGAGTAAATATTGAGCCACAACAAATAACAATATGCTGAATGTTGTGTTAATTGTGTCTCATGTAAAGGATTATATTTAGCAATGCATGTCAGCAGATGCCGGACCACTAAACAGCTGACCATCTAGTAATTCACATTAAAATGTACAGAAACTGTGAGCACACTAATACATGATCCAGATGATAATGTGTTCAGCAAGTAGAAAATTAATAATATATCAATACGCAGGTAGACACCTGGAGGTACTCGGGTATTCAGATGGGCTAGTGACAGGTACTCGGGTACTTAGATGGGCTGGTGACAGGTACTCGTGTACTCAGATGGTCTGGTGACAGGTACTCGGGTACTCAGATGGGCTTATGACAGGTACTCGGGTACTCTGATGGGCTGGTGACTGGTACTCGGGTACTCTGATGGGCTGGTGGCAGGTACTCGGGTATTCAGACTGGCTGGTGAGAGGTACTCGGGTACTCTGATGGCCTGGTGACAGGTACTCGGGTACTCTGATGGGCTGGTGACAGGTACTCGGATACTCTGTTGGGCTGGTGGCAAGGTACTCGGGTATTCAGATGGGCTGGTGACAGGTACTCGGGTACTTAGATGGGCTGGTGACAGGTACTCGGGTACTTAGATGGGCTGGTGACAGGTACTTGGATACTCTGATGGGCTGGTGACTGGTACTCGGGTACTCCGATGGGCTAGTGACAGGTGCTGGGGTACTCTGATGGGCTGGTGACAGGTACTCGGGTACTCTGATGGGCTGGTGAGGGGTACTCATATGGGCTGGTGACAAGGGCTTTGACAGATCCTCTTTATTAGGGGGGCAATCAGTGTGTTTGGTGTATATTATAGGTAGTAACAAGCTGTTACCACAATCTCCTCCTCATACAGGATCAGTGTGTGAGGAGGAGAGCCCGGTAACATCGTTTGTTGACATTCTGTGAACGGCTGTGATTGGACACAGCCATTCATGTGGTAAAGAGCCAATTTCATTGAGAGCCAATTTCATTGGCTCTTTACCGTAATCGGGGATAGGCTGTGTCAGTATGATAAGCCTCATCCCCGATCGCCGCTCTGTGTGCACGAGCGCTGTGCACGAGGACAATGCATGTGACCGGCTGTTATTGCACAGAGCCAGTCACATGGTAAAGAGCCAATGAAATTGGCTCTTTACACTGATCTGGGATGGGCTGTGTCCCGTGGGACACGCCTAATCCTGATCGCCATACTGCGGGCCCCCGGTTGCCTGCAGGAGCGGCGAGAAGCAGAGGAGGTCATATGACCCCCGCCCGGAGGGACAGAGTGTTCCTGCGGACGTCATATGACAATAGCCCGGTTAAAGCATGTTATACAGCACAGTGCTTGTGCTGTGTAATTTGGCCCCCATATCACCTGAAATACCTGGCTGATCCTGCCTAGCTATGCCCTCCCCCTGTAAACTGAATATGGTTCATCATGGCTGCTGAGAGCTGACACCGTGGTCAGTTTACGTGCCTCCGTCATCTGCTGTCTCCTGTCTGCTCTCCTCTCTGCTCTCCCCCCTCCCCTCCCCACTTGTCAGATCGTGACAGTGCCCACCCCCGCCCCTTCTGCTGCTGAAATAACAGTGTTATTTTTATATTATCCACTCTGTGCCCTAATCCTGTGTCCCCCTGTGTTTGTGATTTATAAAATAAATGCTGATGCCTAATTTCTGAGCGGTGCTCCATGCTCACGTGACCGGCCGGCTTTCTCCTCCTCTCCTCCCGACTGACGTCAGTGAGGGAATCTCAGCTCTGCCTGCTGAAGCTGTTAGATGGGGAGAGGAGAGAGCTGGCCGGTCATGCGAGCACCGAGGGTCGCTCTGAAATGAGGTATAATCTGCATTTTTTTTTATTAATCGGACACGCAGGGAGATACAGGATTAGGGCACAGAGGGGGTGGTATAAAGTACTCAGAGTGGCTTAACAATCACTTTAAAGCCCGACTGTTGTCAACTAAAAGAATATTCCTTGTAGTGTCCACGGTGCAAGGGTTAAAGTGCCTGTAAACCACTGAAATGAGAAATGAACAAAGCATATCCTTCTATAGTGTGTACTTGCCTCAATCCAAAGCACTTAGTGTGATTTCTGTCTGCTCTCTCCTTCCTCTGCTATCTGCATGAGTCTTTTCTGACAGATTATGTTGACTCCATGGGATACAGGGGGGTGGGATGAGGGGAACTCCATCACACAGCCTGTGATTAGGGATGAGTCAAACACCCCCCCCCCCCCAGTTCGGTTCGCACCAGAACTTGCAAACAGGCAAAAAATGTGTGCGTACACGTGAATACCATTAAAGTCTACGGGACACAAACATGAAAACTCAAAAGTGCTCATTTTAAAGGCTTATATGCAAGTTATTGCAATTAAAAGTGTTTTGGGACCCGGGTCCTGCCCCAGGGGACATATATCAATGCAAAAAAAAGTTTTAAAAATGGACATTTTTTTCAGGAACAGTGATTTTAAAATGCTTAAAGTGAAATAATAAAAATTAAATATTCCTTTAAATATTGTGCCTGGGGGTGTCCTTAGTATGCCTGTAAATTAGCACATCTTTCCCATTTTTAGAACAGTACCACAGCAAAATGACATTTCTAAAGGAAAAAAGTTAATTGAAACTGCTCGCGGCTGTAATGTATTGCCGGACTCTGGCAATATAGATAAAAATCATTGAAAAAAACAGATTGGGTCCCCACCAGTCTATTACCAGGCCCTTCTGGTCTGGTATGGATTTTAAGGGGAACCCAGAGCCAAAATTAACAAAAAAAATGGCGTAGGGGTCCCCCCAAAATCCATACCAGATCCTTATCTGAGCACGCAACCTGGCAGGCCACAGGAAAAGGGGGGAATGAGAGAGCGCTCTCCCTCCTGAACCATACCAGGCCACATGCCCTCAACATGAGGACTTTTTTTTTAATTTTGGCTCTGGGTTCCCCTTAATATCCATACCAGACCTGAAGGGCCTGATAATGGACGGGGCGGGGGCATGACGTTTTTTTTTTCAGTCACACGCCCGAAGGACACGAAAAATAGAAAAAAAATGAAAATACTCCGCTGACTGCTGTCTTTTCGCTGTGACAGCTGTTATATAGGCAAGGGCGGGGCAACCCGCTGATGTTACCGGATGACCCTGCCCCCCTCTGATGGCACATGATGTCAGAAGGGGCAGTGTCACTCGATTATGTCACCAGGTGGCCCTGTCCTTGCCTATATAACAGATGTCACAGCCAAGAGACAGCAGTCAGCGGGACACCTCCCATCGAGGCAGAAGTTTTTTTTAATTATTTTTCGGGTCCGTCGGGCAGCGTGTTTGAAAATGGATGGACATCGCGGGACACTTTTTTTTCTTGTTTTTAATAAAGGAATTGTCAAAAACTGTGTATTGGGGTTTTTAATTTTTGACACTTTTTTGGTGAAGGGGTAGAGGTACAATGTACCCGATACCCATTCACATAGTTGGGGGCCGGGATCTGGGTGCCCCCTTGTTAAAGGGGGCTTCCAGATTCCGATAAGCTCCCCGTCCGCAGACCCCCACAACCAATGGCCAGGGTTGTGGGGACAAGGCCCTTGTCCCCATCAACATAGTGACAAATTGCTTTGGGGGAACCCAAAGCACCCTCCCCATATTGAGGGCAAGTGGCCTGGTATGGTTCAGGAGGGGGGCGCTCGCTCCCCCCAGCTATCCTGGCCTGCCAGGCTGCTTGCTTGGATAAGGGTCTGACATGGATTTTGAGGGGGCTCACACCAATTTTTTTTTCATTTTGGCATGTAGTTCCTCTTAAAATCTATACCAGATCCAAAGGGCCTGTTATGGACCGATGCTGTTTTTTTCTTAATTATGTCATAGTGTTCCCCTTAACCACTTCCATACACTATATTATATACTGTACACTGCACTATATACCCTGCACTGTATTATATATACTACACTGACTGCACTATAAACCCCTGAACTTGTCAGGTCACCAAGAGGCTGGGTGACAGATGCACACCATTGGGATCAGGAGTGCACCGCAAGGTAGTGGACCCTATGGCTGACTGCTGCGGATTGAACCCTGGGAGGTTCAGGAAGCAGGTCTACTGGATCACTGACACAGATCCCACTGGGAGCTAGAGCATAGATTCCCCAGGGCGCGGATTCTAAGAGCCAGCAGGTGTTCACCAGAGCCTTTAATGGTAAGGATGGACTGAGCTGCAGTCTGGCTCCAGGTTGCGGCCCCCAGGGTCTCACAGCTCACGCTCACGGTAGACTACAGGAGAAGAGGAAGGAGGCAGCAGGCTGGAACAACAAGGAAAGTAAGGGAGAAGCCAAGGTCGGGGCCACAAGCAGACAAGGACAACAGAGTACACGCCAAGGTTCAGGGTCACAGGCAAACAGGGATGGTTGGGAACACGCCAAAGGTCAGGGTCACGAGCAGACAGGAATAGTTAAGAACAGGCCAAAGTCGGTAACAGGAATCAGATGTAGGAAACACAGCAAGTACACACAGAGGCTAACACACAATGGTTGATCAGCACTGCTGGCTTGCAGTGCACAGGTTAATATAGGGTTCCCTGATAGGGCCTGGGGTGGGGCCATGCTTAGAGGAGAGGTTACAAAAGCAGTCAGGTGAGGGTCAGCTGGTCTCTAGAGATGAACACATGGAGACAGGTATGCTAATCGACAAACTCTATTGCATAACCATGACAGAACTGCAGTATATATACACTATACGGACTGCACTATATGCTCTACAAAAAAATTGGGCCTTTGGTGTTGGTGCTGTCACAAGACCCTCACAGTTACTCTTGTTGGGCGCAGGAACGGGCCCTGCTGTTAAATATTATTTCAAAAATTGTAACGACATGCCCCAGTCAAACAGGTGCAGAAAAATTGGGCCTTGGGTGTTGGTGGTGCCAGAACACTGTAACCCTTTACAGTTACTCTTGTTGGGTGCAGGAACTGGCCCTGCTGTAAACAATTATTTTAAAAATTGAAATTACATGCCCTAAAAAAAACAGGTGCAGAAAAATTGGGCCTTGGGTGTTGGTGGTGCCAGAACACTGTAACCCCTCACAGTTATGCCCTGTACACATGATCGGACATTGAACGGACATTCCGACAACAAAATCCATCAGATTTTTTCCGACGGATGTTGGCTCAAACTTGTGTTGCATACACATGGTCGCACAAAGTTGTCGGAAAATCCGATCATCCTGAATGCGGTGACGTAAAACACGTACGTCGGGTCTATAAACGGGGCAATAGCCAATAGCTTCCGTCTCTTAATTTATTCTGAATATGCGTGGCACTTTGTGCATCGGATTTGTCTACACATGATAGGAATTTAAAGGATCGTATTTTGTTGTCGGAAATTTTATATCCTGCTCTCAAACTTTGTGTGTCGGAAATTCCGATGGAAAAAGTCCAATGGAGCCCACACACGATTGGAATTTCCGACAACACAATCTGATCGCACTTTCTCCGTCGGAAAATCCGACCGTGTGTACAGGGCATTACTCTTGTTGGGCACTAGGATTAGGAACGGGCCCTGCTGTACACAATTATTTTAACCACTTCTGGACCGCCGCACGCCGATATATGTCCTTACTTTGAAGGGGGATATCGTTGTTATGGCAGCAGCTAGCTGCCATAACCCTGGTATCCTCTTGTTCGGCCAGCGGTCTGCTTCAAGATAAAAGTCATCTCTGTGGCGGATTCAAGATCACTTTTATCGGGGGCGGGAGAGGGCCCCCCCTCCCGCCGTGCTCCGGTGGCCTCCGCCGCTTACCGGGGCCATCGTCAGTGGTGGAGGCAATCGGATGCTGTCACTAGCTGGGCATAGAGACAAGTGAGGGGAAGATGGCCCCCACCCGTCTCCATGAGATTGAAGAGCGGAAGCGATGTCAAAACGTCACTTCTGCTCATAGCTCTTAAAGGGCCATTTTTTTAATTCTTTTTTTAAATGAAATTTTTTTGATTGCTTTTTAGTGTAGATATGAGATCTGAGGTCTTTTTGACCCCAGATCTCATATTTAAGAAGTCCTGTCATGCTTTTTTTCTATTACAAGGGATGTTTTTTTTTTTTTTTTTTTTTTAAATAGTGCAAAAATAAAAGGTAAAATAAATAAGAAAAAAAAAATAAAAATTTTAAACGTCCCCATCCCGCAAAGCTTGCGCGCAGAAGCGAACGCATACGTGAGTAGCGCCGCATATGAAAATGGTGTTCAAACCATACATGTGAGGTATGGCCACGATCGGTAGAGCAAGAGCAATAATTCTAGCCCTAGACCTCCTCTGTAACTCAAAACATGCAACCTGTAGAATTTTTTAAACATCGCCTATGGAGATTTTTAAGGGTAAAAGTTTGTCGCCATTCCACGAGCGGGCGCAATTTTGAAGCGTGACATGTTGGGTATCAATTTACTCGGTGTAACATTATCTTTCACAATATAAAAAAAAATGTGCTAACTTTACTGGTATCCTATTTTTTATTTTAAAAAAATGTATTTTTTCCAAAAAAAATGCGCTTGTACGAGCGCTACGCAAGTACGGTGTGACAGAAAGTATTGCAACGACAGCCATTTTATTCTCTAGGGTGTTAGAAAAAAAATTACAATGTTTGGGGGTTCTAAGTAATTTTCTAGCAAGAAAAACTGTTTTTAACTTGTAAACAACACATTTAAAAAAGAGGCTCGGTCCTTAAGTGGATACAAATTGAAATGACATGCCCCGGTCAAACAGGTGCAGAAAAATTGGGCCTTGGGTGCCAGAATACTGTAACCCTTCACAGTTACTCTTGTTGAGCACAGGAATGGACCCTGCTGTTAAAAATTAGTCAAAGAATTGAAATTACATGCCCCTGTAAAACAGGGGCAGAAAAATTGGGCCTTGAGTGTTAGTGGTGCCCTAAACCAAAAATATTATTGTAAGCTAGCTTATTGAGATTCTAGAGGAATAGAATAGGCAGCATAGGCAGTCTTCAAGGGATCCAAGATCCCTAACAAATTCAATCAGTTACACCAGCATCAAGGGCTTGATAGCTGCTGATCCAGGACTGATTCATTTTTATAAATGTGAGCCTATCAATGGACTCTGTGGACATGCACACTCTTTGATCTGTTACAAACCCTCCAGCAGCACTGAATGCTCATTCAGAAAGCACGCTGGATGCAGGATAGGCCAGTAGCTCAATTGCATATTGAGCAAGTTCTGGCCATTGGTCTATCCTCAAGACCCAGTAACCCAGGGGATGCTCTGTTGGAAAGGTCTCCAAGTCTGCTCTTGCCCCTAGATATTCCTGCACCATATAATAGAGATGCTGGCGATGGTTGCTTGAACCTATCAGCCCTTGGTGCTGAGGACTGAAAAATTGTTTAAAGGCATCGGTCAGCCGGCCACTTTCTCCACCGCTCTTCCTCTGACTGAACAAAGCCATAGAAATATGTTGTCCAGCACCAGGAAATGGTAACCTCCCAGGGTCTGGAAAGGCGTTACACAAACTTTTCTTCAAGGACTCCTGAAGATGTTTCATCCTCTGCTCCCTCTGTGAAGGCAGTATGAGTTCTGCAACTTTACCCTTGTAACGTGGATCAAGAAGGGTTGCCAGCTAGTAATGATCCTTCTCCTTGATACCACAAATCCTAGGGTCCTTTCGCAGGCTTTGGAGAATCAGGAAGCCCATGCAGCGTAAGTTTGTGGAGGCATGAGATTCTGAGTCCTCTGGGTCACTGAGGATGACATTGTCAGGCACTACCTCCTCCCAGCCATGTACAACTCCTTGGATTTCTGGGGACTAAAAACCACCCATTGAAGACTGCTGTGTGTTATCCTCCACATCCATGCTGACACAATCCTCCTCCTCCTCTTCTTCCTGTGTGTTTGGTGACCCCGCAGGAATGCTATCTGCATAAAGGGGGCCTTGGGAGGAAAGGAATTCCTCCTCTTCCTCCCGCTGTTCTGCCTCAAGTGCCCTTTTTATGATTCCACGAAGCATGTGCTCCAGCAGGAAGAGGGACAGTGTCACTGATGCATGCATTGTCACTGCTCACCATCCTTGTGGCCTCCTCAAATGGTTACAGGACAATGGATGCATCCTTAATCAGTAGCCACTGGCGTGGTGAAAAAAAGAAGCCAGGCTCCCCTGAGCCTGTCCTGGTGCCATACTCACACAGGTACTCATTTATGGCTCTCTGCTGTGTGTGCAGCTGCTGCAGCATTGCCAATGTTGAGTTCCACCTGGTGGGAATGTCACAAATGGGGCGGTTGATGGGCAGGTTGAATTCCCATTGAATGTCAGCCAGCCAAGCACTGGCATTGTATGACGCCAGAAATGGCCACAGACTTTTCTGGCCTGCCTCAGAAATGCATGTAAGCTTGGGTACCTGGTCAAGAAATGCTGCAACACCAAATTCAGGATGTGTGCCAGGCATGGGACATGGGTCAAGTGTCCCTGTCGGAGGGTGGAGAGAAGGTTGGTGTAATTGTTGCATACAACTAGGGATGAGCTTCGTGTTCGAGTCGAACCCATGTTCGACTCGAACATCGTCTGTTCGCCCGTTCGCCAAATTGCAAACGATATGGGCCGTTCGCACCAAATTCGTGTGGCGCGTCACGGCCCATAATTCACTGCGGCATCGCAGTGCATTGCTGGCTGATGATTGGCCAAGCATGCACTATGACCCGCATGCTTGGCCAATCACAGTGCCGTCTGAACAGAGAGCCTTAATTGGCCAAAGCCAAGGAGGCTTTGGCTAATTATGGCTCAGGGGATTTAGTACACGCCCCACACTATATAAGGCTGCCTGCATGGCGGCCCTGTGTAGTGTGTGTTCCGGCGTTGAAAGAGATAGACAGAGAGACAGTGTCATTTGATTTGAGTTACATAGATTAGGCAGAACAGTCAGTCAGTTAGCTGCACTTACAGTGTATTGTGTATATATATGCATCCCAGGTGTTGCATATATATATATATACACTGTATTCAGTTTAGCTAGATCCGTTCCTGTTATCTTCCTACTGACAGGCAGGCTTGTCTTGTTACAGTATTTACAGCTACCTGAAGAAAATTGCTGGTGTTCTTTTGATCCTATTAGTACCACAGTCAGGCAGCTAGACTATTTACAGTTAGTGCAGTGCGTCCTGCTCACAGTGTTCAGCTAGATCCATTCCTGTTATCTTCTTACTGACAGGCAGGCTTGTCTTGTTACAGTATATACAGCTACCTAAAGAAAATTGCTGGTGTTCTTTTGATCCTATTAGTACCACAGTCAAGCAGCTAGACTATTTACAGTTAGTGCAGTGCATCCTGCTCACAGTGTTCAGCTAAAACTACAAGTTAGTGGGGTGCCTCCTGCTCACAGTGTTCAGCTAAACCTACAAGTTAGTGGGGTGCGTCCTGCTCACAGTGTTCAGCTAGATCTATTCCTGTTATCTTCTTACTGACAGGCAGGCTTGTCTTGTTACAGTATTTACAGCTACCTGAAGAAAATTGCTGGTGTTCTTTTGATCCTATTAGTACCACAGTCAGGCAGCTAGATTATTTACAGTTAGTGCAGTGCGTTCTGCTCACAGTGTTCAGCTAAAGCTACAAGTTAGTGGGGTGCGTCCTGCTCACAGTGTTCAGCTAAACCTACAAGTTAGTGGGGTGCATCCTGCTCACAGTGTTCAGCTAAACCTACAAATTAGTGGGGTGTGTCCTGCTCACAGTGTTCAGCTAAACCTACAAGTTAGTGTGGTGCGTCCTGCTCACAGTGTTCAGCTAAACCTACAAGTTAGTGTGGTGCGTCCTGCTCACAGTTTTCAGCTAAACCTACAAGTTAGTGCGGTGCGTCCTGCTCACAGTGTTCAGCTAAAACTACAAGTTAGTGCTGTGCGTCCTGCTCACAGTGTTCAGCTAAACCTACAAGTTAGTGTAGTGAGACCTCTGCACAGTGTTCATCTAAAGCTACAAGTTAGTGCAGTGCGTCCTGCTCACAGTGTTCAGCTAGATCCGTTCCTGTTATCTTCTTACTGACAGGCAGGCTTGTCTTGTTACAGTATTTACAGCTACCTGAAGAAAATTGCTGGTGTTCTTTTGATCCTATTAGTACCACAGTCAGGCAGCTAAACTATTTACAGTTAGTGCAGTGCGTCCTGCTCACAGTGTTCAGCTAAAACTACAAGTTAGTGGGGTGTGTCCTGCTCACAGTGTTCAGCTAAACCTACAAGTTAGTGGGGTGCGTCCTGCTCACAGTGTTCAGCTAAAGCTACAAGTTAGTGCTGTGCGTCCTGCTCACAGTGTTCAGCTAAACCTACAAGTTAGTATAGTGAGACCTCTGCACAGTGTTCATCTAAAGCTACAAGTTAGTGCAGTGCGTCCTGCTCACAGTGTTCAGCTAAAACTACAAGTTAGTGCTGTGCAAGATAAGGGTCAGGGATGCATGCACTGTCCTGTCACCATTTGAGGAGGCCACGAGAATGGTGAGCAGTGACAGTGCATGCATCAGTGACACTGTCCCCCTTGTCCACCTGTTGGAGCACACGCTTTGTGGAATAATGGACAGGGCACTTGAGGCAGAACAGAGGCAGGAAGAGGAGGACTTCCTTAGCTCTCAAGGCCCCCTTTATCCAGACAGTGTTCCTGCGTGCCCACCGATCACACAGGAAGAGGAGGAGGAGGAGGAGGAGGAGGAGGAGGAGGAAGATTGTGTCAGAATGGAGGTGGAGCCTGGAACTCAGCATCAGCAGCAGTCTTTAAGGGATCAGTCCCAAGAAACACATGGACTTGTACGTGGCTGGGAGAAGGTGGCTGCGGACCATGTCGTCCTTAGTGACCCGAAGGACTCCGGACCGAATGCCTCAGCAAACCTACGCTGCATGGCCTCCCTGATCCTGCAAAGCCTGCGTAAGGATCCTTGTATTCGTGGTATCAAGGAGAAGGACCAATACTGGCTGGCAACCCTCCTTGATCCACGTTACAAGGGTAAGGTTGCGGACCTTATCTTGCCATCGCAGAGGGAGCAGAGGATGAAACATCTTCGGGAGGCCTTGCAGAAAGGTCTATGCAACGCGTTCCCAGAGACTGGGAGGTTACAATTCCTGTTTTTGGACAACATGTTGCTGAGGCTTCGGTCAGTCAAAGAAGGAGCAGTGGAGAAGGTGGCCATCTGACCGATGCGTTCAGACAATTTTTTGGTCCGCAGCCCCAAGGTATGATCGGTTCCAGCAACCATCACCAGCGTCTGTTTTACATGGTGCAGGAATGCCTAGGGGCAAGATCTGGCTTGGACACCTTTCCCACCGAAAATCCTCTGGGTTACTGGGTCTTGAGGATGGATCACTGGCCAGAGCTTGCACAGTATGCAATTGAGCTACTGGCCTGTCCTGCATCCAGCGTTCTTTCGGAACGCACATTCAGTGCTGCTGAAGGCTTTGTAACCGATCACAGGGTGCGTCTGTCCACCGACTCGGTCGATCGACTGACCTTCATAAAAATGAATCAGTCCTGGATCACCACCAGCTACCAAGCACCTGATGCTGATGTAACCGAATAATTTTTTTTGAAATCTCAGATCCCTTCAAAGACTGCCTATGCTGATGCTGAGTGACTATCCCTGAGTAATTATCCTCTTCCTCCTCAATCATCACGCTGATAGCTTGTAAGAACATTTTTGGTTCTGGACGCCACCACCAGTGCCTAAGGCACAATTTTTCAGCCCCTGTTTAAAAGGGGCATGTAATTACAATTTTTGATGCAATACTTTGCAGCAGGGCTCGTTTCTGCGTTACAACTACAGTATCTGTGAGTGGTTGCAGTGTTGTGGCACCAGCACCAGTGCCTAAGGCCCAATTTTTCAGCCCTTGTTTAACAGGGGCGTGTAATTACAATTTTTGATGCAATACTTTGCAGCAGGGCTCATTTCAGCATTCCAACTAGAGTATCTGTGAGGGGTTGCAGTGTTGTGGCACCAGTGCCTAAGGCCCAATTTTTCAGCCCCTGTTTAACAGGGGCGTGTAATTACAATTTTTGATGCAATACTTTGCAGCAGGGCTCGTTCCTGCGTTCCAACTAGAGTGTCTGTGAGGGGTTGCAGTGTTGTGGCACCAGCACCAGTGCCTAAGGCCTAATTTTTCAGCCCCTGTTCAACAGGGGCATGTAATTACAATTCTTGATCTAATATTTCACAGCAGGGCCCATTTCTGCACCCACCAAGAGCGAGTGAGGACTTACAGTGTTGTGGCACCAGCAGCACCACCACCACCACCAAAGGCCCAATTTTTCTGCCCTTGTTCAACAGGGGCATGTAATTACAATTCTTGATCTAATATTTAACAGCAGGGCCCATTTCTGCACCCACCAAGAGCGAGTGAGGACTTACAGTGTTGTGGCACCAGCACCACCACCACCACCAAAGGCCCAATTTTTCTGCCCCTGTTCAACAGGGGCATGTAATTACAATTCTTGATCTAATATTTCACAGCAGGGCCCTGTGAGGGCTTACAGTGTTGTGGCCACAACAACACCTAAGGCCCAAATTTCTGCTGAGTTTATAGGGCAGGCCCCTACTTTCAAACATCTAACTTACAAACGACTCCTACTTGCAAACGGAAGGAGACAACAGGAAGTGAGATGAAATCTACCCCTAGGAAGGGAAATTCTCTCCTGTAATAGGGTGTACACACGGTCGGACTTTGTTCGGACATTCCGACAACAAAATCCTAGGATTTTGTCCGACGGATGTTGGCTCAAACTTGTTTTGTCTACACACGGTCGCACAAAGTTGTCGGAAAATCCGATCGTTCTAAACGCGGTGACGTAAAACACGTACGTCGGGACTATAAACAGGGCAGTGGCCAATAGCTTTCATCTCTTTATTTATTCTGAGCATGCGTGGCACTTTGTCCGTCGGATTTGTGTACACACGATCGGAATTTCCGCCAACGGATTTTGTTGTCGGAAAATTTTATCTCCTGCTCTCCAACTTTGTGTGTCGGAAAATCCGATGGAAAATGTCCGATGGAGCCCACACACGGTCGGAATTTCCGACAACACGCTCCGATCGGACATTTTCCATCGGAAAATCCGACCGTGTGTACGGGGCATAAGAGTTAATATGGGAAAAACATTTCTCCTTTCCACTGATGCTTTCCAATCCTTGTTCCACAAAAAAACCCAAATTTTCAAAAAACATTTGTCATTGGGACAAAAAGTGAGGTGAAATCTTCTGAAGAGGAGGAAAGACAGCAAAACAAATGTCACAGGGGTGATAACCCTTCCCTATGTTTTCCAAAAAGCTTAAAAAATATTTTTGGCTGGAGCTAAACACGTTAAAAATGTACCCGTTCAAAATTACAAACAGATTCTACTTAATAACAAACCTACAGTCCCTGTCTTGTTTTCACTGCCTGTATACTGCTGTTCAGAGTATATAGGGCCTGGTGGCCCCACACCTTTCCTTATTTTAATTTGGGTGCGGGGTTCCCCTTAATATCCATACAAGACCCAAAGGGCCTGGTAATGGACTGGGGGGTACCCATGCCGTTTGTCTCACTGATTTTCATCCATATTACCAGGACCCGACATTACTTTAAACCCGCAAGCAGTTTTAAATGAGTTTTTTTCCTTTAAAAATGACATTTTGTGCAGGGACTGTTCTAAACACGGGAAACACGCGCCACTTTACAGGCATACTATAGACACACCCCAGGTACGATATTTAAAGGAATATTTCACTTTATTTTTTTACTTTAAGCATCATTAAAATCACTGCTCCCGAAAAAAACAGCCTTTTTTAAAAGTTTTTTTTGCATTGATACATGTCCCCTGGGGTAGGACCCGGGTCCCCAAACCCTTTTTAGGACAATACCATGCAAATTAGCCTTTAAAATGAGCACTTTTGATTTTGAACGTTCGAGTCCCATAGACGTCAAAGGGGTTCTAACGTTCGTGCAAATTTTCGGTCCATTCGCAGGTTCTGGTGCGAACCGAACCGGGGGGTGTTCGGCTCATCCCTACATACAACCATTCCTGGCTCAAGCTGGACTGGCATCAACCACCTCTGAGCCTGACCCTGCAGAGGACAATTCAGCAGAAGAGGATATAGAGGAAGAAGAAGAGGAGGGGGGCAGATAGATGTGGCAGAATCACCACCAGCTTTTTGGAGGCATGGTGGCGGAACAAGCTCCAGCACTGAACCCTGTCCTGCATCCTTCCCAGCTGCAAGCAGAGTTACCCAGTGCCTAGTGAAGGAAAGGTAACGTCCCTGACCATGCCTGCTCGACCACGAGTCAGCGGTAATATGAAACATGCTGCTGGCCGTCCTGTCCAACAGGGCCAAAACATTGCCATGATGGTAGAGAGCTGGAACGGCCTTGCGTGAAAAAAAATTGTTTTGGAACCTGCCACTGTGGTACAGCACATTCCACAAATTCATGAAAGGAGTCTACCAGCTGAAAAGGCAGCAGTTGCAGTGCTCGCAATTTGGCCAAGCTAGCATTTATGTGGATGGCTGAGACGGTATTTTTTTTTTACAGTTCAGCAACTGGGGTAGCGAAACAAGGGGACCCCCAGATCCGGCCCCCCGCAGGTGAATGGGTATCGGGTACATTATACCCCTACCCATTCACCAAAAAAAGTGTCAAAATAGTAAAAATGACAGTAGACAGTTTGAGACTATTCCTTTATTTAAAAAAATGGCCCACAATGTCCATTCATCTACGATCACAGCGTCCGATGGTCCCGAGGACTTTTCCCAAACTGTCTACTGTCATTTTTACTTTTTTGACACTTTTTTGGGTGAATGTGTATCCCATACCCATTCACATGGGGGGCCGGGATCTGGGGGTCTCCTTGTTAAAGGGGGCTTCCAGATTCTGATAAGCCCCCCACCTGCAGACCCCTACAACCACTGGGCAAGGGTTGTGGGGAAGAGGCCCTTGTTCCCATCAATATGGGGACAAGGTGTTTTGGGGACCGCAAAACACCCTCTCCATGTTGAGGGCATGTGGCCTGGTATGGTTCAGGAGGGAGGGTGCTCTCTCGTCCCCCCCTTTTCCTGTGGCCTGCCAGGTTGCGTGCTCTGATAAGGGTCTGGTATGGATTGGGGGGGACCCCCATGCCAATTTCTTTTTAATTTTGACACGGGGTTCCCCTCAAAATCCATACCTGAAGGGCCTGGTATAGATTTTGGGGGGACTCCTATGCCATTTTTTTAAATCTTGGCTTGGTTCCCCTTAATATCCCTACCAGACCAGAAGGGCCTGGTAATGGACTGGGGGGGACCCATACCATTTTTTTCAATGATTTTTATCTATGTTGCCAGGATCCGGCAATACATTAGAGCAGATTTAAATGACATTTTTTCCTTTACAAATGTAATTTTGCTGCTCTCATTCATAAAACTATGTACGGCCACTATGTAAGCAGCCTAACATAGTGTGGGGCGTGGACTTAGCCCCTTGGGCCATGATTGGCCAAGGGCACCCTGCCCTTGGCCAACCATGGCTCTCATAGAAGAGCGCACTGTGATTGACCAAAGCATGCAGGTCAGGTGCATGCTTTGGCCAATCATCAGACATCAATGCACTGCGATCTCGCAGTGCATTATGGGACAATCCGTGATGCTCGAATTTGCCGCAGATGCCCCATAATGTTCGGTATTTGCTGAACGGGCGAAAATCCAAAGTTCAACTCGAACATCGGACCCATCCCTAGACACCACATGTGTGAGACTTTTTCACAGCCTGGCCACATAGAGAAGCCCAACATGCAGGCATTCTAGGAGCATAAATTACAAAAAAATTGAAATTACATGCACCTGTAAAAACAGGTGCTGAAAAATTGCACCCTAGGCTCCATTCACACTAATGCGTTTTTTGATGCCTTTTGCATGTTACAGAAATGCAGGGAAATTTTTTAACATGGGTTCCTATGGAACATGTTCACATCAATGCATTTTTGTGCCTCTGCATTTTTGGAAAGGGTCGGGGATTTTTTTTTCCGCAAAATGAAGCACTTTGCATGTAATAGACTTCAATGGACTCACATCCAAAACGCAATTTTGCCGCGATTAGCGTTTTGTGATTTGTGTGGGGGTTTTTTTTAGCTGTACATTCACTGTATATAACTGGTTGCTAAGTTGGGGGCCAGGAAGCCAGCTACCGTGTCCTTAACTGATGAGTCAAAATGTCAAAAAAAATGGTGTGGGTTCCCCCAAAATCCATACCAAAGCCTTATTCGAGCATGCAGGTCAGGAAAGGGAGGGGATGAAAGAGCACCCTCCCTCCTGAACCATACCAGACCGCATGCCCTTAACATAGGGGTGGGTGCTTTTGGGCAGAGGGATCTGTGCCCTCCACCCCAAAGCACCTTGCCCCCATGTTGATGGGGACAAGGGCCTCTTCCCGACAACACAAGGTGGTATTTTTATGAAGAGGCCGGTGGTTGTCAGGGTCTGCGGGCAGGGGGCTTATTGAAATCTGGAAGTCCCCTTTAACAAGGAGGCCCCCCAGATCCCGGCCTCCCCCCAATGTAAATGAGTATGGGGTACATTGTACCGCTAACCATTCACCAATAAAAAGTAGTGTAGTGTGCACAAATGCAGTAGACAGTTTTTGACAAGCCTTTTATTAAAAATATCTTCTTCCTCTGTTCTTCCTCCTTCTTCTCCCACATCTTCCTCCTTCGGGCTTCTCCTTCTCCTGCTTCTTCTTCCGCTCTTCTTCTTTCTCCGGTCTTCTTTGCCCGGTGTGCTTCTTCCTCTGCCGCTGCTCCCGCCAATGACCCTCCTCCGAGGCTGCGTCCCGCTGATCTGTCCGCGCCGATGTTAAGCATTTCTTAGATAATGATTGGGGATGTGGCCATCGGATGATGTCATCAGAGGCCCCACCCCCTTGTGACGTCACGGGCCCATCATGCCCCGGGCGATGATGCCACAAGAGGGTGGGGCCCCTCGGTATGGGTGATAACTCTACCATCCGACATCCGGCCATTCTTCCCCACGTCCACATAGAGGAACTTGTAAGTAGCCGACACCACCGCCAACAATACAATACTATTAAACCCCTTGTAATTATAATAGTATGACTCCAAGTTGGGGGTGGGACTATGTGGACATGTTTCCCATCAATTTCCCCTCTGCAATTGGGAAAGTCCCAACGGGTGGCAAAGTGGGAGGCCACAGTCTGCCATTCCTGTGGCATTGAAGGAAACTGTGGAGTCAAACAAGAAAAAAAAATTAGCAATTTTGCACATAACATTGCAAGCAGATTAGACACAAACATTCTTGGCCAACATCAGTATAAATTTATTTTAAGGAGTATTTAAAGACAAAAATATAAGGTCCACCTATCAGATCCCCCCCCCCCTCTGATGGCCCATTGTAAAAATTTTAGGGGGGGAGATGTTTTGGACAGGTAACCCTCTCCACTTCATTGAGAGCTGAATGCATAAATAATGTGTGTTACTTTGGGCGGCCCCTCCTTACTTACACTACTGGCAGCCCACTGGACAGGTAAGAAGTGTCAGAATACAAATATATAAATACGCACTGTACACATTGAAGCACATTTTTCCATTCTGCAATTACCTATCAAGAAAGAAAGAAAGAAAGAAAGAAAGAAAGAAAGAAAGAAAGAAAGAAAGAAAGAAAGATGGATGGATGGATGGATGGATGGATGGATGGATAGATGGATAGATAGATGGATAGGAGAGAGAAAGAAAGGTGAAGAGAGAAAGAGAGAGAAGGGAAGGAAGGGCACCCCTACATCAGTGTACAGTGTACTCACTCGGAGGCAGGAGGGACTGGATGGATGGATCAGACTCCATCTTTCCTTTACGTTTGCTGGGCTTTAGTTTGAATCTTCCCGCCCACATCCCTTAGGCAACAGAACAGTGTCTGTTGGGGAGAGTGGATGGGGCATACACAGGAGGAGAGGACGGAAGAAGGGGGAGGAGTAGAAGCAGCTACTCTCCTCTCTCTGGCTGTGCGGGCAGCAGGGGGAGGGGAGAAGTGTCAGAGCTGGCTGTGATATGCCCAGCTCATCTCTCTCTATCTGGAGCTCTCAGTGAGCTCTGATCACCCTGCTGATCTGTCCCGCTCGCGCCCGGTTTTCTCTGTGTCACTGGGAGAAATCGGCGCTGTGCTGGTGGCGGGGATCTCTGCTACTAGAAGAGGCGACTCTGCTATAAGGTAAACTAGGTGGCCACGCGAGGCCCCTCTGATCGAGGGGCCTAAGGCAACCAAAATAATTTGCCTAGCCGCCTCTGATTATATACACTACACTGACTGCACTTTATTATATACTCTACACTGGCTACATGCTGAATAACTAACCTGCCTAATCTATCTCCACTATAACACATTACATACGGATGCCGTGTAAGCAGCCTTGTATAGTGTGGGGCGTGGACCATGATTGGCTGCTAGACTGGTCCCCCATATTGTCTTCTTTCCCAAGTTCCAGCAGTCTAGATTCCTGATAAAAAGACAAAGTAGGGTCAATAATCCGAAGGATGGAGGAGCAGAGTATTAGGTAAGTTAAAGTGTTTTGGCACTCCCTTAGACAAAATGCCTAGTCAAACCCTGCAGTGTGGGTGTAGAGCCCCACTGCAAGGGATAATTTTACAATTTCCCCAAATATTTACAAACCCCAAATATTTTTTCCATAACTCCCTCCCCCTGTGCTGAGCTTAATCCTACACATTTTCTTTTCTTACCTGTTTCTATTAAGAAGACATGTTTTCTGTTTTGTCGTTGTGATCTCATTGGGGTTGATTTACTAAATCTGAGTGCAAAATTTGGTGCAGCTATGCATGGAAGCCAATCAGCTTCTAACTTAAAGGAGTTTTAAAGGCAGAAGTTTTTTTTTTTATCTGAATACATCCTATGCATTAAGATAAAAACCCTTCTGTGTGCAGCAGCCCCCCCAGAACCCCCCAATACTTACCTGAGCCCTATCTCTGTCCAGCGATATCCACGAGTCCCTTGGCCATCCGCGACTCTCCACCTGACACAGCAGCAGCGCCATTGGCTCCCACGGCTGTCAATCAAAGTTAGTTAGCCAATCAGGAGAGAGAGGGCGGGGCCAAATGGCAGCTCTGTGCCTGAATGGACACACGGAGCTGCAGCTCGACTTGGGTGCCCCCATAGCAAGCTGCTCAACAGGAGGAAGGGGCCAGGAGCAGCAAAGAGGGACCCGAGAAGAGGTGGATCTGGGCTGCTCTGTGCAAATCCACTGCACATAGGAGGTAAGTATAACATGTTTGTTATTTTTTAATTTATTTTTTTTAAACAAGACTTTAGTATCACTTTAAGCTTGTTCAATTAAGTTTTGACAAAAAAGCCTGAAAACCAATTGGTTTCTATGCAAAGCTAAACTATATTTTGCACTCTCCAGTTTTAGTAAATCAACCCCATTATCTTTCCTAAGCAGCAGTCAGAAGGAGTTATTTGCTGGGCTTCACATTACACTATGCACATTACAAAACTATAACTCCTGTGTAGGGATGGGCCGAACACCCCCCTGTTCGGTTCGCAGCAGAACATGCGAACAGGCAAAAAATTTGTTCGAACACGCGAACACCGTTAAAGTCTATGGGACACGAACGTGAAAAATCAAAAGTGCTAATTTTAAGGGTTAATATGCAAGTTATTGTCATAAAAAGTGTTTGGGGACCTGGGTCCTGCCCCAGGGGACATGTATCAATGCAAAAAAAAAGTTTAAAAAAAACGGACGTTTTTTGAGAGCAGTGATTTTTATAATGCTTAAAGTGAAACAATAAAAGTGTAATATTCCTTTTAATTTCGTATCTGGGAGGTGTCTATAGTATGCCTGTAAAGTGGCACATGTTTCCAGTGTTTACAAAAGTCAGAGAGCAAAATGAAATTTTTAAAGGAAAAAAAAGTCATTTAAAAGTACTAGCGGTAGCGCCGGCAGCTATAATGAATTGTCAGGTCTCTGCAATACTCATAAAAGTAATTGAAAAAAATGGCCTGGGGTTCCCCCACAGTGCATTACCAGGCCCTTTGGGTCTGGTATGAATATTAAGGGGAACCCCGAACCAAAATGTAAAAAAAAATGTGTGGAGGTCCCCCCAAATTCCATACCAGGCCCTTCAGGTCTGGTATGGATATTAAGTTGAACCCCGCGCCAAAATGAAAAAATAGTGTGGGGGTCCCCCTCAAAATCCATACCAGACCATTCAGGTCTGGTATGGATTTTAAGGGGAGCCCCGTGCCAAAATTTAAAAAAAAATGGCGTGGGGGCCCCCTAAAATTCCATACCAGACCCTTATCCGAGCACGCAACCTGGCAGGCCACAGGAAAAGTGGGGGGGGTGAGAGAGAGCCCCCCTCCTGAACCATACCAGGCCATATGCCCTCAACATGGGGAGGATGTCCCCATGTTGATGGGGACAAGGGCTTCATCTGCGGGCGGGGGGCTTATCAGAATCTGGAATGCCCCCTTTAACAAGGGGACCCCCAGATCCTGGCCCCCCTGTGTGAAATGGTAATGGGGTACAAATTTACCCCTACCATTTCACAAAAAAAGTGTCAAAAATGTTAAAAAAGACAAGAGACGGTTTTTGACAATTCCTTTATTAATGTCTTCTTCTTTCCCCGCTTCTTGCGTCTTCTTCTGGTCTTCATTCAGTTTTCTTCCTCCATCTTGTTCTTCCCCTCTTCTTTCTCCGATCCTCTGCTTCTTCCTTCGGTCTTCTCATCCACCTTCCTTCGGCATCTTCTTCCCCACTTTGTTCTCCGGACGATCCGCATCTATGGGAGGTTCCAGTTGTGTGACGCTTCTTTTCTTCTGACAGTTCTCGGACACACGGGGACTTCCCTATGGCTTTCCCTGTGATGTCAGAGGGGGCGGGGTCACCCGGTTACGTAACTGGTATGGATTTTTAGGGGGACCCCCACTCCACTTTTTTTTAAATTTTGGCAGTTACCTAATGCACAGACAGCCATGGGAAATGACAAGTCACCTGAAATGGAACCACAGCATTGGGGCAGGGATAAGGTGAGGTATATGTGAAAATAAGGTTGATCTACAAGAAGGTGTGTTGGCTGCTACAAAAAAAGTAATTTTATTAAAGAAAAAGAAGACTGGGGGGGTGACAATGTGAGAAATATAATAAATGTTCCTCACGTGCATTTAAGTCTCCTATTCTAAGGGTTGCAAGTGAACCACTACAGCTTCTGAGTCCTCCCTATACACACTTATGCCCAAATTTTCAACCCCTGCACAGTCAAAAACTTGTCTTTGAAGTAGATTGTTGCAAAATTTGCTTTCCATTGTTTCGGGATCCTGCATTTTTATTCAATGAGAGTCTTCCCAAATGGTTTGTGAAAATACTAGACATAAGCTATGCAGAAAAGATTTCTTCTACTGACAATTTAAATCCATTCATAACAATTTTTCTTCTAAATCTTGGATCTTTTCTGACTTAACCCTCCCACGACCTCCGTAATTCAGCAAATAGTGCTAAGTATGAAGGCACAGTTGTCTTTGACTTGATACACAGAGCCCATAATGTGTTCCTTGCCACCATTCAGACTTATGTATTATTCACACATCTGTTGATATTATAAAACTGCTCACATAATTGCATTTGATTAGCCGTTCTGCATTCCTTGTATACATAATGTAGAATTGGATTTAGTGAGCTGAATGTTTAGATGGTACTTGACTACAAATGGAATTTGAGGCCTCAACTACAGAATTTCATAAAACCAATTGCTTTTTACATGCAGCTTGTGCAAATATACAACACATTTGACATTTTCACTGTGCAAGTGCAAACTACATTTCATACTTTATGCGAAAAGCTGCAGCCATACTAGAAATGTGCCCTTATGCTGCAGGTGTCACAAAAAAAACTTTTTTAAAGTGGTATGATTTTCTATGGAACCTGCTTTTCCAAAATGCCAAAAAGTATAAAATAGAGACCATCAATCAGCAAAATAATTACATATAACATCCTGATTCCTGTTAAATAATACATTCCTTTAATATGAACCAGAAACAGGTATTGCAATATAATTGAAGAGCAGATACTTAAAGTGTTTGTAACCCTAAAAAAATGTATCCCGCTCCTTTAAAGCATGGTATATAGCACAGTATTTGTGATGTGTCATTTGGCCCCTGATCCTGCCTGGTTCTGACCTCCCCTCTGTAAACTGACCACGGTTTATTATGTCTGCTGAACCCTGATACCGTGGTCAGTTTACATGCCTCTGTCATCCGCAGCTCTCCTCTGTCCTCTTTCCCCCCTCATTCCCTGCCTGTCAGCTCTGTCCACTCCCCGGCCCTCCCCTCCTGCTGCTATCATAACCCAGTGTTCTTTGTACCATCCCCGTTGTTATAGTAAATGATGTGCTCCAGTGTATGTGTTTTTTGTAAATAAGCCGCTTGGCGCTCATGTGACTGGCCGCCTCTCTCCTCCTCTCCTTTCCTCCTCCTGGCTGACATCAGTGGGGGATTCAGCCCCTCCCACTTTGCTGTCAGATTGAGAGAGGATGCCAGTCATGTGAGTGCCGAGTGGTGCTATAAAATAAGATGGCTTATTATAAAAAAAAACACATACACTGGGGCACATCATTTACTATAACAGAGGTGATGGTAGAAAGAACACTCAGTGGCTTAACAACCACTTTAAAGGTAACCTTGAGTAGCTATTACACCCTCTTATGCCTTTCAGTACTCATGGGAATTTCCCTTATCTAGAGACCACTGCCTAAATAGACCTAATTTAAACCCCACCCTCATGATTCAAAAGTTCAGTGGCAGGGTCTATTTTGGATGTTTGGCTTAGAATTTACCTCCTGAAGAGGACAAAGCTGAGCTATAAGATGGGAAGTGAATGGACATGACATGACTTTGAACTTTACATTTTATAATATAATTTATTCACTTATAATATAAATTGTATCATTTAAATTTTAACTCCAGCCAAAATGTTTTTTTGTTTAGCTATGGGTAGAGTGGAGAAGGGTTATAACCTCTGTCTGCTTTTTGTTCCTTTATGAGGCCTCATTGAGAAGATCTTTTTACTTTTCAGTGATGACTATCATTTAAAGTTTTTATAGCTGCCTGCATATCACTCTAAGCATGACATACATGACTTTAATGTCAGCTGACTCCTCCTGAATTGGCCAAAATTCAAGCTGTGGGTGTCAGATCATCTGAGTCCAGGTGACAGATGCACCCCGTTGGGGTCTGGAGTGCACCGCAAGGTAGTGGACCCTACGGCTGACTGCTGCGGTTAGAGGTGATACAGTAGAGCAGGTACCCTGTAGTACCAACACTGGGAGCTAGAGCATGAGATTTCCCAGGGTGCAGAATCTAAGAGCCAGCGGGTGTTCACCAGAGGCCCTTAGTGGTGGGGATGGATTTAGCTGCAGTCTGGCTCCAGGTCGCGACCCCTAGGGCCTCCAGGTTCACGCTTACGCTACACTACAGTGAGGTAGAGAGGAAGCAGCAGACTGCGACAACAAAGGATAGTCAGGAGATAGCCAAAGTTCGGGACAAGAAGTAGATAAGGATAGTCAGCAGATAGCCAAAGGTCGGGGTAACAAGCAGGTAGGGATTGTCAGGAACAAGCCAAGATTGGTAACTGTAATCAGACGTAGAAGACACAGCAAGTCGCACACAAAAGCCAAACACACAATATTGATCAGCAGAGCTGGCTTGCAGTGCACAGGT
This sequence comes from Lithobates septentrionalis, assembly GCA_037952835.1. Taxonomy (NCBI): domain Eukaryota; kingdom Metazoa; phylum Chordata; class Amphibia; order Anura; family Ranidae; genus Lithobates; species Lithobates septentrionalis. The sequence goes on from JBBDGP010000994.1 coordinate 487,750, forward strand.
TAATCTAGAGTTCCCTGATAGGGGCTGGGGTGGAGCCATGCTTTGAGGAGAGATTACTTAAGCAGCCAGGTGAAAGTGGCTGGCCTCTTAAGCAGAACACATGAAGAGGTAAGCTGACAGACAAACATTACTGCATATCCATGACAGTGGGTTCCGCTGTTGGCACCACCCGTCGTGACAATAGACGATTGTTGAATTTACTTTTTTCAAAGGAGCCAGTTGGAAAACTGTTGACCTGACAGTGACTGCATCTAATCAGATAATCGGATGTAAGCACTGTTCAGGTTTTCTGACAACTGTGGATGTTGGCTGTCAAAATACAATATCTGGAAGCGGAAATTCGTCCATTCAAACGATTTAGCATGAATGGAGGAACCTGAAAGAAACGTATGAGTGTATGCATTGTCACCGGGACATGAAGTGAGGGGAAATCTCCCCAGCACAGCCACAGAAAGCAGTAATAAGGGACGGAAGTTCTAACCCTTCTCCACTCTATATAAAACTGTCATAAAAAATATTGGATGGACATACACAAATGCATAAAATCATGCCAAATGACGATGGCAGAACTATCTAACATTGGTGAAGGAGATGTATTATCCTGTGTCCCACTAGAATGTTCCTCTGTGGTATTCAATTGCAGCACCTGCAATTCAGAGTGTGAGAATAATTATAATTACTATGGCATCAGATATTAGCAGTTAGGAGGCACGCAGGGATACCTGTACATGCTGGTGTTACTATAATAAGAAGAATATTATTTACAATACAAAAAGGCACTCATTTTTCACTATCCCGTGCACAAATTTGTATTCACTTTTGTCATAGGTTCATTATGTTGCTAGCATGAAGTGTGGAAAATAAATATACCCAGAAATAAACACAGGTTCTGTTAAAGTTGAAAGGTCCCAAGTAACCGTACAGAGAAAATTCCACCTTCAACAGACCCTCATTTTACAGTGATCGATATCCACAAAGTATTAGTCAAAGCAGAAGGTCTAAATTGGCATCCATTTTGTTTTTCTCTGAAATAAAATCTCATGTCAAATATATCAAAAAAATTGATTAAATTTGAGGCTAAAGCTTGGGAACAGAGTATTGAATAACTGTCAGCTTCCACAGCAAAGCTATACTTTAAAACAAAGTGGATTGGAATGACATACAGTAAAGGAATAAGAATAAGTAGTGGGCTGCACACCTGCAATCTTCTCCGTCATCTTTAACCTCAGCGGGGTGAACAGACAATTCCAGCAGCTTCTGTGAACAATATGTCAGCCTTGCTTACTGCACACTTATCCGCCACCTGTCTGCCATTATGGCTTTATGGAAATATGCCTTTATACATTCAAACTGCTATTTATATCAAATGCATATGTTCACAGGCAGATATGTTTAGATTAACATATGTAAACACAAGAAAGATTTGCAAATTTCAGAACCATCTGAGTATTTGTATAAATGGTAATATACTAGAACAAAATTGGAAAAAAATCAGGTGTATGTGTTGGATATGGCAGCCAACCAGATGGTAAATGGTAGTATATAAATTAAGGTGAAATCAGATTGGTTGGTGCAGACAAGCTAGGAACTTCTCTCTATATGTTTGTTTTTTATAGAATGTCCCTCCAGCCTTAGGATTCCAAACCAAAAGAAAAAACAAAGCAATAGGGCAGGATATACAGGTCTCTGAAGCCTTACTATTGCTGACGTCCTAATGCAAGGCACATTTTTATGCGTTTTGACTAAGTTTGTGTATTCACAGACTATTCTATCAAATATAACTTAGCAAATATGCCAACCCATTCTTACATGTGTATGCTAAGTGCCTAAAAGTCTTAGTATTAATATATAAAATATAAAGCAGATTTTGCTACAATACTCACCTTCAGTCAGTGCTGTCCCCTACAATACTTCTGCTGCACCATTAGATAGCCTTAGTCTCCTGGATTGAATGGATGCAGTCAACCCATATTCTACCTCCTAATTAGGGATGAGCCGAACACCCCCCTGTTCGGTTCGCACCAGAACATGCGAACAGGAAAAAAATTTGTTCGAACACGCGAACACCGTTAAAGTCTATGGGACACGAACATGAATAATCAAAAGTGCTAATTTTAAAGGCTAATATGCAAGTTATTGTCAATAAAAGTGTTTGGGGACCTGGGTCCTGCCCCAGGAGACATGAATCAATGCAAAAAAAAGTTTTAAAAACGGCCGTTTTTTCAGGAGCAGTGATTTTAATAATGCTTAAAGTCAAACAATAAAAGTGTAATATCCCTTTAAATTTCATACCTGGGGGGTGTCTATAGTATGCCTGTAAAGGGGCGCATGTTTCCCGTGTTTAGAACAGTCTGACAGCAAAATGACATTTTGAAGGAAAAAACACATTTAAAACTACCCGCGGCTATTGCATTGCCGACAATACACATAGAAGTTCATTGATAAAAACGGCATGGGAATTCCCCATAGGGCAACCCCGAACCAAAATTTAAAAAAAAAAATGATGTGGGAGTCCCCCTAAATTCCATACAAGGCCCTTCAGGTCTGGTATGGATATTAAGGGGAACCCCAGCCAAAATTTAAAAAAAAAATTGACGTGGGGTTCCCCCTAAATTCCATACCAGACCCTTCAGGTCTGGTATGGATTTTAAGGGGAACCCCGCGCCAAAAAAAAAAAAAAAACGGCGTGGGGTCCCCCTAAAAATCCATACCAGACCCTTATCCGAGCACGCAACCTGGCAGGCCGCAGGAAAAGAGGGGGGGACGAGAGTGCGGCCCCCCCCCCCTCCTGAACCGTACCAGGCCACATGCCCTCAACATCGGGGGGGTGCTTTGGGGTAGCCCCCCAAAACACCTTGTCCCCATGTTGATGAGGACAAGGGCCTCATCCTCACAACCGTGGCCGGTGGTTGTGGGGGTCTGTGGGTGGGGGGCTTATCGGAATCTGGAAGCCCCCTTTAACAAGGGGACCCCCAGATCCCGGCCCCCCCCTGTGTGAAATGGTAAGGGGGTACTTACCCCTACCATTTCACTAAAAAACTGTCAAAAATGTTAAAAATGACAAGAGACAGTTTTTGACAATTCCTTTATTTAAATGCTTCTTCTTTCTTCCTTCATCTTCTTCTTCTTCTGGTTCTTCTGGCTCTTCTGGTTCTTCCTCCGGCGTTCTCGTCCAGCATCTTCTCCGCGGCGTCTTCTATCTTCTTCTCCTCGGGCCGCTCCGCACCCATGGCATGAGGGGAGGCTCCCGCTCTTCTCTTCATCTTCTTCTCTTCTTCATCTTCTTCTTCATCTTCTTCTTCCTTCTTCTCTTCTTCATGTCTTCTCCGGGCCGCTCCGCAGCCATGCTGTGGCATGGAGGGAGGCTCCCGCTGTGTGACGGCGTCTCTTCGTCTGACGGTTCTTAAATAACGGGGGGCGGGGCCACCCGGTGACCCCGCCCCCCTCTGACGCACGGTGACTTGACGGGACTTCCCTGTGACGTCACGGGGAATGCCACAGGGAAGTCCCGTCATGTCACCGTGCGTCAGAGGGGGGCGGGGTCACCGGGTGGCCCCGCCCCCCGTTATTTAAGAACCGTCAGACGAAGAGACGCCGTCACACAGCGGGAGCCTCCCTCCATGCCACAGCATGGCTGCGGAGCGGCCCGGAGAAGACATGAAGAAGTTGAAGAAGAAGATGAAGAAGAAGATGAAGAAGAAGATGAAGAAGAAGATGAAGAAGAGAAGAAGATGAAGAGAAGAGCGGGAGCCTCCCCCCTCATGCCATGGGTGCGGAGCGGCCCGAGGAGAAGAAGATAGAAGACGCCGCGGAGAAGATGCTGGACGAGAACGCCGGAGGAAGAACCAGAAGAGCCAGAAGAACCAGAAGAAGAAGAAGATGAAGGAAGAAAGAAGAAGCATTTAAATAAAGGAATTGTCAAAAACTGTCTCTTGTCATTTTTAACATTTTTGACAGTTTTTTAGTGAAATGGTAGGGGTAAGTACCCCCTTACCATTTCACACAGGGGGGGGGGCCGGGATCTGGGGGTCCCCTTGTTAAAGGGGGCTTCCAGATTCCGATAAGCCCCCCTGCCCGCAGACCCCCACAACCACTGGCCACGGTTGTGAGGATGAGGCCCTTGTCCTCATCAACATGGGGACAAGGTGTTTTGGGGGGCTACCCCAAAGCACCCTCCCAATGTTGAGGGCATGTGGCCTGGTACGGTTCAGGAGGGGGGGGGGCCGCACTCTCGTCCCCCCCTCTTTTCCTGCGGCCTGCCAGGTTGCGTGCTCGGATAAGGGTCTGGTATGGATTTTTAGGGGGACCCCACGCCGGTTTTTTTTTTTTTTTTTGGCGCGGGGTTCCCCTTAAAATCCATACCAGACGTGAAGGGTCTGGTATGGAATTTAGGGGGAACCCCACGTCAATTTTTTTTTTAAATTTTGGCTGGGGTTCCCCTTAATATCCATACCAGACCTGAAGGGCCTTGTATGGAATTTAGGGGGACCCCCACATCATTTTTTTTTTTTTATTTTGGTTCGGGGTTCCCCTGTGGGGAATTCCCATGCCGTTTTTATCAATGAACTTCTATGTGTATTGTCGGCAATGCAATAGCCGCGGGTAGTTTTAAATGAGTTTTTTCCTTCCAAATGTCATTTTGCTGTCAGACTGTTCTAAACACAGGAAACATGCGCCCCTTTACAGGCATACTATAGACACCCCCCAGGTACGAAATTTAAAGGGATATTACACTTTTATTGTTTGACTTTAAGCATTAATAAAATCACTGCTCCTGAAAAAACGTCCGTTTTTAAAACTTTTTTTTGCATTGATCCATGTCCCCTGGAGCAGGACCCAGGTCCCCAAACACTTTTTATGACAATAACTTGCATATAAGCCTTTAAAATTAGCACTTTTGATTTCTCCCATAGACTTTTAAAGGGTGTTCCGCGGCATTCGAATTTGCCGCGAACACCCCAAATTGTTCGCTGTTCGGCGAACTTGCGAACAGCCAATGTTCGAGTAGAACATGAGTTCGACTCGAACTCGAAGCTCATCCCTACTCCTAATCATGCAAAGTGTTGTCATATGAGTTGTCCTCTTTGTGCAGCTTCCACATAAAGACTTGGATCTTACACACAGGATTCTCTATTTGCTCCCAGTGGCCAAATGGAGTAGCAGCTGCTCAGACCACTATTAAAGTGAACCTCTCGCTTTCCTATGCAGGACCAAAACAAAGATTAATCTTATGTATAGCTCTTGATCAGTTGCAAACTAGCAATACAAACTAGTCAGTATGAAGAAGCAACATGGCAGGCCTAAATACAATTAGCATAGAGCAATATATATTCAGCACACTACTTTGCATTAACTGGCTACTTATTTCAGCTGCATGAAGCTTCACCAAAAACTTGATCCATAACTGGAGTAGGCCAGGAAAAATACCCTGTGTTCTTGGATCATTTCCACAATTACTGGTCACACTATTTAGATAGGATTTCTGCTTTAACCTCCTTGTGCACTGATAAATAGAAGATTGCAACAGGATCAAGAATGCCCCTTTGTAGGGGACAATGCAGAATGAATTGAAATGTTCTGGCTGTATTTAGAAGCATCATCAGCAGGGTGTTGATTAAAGGAGCAGTCACCAATCAGGAGACTGATGGATGTTCAGAGAGCAGGTAACATTTGCAAAAAGCTTTGTCATTAGTCAGTAACCACCTGATGTTTACAACCTCATGAAGGTAACTAGAAGACTTGTTAACCAGACACTCTGTATAAGCGTGCCACTTATAATGATCACAAAACACAGTGATAGAGAACTTTATGGGAAACTTGATTTGTCATTTCAGAGATGGGTTAAGGTTACTTTGTACAAACTAGGTAATTGAAAATAAATTGTTTTTTTTTTTTTATAAAACAGCAATCATGTTTAACTTTCCTGGCATGGGTGCTAAGTTAGAGTTAGCACTTTGGTTGAGTGCTGTAGAACTTTGTGTTCTTCTGCTGAAGAATCTGATTGATGACCTCCTATACCTACTATAAAGTTCTAAATTATTTATAGCAACACTGACATGTACCTTGCCAAACATTTGGAAAGATATTTTTTAATAGAGAGTTAAAAAAAATTCCAAGAGTTTAAAATACACTTTTTCTATGGTTTACAGAACAAAGAACTGTTTTCCTTTCTTTGAATATTAAGACACCTTGACATTGTCAGTCTGGCCTTCAGTAAGAACATAGAAGGACAGAGCCTTGATCATTGTGATCAAGTCTTGCCTGCACTGGTTTTTAAATTACTTAACTGTGCAAGAAAATGCCATTATTTAGAGCTGAACTCAATGCACACAACTAGTTGCATATCTGACTACATATACAGTATGTAAACTATTGTCAAACAACAGAGATAAAAGTGGATATCGGTGCTAATTCAGCATCCTGTCAGTCTCTCAATCATCCAAGCAAAAGGAAAAAATGGCACCTTGGCCTTTGTTCTTCTACTGTATATGTCTTTAGATATGGGGCGTACACACGGTCGGACTTTGTCCGGACATTCCGACAACAAAATCCTAGGATTTTTTCCGACGGATGTTGGCTCAAACTTGTCTTGCATACACACGGTCACACAAAGTTGTCGGAAAATCCGATTGTTCTGAACGTGGTGACGTAAAACACGTACGTCGGGACTATAAACGGGGCAGTGGCCAATAGCTTTCATCTCTTTATTTATTCTGAGCATGCGTGGCACTTTGTCTGTCGGATTTGTGTACACACGATCGGAATTTCCGACAACGGATTTTGTTGTCGGAAAATTTTATATCCTGCTCTCAAACATTGTGTGTCGGAAAATCCGATGGAAAATGTATGATGGAGCCTACACACGGTCGGAATTTCCGACAACAAGGTCCTATCACACATTTTCCGTCGGAAAATCAGACCGTGTGTACGGGGCATTAGTCTCCGGCTTATATACAAAGTATAACAGAGGTGCTCCTTTAGACATTTAGAAGAGACAGAGACTGGTTATCATTTTTTTCCTTTTGTTTGGACAATATGTGAACTGTCTTAGGTGGGGGAGCTGTAGTTGTTCTTTAAGAACTAATACATTTTTATACCCAATCTTTTTTAATTTTGGGGGTCACTGAGCCGGTAGAGAAAGCAATTTGGAGAGGGCAACCACTCACTCATGAATGTCACTGTTTGATTAAGGACAATTAATCAAATGGGGCCACAGACATAATTGGGGACCCAGCAGTTGAACTGAACTCTGGCTTATGTTACAATTTGTTACATGTCACAAGTTAAAAAAAAAAAAGATTTGGGTATTGTTCCACTTTAACAGCCACACAACTCACTGTAAAGTGCATATTTTTAATCCCAAGTCTAGACTCATTTATTTCTTCCTAAAAATATCTGCTGGGGTGTGCTTTTCCCCAAAGACTTGTGGGAATCTGTATTTTTTACTTAAATTCAAAAGCCATAATGGTTTTCCTGGAATTGAATTCTTGTTTACTTCTCTCCAGGCAATGCCGTTATGTAAAAATGAAACAATTTAGAACATGGTTTAACATTGCATTAGCCAAGATTAAATGGTTTGAGTCAAATGGGATGAATTGTTAGGCTTGAATGCAAGATGAGGAATGAAGGGAGAAGGTTGGGTGATGGTAGGAGATCAAAATGTGATCAGTTATTTTAAGCTTTGCGTACAATTCCTGCAACAGAAGTGCAAAGGACATTATGTCTGAAACTAACCAGTAAAGATGATCTGCTTGTTATTGGGCTAGGTCCTGAATAAACCTGACACTAATGTTAATGCTTTCCAGTTTAATTTTAACATTTTTAGATGCACAGATATCATTTCTATGTATGTTTTTAATAGTTAGCTGGGAGAAAAAAAAATGTTATTGATAACTAATACAGTAGTGTTTGACTGCCTAGTAACCCATGATAGTCTGTATAAGTAAATGTAATGATCTTTTAAAGGCATACTAACCCACAAAATGACTTTGCTTATGGTGTCTACAAACGGTTTATATTTACCCATTGTAAAGATTATACACAAATTTAGTGCTTATAATTATTTATTTCCTGTTACCCATTTTTTTTTGTTTACTAAATTTTCAAACCTTACACATTTATGGCACGCATAATTACACAATTTGCTATGTTGCTCATGGTAGAACTGTAGCACAGGTTTGAGTACACACCAAAGGTTAAATGGGATTTTTGTCAGGCATTTGTGACCCCTTTTTCAAATATCTCCTTAGGAAGGTTCAAGATGAGTGAAAACAGCACACTACAAGTTGCATTCAGTAGCTGGGAACATGTAGAGTGGTGGACAAAGGCTGTATGGAATATTACAAAGTAAGTTCAATGTTAATTACACTTGCAAAAAAATCCCTATGCACTGCAGCTTTCTCAAGCTTCTCTCAGCTTTCTTGGCAATGAAGCCAAGTGTTCATTCATGAGGTGCTGGGGCAACGCATCCAACAGTCAGTATGTCCCACCATCTAAGGAGGACATAGAGGGGAGCCCAATGGAAAAATCAGCTTGAAAAGTTAGCATTTTTTTACAAAACTAAAGACTGTATATTCATTTAAAACAATTAGTAAGACCACACGAACGAGACTTTGAATATGCCTCTGAGAACTTAGACTACTTCAAATTTGTGTAAAAAAAATACAAAAATCTTTAATAAATTACATATTAAAAGAACATATAAACATCACACAGTATATAACATACAGTATTAAATATAGACGTAGAGCTGATATATAGCTTGAATACAATCAGGCAATCAGCTCTAACTATAAATGTATCACAGAGAAAAGGTGTCACAAAAAATAGACAAGAAAACACACAGCAACAACCCGGAAGGAAAAAAAATATATATATATACCGTATTTATCGGCGTATAACACACACCCCAATTTAGGAGGGAATTTTAAGGAAAAAAAAACTTTTAGGAGGGAAGTTGAAGGGAAAAAACCTTACATTTCAATGCCCATCATTGCAGCCTTCTCAGTGCAGCCTTGCCCCAGTGCAGCCTTGTCAGTGCAGCCTTGTCAGTGCAGCCTTGTCAGTGCAGCCTTCCCCAGTGTCTATTGCAGCCTTATCCCAGTGCAGCCTTGCCCCAGTGCAGCCTTGCCCCAGTGCAGCCTTGCAGCTCGCAGTTTGATCCCCTGCGATCCTGAGCTTTAAAATCGCCGACCGCGATTTGAAAATGGTGCCGCCGGCGCCGAAATACACAGAGCTGGTCCTTGGCTCTTCTTGGCGGCTCTCGTTCACTTTCGGCTCCACTCGTAGTCCCGCCCGGGATGGGCGTGACTGTCAGCGGAGCTATCCGAACCTAGCCGAGTACACTCGGCTAGGTTCGGGCGGCGCTCGAGTGAAGCCGAAAGTGGCCGAGAAGAGCCGAGGACCGGCTCTGTGTATTTCGGCAGTCGGCGATTTTGAACATCTGTCAGCTCAGGATCGCAGGGGATCGGCGTATAACACGCACCCGTGATTTTCCCCTGATTTTAAGGGGAAAAAAGTGCGTGTTATACGCTGATAAATACGGTATATATATATATATATTAATATGAATTATAATAATTCATTATATATCATACCTGTGTAGCGGTACCCCCGTAGGGGTAGCCGAGTGATTGTGGCCCACCTGTCACTCTGCCCAGCCCGGCATTCACTTCCAGACACTCCCAGACAATGAACAAGTCCATCAGCTTTGTTTTTGTATTTTATTGAGGGATTAGAACTTGGATGGGCTTAAGGGATTCATGGGATGCCCAGAAAATGATTCTTGCTAGGTCTGGGACAATTCAGTATTCTCCTCCTGCACAACACTTGCTGCAGGTTAGCTCTCCTTCTCCCTCCAGCACAATTCTTCAAACGCAGCTATCACATGGTTAGGCCTAACTCTGGTCTCAGCCAGGCAAAGTTAGCAAAGTTCCTTATTACAGACAGGGACCGCGGGCCCCTGTAGTGTAGCAACAGAAAGTACTGGTGCTAGCTGCACTCTTTGGTGAACTATTGATCCCAGTCAGCCCTTTGCAGACCCTGACAGCCATCCTGGCTGCAGTGGCCCAACTTCACTGCCAGTAACATCACAGTCTCCCCCCGCTGGCTCTACATCCATCTCTGACTGCCCACTCCCAGTCATCTCTGGCATGCCTCTCTCAGCTCTCCCAACTGTGCCTGCCACTCACCAACAGCTGATGGATCCCTCCTGGAGACTTGCCCGGCAGTATTACACGCTGTCCTCTCCTGTTCCTGTTCAGGACACCCCTTGGGTTGTATGGGGTTTCTGTTCAGCTCTGAGCCCCTGGCCAAATGTCACATCCCCCAAGACTGGGGGTCTCCCTCCAAGGCCCCTACAGCCTTTAACTCCATCTCCAGTTCTTCCACCCAAGCAACTCTTCACCAGCTGGGCTGACCCTGGGTATTTAAGGAGGCCTGCCCCCCGCAAATTCAGATTGGGGATTGCTCAGGGCTCCTCAGAACACCCCAGACAGCTCCACCCTTCACCCTAGAAGCCTCTAGGTGCAGAAGGGAGGTAACTAAAGATGATGCTGTCTGTGAGTCACCAGCCTACTCTAGGCCACTTCCAGCTCACACAGATCAAAACAAACTGGCCTAGCTTCTAGCAAGGCCTGCCTAAATGTACCTGCTCTAAAAAAAAAACCTCTATCTAGCACCTACACTAAGTAGAGGGTGCTATACCTGTAAAGGTAAATAGTAGAAATCATGAATTGTATAAACCAAATATAAGGTCAAGCATATATATATATATATATATATATACATATTGGGTGACTCCCATGGGCCGGCAGGTACAACCTCATCTGGAGAGCTTCCTTTTTTTTGCTTGACCTTATATTTGGTCTATACCATTAATGATTTCTACTATTTACCATTACAGGTATGATATATAATGAATTATTAAAAAATATATTATATATTATATTATATATTCTTTGTTGTTGCTATGTGTTTTCTTGTCTGAGCGAAACATCCATATAATTTGTTTGTCTATTATTCAAATGTAATTTTGTATTTTGTATGTATTTTTTGTGACACCTTTTCTCTGTGATATATTTATAGTTAGAGCTACATACTGCATATGATTTCTGAGGCCCTGAAAAAATGGGGACTCCCACGAAATGCGTACACCAATACTATGGGAAATCTTTGACTGATTGTATTCAAGCTATATATCAGCTCTACGTCTATACTTAATACTATATGGTATATACTTTGTGATGTTTATATGTTCTTTTAATATGTAATTTAGAAAATGTGTTTTTACACAAATTTGAATTAGAAAAACCAACATAATTATAAGAATATTTATACACCCACTCCAGCAGAGAAGTCCTTAGCCTTCTGTGGTTGTGTAACTATTCTTATAATTATGTTGGTTTTTCTTTTCCAGGGGTTAATCCCTTGTGATAGATTGAAAAAAGTTTTTCAATCTTCACTGGTTAAAGAGGTGTCACACTGACACTGAGCTAAGGAACAGTGGTAAACTGAAAGAGGGAAGTGCTAAGGGAAGAGCTGCATGGTAGCCAATTAAAATCTTAGAAAAACATTTATTTGTTTAATCAGTAAGAATCATATGTTTAATTAAATATATTATAGATGGCACCAGAGGAAGTATGCATTCCGAAAAGGATTTAAATATTGATCGATCGATTTGCTAAACTTCTTAAAATATTAGGTTAGGCACAAATTAATCCAGATAGGATCCCAATTGATTTAGGTGACATAGATAATGATCAATCTATATGTGTAATTTTACAGGTGCTATTATAGGACAATTGCCCTCTCCTCTTTTTTGGCACAGACGTTCCCGATTAAATTCCTTGATGGGTCTAGGGGATCAATTGGAACCAAGATATCTTTGAAAGGGTGAGAGTGTATCCATCAGATAATCTAAATGTGATGTTTATAATGTAAATGTACTATTAGGTACCCCCATCGGGTCCCCATATGGATGTATTGTTAATTATTAAAGATGCCAAATTGATTTAATTTTTTCTGTTTTAGTGCTAAATATTAAATAACAAGGTCCTACAAAAGCTCCAGAAGAAGCCATGTTTGTGGTGAAACATGTAGAGGCAATCACACTTTTGTACCTTGACCATTGGGTTGATATGGCCCAAATGTTATAAATTGTTTTATATTATCTATGTAATAAAATTTCTATATTTTTTGTAAATTTGATTTTGATTGATTTTTCTGCACCTTAAAACTCCAATCCGTTGCTCTCTGGGTATACACTGTTTTGTCATATATAAAGGTGGTGGTACATTTATTAGAGTCTCCCAGCTCCAATATTAATTGGAAAAACTGAAAAATGTTATTTAATTTATTTTTAATAATCCAAGATGTCCATGTCGCCATGCTTCATTTTGTTGAGAAAAACACCACCTAGCATTTCTGTCTGTAGCCATCTTGAGTAAGGGCAAATGATTTATGTACTGTAATATTTACTTCCTGTAATCCATCTGCTCTTAGCTCAGGCATGTAGGCAGAAGGGTGTGCTTAGCTCAGAAAGCCCCTTCTCCTCTCTTGAAGACTCCTGGGATGTATGACATCATTTGTCTAGGCCTGGAAACCAGGAAGTTACTCAAGAAATGAGTAAATACAAGTAAATATAATATGCCTTCCTATCTATTTATTATGCTAGCAGATTATATAAGGATTAAAAATAGTCAGTGTTGATTGAGAGTGTGAAATTTCACTTTGAGGAGACCTCCCAGGTTCTTATCTTAAGCCGGCCATTCATGGATCGAAATTCAGCAGGTTCAGCAGGAACCAGCCAAATTTGGATCTATGTATGGGCAGGCTGGTTGTACTGAAGTCAATCTATCGATTGACTCCAATACAACCAGAAGGTCAGGTTTTTTTTTTCAGTGGCTATAGCTGCCGACAGTGACCATTTTATTCTGATGGCTGAGAAACCTCCCGCTGTCAGAATACTGTAGCTCAGTGGAAGGGATTCCTCTATCAAAATTGACTGTGTTGATGGGGAAAGTGAGCAATTTTCCTTCCTTCAACCCCTGGTTAGACCCCTTAGTCTTTTTATTGTAGAGATCTGAGAGTGGAAGTAGTTGAGTGGTTTAGCAAAAACAAAACAAAAGGGCAAGGCTAATAACACACAACACAGGTATTTTTCTATACATGTAGGGTCTTTAATAGGATTAAGCCAAGAAAACCTGAAACAAACCTTGAATTGGACTAATTGATTTGCTTGTCTCTAATTATTGTTAATGTTATTTGTTTATACAACTCAAAGTTGCCACATTACTAAAATGCTAAAAGCAGTCTTTTCATTTTGTGCAAGCTGAATTCTCCCACTAGGGGTTAATCAAAAATGTTCTGTGCAGATCACAAATATTTGTTTTGCTTTGCACATTCACATGAAAAACAGATAATAAAATTGCAGTGTAAAGTTATAGTACCAATCATGGTATATTATGTTCAATTCCACCCACCCACTGCCTACCCACAGCATGAGTAAAACTTTGTTTTACCCACATTCTAACACATTCTAATGTGTTCACATTAGAATATTCTCCACAAAAACCCTGCTTCATATTTTTTCGTTGGAATAGATGCAAATTTTAAAGTTAAATGGTCAATAAAGATGCAAGAAATTCAATAAGCTGGCGGCCACAATGAAATCACTGTGTCTGTAGAAACCTACATGCTAATCAAGCCTCTTAAATCAGTCCACTATCACCCTAACCTTTTGTCGAATTCTAGGGAAACCACTAAATACAACACTGAAATAAATAAGAGGCATGGGGGAGCTCAGCTATGAGGAAAGATTAGAGAAACTGAATTTATTCACTCTTGAGAAGAGGAGAATAAGGGGGGATATGATCAACATGTTCAAATATATAAGGGGTCCATATAGTGAACTTGGTGTTGAGTTATTCACTTTACGGTCAACACAGAGGACAAGGGGGCACTCTTTATGACTGGAGGAAAAGAGATTTAATCTCCAAATACGGAAAGGTTTCTTCACAGTAAGAGCTGTGAAAATGTGGAATAGACTCCTGCCAGAGGTGGTTCTGGTCAGCTCAGTAGATTGCTTTAAGAAAGGCCTGGATACTTTCCTAAATGTACATAATATAACTGGGTGCTAGCATTTATAGGTAAAGTTGATCCAGGGAAAATCCGATTGCCTCTTGGGGGATCAGGAAGGAATTTTTTCCCCTGCTGTAGCAAATTGGAGCATGCTCTGCTGGGGTTTTTTGCCTTCCTCTGGATCAACTGTGGGTATAGAATTGGGTATATTGGATTGTACGATATTTTTTTTTTGTTTTTTTTTATGGTTGAACTGGATGGACTTGTGTCTTTTTTCAACCTGACTAACTATGTAACTATGTAAAATATAACTGGGGCTGGTAAAAGTTATTTCTCACTTAGTAAATTCAGAGGTCCTCAAGTGTACCACCATTATGTTTGAAGGTCTACACCATTACTTAGCTTCTGTAAATTTTCAAATGCCTTCCCAGGGGTTGGAACCATGGCAGCCTAGTTAAGCTTGCTATCAGTCAACCTGAAAGATGAGCAGTGCTGGACCTTGGAGTGGTACATCTGTGGGAAACAGCACAAGGGAAAAGGCAAGTTTTGCAGCAAAAGCTACAAGGCAGCATAAAAAAAAAAAAAACACTTCACCTGCCACAGCTGTATACCCCTTATAATTGTGCAAAAATGTTCTTTTCCTTGTGTTGGTTTTGAGTATTAATTGGTAGTTTTAATAACTTATTTTTAAAAAATTACTTAAAAAGGCATTTTCATTACTAGGCACGGGATTGTGTTGCTGTCTCTTTACATTTTTAAAGTTGGACTTAATTTTTTTTATGTTTCGAATATTAAAAATACACCAATTTTAGAATTATATTATCTATTTTTTCATTTTTAAAAATTATTTTAATTTTTATAAATTGTGTTTTTATAATTTTTTTAAAGTAACATTGATAGATATATTTTGTTTGTAAACAAATCCATCCTTTGTGATATTTCACCTGCTGACATTCATATACATGGCTTTGTTTACCTTCAAACCCATTCATAAATTATAAGTGGGTTTAAAGATAAACAAACCCAATCCATAACAGCAATCCCCAGAAGCAGCTGCTATGTGTCTTGGGAAAAGGTAGAGGAGCAGTCTGACAGAAATATGGATGGCCAGTTGTTATCTGGCTGGGGGAAACATAGGAAGGAAAACAAAACTTTGATGGGGGGGTGGGTGAAGGCTAGGAAAGGAGGTGTCTGAGAGATAGGTGCTTGGGGTTGCGTTACTGGCAGGGGACACTGACAGGATGAGTTGGTGGAAGAGAGATGGCCAGGAATACTGTCATCACAAAGGTCTGTGCCCTAGGAAACCTGCAAACAATTTATTTTCAGGGCTTGCTTATACTGGTGCAATTGCCAATCTGCTAGCGCTCCTGACCTAACAAGTCAATAGATGTGTTTACACACTGCATACTGAGGACTGGTGGGCATCACCTTCCAAAAAAATGTCATTAATATGGAGATAACCCCTTTGTGGCTACAACAGCTTCCACTCTTCTGGGAAGGATTTTCATCAGAGTGTACCTGTAGAAATGTGTGCCTATTCCACCAAAGAGCATTTCTGATGTTTTTGAATATTACACTGTCGGATCCTACCCTGCAGACATTTTTCTGCTCTTGGACAACAATCTAAGCACTAGCAGAGCAAGAGTGATCATCACCGGGGCAGGTTAATTACGCAGTAAACATTTAGCTACCTCCATGTGTTTTAATAATAACAGTAATAGATTACGGCATCTGCTAGGACAATTCTGACTTTTTAAAAGAAATGTCTGTATCACTTGCTGCCATGACCAGACAATCTAACATAAATTACAATATAACTTCCCTCAAATAGAAAAAAAGTTCTTTAATTTCCATAAAAAACATTTAGAAATGTATCTTAAAGTGTTACTAAACCCAGGACTCTGCATTCACTATATCTGGTCTCCCACAGTACACAGAACATGGAAATGCAATTATTTTAGTAAATACTAAAAAAAAAATGCTAAATACTTTTTCTCTCATCAGCAGTATATAGCTGTCTTGTGACTTCTACCAGTGTTTGGTTAAAGTTTGTAGGAGAAGTTTTCATACTCATCTGACTGTCCTATGAGGCTGCATGACCCCTGACCCTCTGTCTGGACAGTGCTGATTGGCCCTGTGCCAATCACATGCACCCTCCCAAAAAAAAAAAACTCTCTAGCAATATACACCAAACTGAGCATGTGCAGAGTACCCCTAAGACTCTGTATTATTAGGAGATGGATTGGGGACTGTGGAAAAGGGGGAGGATCAGAGAATAAAACTGTCAGGGACCATAAAACAGACTGAGACAGAAGTGCAGTAAAATCACATTGTTTATTAATAATAAAGGTAAAAGGTAAATAGAGCAAACGTAGTCAAAACATAGCCAAAGTTCGGAAACAGGAACGGATAGTCAGACAAGCCAGGATGTCAGGGAGCCAGGGATCAGCGTACTTCAGAACTGGCCAGGAGATCAGGAAACTGGAGAACCAGCATAGTGGAACAGTAAGCAGGATCTGGAACCAGAAGGGATGTCAGCCAAGCAAGTCTTAACAGGAAGACAGGAGAGAGACTTTTGATATGTTTTACCAAGGCGAAGGCAGAAATGATCTGGACTGAACGGCTTAAGTATCCAGCAGCACTGATGAACAGGATATCATCACCAGGTGAGTCACTGTGGAAAGATTGGAGCTGGCAATTAACCCACAGCCGATCGGCCTGCTCAGAGAAGGAAGGGCTGAGCCCAGCCCGGACACAAACAGCCTTTTTCCACAATGCAGAGGGTTACCCATTACGTTCCACAGTGAGTATACCAAGCATGCTTTACTGCATACACAGACTGATTTTAGTGTTGTGGGTTTAGTAATGATTTTTAAATGAAAAACGGTGCAAGAAAATATTTTCATAAAATTATTACAAAACACACAATAGCAACAGTAAAATAAAAGGAAGTAAAACTGAAAAATACTTACTAAAAGTAAAGTTCTCTTGATTTTCATTACATATAGAGTCCTTTTCTCCGGCAGAATAAATACAATCCAGTATAGCAGAGTCATTGGCTCTCATAAATCACTCTTCGCATCCCTTCATAGTTTGGATGGTGGACAAGAACCAAAAGCTGCAAAAACAACCATGTTTTCTGGCCCCTGGGGAGGGAGCTTGCAGCATTACCACAACAAATCAAAGGATCTACTGGTGTGCTGAAGGGGCTGAAGTGTTTTATTGTTGCCACAGGCAGACACACCATCAATGTCAATTATTTGAAATGCATCTATATTTCAATCTGAAAAGGTTTCACAATTCAGCATCCCACATATTATTGAACAGAATAGAATTATGATTAGGTAGAGACTATATGGAGTGAGGTTGGGGCTTTATATGAAGCATGCAGTTGGAAAGCAAAAAATACATTATATTTCTTTAATGATGTTATATTTATTTTCACATGTTTATTACACATGTATACACATAAAGGCACAAATATACATACAAGGCACAGTGATTCATGATACATTGTCATTATCAGTTTCTTCATTCATGTTAGCATATTACATATTTTGAGATTGAGCCAAATATATTGAAATTAGACATGTGGCATAGAATAAATAGATCTATGTTATAAACACGATTGTAGCATCTGAAGCTCAACGTGTTTTGTGGCTATGCCGCCACTCATCAGGAGCAGATGTATAATGGACGTCTAAGAAAGATATATTAAAACAAACAACAAAAAAATTGGACTTAGATAAGAGAGGGGGGAGTGAAAGGAAAGACCATCCACCCATACTTACAGGCCGATTATGGATGAAGTATGTGGTATTGTTTCTGTTGAACTGGCCGATATTCAGCCCTTGTGTACCAGCCTTTACTGATGTGTATTGGGAAAGATTTGGTGTCACAGTACTAGAATAAGAAGGCGTAGGATGTAGTTAACACAGTGCAGCCCCCCGCCAGTGATGTTAGCATACCTTAACTCTGATTTCATGGAACCTGTAGCAAAGGCAAGATTAAAGCAATGGACATTGGTCGTCTCTAGATATGGCTTATAGGAGGAATGATATATCTTCTGTGACACCAGTCCAGGATTACTTTGGATGAGGCTTTTCTGACTTTCCTTAGGAGGTCCACATCAAGGGGTAAGAGGCAGTGTGAAAGGGTGTTGGTGACTATTCTTAGTTACACCTAGTCTCTTTTTGGTGTGGATTATGGTTTGAACCACTTCTTATGCGGAGTCCAGAATTATTTTTAGAGGACTGTCTCACTTGATTGGACTCTTTTTTAGCACTAAACCTAATTTTAGAAAAGTCTATGACGCACGGTGACATCACGGGGAATGCGTGCTCGGATAAGGGTCTGGTATGGATTTTTTTTTTATTTTGGCCGGGGTTCCCCTTAATATCCATACCAGACCTGAAGGGCCTGGTATGGAATTTAGGAGGACTCCCACGTCATTTTTTTTTTTTTTTAATTTTGGTTCGGGGTTCCCCTTTGGGGAATTCCCATGCCGTTTTTATCAATGAACTTCTATGTGTATTGTCGGCAATGCAATAGCCGCGGGTAGTTTTAAATGAGTTTTTTCCTTCAAAATGTCATTTTGCTGTCAGACTGTTCTAAACACAGGAAAAATGTGCCCCTTTACAGGCATACTATAGACACCCCCCAGGTACGAAATTTAAAGGGATATTACACTTTTATTGTTTGACTTTAAGCATTATTAAAATCACTGCTCCTGAAAAAACGGCCGTTTTTAAAACTTTTTTTTGCATTGATCCATGTCCCCTGGGGCAGGACCCAGGTCCCCAAACACTTTTTATGACAATAACTTGCATATTAGCCTTTAAAATTAGCACTTTTGATTTCTCCCATAGACTTTTAAAGGGTGTTCCGCGGCATTCGAATTTGCCGCGAACACCCCAAATTGTTCGCTGTTCGGTGAACTTGCGAACAGCCAATGTTCGAGTCGAACATGAGTTCGACTCGAACTCCAAGCTCATCCCTATTCAGCAGGTTTGAAGTCAGGGATCTTTTCAGGACACACAAATTCCTTCAGATCAAACTTGTCAAAACATGTCTTTGTGGAGCTGTTTTTTTTGTACAAGAGGTTGTAAGAGAAAAGGGCCTACCTAAATTTTTGCCATGAGCTTGGAAGTGCACAAAAGTCTAAAATGTCCTTGTACTGTGTACTGTAGTATTAACAGTACCCTTTGCTGGAAGCACTTGTATTTAATAATTTGGAGGTTTGTCCACATCATTTTGGACATAGATTGAAGTTGTTACCTTCCCACACAGGCTTCCAGTGTTGTGAGAGAGGAGGCTGCACCGTTCAAGCTAAGTAGGACAGCAAGTTTCTTAATACCATTTTAGTCCCAAGCTGCCTCAGATTTATGCAGCCACCATATGAAACCATGTTTCTGCATTGTCTCCTTCAAAGAATGACATGTAGAGATTTTGTGTCAAGATAGGAGGTGGCACCTGAAGGGCTTCATAAAGGCTTCTTTGTCACGCTACAAATTATAGCAGTCCTGTGTAACAGAATCAACTACAGATACAGCATGCAATCACATTAAATGCAGTGATGCATAGTTATTAAAGACAGGCAAAATAATAATACACCAGTACACAAAGTGAAGCAATACACAGCAATCGGATTTTGGTTTTAATATGATCCTAAATTCAGTCACAGCCCTTTTTTTATTACTTCATTATACCATAATAATTAAAACACAGAATAGTTACTGTGATGTTGGTCATTGTTTAGCTCAAGTGTAGATGCGTTTTTTGTTCAGTGAGTCCACGTCAGACAGGCATTATAGTTAAGGGCCTGGTAGCCCACATTTATTAAATGGAAAAACAAAAGCAAAAGGTCCATTCTGGGTTCCCACGCAGGGGTTCAAACTTAACATACCGAGCCACCTGGCTCTCTCTCTTGTCAGCAGTTCCTCCGCTTGTTCTCAGCAGAGTTGATTCTTTCCAGCCCCCTGGACTCACTGGCTTCTGTAGTCTTCCCGACTCTCAAGGCTGGCCAGCCTTTCCCAATCCCTTGTCAAATAATCCCCCTTACACAGGCTGCAGTCTCCCACAGGGCAGACCACTTTCCAGACACAAGTCTGTCTTCACACAGCAGTAGCAAGCTGCTCACACTCCACCTTCCTTCCCCTACTGCTCTCACCATTCCCTTGTTATATGGGCTGTGTGCACCTGGGCGCACAACCTGCTGGCTATCCACAAGACCCGGACACAGGGTTGGAGATCCCACCCCACCCAAAACTCTTAGTGATCTCCAAACTACAGAGTCCCATCCGGAACTAGCAAAACCCAGAGAAGAAAGCTGCCAGAGCAGATTTCTCTTCTCAAAATAACTGCTCTGTAGCCTTGCAGTACCTTACATGCAAACTCTGTGTCCTTATTCCATCCCCTTCCATAGTGACAGAGCCTCGTTCTGTCACAGTATGCATTACTATGCCTAGTCTAATGCATCATGTCACCTCTGCACCACCTTTGTATTTTCTCTGTTAAATCATGTGGGCAAATTTAATTTGATGGCACCTGTGGATTTAACTATATAAAGAACATAGTGAGGGATATCTGAGATGCTGGACTATTGTTTCCTTTGGTCACATGATTACAATTAGGGTATATCTACAGTTAACCATGCCTTTCTCCAAACGTCAATTGCTCTGTAATGATTAAATGATATGAATGTCAGAAGGTGAGATGAGGACAATGGTAACTCACCAAAGTACTGAATTTCAACAGAGCATTATTACTGAATTTGTTTACAAACACAAATCCATTAAAAAAAATAAATTATAATAATTTATAAAAATAAAACACAATTTAAAAAATAAAACAGAACTTTTAAATATATTTTATCATCTCCCTTCCAGTTTGTTTTTAAATATTTTAGTGTGTTTTACTATTTGAGGCATTAAAAAGAAGAAGTCCAAATAGCAACTATCAACACAATCTTGTTCTTAGTGTCACATTAAAAAAAAAAAATAACTACCTCTAATAACAGAAAAATAATCCAATTAACACACAAAAACTTCACAAGGAAAAGGATATCTCTGAGGAGATTTTTTTTGTTTTGTTTTTTGTTGTTTTTTTTTTTTTTGCTAATATACTGTTTGCACTTTTAAAAGTAGAAAAACATGTCTTTCACCTAAATGCTCATCTTATCCCCGGTGCTGTTCTCCACAGACTACAGGCTCCAAGGTCCAATGCTGCCTCATAATTCCTTTGAGCCCAAGTCACCATGGGCCCAAGCCCTGGGACTACATTAGCAAATTTGTGTGTAGCCAAGTGTCAGCAGCTACCTGTGTTCACACCTCCCCCCACTCGTCCCTCTGCAGCCACTGCACGAAGAGACAGAGTGCAGCAGCAGGTGGCATGTGTCTGTGTACCACACACCTCTCACTCCCTGAATATCTGTGTGCGTGTCACCGGCGCAAAACAACCCTTGGTTCCTCAAACAATATTACATACTAAATGTTAGGGATGCTGCATTCAAAAAAAAGAAAAAAAAAAAAAAGCCCTTCACTTAGATGGGTAAGAAATGCTAGTTGGTATATGTGAATGCGCTACTCCCGTAATATACCACCACCTGTAATTCTTATCAACTATTAATCATAAATGTTTCATGTGCATAGATTTAAAATTTTAGATCAATAAATCATATAACCATTCAATGCATATACATATAACGAAAAGTCCTTCAAACGTGCTGCAAAATCTTGTAACCATTAATGTGACTGACGTGCTCCTATGTTGCTTCAATATTCATATGTGACTGAGTGGGACCCTCCACCATTCAGATTGGCCACTCACCAGATACTTCACTAGGGGTGCGCCTTTGGTTCATTCAAGGGATAACCACTCCACCTAGGTACCACTTCTCACCGGCTAAAACTTGGGTTCAAATGCTCCTCATAGGAAAGCATAGGGACAAAAGGCGATCATAGCGCAATATGTTTGAACCATTTATTTTTAAAAAATTCAAAGAATACAATCACTCACATTTAAAAGTGCCCTTGAGCCGGCACGAAGCTTATCCAGCAGTTACGGACGGGTGGCTATTAGCATGGTCCGCCTGGTGTTAGTGTGCGGTCTCCACGCTCGGCTTGCGCTCCAAGCCTCGTTCCCGTTCTCGTCCGGTCACGTGATGCAAAAAATTCTCCCAGCAGCCTCTACGCGTTTCGCATCATCAAATGCGTCATCAGGAAGCTGCCGTTTGATTGGTGCCCGCTCTATTTATACTATGTATGGCCGGAAGTGTGTATTCCGCCATTTTAACTAAGGTGATATTCCCATCTATGACTTCCTTTCTATTATCGCCATTTTGACTAAGGGCTTTTCCCTCTTTGCATATCCTACACTTATATAGCTATTTCCCCTTTATATTTTCTTAGTTTATATCTAAATATTTGAGAGTACTGACCCATCTATATCTGCTGGAGAGGCTTTTACAATGTCTCAAACATACATTTTCAAACTTTATTATGCTTTCTACCCGTTCCGCCCTAGCCGTTCATCCATATAAATATGGGACAGCAAAGAAATCCATTCTTTTTTGAAAAATTCCCAAAATATCCAAGACAATTCCAAAAAAATACAGTTGTATGTATAACCCCTGTTTTATTGTGTTACGTTCATATTAGTTCTGTACATCCCTATTTTAAATTTAAAAATAAAATTAAAATTAAAAAAATTATTAGAAAAAGGGAAAAAATTAATGAAAAAAATATAGATAAAAAATGAAAAAATGAAAAAAATGAAAAAAATGAAAAAATGGAAAAATGAAAAATTAAATTAAAAATAAAAAAATAAAAAAATATAAAAAAATATATATAATAAAATAAAAGATAATAAAATAAAAAATATAATAATACCAGATAAAACAAATTAAAAATAAAAAATAAAAATAAATATAAATAAAAATAAAAATAAAAATAAAAATAAAATTAAATAAAAATAAAAATAAAAAATAAGAAATAAAAAATGGAATTAATAAACATAATAAACTTGAAAAAAATTGAAAAAATTTGAAAAAAATATATAACTGTGCTAGTTAATAATTTTCCAGATAGCAGTTGATGTCGAGTTCCACGTTCAACCCTTTCGTTCTCATAGTGTCCATTTTAAATATCCATTGGATATTTAAAATGGACACTATGAGACCGAAAGGGTTGAACGTGGAACTCGACATCAACTGCTATCTGGAAAATTATTGACTAGCACAGTTATATATTTTTTTCAAATTTTTTCAATTTTTTTCAAGTTTATTATGTTTATTAATTCCATTTTTTATTTCTTATTT
This sequence comes from Lithobates septentrionalis, assembly GCA_037952835.1. Lineage (NCBI taxonomy): Eukaryota > Metazoa > Chordata > Amphibia > Anura > Ranidae > Lithobates > Lithobates septentrionalis. The sequence goes on from JBBDGP010000994.1 coordinate 511,145, forward strand.
TTTATTTTTATTTTTATTTAATTTTATTTTTATTTTTATTTTTATTTTTATTTTTATTTATTTTTATTTTTTATTTTTATTTTGTTTTATCTGGTATTATTATATTTTTTATTTTTTTATCTTTTATTTTATTATATATTTTTTTTATATTTTTTTATTTTTTTATTTTTAATTTAATTTTTCATTTTTCCATTTTTTCATTTTTTTCATTTTTTTCATTTTTTCCATTTTTTATCTATATTTTTTTCATTAATTGTTTCCCTTTTTCTAATAATTTTTTTAATTTTAATTTTATTTTTAAATTTAAAATAGGGATGTACAGAACTAATATGAACGTAACACAATAAAACAGGGGTTATACATACAACTGTATTTTTTTGGAATTGTCTTGGATATTTTGGGAATTTTTCAAAAAAGAATGGATTTCTTTGCTGTCCCATATTTATATGGATGAACGGCTAGGGTGGAACGGGTAGAAAGCATAATAAAGTTTGAAAATGTGTAATATGTTTGAGACATTGTAAAAGCCTCTCCAGCAGATATAGATGGGTCAGTACTCTCAAATATTTAGATATAAACTAAGAAAATATAAAGGGGAAATAGCTATATAAGTGTAGGATATGCAAAGAGGGAAAAGCCCTTAGTCAAAATGGCGATAATAGAAAGGAAGTCATAGATGGGAATATCACCTTAGTTAAAATGGCGGAATACACACTTCCGGCCATACATAGTATAAATAGAGCGGGCACCAATCAAACGGCAGCTTCCTGATGACGCATTTGATGATGCGAAACGCGTAGAGGCTGCTGGGAGAATTTTTTGCATCACGTGACCGGACGAGAACGGGAACGAGGCTTGGAGCGCAAGCCAAGCGTGGAGACTGCACACTAACACCAGGCGGACCATGCTAATAGCCACCCGTCCGTAACTGCTGGATAAGCTTTGTGCCGGCTCGAGGGCACTTTTAAATGTGAATGATTCTATTCTTTGAATTCTTTATAAATAAATGGTTCAAACATATTGCGCTATGATCGCCTTTTGTCCCTATGCTTTCCTATGAGGAGCATTTGAACCCAAGTTTTAGCCGGTGAGAAGTGGTACCTAGGTGGAGTGGTTATCCCTTGAATGAACCAAAGGCGCACCCCTAGTGAAGTATCTGGTGAGTGGCCAATCTGAATGGTGGAGGGTCCCACTCAGTCACATATGAATATTGAAGCAACATAGGAGCACGTCAGTCACATTAATGGTTACAAGATTTTGCAGCACGTTTGAAGGACTTTTCGTTATATGTATATGCATTGAATGGTTATATGATTTATTGATCTAAAATTTTAAATCTATGCACATGAAACATTTATGATTAATAGTTGATAAGAATTACAGGTGGTGGTATATTACGGGAGTAGCGCATTCACATATACCAACTAGCACCTCTCACTCCCTGCTCGCTCCTGGCAGCCTCTACGCAACCAAACAGTGGCAGAATGAGGACACACTAGATGCCACTTTGCACACTGCGGAATGTAGTTCATTAGCTGGATGACACTCTGCGCAGGGATACTGCAGAAAACTACAGATCCCAGGAGGTGGGAGGATGCAAGGAGAAGGCAAAAGGATTTTCTTTACTGTCTTCCTGGGAGAAGTTCAGGACTAGGTGCCAGACTGGGGAAGGAGGCTCAGGGCACTTACTCACAAGTGCGGCCTTCATTACCGCCTCAAACAAGCAGGTTAACCAGTCATCAACTGCATCCACAGCCATGCAGATCGGGTTCACTGGTCATCATCTGTGGCTGCAGCCTTATACTGTAGAGTGAGTTTGCCAGAGCTCATGTCATCATTTCACAAGGAGCCCCTCCACCATTGGAATCCACCACTGAAGCAAACCCACCAAACAACCTGCACCACAAAACCAATCGAAACTCCAGTTACACAGTTTGCCATCAAGCTCCTTAGATGCTATAATAGTTATACAACATACCACTGAGCAGCACTATATTACCTTATTAACATATTAGGTCAGATCTACCTAAATCCTTCCCGCACTTGTTGCTTGCCAATTTTATTACTGTTTTGTCTTGTTCAACTTATTCCTGCCAGAAATCTCCCTCAAGTTCCCACCTTCTTGAGCTGGGAGTATCTGGAAGCCACTCAGCATCATCGTTAGTGCACCACCAACAGGGCCCCATCCACGCCCTGTTTTCCTAATTTTTGGAGACTTTTTTCCCCTCGCTGTTTCAATGTATTTACACAGACTTTAGCAATTCTTCACCTTCCTGAACACTGAGGTCCACCAGGCAGACTTGTACCTAGCAAGGTCACATCAGAGACTAAGACAGCGTAGCCCCTAGGGTTTATACTATCTATTTCTGGCTGCCCTTATGATACACTAGGAGACTCTGTTACAGTTGGTAAAACCTGGGCCCAGTTACTCGTAATTATCTTGTATTTTAAGTGTATCACTACCATTGTTGCTCATTTCATCTTTTATCCATGCCTGCCTTTACCCACTTTATTCCATGACAATATATTAGGATTTAAGAGCAGAGAAACACACTGAATGTATAGATCAGTGATAACCCTGTTGGCTACATGAACAATTCACAGTCCTAATGGTTAGGGATGTATAATCCCAGAGGGTCAGAAATTTCATAAATTAATGAGAGTTCATAAAAAGTATTTTTTTTATTCCAAATCTGTGCTAGGGGTGGTTAGGCTGCTTCAAGGGTGGGTTGGGAACTTGGTGTCTGTGAATGCAAAGAAAGGGTAGAGAGAGAGAAGCGCAAAGCCACCTATAGTGCAGTATGGTTTATTAAAAAAAAATCAAAGTTTAAAAAGCAACTAATGCACTCACAAATTATCCGGTGGAATAGGCATGTATAAAGGACAGCGTATCAGCATGAGGGAGCCCAGGAGTGGACAGCGGGCACTGCTAGTCCGTATCAGCTGAGGCAGTAGAGGCCGGGAGTTGGGGCGACGACAGCTCATATGCCAGGTCACCAAGCATACAGATTGCTGTCTCTCCAACTCCTGGCCTCTACTGCCGCAGCTGATATGGACTAGCAGCGCCCGCTATCCACTCCTGGGCTCCCTCGCGCTGACACGCTGTCCATTATACATGCCTATTGCACTGGATAATTTGTGAGTGCAATACTTGTTTTTTAAACTTTGATTTTATCTAAAAAACCCTACTGTACTCTAGGTGGCTTAGCGCTTCTCTCTCCCTCCCCTTGCTTTGTATTCAATATATTATGTTCGTCTTATTATTTGGTCTGGTGCTTGCATTCTTTAAAATAGCATACTGTATTAGCTGGGTACTAATGTCACTGTCAGTGATTTTGCCATAAAATTGTGTGTTTGTTTACTCAGCTTGGTATGTCAGAGGGCGGGGGTCCTTGGGAAGGTCGAGGTGAGCAACAGAGGACCCATCTTAACTAGCAGCATCTTCAGGGACAGCTATACATATGCAACCTTTCAGACATTTCAAGGGCCACACTTGATGCTCTCTGTATATTTAAAGGTGACCACCACTGTATGAGCATGTTCTGTGTCATCACATGTGCACTATAGCAGGGTCTACTGGTGGTTCTTCATTTCCTAATTTGAATCTGCTTACACAAGGAACTACAGGAGGCTGATATTAGAACAGATTCAGATATTTATAATAGTGAAATTTATAAAAAAATATTTTTCAAAAACAGAAGAGAATATGATAAAGATATGATATGATAATGATAAAAAATAATCAATAAAGATCATTATTGGGAGTGTTATTCCTGCGCTACCAGTCAGTGCTACTAAGATGGTTTTAAATAAGGAGAAGCAGCTTGCACCGAATGGGGTTCAGCCTTAAACCCTGATAACTGGCAATTAGAAAGTGAGGGCTGGTGCTGCGCTAGTCCTGAGGTCAAGTCAAGTAGCTGGGTGTGCTGGGTATGAATTCCATCCTGCACTGCAGTAAGGGGTGATAATTCAATCGTAAACAACAAGTATAGTGCTTGATAAATAGGCAAGTGAAAAGTGCCAAAACAGGTGATCCAAATGAAAAAAATCTATATAATATACATATACGACATTGGGACCCACCCCAAGGGATTATGTGTTGCAATGTGTAGCATAATATGATCAACAAATAAAATTGTGTAAAAATATATAAAATCCAGTGGTCGAGCAATATCAGAATAAATATTCTCCAAAAAAAACACAGTGTTTGCCTCTAACACATTTGAAACCAGTATAAAGTGCTGTGCATATATATCCAGAAATTGATGCAGTAATATTAAACCGTGATTAGTAGCTAAAATATGAGACTAAAACACTCAATGCCAAAAAAACAGAAAAACAGAAAAAAAATGTTTTCCCAATACAATGTTATAATGGATAGCCATAGTGATCTAAGCAATAGTGCATCATGCAATAAAGTGTCCGGCAACCAGCAGTGGATGCTCAAAATTCAAGTAATACGGTTCAAATGAAAGTGCCTTAGTGCAACAGAAGTCAGCTTCAATGTTTCCTTGGTGGTGTCACATTATCATTGCATGCAGATGAAATTAAATAACATCACTTCAGAGGAATGGTGACTGTGCAGTTTAAAACAGGATTATATCCATGCAGGGATCCTCAAACGGTGGGTAGTGGCCTCTTACCTCACTATACTGAGGTTACAGCATAGAACAGCAAACGCTATTGGTGTCTCCTATGCAGGGGGGTCCTAGGTGATGTGCTGTCAATTAGTCAGACCTCAGGTCCATAGGGAACATCATGTTGAAATGAAGAGATAAAATCCCATATAGTGTAGTATTTTAAAATAGAAGTTAGACTTTATTCAGTTTAAAACGTCATACAGGGTACTCACACAGTGAACGGTGGACGGTACAATGTATCCGGACAAGCGGCGAACTCGTACACTGCTACCAGTGGGCGGTGCCTGTCCCTACCCGTGACGCCACGCGTAGGGACAGGCACCGCCCACTGGTAGCAGTGTACGAGTTCGCCGCTCGTCCGGATACATTGTACCGTCCACCGTTCACTGTGTGAGTACCCTGTATGACGTTTTAAACTGAATAAAGTCTAACGTCTATTTTAAAGTACTACACTATATGGGATTTAATCTCTTCATTTTAGCATGATGTTCCCTATGGACCTGAGGTCTGACTAATTGACAGCACATCACCTAGGACCCCCCTGCATAGGAGACACCAATAGCGTTTGCTGTTCTATGCTGTAACCTCAGTATAGTGAGGTAAGAGGCCACTACCCACCGTTTGAGGATCCCTGCATGAATATAATCCTGTTTTAAACTGCACAGTCACCATTCCTCTGAAGTGATGTTATTTAATTTCATCTGCATGCCATGATAATGTGACACCACCAAGGAAACATTGAAGCTGACTTCTGTTGCACTAAGGCACTTTCATTTGAACTGTATTACTTGAATTTTGAGCACCCACTGCTGGTTGCCGGACACTTTATTGCATGATGCACTATTGCTTAGATCACTATGGCTATCCATTATAACATTGTATTGGGAAAAAAAAAATTTCTGTTTTTTTGGCATTGAGTGTTTTAGTCTCATATTTTAGCTACTAATCGCGGTTTAATATTACTGCATCAATTTCTGGATATATATGCACAGCACTTTATACTGGTTTCAAATGTGTTAGAGGCAAACACTGTGTTTTTTTGAAGAATATTTATTCTGATATTGCTCGACCACTGGATTTTATATATTTTTACACAATTGTATTGGTTTATCATATTATGCTACACATTGCAACACATAATCCCTTGGGGTGGGTCCCAATGTCGTATATGTATATTATATAGATTTTTTTCATTTGGATCACCTGTTTTGGCACTTTTCACTTGCCTATTTATCAAGCACTATACTTGTTGTTTAGGATTGAATTATCACCCCTTACTGCAGTGCAGGCTGGAATTCATACCCAGCACACCCAGCTACTTGACTTGACCTCGGGACTAGCGCAGCACCAACCCCCACTTTCTAAATAAAGATCATTGATTATACACCAAACTACATAATTTTATTTAGGAAATATGTAACTGCATTCTGTAGTATTTCTTTATATTTATCTAGAGTTTAGTAGAAAAAACTACTGCTTCCATTCCTCTCAATATACTGCTTAAACTCTTTCTGGCACTGGGAAGTTGCTTTCTATAGAAACCAACTTCTGTGTTCTTATAGGAAAACTGAATATGAATATTTGTTGTGGTCTCATGTTTTACTTTAATGTCATACTCATTTTCATAAATCACCTCTGTGTCTGTATATTCCATAAATGTTAAATGAACTGGACATAGTATCTTTTTAATCCTTTTATTTGTATAGAAACCTCCACAATGGATCTGCTAATATGTCAGATTACCATACTGAATTTGCAGATCATTTGTAGAATATTATACTGAAAACAACATCCTAAAACAACACTGTTGATGCTAATGAGCTCCTCTATGCAACTACATTTTAGGACACTATTGATTCATTATTAAACATTACATATTCTGAATCCTTACGATTTCCAGACAGTGCAATACGATTTCATGTAACTTTGACCAATCCAGTACAGCTTTTACTTGAAGCAACACTTCATGCCAAACTGTTTTGCATGGCTTCTGACAAATTTTAGAGCATCAAACTAATCACAATCAGGATTCATATAGGATATCCCCACCATCATTTCCAGTTCTATCCAAGTATCATGGCTATTACTGAGTTAAATGATGGCATCGCTTTGGTCCAATGTATTCTCCAAATAACTACCTACCATGCTATCACCCTTGTCCAAGACAAAGCCTCCATCAGCATTTTTCTCCAGAACCATGTCAATATTGTTACCCACTAATGGCCCGGATTGGCCATAGGGCAAACCGGGCATTTGCCCGGTGGGCCGCGGCCGCTGGGGCCGCCAGGCTGCAAGTCCTTGCATGGCCCAAGGCTTGAGCCTCTCCGCGGCCGCCCGGAGCTCAGCCATCGGCGCCGGGGGGAGGAGCTAAATGAGACGCCTTCGGCCTCACCACGGCTGCACGGCCGCACGTATAGGTCAGCCGTCAGTTCCGGGGGGAGGAGCCAGAGCAGACACCTTGGAGCCTGTGTTATGTCGAGAGGTGCCGGAACATAAAACGTAAGTCCAGCCTCCCCTGTGAACTAGATAGGAGGATCGGTGGGGGCGGCTGCATATAGAACAATTATTTTCTCCATCTTCCTCCTGCAGTCTCGGAATGCCTGTGAGAGGTAGAGGAGAAGCAGGCATTCCGAGACTGCAGGAGGAAGATGGAGAAAATGATTCTTCTATATGCAGCCACCCCCACCGATCCTCCTATCCTGCTTCTCTCTGCTGCTCCCGCAGGGCTCTCCACCGCACCCATACTCTCTGCTGACCCCGTGCTCTCCACATCACCCCCATGCTCTCTGCCACCCCCATACTCTCCACCCCCCCCCCATACTCTCCACCTCCCCCCCATACTCTCTGCCACCCCCCATGCTGTCTGCCTCCCCCCATGCTGTCTGCCTCCCCCCATGCTGTCTGCCTCCCCCCATGCTGTCTGCCTCCCCCCATGCTGTCTGCCTCCCCCCATGATGTCTGCCTCCCCCCATGATGTCTGCCTCCCCCCATGCTCTCTGCCTCCCCCCATGCTCTCTGCCACCCCCCATGCTCTCTGCCACCCCCCATGCTCTCTGCCACCCCCATGCTCTCTGCCACCCCCATGCTCTCTGCCACCCCCATGCTCTCTGCCACCCCCATGCTCTCTGCCACCCCCCATACTCTCCACCCCCCATACTCTCCACCCCCCCATACTCTCCACCTCCCCCAGATACTCTCCGCCTCCCCCCATGCTCTCTGCCACCCCCTCATACTCTCCACCTCCCCCCATGCTCTCTGCCACCCCACATGCTCTCCACCTCCCCCCCATGCTCTCTGCCACCCCCCATGCTCTCTGCCACCCCCCATGCTCTCTACCACCCCCCATGCTCTCTGCCACCCCCCATGCTCTCTGCCACCCCCCATGCTCTCTGCCACCCCCCATGCTCTCCGCCACCCCCCATGCTCTCCACCTACCCCCCATACGCTCCACCTACCCCCCATACTCTCCACCTCCCCCCATACGCTCCACCTCCCCCCCATGCTCTCTGCCACCCCCTCATAGTCTCCACCTTCCCCCATACTCTCCACCTCCCCCCATACTCTCCACCTCCCCCCATACTCTCCACCTCCCCCCATACTCTCCACCTCCCGCCATGCTCTCCGCCACCCCCCATGCTCTCCGCCACCCCCCATGCTCTCCGCCACCCCCCATGCTCTCCGCCACCCCCCATGCTCTCTGCCACCCCCCATGCTCTCTGCCACCCCCCATGCTCTCTGCCACCCCCTCATACTCTCCACCTCCCCCCATGCTCTCTGCCACCCTCTCATACTCTCCACCTCCCCCCCTCTCATACTCTCCACCTCCCCCATGCTCTCTGCCACCCCCCATGCTCTCTGCCACCCCCCATGCTCTCTGCCACCCCCCATGCTCTCTGCCACCCCCCATGCTCTCTGCCACCCCCCATGCTCTCTGCCACCCCCCCATGCTCTCCACCTTCCCCCATGCTCTCCACCTTCCCCCATGCTCTCTGCCTTCCCCCATGCTCTCCGCCTTCCCCCATGCTCTCCGCCACCCCCCATACTCTCCACCTCCCCCATACGCTCCTCCTCCCCCCCATACGCTCCACCTCCCCCCCCATACGCTCCACCTCCCCCCCATACTCTCCACCTCCCCCCATACGCTCCACCTACCCCCCCATACTCTCCACCTCCCCCCATACGCTCCACCTCCCCCCATGCTCTCTGCCACCCCCTCATAGTCTCCAGCTCCCCCCATGCACTCTGCCACCCCCCATGCTCTCTGCCACCCCCCATGCTCTCTGCCACCCCCCATGCTCTCTGCCACCCCCCATGCTCTCTGCCACCCCCCATACTCTCTGCCACCCCCCCATACTCTCCACCTCCCCCCGATGCTCTCCACCTCCCTCCATGCTCTCTGCCACCCCCCCATACGCTCCACCTCCCTCCCATACGCTCCACCTCCCCCCCATGCTCTCTGCCACCCCCTCAAACTCTCCACCTCCCCCCCATACTCTCCACCTCCCCCCATACGCTCCACCCCCCCCCATACGCTCCACCTCCCCCCCATACGCTCCACCTCCCCCCCATGCGCTCCACCTCCCCCCCATGCGCTCCACCTCCCCCCCCATGCACTCCACCCCCCCCCCATGCACTCCACCTCCCCCCCATGCACTCCACCTCCCCCCCATGCTCTCCACCTCCCCCCCCCATGCTCTCCACCTCCCCCCCATGCTCTCCACCTCCCCCCCATGCTCTCCACCTCCCCCTCATGCTCTCCACCTTCCCCCCATGCTCTCCACCTCCCCCCCATGCTCTCCACCTCCCCCCATGCTCTCCACCTCCCCCCCTGCTCTCCGCCACTCCCCCCTGTGCTCTTCCGGTCTTCCCATCACCCCATGCTCTCCGCCAGCCCTCCTGTGCTGTCCACATCCCCCATGCTCTCCGTTGTCCTCACTGGGCTCTCCGCTGCCCCCCTGTGCTCTCCTCTTCCTCCCTGTGTTCTCTGCCTCTCCCCTGTGCTCTCGCCCCACCCCATGTTCTCAAGGTTCTTCCCTGTGCTCTCCAACCCCCATGCTCTTTCCTGGTCGCACCCCCCCCCCCTCCACACCTCTGCTGGGTTCCCCCCTCCCCTCTCTCAGGGGATCTGTCAGGGTGGAGAGTCGGGAAGGGGCCGGTTAACATGTCATGGGCTGCTCAATCCAAAATGCCCGGGCCTATTTTTTGTCCCAGTCCGGGCCTGCCCACTATTATTTTTGACTGACATTCTAGCTCAAGGATACAGCAATAATAAAAACCTGGTACCTCTGCATTTATTGGCTGTAAGAACAAATACATGACACAGTTGCAGTCTTGCATTCTGATCATCATGGGAGACAAGGCTGAGGAAGTGCTTCCTTCTGCTTGCATCAGACTGATTGCATCATCCTATCCTACACAAAAGGGGGGATTTACTAAAACTGTTGCACACGGAATCTGGTGCAGCTATGCATAATAACCAATCGGATTAGAAACTTCAGCTTGCTCAATTGAGCTTTGACAACAAAACCTAGTAGCTGATTGGTTACTTAGCACAGCTGCGCCAGGTTCTGTGTGCACCAGTTTTAGTAAATCTCCCCTACAGTCTCTTCATTGCAGCTTAAGTAAAATGCCTTGCTACTTACTGTACATACATTATATGCATTATAATTTTAGTCAGCAAAGCAGCCTTGATTATGTCAGCATAATGACAGGCATGTTGTTGGAGATGCAAAGAACCAATGCAAAGAATAATTGCACCTAGAAGTTAATTATAAGTGCAAATAAAATTATCATTCTACTGCCAACCCAAATGTGACTTTATCCAGCAAACAATCAATTTTCTTGAAATACAAATGGGGACTAGCCAAGCAATGCACATATGCAGTGCACAATTACCAGTCCCTCACACCTTGAAAGGGTGTCAACGAGGGAGCCCAATGGTAGACTTAGGTGAATATAAAATGTATTTAAAAACAGGTATTAAAAAAACATAAATAATGGGTAAGAATTTTGGCTGGGGATAGGCTTTTTCAGGCACTGCACCTACACCTCTGTCATATAAATAAGGCTTAAAGCAGAGCTTAAAGTGACTGTAAAGTCTATTTTTTTTCAATAAAAATAACAAACATGTTATACTTACCTGCTCTGTTGCAGTGGATTTGCACAGAGCAGCCTTGATCCTCCTCTTCCCTCTTCTGTGCCCCTGGCCCCTCCCTCCTGTCGAGTGCCCCCACAGCAAGAAGCTTGCTATGGGGCACCTGAGTTGAGTTACAGCTCCATGTGTCCATTCAGACACAGAGCTGTGGCCCGGTCCCATCGCCTCTCTCTCCTGATTGGCTGAGAAACTTTGATTGAAAGCAGCGGGAGCCAATGGCATTGCTGCTGTGTCTCAGCCAATCAGGAGGGAGAGTCTCGGATGGCTGAGTCTTTCCTGGACATCGCTGGACAGAGATGGGGCTCAGGTAAGTATTAGGGGGTGCTGGGGCGTCTGCTGCACATGGAAGTCTTTTTATCTTAATGCATAGAATGCATTAGGATAAAAAAACATCTGACTTTACAACTCCTTTAACTGTATCTGTAAATGTTATTTAATGTTTTTTTTATTAATCAAAGCAAACTCTCCTATCCATCCATGTTGCCATACTTTATGTCATTGAGAAATCACATTGAACCCCCACCCCTTTCCCCAGCATTTCTAGCTGTGGCCATATTGAGTAAGGGCAGACAATTCATGTAGCATTTACTTCCTGTAATCCATCTGCCATTAGTTCAGGCATGCAGGCAGGAGGCAGGGGTACTTAGCTTCAGATGAAAGAAAATAAAATGCCCATGAAGACTCCTGGGATGTGGGACATCATTTTGGCTAAGGCCAGAAACCAGGAAGCAACTAAAGAAATGCCAAAAAAGTTGAAAACAAGTAAATACAACACATCTTCCTTTCTATTTACTAATGCTAGCAGCTTAAAAATTGAAAATAGTTCATGTTGATTGAGCGAGTAAAGTTCTGCTTTAAATGCAAGCAAGAAAAACATATTTTTCTTCTAACTTAAATATCAGCAAGCTGATTTGTTTTTGCCAAAGGAGCAGCCTGCTTGCAACATATACAAAATGAATATTTGCAGAAAGGAACAAAGATCACTCTTCTGCAGCATCTAATTAGGAATTTGTTTAATATTCATTGCAATAGCGCTGAGCATAATGTTTGCGTCTGATATTCATGTGTCTGTCACATTTGCTTGTGCAGGTATTCCATTTCTGGAGGAAAGGGAACTTCAGACTCTCCACTCTGTACAGCATTTATGATAAGAGAGGGGATGAGGGTAGAAAAGGCCATGCTAAATTGTTTGACTGAAGGGCTCAGCTGAAGCAATTGCTGATCAGCTCCTCTCTTAGAATTCCTAGATTCTTTAAGTAAAAAGGCTTATTAGAGGTGTCTACAGTACATTATGCATTTAAAAAAAAGTATATGGTGGCAGTATATTGTCTAAGCTCACCGAGGAATAGCTTTCTAAGATAACATCATAAAACTCATTTTATCTTTACCCACATCTGGAACTTACATTGAAGTGGCCCTGCCAATGATACATCTCTCAATAGACACCAGGATATAAAAATATTTATAGAATAGATAGATCTGTTATTTTGAGTAGATTTGCAGATTTGCAAAGCAAATCAGCAGCATTTTGCACATTGAGAATGACACTTTGTGAATGCCTGGACAGGTTATTACCCATTTGTGCAAGTTGCTAAAAAACAAAACTTTTGTGGTTAGTAAATTGAGCATTTTCCTGATTGTTTGCATGTAGCAAATATGCCAGTTCATACTTAGCATATTTGCAAATTCTTAGGAGGAACATTTTCAATTTCAGTAATAATTATTCAGGGCAATAACACACTGGAAATTGAAAAAATATTTCTACATACCTAGGAGAATACTGTAAGGTAGGAGGGTTGAAAAGGAAGAGTGTCTTAAAAAGCTTTTCCTCACTTTATTGAACGTCAAACATTACAAAAACGATAGTGAAGGCAATTGTAGTCAACCATTTACTCATATCAACTAATTTAACCACTTGCCTACCAGGCACTTACACCCCCTTCCTGCCCAAGCCATTTTTCAGCTTTCAGCGCTGCCGCACTTTGAATGGCAATTGCGCGGTCATGCAACACTGTACCCAAGCACATTTTTTATCATTTTCTTCACACAAATAGAGCTTTCTTTTGGTGGTATTTAATCACTGCTAGGTTTTTAATTTTTTACAAAAAAAAGACCAAAAATTTTGAAACAAAATGTTTTTTACTTTTTTTTTCTGTCAGTAAATGTTGTAACTAAGTAATTTTTTGTCTTCACTGATGTGCACTGATGGGGCGGCACCGATTGGCACTGATATGCTGAACTGGTGGGCATTGATGAGGTGGAACTTATGGGCACTGATGAGGCAGCACTTATGGTCACTGATGAGGTGGCACTGATGAGGAGACACTAATATGCCGCACTTATGGGCACTGATAGGTGGCACTGATATGTGGCACTGATGAGCACTGATAGGCAGCACTGATGGGCACTGTTGGGTGGCACTGATAGGCGGCACTGGTGGGCACTGATAGGCAGCCCTGGTGAGCACGGATAGGCGGCACGGATAGGAAGCACGGATAGGCAGGACAGATGGGCACTGATGGGCATTGATGGGTGGCACTGATGGGTGACACTGATGGGCATTGATCGACAGCAGTGATGGGCATTGATGGGCAGCACTGATAGGTGGAACTGATTGCAAGCACTGATGGGCATCACTAATGGGCACTGATTGGTGGCACTTGTGGGCAGTGGTAGGCACTGATTGCTGCCACTGGTGGGCACTGTATGCTGGCATTGGTGGGCAATGGTGGTCACTGTTTTATGACACTGTATTTATTTATTGTATTCAGGGCATTGATGATTAGTGCCCTGATTACATCCCTAGATGTCCCCCTGTGAGGAGATGCCGCTGATTGGCTCTCCTCTCCTCAAACCCTGTCAGTGTGAGGTGAGGAGAGCCGATTACCGGCATCTCCTTGTTTACATGTGACTGGCTGTGATTGGACACAGCCCATCACATTGTTAAAGAGCCATGGACGCAGATCTTTACAGAGATCGGGGTCACGCCGTGTCCTAGCAACACGGCGCGACCGCGATTGCCGCGCTGCGGCAGCTGATCTGGGATACCGTCATATGACATCGTCCCAGAAGGAGAGCTGCACCGCAGTTGTAAATTTTTTTTTCCTAAAATAAAAAGATATTATATTTACCTTCTCTGTGCATTAGTTTTGTACAGAGGGACCCCTTACCCTCTCTTCTGGGGTCCCGCGCTGGCACTCTCTGCTCCCCCTTGTACCCCCATTGCTTTGATCCCAAACTAGATTGTGTGCATTTATAGGCACACACAGTGCAGCTTGGCCCCACCCCCTGCTCCCTCCTCACAAGATTTGATTGACAGCAGCTGCTGTCAGAGTCTTCTATGAACACAGAAAGAGGGGAGAAGAGCTGTTGTCGTTGGGACAGAGCTGGATTAAGAATAGACTCAGGAAAGTGTTTTGAGGGGCTACTATTTTGGGGGGGGGGCTACTATTGAAAGTTTTTTTTCTATTGCAATGCAGAGAATGCATTAAGGTCAAAAAAACTTTTGCCTTTAGAACCACTTTAATTATTGTTTTCACTTGTAAAAGTAATCTGATAGCTATGAACAATCTAGATTAGAGTAAAGCCCCGTACACACGGTCGGACTTTTCGTCTACAAAAGTCCGACGGACGCCGACGGACTAAAGCTGGCTGACAATCCGATCATGTGTGGGCTTCCCCGGACTTTCAGCGGACTTTTTCAGCCTCAAATCCGACTGACTTTAGATTTGAAACATGCTTCAAATCTTTACGTCGTAACTACGACGGACCCAGAAATCCGCTCGTCTGTGTGCTAGTCCGACGGACAAAAACCCACGCTAGGGCAGCTATTGGCTACTGGCTATCAACTTCCTTATTTTAGTCCAGTGTACGTCATCACGTACGAATCCGTCGGACTTTTGTGTGATCGTATGTAGGCAAGTCCGTTCGTAAGAAAGTCTGCCGCAAGTCCGCCGCAAGTCCGCCAAAAGTCAGTCGAAAGTCTGTCGGACAGGATGTCGGACTTTTGTAGCTGAAAAGTCCGACCGTGTGTACGCCCCATAAGGGTTTGTGTCAATTGAAAATGCACCTTAGCTTCAGGTGCATTTTAGGCTGAATTTCAAGGGGACAAAATGTACCCTTGCAATGCCAACCCTCCCCCTTCTCCCACACCCACACTCAAGGGGGTAAATACTTATTTTGTTTACAGGTGCAGGAATAAACAGCATTACTTATCTTATCCCTGGCTCCAGCAGGCTCCAGCACTGTCCTCAAACTCTAGCTTTGGGCAGTCCTTCTGTGTCATCACACACAGTGCCTGCATTTTAGGCAAGGAGGCAGACATGCATCCGTGTCCCAAAGCTGCTTAGAGAACACAGTGGGTACGCGTCGCATGGATTGAGAAAGCCTGCTGGAACGCTAGACTAAACAAGTATTTAACATTTGCAGTGTGGGGGGGTACATTGGAAGGATACATTTTGTCTCCTTCCCAGAGTTCAACTTTAACTTTATTTTGAAATCAGTTTGAGATGATTTTCAGGTTATTCAGAGTTTCCTCACAGGTGCACTTGACCTGCTATTGATCATCTGCTAATCTCCATTAATCATGCATTTCAATTGTATGGAAAGAAACAGTTCTAAAGTGAGCATAAGCTCATTTATATGGACCTTTGTGTTGCTATGGCTATTAATCCCTTTAAGAATAATATAGAGTTAGATTTTTAGGAGCATGTGTTTACCGAGGCTCTTCCCCTCCATTGGTATGTAAATAAACCAGTTGGATAGGTTTTGGAGCTGAGACAGGAAGTTACTATACAGGAAGTTGGTGAGAGGGGCTTGGGGTCCTTTGAAAGAAATGTGTTTGGACAACAGATTTGTTTGGAAAGACAATGAGGAAAGACATGGCTACCAGAAGCTGGAGAGTTTTGGAGAACTTTTGAGTTGGACTGAGCGAGGAACCATGAACAACATTACATCTTAAACCCTAAGTTGAGTAATGGTTTAGTTTACTTATTGCTTATATTTTTGTAAGCTATGAGTTGTGTAGTATTGTGCATCCTACAGTTTGTATGTGCAGCTTTCCTGTTTAGTAAAGCATTGATACACTACAGAAGTCTAAGCTTCCTTGTGCTAAAGCTCAACTGAAGCAGACTTGTTTTCTGTCGTGTGTTTTGTTGCTTGTACTGGGGGGAAATGCTGTGTACACTGTTTAGGAAGAGTAAGGCTGCAGAGGTTTCTGGTGTCCAGGAGGACTTGAAGGCGTGCACCCTTCCTACCTAATAGATAGTCAGTGGATGTCTATTGTAAAGGAGCTGGCTGGATATGCTTCTACTTTGAACAGAGCTTGAGGTGATGGAATCTCTGATCTTTCCTTGGATTTTAGTCTCAAAAGTTTGGGGTTCATTAAGGGAGAGATGCGGGCAGTTGCTGTGTTTGGTTTGCACTTCCTGCATGCTCTACATAGTGAATCTGAAAAGAGGCAAAAGGCAGAATTAGAAAGAGATTTACTGAAGGAGCAGCTTGCAGTAGCACCCAAGTGGAAGAAACTGCAAGCAAAGCAAATGATTTAGAAAGTAGGGTAATCAAAGTTAAACCTGCAGTGGCTTTGAAGTGTGTTCAAACGCCAGTAGACCGACCTGAAGATTTCAATGAGCAGTGTGCAACCCGCATGAAGAAGTATAACGATACCCTAACAAAGGACAAAGGCCCGAAGCATGTAAACAGAAGTAGGACATGTGCCACTGTTACTTCCCATAAGCGGGAAGCTGAGGATTTAATAAGTTGAAATGGCCGAGTTGAGTCAGATACAAGGAAGGTAAGGCCTACGATCTCCAGGAGACACATGTGGATTGATTTACTTATTGGGAGTGGGAGTCCCTAGAGAGGAAACAGATGGCATTCCTACACCAGCAGTGCTTAAGAAGTGGAAGCAAGTGGTTGGGAATGGTAGATTCAGTCACATTAAGTGTTTCTGTTGCCATAAAATGGGGCATTTTGCAAAAATGTGCCATGCTGTGAAGACTGGACAACAGCAGGCCTGTGTTCTTCTCAGAACTGCACGGAGGGACATGCAAGTTTATTCGTTATGTTGGAAGTCAATGCCTTTCCGTGAAAGTGTTTCAAGGCAACAGCGGACACCCTACAATAGCTTTGCATTTAGAAATGGGCAGATAGAGAAATGTGAACAGTGAGCTATGTTTTTGGCACAGTTGGAAGGAACATATAATCTGCTTTGTCTCTTACTCTTTTCAGATACTGAGCATCGAGAGGTGGAGCAGGCAGAGCAGATGATCATGCTAGATGGGAGGAGGCAGACCACAAGAGAGCCTGAGGAAGATGCAGATGATTTCCTGATGGTGGCTTGTCCACCAATGCTTGGACCATACACTTAGCAGCCTCTTGCTGCTTTGGCTCCCACCTCTGCCCTTGGTGGAGCCCTCCTAACTCTTGGTCAATGACCTCCTGTCTGCTGGAGTGGAGCACAGACCCATGGTCAGGTCTCTACAAAAAGACCTGCACACACCTCTGTAATCAGTGTGCTGGCTGTTCACAAAATCTGGACTTTAGAAAACATGTCTTCTTCTTTTTCAGCATGGACCCTGGCAAATGCTAGACAGGTTTTTTTTTTGTGCATGGGTTTTAGGAGAGGCTTTCTTCATGGATGACATGTATTCCATTCCTCCGCAGTGTATGCCGTATTGTGTCACGGTGAACAATCACCCCAATTTGGCGTTCTACTTCTTTAGTTAACTGCAGTGAGCAGACCATGCTCCCTTGCTCCCCCCAAAACAGGCAGAGATGTCTGAGATGACTGACTGATTAAGCTACAGCATCAGATTATTTTGAACTTTACCCTGATGAAATACACATTGGCTACTCAGAGCCGAACGTGGAGGAGGTTACATGCTCCCCTATACCGGAAAGCTCTGCTGTGGTAAAAGTTGAACTCCAGGCACAAAAACATTCAATGAAATGTATTCCTCGATGCCACAAAGGATAAAAAAATCAACTGTGTGCACACTAAATGCCTTTGAAAACCCAGATATTACCTTGTTAAGAAGTGGTGACATCATCAATGTGCTACACATAGCCTGAACAGAGAACAGAGAAGTGGGAGGAACTGGGCAGGCCCTCCCACTAGTTGCTGCCAGGTACAAGGAGGTGGGCAGATACAAGACCAGTCATCCTCCATAAGGAGAGAGAGCATCAGTGACCGAAATTCATTACAGGAAAAATCATACAAAAGCCAAGTGCAGGAACTGTTTGCTGGATTTCTGAACTCATTTGGGGGGAGTATACAATGTAAACCAAGTTTCAAGTAAAAATAAACAGGGCTTTTGTATTTAGACAATATTTGATCTGTCTGGATTTTGAGCTTTAAGAGTCTTTTCAGAATGTGTATGTTTATAGTATATCTCAGTTGGGGAAAGATGAGATTTGTCAGCGGTCATAACGTTTGATAACACAATGTGTTATCAAATCTGCTTTCAAAGTAGTCACAGATGTGATAAAATGATACCAGCTTCTCAATGTTACTCAACTGCATTATGCCTTCTAAGCCATGTACTTCCTTTCATAAGAGTACTTGAGATTTGTTCACAGGTTGTTCAAAAATAGGATTTTTTTCACTATCAAATATTTACCGCAGGGCTGACATTCTTTGTATACAGCTAATACATATAGCCTAATAGAGCATATGAGCACAAACTGTACAAATTATGCAATTCCCTAATGCCGCGTACACACGGTCGGACTTTTCGTCTACAAAAGTCCAACGGACGCTGACGGACTAAAGCTGGCTGGTAATCCGATCGTGTGTGGGCTTCTCCGGACTTTCAACATACTTTTTTAGCCTCAAATCCGACGTACTTTAGATTTGAAACATGCTTCAAATCTTTACTTCGTAACTACGACGGACCCCGAAATCCGCTCGTCTGTGTGCTAGTCCGACGGACAAAAAGCCACGCTAGGGCACCTATTGGCTACTGGCTATGAACTTCCTTATTTTAGTCCGGTGTACGTCATCACGTAAGAATTCGATGGACTTTTGTGTGATCGTGTGTAGGCAAGTCTGTTCGTTAGAAAGTCCGCCGCAAGTCCGTCGAAAGTCCGCCGAAAGTCTGCCGGAAGTCTGTCGGACAGGCTGTCTGACTTTTGTAGACGAAAAGTCCGACCGTGTGTACGCGGCATTAGCTTTGGCTTATTCTTGCAAAGTACTATAATTATTTCACACTGATTTTGTTTAAACAATATGGAGCTACAACCATTAGCTCTCTCAAATGAACTAACTTTCCAGTCAGGCAATGGCTTACTTTAAGGCTTTCTATTCATTCCTTAAAGCTACTGCGCAAATGGACACGCTGTAGTTTCCTTTTTGTCTATGACACATAATTTCTTTCCATCACACAGCTGGGGTATGAAAAATAACCAATATTTATGCCTTTATTTAGCACTGACTCAGGTGGTATGAGAACCATTACATCCAAACCACCCATCAGGAGGTAAATGTAACAGAGTGTATTAATGCGGAGTTCTCTGCTCAGTTGGTAAGAAAAAAATCTATTAAAATCAAGATCTTTTGTGGCA
Organism: Lithobates septentrionalis; assembly: GCA_037952835.1. NCBI lineage: Eukaryota > Metazoa > Chordata > Amphibia > Anura > Ranidae > Lithobates > Lithobates septentrionalis. Next base: position 530,504 of record JBBDGP010000994.1, read on the forward strand.
TGCTATAGGGATGAAAAGCTCTCAAGTGAAATTAACGAGCAGCCCAAAATGGTAACCCCCATCACAAACTTGTTAAAGGCATTGAAGGATGTTGTGTGACATGTTTATGGCAAGAACATGAAGAGACTGAGAGAAACTATCAGCAATGAATTAACAGAAAAGTCAAACATATGCAATTTTCTGTAGGCAAGCTCACTCCGATTTATTCAATGTTGTTTTTTATTCTTTATTTCTGTGGCTTAGTTACACTAGAACAATTGCAGTCCAGATACTAATTAACAAGCATCAATTCAGGGCTACTCACCCATATCCGTATGCCTTTTAAACTAGTATAAACTCTAGTGAAGTAAAAAGCCTCCACGAGGTGCTGGAACGTTGATGTGAGTTCATTCAAAGTAGTAAGAGGGCTAAAACATTCGGAGAGCTCACTGGCTCAGGTTAGGCTTCTCACGACAGACAAGGCTACCCTTCAGTTGGTACCCCAGCAGGTTACCAAAAAAAAAAAAACATGCATTATTGGAAGGAGCACCAGACCAAAGTATAAAAGAGTCCAAATTCATGTATTAACTAAAAGAACAGCAAATGTGTTTCTGGGGTCTGAAAAATGTCCCCCTTCATTAGGGTTTCAGTTAAAATAAGAACATTGAATAAACTCAAAAAAAAAGCTTTAATGTGTGATTCTGTGTAGGGAAGCTAATTGCTGGATCGTGGGATTAGCAATCAGGATCTTGATTTTTTTTTTAGACCTATTTTATTTATTTTTTAATATATGGGCTCCACTCCATAGAAACCATGGTCACCATGTACTGCACTGATTATGCCCAAAAAGTCAGAGACAGCTATATGCAGTTTGGAATAAATGGCTCCAAAATATTAGGTCATGCACTATACACCAGTGGCGATTGGGGTGTAAAGGAATGATCTTCATGGCTCCGTCTACTGTCCTAAAATGAGGAATACTACTCCTATTGTTGGAATATGTGATGGAATAAGACACCTAAAAACCTTTTTGCATATATACAATTTATGGTTGAATCCCCATGGCCGATACGGATATGAACAACATAGACTTACCATAAGACTTACAACATGAAATGGACCTGAAGTGTGCCCTGGTCTGATGGACGGTATACCAAAATAAGGGGGCATACCCAAGATTAGAAATTAATATTTTGTGAAGAGAAATTAATTTGAGAAATGCCCTGAAAAGGGGATGGGAGGGTGGGTATCGCACACAGGAAACCGACAAAGACCACAGGCAAGCGGGCTGGTTAAATACCCCCCGGGCTCCTCCCATAAATTCAGGCCACCATACTGGCCTTTTTACTTATGGTTGAAGCCCTATGGCTGATATGGATATGAACAACATAGACTTACCATAAGACTTACCACATGAAATGGACCTGAAGTGTGCCCTGGTCTGATGGATAGTATACCAAAATAAGCGGGGAAAAACATTCAGGTAGGGGTGTCGTTTTTTTATTAGTTTTAGTTTTATTCATTGAGCAAGTTTGGTGAACGCCTGTGCCATCTCCACCTGAGGATTGGGGATGTACCGGGCGAAGCAGGCAGACTTCCACCTGCCTAGTCTCTTAATGACATGATCTGGGACCCCATGGCATGATGCGGCCGAGGCTGCTCCAATACGGAAAGAGTGACCGGAGTACTGGCTGGGGTTGAGGTGTAGGCTGCGAAGAAGAATCCTCACGTGTTTGACGAACTGGCAGGCACTCAAGGGTTTGATCGGAAAAGGTAGTAGAGGACTAGAGTTTGACTGTTCGGGTAGGAGTGACCATAGACGATCGAGTATGGTAACTGGACACCAGACATTGTTTGTTCTATAGAGGTGGATGTCTACCCGGCAGCCTGACTGCTGGGTTTTAGATACTACAAGGTGGAGGATGAAATGGTCTTGGTAGCGAGCTAGGTGACGTCTACACAGAGTAAAAGAATGTAAAATAAATTTAGCGCAGTGGTTATAAGTACAGATAGAATATAAAACTGCTGCCTCTACAGGTACAATTCCACCTGAGTGGAGTGTACTGAAATGAATATAAAACAAATGTAGGTATGGCGCTGTTCTGGTGAAACGAGTATTTATTAATAGAACCACTGTGTTACATCATATATAGTCTCCAAAACTAGATGTAGAAAGTTGGAGAGTGTAGAAAGTGTATATTATAAATTAGCAGCAGATGCCTTGAACCTTGTGTATATACACATTTAGCAGGGTGTGGTGCTATGAATTAATGGTGTCCATTAGTGGTTAAACTAAATCAAAAGGAGAAGTGTGTGAATAAATAAAGAAAAAATGTGTGTTACAACCTCTGGCAGCTAGTTAACAGTGGATATTAAAAGTGTATCTGAATTATGTTACAGCTTCTGGCTGCTGCTTAGCAGTGGAGTTTCAGTAGCCAGCAGGAGTGCTCCAGCATACTTTATTATCAATAATATAGCTGATTACAAAATTGCGTCCTATATGTGTATTACACCCTGTGAATATAAACCAAAAGATTAAATGTATGCTATCCCCCAAATTTTTGATTGGGTTATAGTGGATAAATTTGATCAATTTAATGTCACATACTATGAAATTAATATAAATGAATAATCCTTAATAAAAATGCTTAGTGTTCAGGATATATACTTAGCCACACAATAAGCTAATTAACAAAGTGAATAATCAATAGAAAAAAACAGTGCTTGCTGAAAAAACAATATTGTTTTTGAAAGTCTTCTTATCTAACATATCTTATCTTATCTTGTGCTCAGAAAAAACAGTCCTTCTTAAAAGACAATATTGTTTAAAAGGTCTTCTTATTCAAGTGCTGGCTTGGTGATAGTGCTTCCTAATCGTGCTCCTAATGTGCATACACTCACCGAATAGCCTCACCCCTGCAGGGGTATTGCACGGTCACAGTATCTGCCACTGTGTAGCAACCCTTGGCAGCTCTGGTCTGTGCTTTTAATGTTGTTTAGCAACTTTGAAATGCAATTTTTGCAATAACCAGTCTTGATGGAGCACCAGGTGGATGTGCCCTAAGTGTAATATGATAAGCAGGTTCAAGGCATCTGCTGTTAATTTATAATATGCACTTTCTACACTCTCCAACTTTCTACATTTAGTTTGGGAGACTGTATAGGATGTAACACAGTGGTTCTATTATTAAATACTCGTTTCACCAGAACGACGTCTACACAGAACTTTGCCGGCAGGGTCGCTGCGGGTAAACTCGCTAGGCCGCAAGAACCCGTAGTAGGCTAGGTAGATGGCCACTTGTATGACCAGGCTGGGGAGAAGACCAAATGGAGAACTAGCAAGGATAGTAGATATATCCCTGAAGATGGCACTTGTTATAGGGAGACGTTTGGCACTAATTATAGGTTGCTGTTTCTGGATGCCGCGTAGGATGGCTAGGATCGCATGGGATGCGAATAAAGATGGTTTCGTGGGATCTCGTAAAGCCAGAAAGTGTTGGATGCTGGCTAAATATAGTCGGATAGTGTTATGGGATAGGGCCAACTGATTATGGCAATATGAGATAAAAGCCAGTATGTGCTTGGCGTCTGTTGTCGTTTCCACGGAGCAGGATGCTAGGAATTTGTTGAATACGTTCCAATCTGTATGGTAAGCTTTGAGCATGTTGTGGGACAGAGACTGGCTGATGAGCTGGATCGCGCCGTGCAGATGCTGTTCTAGTCCAGAGTCAGCTGAGACCAAGCAGGGATAAGGGCTGACACTGGATCGGCTCCGGGAATCTGCTTAAAAAATGAAAGTGTAATTAAAGCGGGACAGTGCGTCTGCTGCGAGATTGCATTTGCCTGGAATGAATGTACAGTGGACATTAAACTGGTGCTGTAGAGATAGTTGTACCAGCCATCGTAGGAAGAACATAACCGAGAGCGACTTGGACCTGCCTTTATTAATAATATCGGCTGTGGCCTGGTTGTTGGTGGTGAAGGCCACGGTTTGTCCTGTCCAGATATGACCCCAGAGCTGGACGGTTGCAACGAACGGGTAAAGCTCGAACAGGGAGAAAGTCTGGGTAAACCCGGGGATTAAGAGTATCTTTGGAGGCCAGGGTTCTGCAAACCAATGGTGGCCAAAAATTGCAGCGAAGCCTGTGGAGGCCGCAGCAACTGTCACTACCTGTGGTGATAGGGGCGATATTGATGGTATAAACATCGATATACCATTCCACGTAGTAAGGAACTCCTCCCACATTGATAGGTCCACTACTGCCGCGGTGTCCAAGTTAAGGATCTGATCGGGGTCCTGTGCCTGGGAGAGGAAGGTCAGGAGGCGTGACACAAAAGATCAACCCTGTGGAATGATCTGCATTGCGAAATTGAGCATTCCCAAGAGAGATTGAAGCTGCTTCTTAGTACATACCCTTGTATGGGTGAAGTCTTGGAGAACTGACCTGATGTGGGTCAGTTTTTCGAGGGGGAGGCTGGCCTGCATTAAGCAAGTGTCTAGGTTGACTCCGAGGAAAGTGAAGGAGTGTGCTGGTCCGTCTACCTTTTGTTCCGCAATGAGGACATTGAAGTTCCCAAAGATGACTCTCAATTTATCAAGGTCTCCTGGGGGCACATCAGGCTGTTCAATTAACAAGAAGTCGCCCAGGTAATGGATGACTTATTGACACTGAGCTTGATGCAACAGTATCCAGGTGAGGGACTGTGCAAAAGTGTCGAAGAGCTAGGGGCTATTCTTAGAGCCAAAGGTCAGTTTGGTAGCAAAGTAGTAGGCCTCGTTCCACTTAATGCCGTGCCAGCACCAGAGGGATGAGTGGATAGGCAGAAGCTTAAAAGCATCCGAAATGTCAGCCTTGGAGAGCTAGGCACCTGTGCCTGCTTTGATAATGGCCTGATTTGACATGTCTATGGAAGCATACTTCAGGGAGAACTCCTCCGAGGGAATTAGTGAATTCAGGCTGGGAATATGGGAAAAATGAGGCTCAGACAGGTCGTACACCAAACGGACTTTATTCGAGAACTTGCCCTTGACAAGCCCAATAGGGCTAACTCTCCAGGTGTTGAAAGGGGGCTGAGTGAAGGGGCCTATGATGATGCCTCACTCCAGTTCAGCCTGTAACAGCTGGTGTATGGCCTGCTCATCGGTGGCCGCTGAGCAGAGGTTCCTGCATTCATAAGTTGAGTGAGGCAGAGAGATGAGGCCGGTAGGAAACCCTGGTGTAAATTCTTGGATAAGGAAGGTGGCCAGAGAGGGAGTGGGGTGTGAGGTGAGGTAGAGCCCCAGGCATAGAACATTTACTCGGCCTAGTCATGACTTTTTCTGCTGCTCCTCCCATAAATTCAGGCCACCATACTGGCCTTCTTACATATACAGTATCTCACAAAAGCGAATACACCCCTTATATTTTTGTAAATATTTTATTATATATTTTCATGTGTCAACACTGAAGAAATGTCACTTTGCTAAAATGTAAAGTAGGGAGTGTACAGCTTGTATACCAGTGTAAATTTGCTGTCCCCTCAAAATAACTCAACACACAGCCAATAATGTCTAAACCGCTGGCCAGAAAAGTGAGTACACCCCTAAGTGAAAAGGTCCAGATTGGGCCCAATTAGCCATTTTCCCTCTGCAGTGTTATGTGACTTGTTAGTGTTACAAGGTCTCAGGTGTGAATGGGGAGCAGGTGTGTTAAATTTGGTGTTATTGCTCTCACTCTCTCATACTGGTCACTGGAAGTTCAACAAGGCAAGAACTCTCTGAAAAAAGAATTGTTGCTCTACATGCCAGATAGCAACCAATTGTGCTGCAAGTTTGAAAATGACTTGCTAAGCTGTTGCCAGACTTGCCAGGCTTCACAAGTTTGCTGCACAATTGCAGCAAGTCTGCATTGCATGACTCCAGATCAACTTTCTTTACAAATCTGCTGCAAGTTCTGGTTCAGTTCTGTTGTGCAATAGTCATCCCACCACAGGGGTCACTGTGGCTAAATTTTCATGCTGTAGACTTGTAGAGCTCTTGCTGTAGACTTACCACTGCAACTTTGCTCTTGCTAGATGCTTGCCACACAAATTTGCTACAAATTGGAAAAGTGTCAACTAGAACTTGTGCTTCAAGTGCTCTGCAAGTCTACAACTTCCCAGTAAAAATGTGCAGGAATTTAACAGACTTACAATTCAACACTGCCACAAATTTGTGGCAAGTTAACCTTGCTATCTAGGATGTCAGAAATGTATTCATGCAGGCTTGTGAAGATACTGAAAGGTCCATTTTAACAATGACAGGCACCCATGTCTCTCATATCAAAGTTTACGTTAACCACTTGCCGACCGCTGTGCACTGATATACATTGGCACAATGGCAGCGGCGGGAAAATGGGCATACCTGTACATCCCCTAATTGGCGGGGCTAGCGGGCGCACGCGCTGCCACATACAGTGTGACCATGCCCATGGGACCCGCAAACTTGATGTCCACCGGTGTCCTGGCAATTGTGTCACGGAGCTGCAGAACAGGGAAGTGCCCTATGTAAACAAAGTATTTCCCCATTCTGACTTGTGACATGACAGAGATCACTGCTCCCTGTCATCCGGAGCAGTATTCGCTGTCATGTGAGTGGAAGCCCATCCCCCCACAGTTATAATCACTCCCTAGGACACACTTAACCCCTTCATCGCCCCCTAGTGTTTAACCCCTTCCCTGCCAGTGTCATTTACACAGTAATCAGTGCATTTTTAGAGCACTGATCGCTGTATAAATGGCAATGGTCCCAAAATAGTGTCAAAAGTGTCAGATGTGTGCACCATAATGTTGCAGTCATGATAAAAATCACAGATCGCCGCCATTACTAATAAAAAAGAAAAAAATGCCATGAAACTATCCCCTATTTTGTAGACGCTATAACTTTTGCACAAACCAATCAATATACGCTTATTGTGATTTTTTTTTACCAAAAATATGTAAAAGAATACATTTCAGGCTAAACTGAGGAAAACATTTTTTTATATATATATTTTTAGGGGATATTTATTATAGCAAAAAGTAAAAAAAAAATATTGCTTTTTTTCAAACTTCGCTCTTTTTATGTTTATAGCGCAAAAAATAAAAATCGCAGAGGTGATCAAATACCACCAAAAGAAAACTCTATTTGTTTGAAAAAAAGGTGTCAATTTTGTTTGGAAGCAACGTCACACTTGCAATTGTCAGTTAAAGCGACGCAGTGCCGAATGGCAAAAAGTGCTCTGGTCAGGAAGGGGGTAAAATCTTCCGGGGCTGAACCGGTTAAACTGATAAAACGTCAAATCAGATTGTTTGTTCTGAATGACTTTATTTTACCCTTAACCACCCAGATAGTAAGCAATTGTGCTGCAAGTTTGAAAATGACTTGCCAAGCTATTGCTAGACCTGCCAGGCTTCACATGTTGGTTGCACAATTGCAGAAAGTCCGCATTGTATAACTACAGATTAACTTTCTTTGCAAACATTCTGTAAATTTGCTACAAGTTCTGGTTCAGTTATGTTGTGCAATAGTCATCCCACCACAGGGGTCGCTGTGGCTGAATTATCATGCTGTAGACTTACAGAGCTTTTGCTGTAGACTCACCACTGCAACTTTGCCCCTGCTGGAAACTTGCCACGCAAATTTGCTACAAATTGGAAGTGTCAACTAGAACTTGTGCTTCAAGCAGTGGTGGCCCGTCCATAGGGGATGCCCGGGAGCTGCCCCCCCACAGGGAGTCACAGAAAGAAAAACAAACATGGCCCTTTAATAAAAAAGAAAAAAAAAAGTCCTTAGGTGCACTGTGTTCGGACGCAGACACAGTGCACTATGGGAAGCGCCACGTCTATGCAATCACGAGATTGTAGATGAGGAGCTTCATAGGCAGGGTTTGGAACTGCTTTGTGGCACAGTCCATCACGCCAAACAGCTTCCGCCCGTAGTGTATCACTATGGCCGGTTGCTTTGTTTTCAGTGTGAGAAAAACGTCACTTCCAGCAGGCTACAAAAAGTTGGCCACTCTCGGGAGGATTAATCCCCTTGTGTTCAGTGGAGAGAGGAGGCCCCTCCCCTCTCTACTGAACACACAGAGAAAGCTGGGAACTAGCTGCCGCTGAAGGGGGCATAGACAGATGCAGCATGAACGAGGGCTGTGCTGCAGGGGGAGACCGTGAGAAGGACTCTGCTCTGCTGAAGGGGACACAGATGTAAGGAGGACTCTGCTGATGGGGACACAGATGTAAGGAAGGGCTCCGCTGATGGGGACAGAGATGTAAGGAGGACTCTGCTGATGGGTCACAGATGTAAGGAGGACTCTGCTGATAGGGACACAGATGTAAGGAGGACTCCGCTGATGGGGACACAGATGTAAGGAGGGGCTCTGCTGATGGGGACACAGATGTAAGGAGGACTCCGCTGATGGAGACACATATGTAAGGAGGGGCTCCGCTGATGGGGAGCCAGATGTAAGGAGGACTCTGCTGATGGGAACACAGATGCAAGGAGGGACTCCGCTGATGGGAACACAGATGTAAGGAGGAGCTCCGCTGATGGGGACACATATAAGGAGGATCTTCGCTGATGGGGACACAGATGTAAGGAGGGGCTTCGCTGATGGGGGCACAGATGTAAGGAGGACTCAGTTGATGGGGACACAGATGTAAGGAGGGGCTTCGCTGATGGGGAGACACATGTAAGGAGGACTCTGCTCATGGGACACAGATGTAAGGAGGTCTCTGCTGATGGGGACACAGATGTACTAGGGCTCCACTGATGGGGACATAGATTTAAGGAGGGGCTTCGCTGATGGGGACACAGATGTAAGGAGGACTCAGTTGATGGGGACACAGATGTAAGGAGTGGCTTCGCTGATGGGGAGACAGATGTAAGGAGGACTCTGCTGATGTGGACATAGATATAAGGAGGGGCTCCGCTGATGGGGACACAGATGTAAGAAGGACTCTGCTGATGGGGACACAGATGTAAGGAGGACTCTGCTGATGGGGACACAGATGTAAGGAGGGACTCCGCTGATGGGGACACAGATGTAAGGAGGGACTCCGCTGATGGGAACACAGATGTAAGGAGGGACTCCGCTGATGGGAACACAGATGTAAGTAGGGGCTCCGCTGATGGGGACACAGATGTAAGGAGGGACTCCGCTGATGGGAACACAGATGTAAGGAGGGGCTCCGCTGATGGGGACACAGATGTAAGGAGGGACTCCGCTGATAGGGACACAGATGTAAGGAGGGGCTCCACTGATGGGGACACATATATAAGGAGGACTCTGCTGATGGGGACACAGGTGTAAAGAGGGGCTCTGCTGATGGGTACATAGATGTGAGGAGGGGCTCCACTGATGGGGACACAGATGTAAGGAGGACTCAGCTGATGGGAACACAGATGTAAGGAGGGGCTTCACTGATGGGGAGACAGATGTAGGGAGGACTCTGCTGATGGGGACACAGATGTAAGGAGGACTCTGCTGATGGGAACACAGATGCAAGGAGGGACTCCGCTGATGTTGACACAGATGTAAGGAGGGGCTCCGCTGATGGGGACACAGATGTAAGAAGGACTCTGCTGATGGGGACACAGATGTAAGGAGGACTCTGCTGATGGGGACACAGATGTAAGGAGGGACTCCGCTGATGGGGACACAGATGTAAGGAGGGACACCGCTGATGGGAACACAGATGTAAGGAGGGACTCCGCTGATGGGAACACAGATGTAAGTAGGGGCTCTGCTGATGGGGACACAGATGTAAGGAGGGACTCCGCTGATGGGAACACAGATGTAAGGAGGGGCTCCGCTGATGGGGACACAGATGTAAGGAGGGACTCCGCTGATAGGGACACAGATGAAAGGAGGGGCTCCACTGATGGGGACACATATATAAGGAGGACTCTGCTGATGGGGACACAGGTGTAAAGAGGGGCTCTGCTGATGGGTACATAGATGTGAGGAGGGGCTCCACTGATGGGGACACAGATGTAAGGAGGACTCAGCTGATGGGAACACAGATGTAAGGAGGGGCTTCACTGATGGGGAGACAGATGTAGGGAGGACTCTGCTGATGGGGACACAGATGTAAGGAGGACTCTGCTGATGGGAACACAGATGCAAGGAGGGACTCCGCTGATGTTGACACAGATGTAAGGAGGGGCTCCGCTGATGGGGACACAGATGTAAGGAGGGGCTTTGCTGATGGGGACACAGATGTAAGGAGGACTCAGCTGATGGGGACACAGATGTAAGGAGGGGCTTCGCTAATGGGGAGACAGATGTAAGGAGGACTCTGTTGATGGGACACAGATGTAAGGAGGACGCTGCTGATGGGGACACAGATGTAAGGAGGGCTCTGCTGATGGGGACATAGATGTAAAGAGGGGCTCCGCTGATGGGGACATAGATGTGAGGAGGGGCTTTGCTGATGGAGACATAGATCTAAGGAGGACTCAGCTGATGGGGACACAGATGTAAGGATGGGCTTCACTGATGGTGAGACAGATGTAAGGAGGACTCTGCTGATGGGGACACAGATGTAAGGAGGGACTCCGCTGATGGGGACACAAATGTAAGGAGGGGCTCCGCTGATGGGAAAACTGATGTAAGGAGGGACTCCGCTGAGGGGGACACAGATGTAAGGAGGGACTTCACTGATGGGGAGACAGATGTAAGGAGGGGCTTCGCTGATGGGGAGACACATGTAAGGAGGACTCTGCTCATGGGACACAGATGTAAGGAGGTCTCTGCTGATGGGGACACAGTGTTAAAATAAGAACATTGAATAAACTCAAAAAAAAAGCTTTAATGTGTGATTCTGTGTAGGGAAGCTAATTGCTGGATCGTGGGATTAGCAATCAGGATCTTGATTTTTTTTTTAGACCTATTTTATTTATTTTTTAATATATGGGCTCCACTCCATAGAAACCATGGTCACCATGTACTGCACTGATTATGCCCAAAAAGTCAGAGACAGCTACACTACCGTTCAAAAGTTTGGGGTCACATTGAAATGTCCTTATTTTTGAAGGAAAAGCACTGTACTTTTAAATGAAGCTAACTTTAAACTAGTCCTAACTTTAAACAAATATACTCTATACATTGCTAATGTGGTAAATGACTATTCTAACTGCAAATGTCTAGTTTTTGGTGCAATATCTACATAGGTGTATAGAGGCCCATTTCCAGCAACTATCACTCCAGTGTTCTAATGGTACAATGTGTTTGCTCATTGGCTCAGAAGGCTAATTGATGATTAGAAAACCCTTGTGCAATCATGTTCACACATCTAAAAACAGTCTAGCTCCTTCCAGAAGCTACAAAACTGACCTTCCTGTGAGCAGATTGAGTTTCTGGAGCATCACATTTGTGGGGTCAATTAAACGCTCAAAATGGCCAGAAAAAGAGAACTTTCATCTGAAACTCGACAGTCTATTCTTGTTCTTAGAAATGAAGGCTATTCCATGCGAGAAATTGCAAAGAAATTGAAGATTTCCTACAACGGTGTGTACTACTCCCTTCAGAGGACAGCACAAACAGGCTCTAACCAGAGTAGAAAAAGAAGTGGGAGGCCGCGTTGCACAACTAAGCAAGAAGATAAGCACATTAGAGTCTCTAGTTTGAGAAACAGACGTCTCACAGGTCCCCAACTGGCATCTTCATTAAATAGTACCCGCAAAACACCAGTGTCAACATCTACAGTGAAGAGGCGGCTGCGGGATTTTGGGCTTCAGGGCAGAGTGGCAAAGAAAAAGCCATATCTGAGACTGGCCAATAAAAGAAAAAGATTAAGATGGGCAAAAGAACACAGACATTGGACAGAGGAAGACTGGAAAAAAGTGTTGTGGACGGATGAATCCAAGTTTGAGGTGTTTGGATCACAAAGAAGAACGTTTGTGAGACGCAGAACAAATGAAAAGATGCTGGAAGAATGCCTGACGCCATCTGTTAAGCATGGTGGAGGTAATGTGATGGTCTGGGGTTGCTTTGGTGCTGGTAAGGTGGGAGCTTTGTACAGGGTAAAAGGGATTCTGAATAAGGAAGGCTATCACTCCATTTTGCAACGCCATGCCATACCCAGTGGACAGCGCTTGATTGGAGCCAATTTCATCCTACAACAGGACAATGACCCTAAACACACCTCCAAATTGTGCAAGAACTATTTACAGCAGAAGCAGGCAGCTGGTATTCTATCGGTAATGGAGTGGCCAGCACAGTCACCAGATCTGAACCCCATTGAGCTGTTGTGGGAGCAGCTTGACCGTATGGTACGCCAGAAGTGCCCATCCAACCAATCCAACTTGTGGGAGCTGCTTCTAGAAGCGTGGGGTGCAATTTCTCCAGCTTACCTCAATAAATTAACAGCTAGAATGCCAAAGGTGTGCAATGCTGTAATTGCTGCAAAAGGAGGATTCTTTGATGAAAGCAAAGTTTGATGTAAAAACAATGTTATTTCAAATACAAATCATTATTTCTAACCTTGTCAATGTCTTGACTCTATTTTCTATTCATTTCACAACGTATGGTGGTGAATAAGTGTGACTTTTCATGGAAAACACAAAATTGTTTGGGTGACCCCAAACTTTTGAACGGTAGTGTATATGCAGTTTGGAATAAATGGCTCCAAAATATTAGGTCATGCACTATACACCAGTGGCGATTGGGGTGTAAAGGAATGATCTTCATGGCTCCGTCTACTGTCCTAAAATGAGGAATACTACTCCTATTGTTGGAATATGTGATGGAATAAGACACCTAAAAACCTTTTTGCATATATACAATTTATGGTTGAATCCCCATGGCTGATACGGATATGAACAACATAGACTTACCATAAGACTTACAACATGAAATGGACCTGAAGTGTGCCCTGGTCTGATGGACGGTATACCAAAATAAGGGGGCATACCCAAGATTAGAAATTAATATTTTGTGAAGAGAAATTAATTTGAGAAATGCCCTGAAAAGGGGATGGGAGGGTGGGTATCGCACACAGGAAACCGACAAAGACCACAGGCAAGCGGGCTGGTTAAATACCCCCCGGGCTCCTCCCATAAATTCAGGCCACCATACTGGCCTTTTTACTTATGGTTGAAGCCCTATGGCTGATATGGATATGAACAACATAGACTTACCATAAGACTTACCACATGAAATGGACCTGAAGTGTGCCCTGGTCTGATGGATAGTATACCAAAATAAGCGGGGAAAAACATTCAGGTAGGGGTGTCGTTTTTTTATTAGTTTTAGTTTTATTCATTGAGCAAGTTTGGTGAACGCCTGTGCCATCTCCACCTGAGGATTGGGGATGTACCGGGCGAAGCAGGCAGACTTCCACCTGCCTAGTCTCTTAATGACATGATCTGGGACCCCATGGCATGATGCGGCCGAGGCTGCTCCAATACGGAAAGAGTGACCGGAGTACTGGCTGGGGTTGAGGTGTAGGCTGCGAAGAAGAATCCTCACGTGTTTGACGAACTGGCAGGCACTCAAGGGTTTGATCGGAAAAGGTAGTAGAGGACTAGAGTTTGACTGTTCGGGTAGGAGTGACCATAGACGATCGAGTATGGTAACTGGACACCAGACATTGTTTGTTCTATAGAGGTGGATGTCTACCCGGCAGCCTGACTGCTGGGTTTTAGATACTACAAGGTGGAGGATGAAATGGTCTTGGTAGCGAGCTAGGTGACGTCTACACAGAGTAAAAGAATGTAAAATAAATTTAGCGCAGTGGTTATAAGTACAGATAGAATATAAAACTGCTGCCTCTACAGGTACAATTCCACCTGAGTGGAGTGTACTGAAATGAATATAAAACAAATGTAGGTATGGCGCTGTTCTGGTGAAACGAGTATTTATTAATAGAACCACTGTGTTACATCATATATAGTCTCCAAAACTAGATGTAGAAAGTTGGAGAGTGTAGAAAGTGTATATTATAAATTAGCAGCAGATGCCTTGAACCTTGTGTATATACACATTTAGCAGGGTGTGGTGCTATGAATTAATGGTGTCCATTAGTGGTTAAACTAAATCAAAAGGAGAAGTGTGTGAATAAATAAAGAAAAAATGTGTGTTACAACCTCTGGCAGCTAGTTAACAGTGGATATTAAAAGTGTATCTGAATTATGTTACAGCTTCTGGCTGCTGCTTAGCAGTGGAGTTTCAGTAGCCAGCAGGAGTGCTCCAGCATACTTTATTATCAATAATATAGCTGATTACAAAATTGCGTCCTATATGTGTATTACACCCTGTGAATATAAACCAAAAGATTAAATGTATGCTATCCCCCAAATTTTTGATTGGGTTATAGTGGATAAATTTGATCAATTTAATGTCACATACTATGAAATTAATATAAATGAATAATCCTTAATAAAAATGCTTAGTGTTCAGGATATATACTTAGCCACACAATAAGCTAATTAACAAAGTGAATAATCAATAGAAAAAAACAGTGCTTGCTGAAAAAACAATATTGTTTTTGAAAGTCTTCTTATCTAACATATCTTATCTTATCTTGTGCTCAGAAAAAACAGTCCTTCTTAAAAGACAATATTGTTTAAAAGGTCTTCTTATTCAAGTGCTGGCTTGGTGATAGTGCTTCCTAATCGTGCTCCTAATGTGCATACACTCACCGAATAGCCTCACCCCTGCAGGGGTATTGCACGGTCACAGTATCTGCCACTGTGTAGCAACCCTTGGCAGCTCTGGTCTGTGCTTTTAATGTTGTTTAGCAACTTTGAAATGCAATTTTTGCAATAACCAGTCTTGATGGAGCACCAGGTGGATGTGCCCTAAGTGTAATATGATAAGCAGGTTCAAGGCATCTGCTGTTAATTTATAATATGCACTTTCTACACTCTCCAACTTTCTACATTTAGTTTGGGAGACTGTATAGGATGTAACACAGTGGTTCTATTATTAAATACTCGTTTCACCAGAACGACGTCTACACAGAACTTTGCCGGCAGGGTCGCTGCGGGTAAACTCGCTAGGCCGCAAGAACCCGTAGTAGGCTAGGTAGATGGCCACTTGTATGACCAGGCTGGGGAGAAGACCAAATGGAGAACTAGCAAGGATAGTAGATATATCCCTGAAGATGGCACTTGTTATAGGGAGACGTTTGGCACTAATTATAGGTTGCTGTTTCTGGATGCCGCGTAGGATGGCTAGGATCGCATGGGATGCGAATAAAGATGGTTTCGTGGGATCTCGTAAAGCCAGAAAGTGTTGGATGCTGGCTAAATATAGTCGGATAGTGTTATGGGATAGGGCCAACTGATTATGGCAATATGAGATAAAAGCCAGTATGTGCTTGGCGTCTGTTGTCGTTTCCACGGAGCAGGATGCTAGGAATTTGTTGAATACGTTCCAATCTGTATGGTAAGCTTTGAGCATGTTGTGGGACAGAGACTGGCTGATGAGCTGGATCGCGCCTTGCAGATGCTGTTCTAGTCCAGAGTCAGCTGAGACCAAGCAGGGATAAGGGCTGACACTGGATCGGCTCCGGGAATCTGCTTAAAAAATGAAAGTGTAATTAAAGCGGGACAGTGCGTCTGCTGCGAGATTGCATTTGCCCGGAATGAATGTACAGTGGACATTAAACTGGTGCTGTAGAGATAGTTGTACCAGCCATCGTAGGAAGAACATAACCGAGAGCGACTTGGACCTGCCTTTATTAATAATATCGGCTGTGGCCTGGTTGTTGGTGGTGAAGGCCACGGTTTGTCCTGTCCAGATATGACCCCAGAGCTGGACGGTTGCAACGAACGGGTAAAGCTCGAACAGGGAGAAAGTCTGGGTAAACCCGGGGATTAAGAGTATCTTTGGAGGCCAGGGTTCTGCAAACCAATGGTGGCCAAAAATTGCAGCGAAGCCTGTGGAGGCCGCAGCAACTGTCACTACCTGTGGTGATAGGGGCGATATTGATGGTATAAACATCGATATACCATTCCACGTAGTAAGGAACTCCTCCCACATTGATAGGTCCACTACTGCCGCGGTGTCCAAGTTAAGGATCTGATCGGGGTCCTGTGCCTGGGAGAGGAAGGTCAGGAGGCGTGACACAAAAGATCAACCCTGTGGAATGATCTGCATTGCGAAATTGAGCATTCCCAAGAGAGATTGAAGCTGCTTCTTAGTACATACCCTTGTATGGGTGAAGTCTTGGAGAACTGACCTGATGTGGGTCAGTTTTTCGAGGGGGAGGCTGGCCTGCATTAAGCAAGTGTCTAGGTTGACTCCGAGGAAAGTGAAGGAGTGTGCTGGTCCGTCTACCTTTTGTTCCGCAATGAGGACATTGAAGTTCCCAAAGATGACTCTCAATTTATCAAGGTCTCCTGGGGGCACATCAGGCTGTTCAATTAACAAGAAGTCGCCCAGGTAATGGATGACTTATTGACACTGAGCTTGATGCAACAGTATCCAGGTGAGGGACTGTGCAAAAGTGTCGAAGAGCTAGGGGCTATTCTTAGAGCCAAAGGTCAGTTTGGTAGCAAAGTAGTAGGCCTCGTTCCACTTAATGCCGTGCCAGCACCAGAGGGATGAGTGGATAGGCAGAAGCTTAAAAGCATCCGAAATGTCAGCCTTGGAGAGCTAGGCACCTGTGCCTGCTTTGATAATGGCCTGATTTCCCTCCGAGGGAATTAGTGAATTCAGGCTGGGAATATGGGAAAAATGAGGCTCAGACAGGTCGTACACCAAACGGACTTTATTCGAGAACTTGCCCTTGACAAGCCCAATAGGGCTAACTCTCCAGGTGTTGAAAGGGGGCTGAGTGAAGGGGCCTATGATGATGCCTCACTCCAGTTCAGCCTGTAACAGCTGGTGTATGGCCTGCTCATCGGTGGCCGCTGAGCAGAGGTTCCTGCATTCATAAGTTGAGTGAGGCAGAGAGATGAGGCCGGTAGGAAACCCTGGTGTAAATTCTTGGATAAGGAAGGTGGCCAGAGAGGGAGTGGGGTGTGAGGTGAGGTAGAGCCCCAGGCATAGAACATTTACTCGGCCTAGTCATGACTTTTTCTGCTGCTCCTCCCATAAATTCAGGCCACCATACTGGCCTTCTTACATATACAGTATCTCACAAAAGCGAATACACCCCTTATATTTTTGTAAATATTTTATTATATATTTTCATGTGTCAACACTGAAGAAATGTCACTTTGCTAAAATGTAAAGTAGGGAGTGTACAGCTTGTATACCAGTGTAAATTTGCTGTCCCCTCAAAATAACTCAACACACAGCCAATAATGTCTAAACCGCTGGCCAGAAAAGTGAGTACACCCCTAAGTGAAAAGGTCCAGATTGGGCCCAATTAGCCATTTTCCCTCTGCAGTGTTATGTGACTTGTTAGTGTTACAAGGTCTCAGGTGTGAATGGGGAGCAGGTGTGTTAAATTTGGTGTTATTGCTCTCACTCTCTCATACTGGTCACTGGAAGTTCAACAAGGCAAGAACTCTCTGAAAAAAGAATTGTTGCTCTACATGCCAGATAGCAACCAATTGTGCTGCAAGTTTGAAAATGACTTGCTAAGCTGTTGCCAGACTTGCCAGGCTTCACAAGTTTGCTGCACAATTGCAGCAAGTCTGCATTGCATGACTCCAGATCAACTTTCTTTACAAATCTGCTGCAAGTTCTGGTTCAGTTCTGTTGTGCAATAGTCATCCCACCACAGGGGTCACTGTGGCTAAATTTTCATGCTGTAGACTTGTAGAGCTCTTGCTGTAGACTTACCACTGCAACTTTGCTCTTGCTAGATGCTTGCCACACAAATTTGCTACAAATTGGAAAAGTGTCAACTAGAACTTGTGCTTCAAGTGCTCTGCAAGTCTACAACTTCCCAGTAAAAATGTGCAGGAATTTAACAGACTTACAATTCAACACTGCCACAAATTTGTGGCAAGTTAACCTTGCTATCTAGGATGTCAGAAATGTATTCATGCAGGCTTGTGAAGATACTGAAAGGTCCATTTTAACAATGACAGGCACCCATGTCTCTCATATCAAAGTTTACGTTAACCACTTGCCGACCGCTGTGCACTGATATACATTGGCACAATGGCAGCGGCGGGAAAATGGGCATACCTGTACATCCCCTAATTGGCGGGGCTAGCGGGCGCACGCGCTGCCACATACAGTGTGACCATGCCCATGGGACCCGCAAACTTGATGTCCACCGGTGTCCTGGCAATTGTGTCACGGAGCTGCAGAACAGGGAAGTGCCCTATGTAAACAAAGTATTTCCCCATTCTGACTTGTGACATGACAGAGATCACTGCTCCCTGTCATCCGGAGCAGTATTCGCTGTCATGTGAGTGGAAGCCCATCCCCCCACAGTTATAATCACTCCCTAGGACACACTTAACCCCTTCATCGCCCCCTAGTGTTTAACCCCTTCCCTGCCAGTGTCATTTACACAGTAATCAGTGCATTTTTAGAGCACTGATCGCTGTATAAATGGCAATGGTCCCAAAATAGTGTCAAAAGTGTCAGATGTGTGCACCATAATGTTGCAGTCATGATAAAAATCACAGATCGCCGCCATTACTAATAAAAAAGAAAAAAAATGCCATGAAACTATCCCCTATTTTGTAGACGCTATAACTTTTGCACAAACCAATCAATATACGCTTATTGTGATTTTTTTTTACCAAAAATATGTAAAAGAATACATTTCAGGCTAAACTGAGGAAAACATTTTTTTATATATATATTTTTAGGGGATATTTATTATAGCAAAAAGTAAAAAAAAAATATTGCTTTTTTTCAAACTTCGCTCTTTTTATGTTTATAGCGCAAAAAATAAAAATCGCAGAGGTGATCAAATACCACCAAAAGAAAACTCTATTTGTTTGAAAAAAAGGTGTCAATTTTGTTTGGAAGCAACGTCACACTTGCAATTGTCAGTTAAAGCGACGCAGTGCCGAATGGCAAAAAGTGCTCTGGTCAGGAAGGGGGTAAAATCTTCCGGGGCTGAACCGGTTAAACTGATAAAACGTCAAATCAGATTGTTTGTTCTGAATGACTTTATTTTACCCTTAACCACCCAGATAGTAAGCAATTGTGCTGCAAGTTTGAAAATGACTTGCCAAGCTATTGCTAGACCTGCCAGGCTTCACATGTTGGTTGCACAATTGCAGAAAGTCCGCATTGTATAACTACAGATTAACTTTCTTTGCAAACATTCTGTAAATTTGCTACAAGTTCTGGTTCAGTTATGTTGTGCAATAGTCATCCCACCACAGGGGTCGCTGTGGCTGAATTATCATGCTGTAGACTTACAGAGCTTTTGCTGTAGACTCACCACTGCAACTTTGCCCCTGCTGGAAACTTGCCACGCAAATTTGCTACAAATTGGAAGTGTCAACTAGAACTTGTGCTTCAAGCAGTGGTGGCCCGTCCATAGGGGATGCCCGGGAGCTGCCCCCCCACAGGGAGTCACAGAAAGAAAAACAAACATGGCCCTTTAATAAAAAAGAAAAAAAAAAGTCCTTAGGTGCACTGTGTTCGGACGCAGACACAGTGCACTATGGGAAGCGCCACGTCTATGCAATCACGAGATTGTAGATGAGGAGCTTCATAGGCAGGGTTTGGAACTGCTTTGTGGCACAGTCCATCACGCCAAACAGCTTCCGCCCGTAGTGTATCACTATGGCCGGTTGCTTTGTTTTCAGTGTGAGAAAAACGTCACTTCCAGCAGGCTACAAAAAGTTGGCCACTCTCGGGAGGATTAATCCCCTTGTGTTCAGTGGAGAGAGGAGGCCCCTCCCCTCTCTACTGAACACACAGAGAAAGCTGGGAACTAGCTGCCGCTGAAGGGGGCATAGACAGATGCAGCATGAACGAGGGCTGTGCTGCAGGGGGAGACCGTGAGAAGGACTCTGCTCTGCTGAAGGGGACACAGATGTAAGGAGGACTCTGCTGATGGGGACACAGATGTAAGGAAGGGCTCCGCTGATGGGGACAGAGATGTAAGGAGGACTCTGCTGATGGGTCACAGATGTAAGGAGGACTCTGCTGATAGGGACACAGATGTAAGGAGGACTCCGCTGATGGGGACACAGATGTAAGGAGGGGCTCTGCTGATGGGGACACAGATGTAAGGAGGACTCCGCTGATGGAGACACATATGTAAGGAGGGGCTCCGCTGATGGGGAGCCAGATGTAAGGAGGACTCTGCTGATGGGAACACAGATGCAAGGAGGGACTCCGCTGATGGGAACACAGATGTAAGGAGGAGCTCCGCTGATGGGGACACATATAAGGAGGATCTTCGCTGATGGGGACACAGATGTAAGGAGGGGCTTCGCTGATGGGGGCACAGATGTAAGGAGGACTCAGTTGATGGGGACACAGATGTAAGGAGGGGCTTCGCTGATGGGGAGACACATGTAAGGAGGACTCTGCTCATGGGACACAGATGTAAGGAGGTCTCTGCTGATGGGGACACAGATGTACTAGGGCTCCACTGATGGGGACATAGATTTAAGGAGGGGCTTCGCTGATGGGGACACAGATGTAAGGAGGACTCAGTTGATGGGGACACAGATGTAAGGAGTGGCTTCGCTGATGGGGAGACAGATGTAAGGAGGACTCTGCTGATGTGGACATAGATATAAGGAGGGGCTCCGCTGATGGGGACACAGATGTAAGAAGGACTCTGCTGATGGGGACACAGATGTAAGGAGGACTCTGCTGATGGGGACACAGATGTAAGGAGGGACTCCGCTGATGGGGACACAGATGTAAGGAGGGACTCCGCTGATGGGAACACAGATGTAAGGAGGGACTCCGCTGATGGGAACACAGATGTAAGTAGGGGCTCCGCTGATGGGGACACAGATGTAAGGAGGGACTCCGCTGATGGGAACACAGATGTAAGGAGGGGCTCCGCTGATGGGGACACAGATGTAAGGAGGGACTCCGCTGATAGGGACACAGATGTAAGGAGGGGCTCCACTGATGGGGACACATATATAAGGAGGACTCTGCTGATGGGGACACAGGTGTAAAGAGGGGCTCTGCTGATGGGTACATAGATGTGAGGAGGGGCTCCACTGATGGGGACACAGATGTAAGGAGGACTCAGCTGATGGGAACACAGATGTAAGGAGGGGCTTCACTGATGGGGAGACAGATGTAGGGAGGACTCTGCTGATGGGGACACAGATGTAAGGAGGACTCTGCTGATGGGAACACAGATGCAAGGAGGGACTCCGCTGATGTTGACACAGATGTAAGGAGGGGCTCCGCTGATGGGGACACAGATGTAAGAAGGACTCTGCTGATGGGGACACAGATGTAAGGAGGACTCTGCTGATGGGGACACAGATGTAAGGAGGGACTCCGCTGATGGGGACACAGATGTAAGGAGGGACACCGCTGATGGGAACACAGATGTAAGGAGGGACTCCGCTGATGGGAACACAGATGTAAGTAGGGGCTCTGCTAATGGGGACACAGATGTAAGGAGGGACTCCGCTGATGGGAACACAGATGTAAGGAGGGGCTCCGCTGATGGGGACACAGATGTAAGGAGGGACTCCGCTGATAGGGACACAGATGAAAGGAGGGGCTCCACTGATGGGGACACATATATAAGGAGGACTCTGCTGATGGGGACACAGGTGTAAAGAGGGGCTCTGCTGATGGGTACATAGATGTGAGGAGGGGCTCCACTGATGGGGACACAGATGTAAGGAGGACTCAGCTGATGGGAACACAGATGTAAGGAGGGGCTTCACTGATGGGGAGACAGATGTAGGGAGGACTCTGCTGATGGGGACACAGATGTAAGGAGGACTCTGCTGATGGGAACACAGATGCAAGGAGGGACTCCGCTGATGTTGACACAGATGTAAGGAGGGGCTCCGCTGATGGGGACACAGATGTAAGGAGGGGCTTTGCTGATGGGGACACAGATGTAAGGAGGACTCAGCTGATGGGGACACAGATGTAAGGAGGGGCTTCGCTAATGGGGAGACAGATGTAAGGAGGACTCTGTTGATGGGACACAGATGTAAGGAGGACGCTGCTGATGGGGACACAGATGTAAGGAGGGCTCTGCTGATGGGGACATAGATGTAAAGAGGGGCTCCGCTGATGGGGACATAGATGTGAGGAGGGGCTTTGCTGATGGAGACATAGATCTAAGGAGGACTCAGCTGATGGGGACACAGATGTAAGGATGGGCTTCACTGATGGTGAGACAGATGTAAGGAGGACTCTGCTGATGGGGACACAGATGTAAGGAGGGACTCCGCTGATGGGGACACAAATGTAAGGAGGGGCTCCGCTGATGGGAAAACTGATGTAAGGAGGGACTCCGCTGAGGGGGACACAGATGTAAGGAGGGACTTCACTGATGGGGAGACAGATGTAAGGAGGGGCTTCGCTGATGGGGAGACACATGTAAGGAGGACTCTGCTCATGGGACACAGATGTAAGGAGGTCTCTGCTGATGGGGACACAGATGTACTAGGGCTCCACTGATGGGGACATAGATTTAAGGAGGGGCTTCGCTGATGGGGACACAGATGTAAGGAGGACTCAGTTGATGGGGACACAGATGTAAGGAGTGGCTTCGCTGATGGGGAGACAGATGTAAGGAGGACTCTGCTGATGTGGACATAGATATAAGGAGGGGCTCCGCTGATGGGGACACAGATGTAAGAAGGACTCTGCTGATGGGGACACAGATGTAAGGAGGACTCTGCTGATGGGGACACAGATGTAAGGAGGGACTCCGCTGATGGGGACACAGATGTAAGGAGGGACTCCGCTGATGGGAACACAGATGTAAGGAGGGACTCCGCTGATGGGAACACAGATGTAAGTAGGGGCTCCGCTGATGGGGACACAGATGTAAGGAGGGACTCCGCTGATGGGAACACAGATGTAAGGAGGGGCTCCGCTGATGGGGACACAGATGTAAGGAGGGACTCCGCTGATAGGGACACAGATGTAAGGAGGGGCTCCACTGATGGGGACACATATATAAGGAGGACTCTGCTGATGGGGACACAGGTGTAAAGAGGGGCTCTGCTGATGGGTACATAGATGTGAGGAGGGGCTCCACTGATGGGGACACAGATGTAAGGAGGACTCAGCTGATGGGAACACAGATGTAAGGAGGGGCTTCACTGATGGGGAGACAGATGTAGGGAGGACTCTGCTGATGGGGACACAGATGTAAGGAGGACTCTGCTGATGGGAACACAGATGCAAGGAGGGACTCCGCTGATGTTGACACAGATGTAAGGAGGGGCTCCGCTGATGGGGACACAGATGTAATAAGGACTCTGCTGATGGGGACACAGATGTAAGGAGGACTCTGCTGATGGGGACACAGATGTAAGGAGGGACTCCGCTGATGGGGACACAGATGTAAGGAGGGACTCCGCTGATGGGAACACAGATGTAAGGAGGGACTCCGCTGATGGGAACACAGATGTAAGTAGGGGCTCTGCTGATGGGGACACAGATGTAAGGAGGGACTCCGCTGATGGGAACACAGATGTAAGGAGGGGCTCCGCTGATGGGGACACAGATGTAAGGAGGGACTCCGCTGATAGGGACACAGATGAAAGGAGGGGCTCCACTGATGGGGACACATATATAAGGAGGACTCTGCTGATGGGGACACAGGTGTAAAGAGGGGCTCTGCTGATGGGTACATAGATGTGAGGAGGGGCTCCACTGATGGGGACACAGATGTAAGGAGGACTCAGCTGATGGGAACACAGATGTAAGGAGGGGCTTCACTGATGGGGAGACAGATGTAGGGAGGACTCTGCTGATGGGGACACAGATGTAAGGAGGACTCTGCTGATGGGAACACAGATGCAAGGAGGGACTCCGCTGATGTTGACACAGATGTAAGGAGGGGCTCCGCTGATGGGGACACAGATGTAAGGAGGGGCTTTGCTGATGGGGACACAGATGTAAGGAGGACTCAGCTGATGGGGACACAGATGTAAGGAGGGGCTTCGCTAATGGGGAGACAGATGTAAGGAGGACTCTGCTGATGGGACACAGATGTAAGGAGGACGCTGCTGATGGGGACACAGATGTAAGGAGGGCTCTGCTGATGGGGACATAGATGTAAAGAGGGGCTCCGCTGATGGGGACATAGATGTGAGGAGGGGCTCTGCTGATGGAGACATAGATCTAAGGAGGACTCAGCTGATGGGGACACAGATGTAAGGATGGGCTTCACTGATGGTGAGACAGATGTAAGGAGGACTCTGCTGATGGGGACACAGATGTAAGGAGGGACTCCGCTGATGGGGACACAAATGTAAGGAGGGGCTCCGCTGATGGGAAAACTGATGTAAGGAGGGACTCCGCTGAGGGGGACACAGATGTAAGGAGGGACTTCACTGATGGGGAGACAGATGTAAGGAGAACTCTGTTGATGGAGACACAGATGTAAGAAGGGGCTCCGCTGATGGGGACATAGATGTAAGGACGGGCTTCGCTGATGGGGACACAGATGTAAGGAGGACACTGCTCATGGGGACACAGATGTAAGGAGGGGCTCCGCTGATGGGGACACAGATGTAAGGAAGACTCTGCTGATGCGGACACAGATGTACGGAGGGGCTTCGCTGATGGGGACACAGATGTAAGGAGGGGCTCCGCTGATGGGGACACAGGTGTAAGGAGTGGCTTCGCTGATGGGGACACAGATGTAAGGAGGACACTTCTGATGGGGACACAGATGTAAGGAGGGGCTCCGCTGATGGGGACACAGATGTAAGGAGGACTCTGCTGATGGGGACACAGATTTAAGGAGGGTCTCCGCTGATGGGGACACAAATGTAAGGAGGGACTCTGCTGATGGAGACACATATGTAAGGAGCGACTTCGCTGATGGGGGCACAGATGTAAGGAGGACTCCACTGATGGGGACACAGATTTAAGAAGGGGCTCCACTAATGGGGACACAGATGTAAGGAGGACTACGCTGATGGGGAAACTGATGTAAGAAGGGACTCCGCTGATGGGGACACAGATGTAAGGAGGGACTCTGCTGATGGGGACACAGATGTAAGGAAGTACTCCACTGTTAGGGACACAGATGTGAGGACTCCGCTGCTGGGGACACAGATGTAAGGAGGGACTCCACTGATAGGGACACAGATGTGAGGAGTACTCCGCTGCTGGGGACACAGATGTAAGGAGGGACTCCACTGATAGGGACACCTTATGTAAGGACGGACTCTGCTGGGGGCACCTGATGGCATCTGGTGACAGGCGACCTGACAGGTGACACGCTCAGGGCTCCCACTGATTCTGCATTATGGTGAGTTGAATAATTTAATTTTATATTACAATGTAATAATAGAAATAATGCGCTTCAATCATCCTGACACCATAACAACCATGGTGCTGGGTTGATTGAAGAGCTAATACCAGGTGTTTGGAGTATATTTATCTGCTGATTGTTAAACTTTCTGGAATACACATATTTCTATAGTTGTGTAAGATCTGGGCCTGCTGTCCCTCTATCTCTCTCTCCCTCTCTTCCTCCCTCGTTCATCTCAGATGCTAACCACATCCCTTAGAGCCACACCCTTTAAGTCACGCCCACAATTTCCTGAAACAACGCCCATTTTTGCCAAGTGGGAGGGGTCAAAAAGGAAGGGAGGGGTCTGGCACCCCCCATCCTAAAACTTTACCAGCCACCAATGGCTTCAAGTGCTCTGCAAGTCTACAACTTGCCAGTGAAAATGTGCAGCAAGTTAAAAAGATTTACAATTCAACACTACCACAAATTTGTGGCAAGTTATCCTTGCTATTTGGGATAAAGATGGCCTAGGCTAAGAAAATTGCCAAAACCCTGAAACTAAGCTACAGCACAGTGGCCAAGACCATACAGCGGTTTAACAGGACAGGTTCCCCTCAGAACAGGCCTCGCCATGGTCGACCAAAGAAGTCAAGTGCACATGCTCAGCGTCATATGAAGAGGTTGTCTTTGGGAAATAGACGTATTAGTGTTGCCAGCATTGCTGCAAAGGTTGAAGGGGTGGGGGGTCAGCCTGTCAGTGCTCAGACCATACGCTGCACACTGCATCAAATTGGTCTGCATGGCTGTTGTCCCAGAAGGAAGCCTCTTATAAAGATGATGCCCCAGAAAGCCTACAAACAGTTTGCTGAAGACAAGCAGACTAAGGACATGGATTACTGGAACCATGTCCTGTGGTCTGATGAGACCAAGATAAACATATTTAGTTCAGATGGTGTCAAGCGTGTATCGCGGCAACCAGGTGAGGAGTACAAAGACAAGTGTGTCCTGCCTACAGTCAAGCATGGTGGTGGGAGTGTCATTGTCTGGGGCTGCATGAGTGCAACCAGCACTGGGGAGCTACAGTTCATTAAGGAAACCATGAATGCCAACATGTACTGTGATATACTGAAGCCAGGCATGATCCCCTCCGTTCGGAGACTGGGCCGCATGGCAGTATTCCAACATGATAACAACCCCAAATACACCTCCAAGATGACCACCACCTTGCTAAAGAAGCTGAGGGTAAAGGTGATGTCTCCAGACCTAAACCCTATTGAGCATCTGTGGGGCATCCTCAAACCAAACGGAAGGTGGAGGAGCACAAGGTCTCTAACATCCACCAGCTCCATGATGTTGTCATGGAGGAGTGGAAGAGGACTCAAGGGTAACCTCTGAAGCTCTGGTGAACTCCATGCCCAAGAGGGTTAAGGCAGTGCTGGCAAATAATGGTGACCACACAAAATATTGACACTTTGGGCCCAATTTGGATATTTTCACTTAGGGGTACACTCACGTTTGCTGCCAGCTGTTTAGACATTATTGGCTGTATGTTGAGTTATGTTGAGGGGACAGCAAATTTACACTTTTATACCAGCTGTACACTCACTACTTTACTTTGTAGCAAAGTGTTATTTCTTCAGTGTTGTCACATGAAAAGATATAATAAATAATTTACAAACATGTGAGGGGTGTACTCACTCTTGTGAGATACTGTATATATATATATATATATATATATATATATATACCATATATACAGTATTACACAAGAGTGAGTACACCCCTCACGTTTGTAAATAATTTATTATATCTTTTCATGTGACAACACTGAAGAAATAACACTTTGCTACAAAGTAAAGTAGTGAGTGTACAGCTGATATAAAAGTGTAATTTTGCTGTCCCCCCAAAATAACTCAACATACAGCCAATAATGTCTAAACCACTGGCAGCAAACGTGAGTGTACCCCTAAGTGAAAATATCCAAATTGGGCCCAAATTTGGATATTTTCTTTTATATATTTATATGTTCCTGAGGTTTTTAAATAGCATTACAATAATTACTATGAAACTAGCATCATTCTTCATTTTTTTATTTGATTTGGATGGAGCAGAGAAGGGTTAGAAGGGTTAGACCTTCTATTTTTTTATTACCCTCTGTGTCTCTATTGGGCATATTTTCTTTCACTTATTTTCAGGGCAGAATGTGATGGGGAAATCACCGCAACGAGAACACAGACAAACGCAAAAATGCATTTTTAGTAGAGTGAGGAAGCATTACAACTTCTAACAATGTTTTTATTGCTTTGTTTTGTAATTGTAGTTTTTATTGAGTTTCTTCAAGATAGTATCAGGAATACAAAATCCAAACAGGTAATTGCAGAGAAAAACAGAGCATGAAAATGTTCAGTAAATATAAGAGATGTAAGATGCTGAAAATAATGACAATTTGTCAGAATCTCAATTACACATTGTATCTCTAATAGCTATGGTCAACTCACATTATGTGGATACATTTGTAAATATCATAGAACCAGGATTAGGTATCAAATCAGCAGTTACATATGGAAAGCTTCCAAGAGATACCATAACATATCCAGAGTTCCAAAAGGAAGAGAACAAAGTAAAACAATTTTTATTATTGGGTTTTGATCCTTGTATTTTTAAATGTATATTATGTCTTTATTTTTTAAATGTATATTTCTAGTATATATGTCTAATGTTGAGCTTTATTTTATCCACTTTATGGAATATTATCCAGATTTTAATATCTGTATGTATTTTTAATTGGATTCATTAACATTGTTATTTACTCTAGTTGTTGCTCTTTCAAAGGTCTGAGTACTGTTATGGCAATATTTTTTTTCATATTCATTTTTACCCGAGTACTATCATTGTTTGTAAATTTAGAGATGTATAGGCACTAGGGATGAGCCAACCCCCCCCCCCCCCCCCCGGTTCGGTTCCCAGCAGAACATGCGAACAGGCAAATAATTTGTTTGAACACACGAACACCATTAAAGTCTATGGGACACAAACATGAAAAATCAAAAGTGCTAATTTTAAAGGCGTATATGCAAGTTATTGTCTTAACCACTTCAGCCCCGGACCATTATGTTGCCTAAGGACCAGAGGACTTTTTCCAATTTGGCACTGCGTCGATTTAACTGCTAATTGCGCGGTCATGCAATGTTGTACCCAAACAAAATTTGCGTCCTTTTCTTCCCACAAATAGAGCTTTCTTTTGATGGTATTTGATCACCTCTGCCATTTTTATTTTTTGCGCTATAAACGGAAAAAGACCGAAAATTTTGAAAAAAAATGATATTTTCTACTGTTTGTTATAAAAAAAATCCAATAAACTCAATTTTAGTCATACATTTAGGCCAAAATGTATTCAGCCACATGTCTTTGGTAAAAAAAAAAGTCAATAAGCGTATATTTATTGGTTTGCGCAAAAGTTATAGCGTCTACAAACTAGGGTACATTTTCTGGAATTTACACAGCTTTTAGTTTATGACTGCCTATGTCATTTCTTGAGGTGCTAAAATGGCAGGGCAGTACAACCCCCCCCCCCCAAATGACCCCATTTTGGAAAGTAGACAATCCCAAGGAAATTGCTGAGAGGCATGTTGAACCCATTGAATATTTATTTTTTGTCCCAAGTGATTGAATAATGACAAAAAAAAAAAAATATTTACAAAAAGTTGTCACTAAATGATATATTGCTCACACAGGCCATGGGCCTATGTGGAATTGCACCCCAAAATACATTCAGCTGCTTCTCCTGAGTACGGGGATACCACATGTGTGGGACTTTTTGGGAGCCTAGCCGTGTACGCTGCCCCGAAAACCAATCACCGCCTTCAGGATTTCTAAGGGCGTAAATTTTTGATTTCACTCCTCACTACCTATCACAGTTTTGAAGGCCAAAAAATGCCCAGATGGCACAAACCCCCCCAAATGACCCCATTTTGGAAAGTAGACACCCCAAGCTATTTGCTGAGAGGCA
The DNA here is from genome assembly GCA_037952835.1 of Lithobates septentrionalis. Lineage (NCBI taxonomy): Eukaryota > Metazoa > Chordata > Amphibia > Anura > Ranidae > Lithobates > Lithobates septentrionalis. The sequence goes on from JBBDGP010000994.1 coordinate 559,788, forward strand.
TGTTGAGTCCATGGAATATTTTATATTTTGACACAAGTTGCGGGAAAGTGACACTTTTTTTTTTTTTTTGCACAAAGTTGTCACTAAATGATATATTGCTCACACAGGCCATGGGCATATGTGGAATTGCACCCCAAAATACATTTAGCTGCTTCTCCTGAGTATGGGGATACCACATGTGTGGGACTTTTTGGGAGCCTAGCCGCGTACGGGGCCCCGAAAACCAATCACCGCCTTCAGGATTTCTAAGGGTGTAAATTTTTGATTTCACTCTTCACTGCCTATCACAGTTTCGGAGGCCATGGAATGCCCAGGTGGCACAAAACCCCCCAAATGACCCCATTTTGGAAAGTAGACACCCAAAGCTATTTGCTGAGAGGCATGGTGAGTATTTTGCAGCTCTCATTTGTTTTTGAAAATGAAGAAAGACAAGAAAAAACTTTTTGTTTTTCTTTTTTAAATTTTTAAAACTTTGTGACAAAAAGTGAGGTCTGCAAAATACTCACTATACCTCTCAGCAAATAGCTTGGGGTGTCTACTTTCCAAAATGGGGTAATTTGGGGGGGGGGGTTGTGCCACCTGGGCATTCCATGGCCTCCGAAACTGTGATAGGCAGTGAAGAGTGAAATCAAACTTATGTCACACATCACCCACTCTTCTAACCACTTGAAGACAAAGCCCTTTCTGATACTTTTTGTTTACATGAAAAAATTATTTTTTTTGCAAGAAAATTACTTTGAACCCCCAAACATTATATATTTTTTTAAAGAAAATGCCCTACAGATTAAAATGGTGGGTGTTTCATTTTTTTTTCACACAGTATTTGCGCAGAGATTTTTCAAACGCATTTTTGGGGGAAAAAACACACTTTTTTAAATTTTAATGCACTAAAACACACTATATTGCCCAAATGTTTGATGAAATAAAAAAGATGATCTTAGGCCAAGTACATGGATACCAAACATGACATGCTTTAAAATTGCGCACAAACGTGCAGTGGCGACAAACTAAATACATTTTTAAAAGCCTTTAAAAGCCTTTACAGGTTACCACTTTAGATTTACAGAGGAGGTCTACTGCTAAAATTACTGCCCTCGATCTGACGTTCGCGGTGACACCTCACATGCATGGTGCAATTGCTGTTTACATTTGACGCCAGACCGACGCTTGTGTTCGCCTTTGCACGAGAGCAGGGGGGGACAGGGGTTTTTTTTTTTTTTCTTTATTTTTTTTTGCTTTTTTATCTTATTTTTAAACTGTTCCTTTCATTTTTTTTTTAATCATTTTTATTCTTATCTCAGGGAATGTAAATATCCCCTATGATAGCAATAGGTAGTGACAGGTACTCATTTTTGAAAAAATTGGGGTATATTAGACCCTAGATCTCTCCTCTGCCCTCAAAGCATCTGACCACACCAAGATCGGTGTGATAAAATGCTTTCCCAATTTCCCAATGGCGCTGTTTACATCCGGCGAAATCTAAGTCATAGAATGCTCGTAGCTTCCGGTTTCTTAGGCCATAGAGATGTTTGGAGCCACTCTGGTCTCTGATCATCTCTATGGTCAGCTGGCTGAATCACCGGCTGCATTCTCTGGTTCCCTGTTGAGACAGGAGAGCCAGAGAAAAACACTGAAGACGGTGGGGGCATTCCCTCCCACTGCTTGTAAAAGCAGTCTAGAGGCTAATTAGCCGCTAGGATTGCTTTTACATGAAAGCCGACCGCTGGCTGAAAAGAATGATACCAAGATGATACCTAAACCTGCAGGCAACATTCTGGTATAACCACTCAAAGTCGTGAATGGCGTACCTGAAGACAAAAAAATGGTTAACAATAAAACACAGTAAACGGTAAAGTATAAAAAATTGCATACCTGAAAAGCAAACATGATAAAACATAATAACAATAAAACATTGCAGAATAGAATACAGTAAAAAAGAGCAGAACAATAGAGAGAGAATAGAGAGAGAGAGAACAATAAAATGACAACTATTTTTTTTTATTTTATATATTTTTTATTTATTTTTTTACACTTTTTTTTGTAACTAACTTTTATAACTGTAACCGGTTCCAGGTTCGGGTCTCTCAAAATGCGATGGCATCTTGGGAGACCCTGTGAAAGTGTGCCTAGTCTGTGCAATGCTGTACCCTACGCTAATACTCAACTAGTGTATGGTAGCGTTCAAAACATTCACCAATGCAAAGACCAGGATTGTCAGGACAGGAGCGGGTGTCACGCCTATATCCGCGCTTGCTGCAGACACGACATCTTTTTTGGGGGGGTTCGCTGGGTAGGGGTACTCGGGAGGACATAAAAATGCCTCTCATGCAGCCGACTGCATTTGGTTGGGGATGTGAATGGGGGAAGTGCGGGCGCTGCAGAAGTGGTGGGTTCCCAATTAGGATTGGCGAATGCAGCAGGAAGGGCACTATGGGCACGACGGGCCTGTGTTGGTCTTCTTCTTGGTGGCAGCGGGACACTACTTGTGCTTGCCACCTCACCAGCTTGAACTGCACTTATGGGACTCGCCACATCACCAAGTGTTACTGCAGTGCTGGTTTGACTACGACCGGGGTGTACTAGGCCACTGGTGCTTGCCAGTTCACCAAAACGCTACCAAAAAAACTGTTAGCAATCGCAGGGATCAGGCCTGACTCTGCGAACGCTGCAGTTATGCGTGTAGTGTTTTGTAAGTGACAGTGATCAATCAATACTGCACTTGGGTGGGCTGGGCTGGGCGGAGGGACAAAATGCAGGTGCTAGCAGGTATCTGGGCTGATCCCGCTAACACTGCGTTTTTGGGAACCCTAAACTGCTGGGGACGCTAGTATAGATCTGATCGGATCAGATATTGATCCGTACAGATACTATACCACTAAGGGAGGCGTATGCTGCGTGTGTGGGTGTTAGCGGTACTGGCGCTAACCTGACGCTGCCTGGGGCTGGTGCTTGCCAGTTCACCAAAACGCTACCAAAAAAACTGTTAGCGATCGCAGGGATCAGGCCTGACTCTGCGAACACTGCAGTTATGCGTTTAGTATTTTGTAAGTGACAGTGATCGATCGATACTGCACTTGGGTAGGCTGGGCTGGGCAGAGGGGCAAAAAGCAGGTGCTAGCAGGTATCTGGGCTGATCCCGCTAACACTGCGTTTTTGGGAACCCTAAACTGCTGGGGACGCTATTATAGATCTGATCGGATCAGATATTGATCCGTACAGATACTATACCACTAAGGGAGGCGTATGCTGCGTGCGTGGGTGTTAGTGGTACTGGTGCTAATCTGACGCTGCCTGGGGCTAAACCTTTATTTGGTAATAAACGGCGGGTGCCCTGACACTATAAAAAATAAACGAACTAACCAGTGTCACCCGTAACAGTTATACGATGATCAGTGGTGAAAGGGTTAACTAGGGGGTAATCAAGGAGTTAAAACATTTATTAGGTAGTATATGGGGGTCCCTGTCGCTAAAAAACGCTGACGGCGAACCTAAATATTTACCTCCCTAACTAGCGTCACCAGTGACACTAATACAGCGATCAGAAAAATGATCGCTTAGTGACACTGGCGACAGGGGGTGATCAAGGGGTTAAAACTTTATTAGGGGGGGTTAGGGGGTATCCTAGACCTAAAGGGGGCTAACAGTAACTGCCCTAACACAGTAACTGTCACAAACTGACACCATGCAGTAATCAGAAAAAAAAAAAAAAACTGCTTGGTGTCAGTGTGACAGGGGGGGAGGGGGGATTAGGGGGTGATCGGGGGGTAAAGGGGGGTGTTTTGTGTGCCTGGCATGTTCTACTGTGTGTGTGTAGTGTTACACTCACATTGAAGTCTTCTCTCCTCGGCGCCCGAACGGAAAATACCGAGCCGAGGAGGGATGACATCATTTCCTTTGCTGCTGTTTAGCATACAGCAGCAAAGGAATGATTTGATTGGCCGGCGGCGATCGCGAGGGGGAGGCCACGAACGGATGGTCTCCCCCTCATCTCTGATCGCCGCTGGTCAGAAGCGGACCATCTCGGGCACCGGGGGGGTCCGATCGGACCCCCCGCCCGCGGGAGGCAGATCACGTATATGTGCGTGATTCTGCCTGCCCGTGCCACCTTGCTGACGTACATCGGTGTGAGGCCGTCCTTAAGTGGTTAAAAAGTGTTTGGGGACCTGGGTCCTGCCCCAGGGGACATGTATTAATGCAAAAAAAAGTCATCGTGTGGCCCAGGCCTCAGTTGTAAAAGAGCTGTCACCTGAGAGGTCGGTCATTACAGTGGGTGCCTCCCATAGAGGCAGATCGTAGGCAGCGTTTTCTTTTTCTTTTCTTTTTCGGTCTGTTGGAGTGAGAGAAGAAAAAGAAGAAGACTTTGTGGGACAGTTTTATTTTATTATTTTTTTAATAAAGGACTTGTCTTTTTTTTACCATTTTCACACATTTTTTTGTGAAATGGTAGGGGTACATATGTACCCCGTTACCATTTCACACGGGGGGCCAGGATCTGGGGCTTCCAGATTCTGATAAGCCCCCCACCCCCAGACCCCCACAACCACCGGGCAAGGGTTGTGGGGATGAGGCCCTTCTCCCCATCAACATGAGGACAAGGTGCTTTGGGGGGCTACCCCAAAGCACCCTCCCAATGTTGAGGGCAAGTGGCCTGGTACGGTTCAGGAGGGGGGGGGCACTCTCCCGACCCTGGTATGGATTTTGAGGGAGACCCCCACGCCATTTTTTTTTAAATTTTGGCGTGGGGTTCCCCTTAATATCCATACCAGACCTAAAGGGCCTGGTATGGAATTCGGGGGGACCCCCACGCATTTTTTTTTAAATTTTGGTTCAGGGTTCCCCTGTGGGGGAAATACCATGTCGTTTTTATCAATTAACTTTTATGTGTATTGCCGGGACTGACAATTCATTATAGCCACGAGTACTTTTAAACCACTTTTTTTCCTTTAGAAATGTAATTTTGCTCTCGGGCTGTTCTAAACACGGGAAACATGCGCCAGTTTACAGGCATACTATAAACACCCCCCAGGTACAAAATGTAAAGGAATATTACACTTTTATTGTTTCACTTTAAGCATTATTAAAATCACTGCTCCCGAAAAAATGTCAATTTTTGAAACTTTTTTTTGCATTAATACATGTCCCCTGGGGCAGGACCCAGTTCCCCAAACACTTTTTATGACAATACCATTCCTTTAAAATTAGCACTTTTGATTTCTCCCATAGACTTTTAAAGGGTGTTCCGCGGCTTTCGAATTTGCCGCAAACACCCCAAATTGTTCGCTATTCGGTGAACAGGCGAAGCTATTTTGCAAATTGCAGCGAAAGGTGGTTCTAAAAAGTATTGACTCGGGGGGGCTGAATACAAATACACGCCTTGCAGCTTCACTGCCAATTTCCTACTGCACACACGCGAGCAGCGCAGCGCTCTGTGAATGGCCCCGTGGTTTTCTGGGAACACACACAGTTCCCAGAAGGCAACGGGGCTGCTCACCGAGAAGCAGGACATAGGAATAGGAAGAGGCAACAAGGGTTCAGGTAAGTTTAAAAAAAAAAAAAAATTTTCAAATGTTTTCTTTTACATTTTTTTACGATTTTTCAGGCTATTTTTTATTTTAGGGTGGCCCTCCACTTTAACATTCTGCTACAACTTTTGTAAATCAGTACTGCTTGGACCTTAAAGAAGTGGACCCCGAAAAGCTTGTTCTTAAAAATTGTATGTTAGTGCAACAAAAAAAAGTATCACGGACAGTACTCATTTTTCTCTGTATTGAACATTTAATTAATTAGGTGTTATTGTTGAGCTACTGTGAATTTTGCTATATATGCACTTTGGTATATATATATAATTTTCACTGGTTTTGAAAGTAAAACTATTAAATTAATAAAATGATAAATGAAAAAACAGGATGGGATAAGGTACACACCAGTTAAAGAGAAGGTTATCTTCCAATTGTGATATATTCAGGGAAATAGAAGGGATGGGATTTAGTTCAGGAAAGCCATAGGATGAGTTCGAATATTGCCATATTTTGCTAAAGTGGTCCAATCGATCATTCACTTTAGCACTGTGAGATATTCTAATTGTTTAATATTTGCTATGTTATGTTAGAGTTGGGTTTGAGTTGGGAGTACAGATGATCTCCAATGTTGGGAGATAAGTCATCTGGCCGAAATGAGGGCATGTGTTATCAATCTCTTGGTGTTTTTTACACATTCCTGGAATTAGTAGTCCATGAAGGCAATATATAGGATCTAACTGAATGGATACAGTACATCTAACATGTGCCATATTGTCTGTGCTACTTAGGCCCAAATAGACAGGATAAGAGAACATTTCCAAAAGATATGATATAATGTACCTATATCCTGACTGCATCTCCAGCATTCTTTAGTTATTATCAAATCATAGGCATGTAAGACTTCAGGAGCACTGTACAAAAATATCAAAAGCTTATACATTATATGTTTTCTTAGACCACACAAAAGGAGGATTTCACTGCTACTGCCCAAATTTTAGCCCACCAAGCCAAAGAAGTAGCACATTGAAGGGCTTTTTTTCCCCATTTCGCCAAGTATAGATGATCTCCTATGGGTGTCAAAGAATATACAGTGCCTTGTAAAAGTATTCATACCCCTTGAAATTTTCCACATTTTGTCATGTTACAACCAAAAACTTAATAGAATTTTAATTGGATTTTATGTGAAAAACCAACACAAAGTGAAACATTATTATGAAATGGAAGGACAATGATAAATGGTTTTCAAATATTTTCACAAATAAATATGTGAAACGTGTGGCGTGCATTTGTATTCAGCCCCCCCTGAGTCAATACTTTTTAGAACCACCTTTCGCTGCAATTTGCAAAATAGCTCTAGCGCTGTCAAACTGGATGGAGAGCATCTGTGAACAGCAATTTTCAAGTCTTGCCACAGATTCTCAATTGAATTTAGGTCTGGACTTTGACTGGGCCATTCTAACACATGAATATGCTTTGATCTAAACCATTCCATTGTAGCTCTGGCTGTATGTTTAAGTTCGTTGTCCTGCTGGAAGGTGAACTTCTGCCCCAATCTCAAGTCTTTTGCAGACTCTAATGCCGTGTACACACGAGCGGAATGTCCATCAGAAAAAGTCAGATGGAAGCTTTTCATCGTATTTTTCCGACCGCGTGTATGCCCCATCGGACTTTTTCCGTCTAAAATTCTGACGGACTTAGATAGTGAACATGTTCTAAATTTTTCCGACAGAACTAATTACTATCAGTAAAACTGCTCATCTGTATGCCGTTCTGACGTACCAAAAACGACACATGCTCAGAAGCAAGTATGAGACGGAAGCGCTTGGTCTGGTAAAACTAGCATTCATAATGTAGCTAGCACATTCCTCACGCTGAAAATTCTGTGTTCTTTTAATGCAGCGCATTCTTTTATGCTTTATAATGCTAGAAGAATGAACTTGTTTTGCTGCTGATATTCACACAGAGTTCTCAAAAACGTATTTCTTATTATTTATCGTGATCTCATGAATAATCTTTTATTATTTTAAAGCCAGATCTCCAGGACAATGTTTTGAAATATTTTTTATAGTCATGTTTTTTTAGAATTTTTTATTTCATCAAGATCTCCTTTTTTTTGGATTATTGCAAAATTATTTTCTAGTGATCTCCATAATTTTTTTTTTGGTGTGTCAAGTTGCCACAATAACATTATTATCTTTTATTTTGTAACCTCAAGGAGGTTGGTTGGTGGCCCTTGATAATTTGACATTGTCTTTTTTAAATGTTTTTATTTTCTCAAAATAAAATATCCATTTATTCTGTTTAACAAAATAAAGAGGACGGCAAGGCTGGAGAAATTTGCAAAGCCTTTTGGCCCCAGGGCACATATCAAGTCTGTGTAAACAAAATTTTTTTATCTTGAGGAGTCCATATAATTTTGAGCCCAATCTGGTCCAGAACTCCCCGAGATCAGGACCAGCAGCAGATGATATCTATGTCCCCAGGTTGTGGTACTACACCAGCTTGCGTCTTCTGTCAGACCAGGCTGAACCCAGGCCATCACTTTCTTCTCTTTGCTGCAACCTTCCCTGCAGCCTTCCCTGCAGCCTTCCCTGCAACCTTCCTTGGAGGCTGTGGCTCTGGTGGTGGACTTGTGGCAGGAGGAGGAGGAGGAGGATGGGTGAGATCATATATGTGGCTGTTCTCTGTCAGCTGGCCCCTCAACCCCTTCTGAAGGCCCTCAAAAATAATTAGATCACAGAGTAAGCGTTGGCCCCCCTCCAATTTCAACAATCTTGTGGCTATATAGTAGCCATAGGCCTCTTCAGCATCGGGGGGGGGGCTTGAGCACATCCTCCATCATCGTCCCCTTCCTGGGCCTTTTTGTTTGAAGGCAGAGGGGAGGCACCTGGGATTGGGTGAGGCTCCTACTGGGGCCAGCCACCTCATGGCCGACACTGGGCCACCCACCTCCTGGCTGTAACTGGGCACAGCCACCTCCTGGCTGTCACTGGGCAAGGCCTCCTCCTGCCTGCCACTTTCCAGACCCTCCTCCAGGCTGAGCTCATCCTGTGTATAAAAAAGAGACATATTTTTAGTTTTTGCTTATATACAATTTTTAGCTCCTGACTTGCAAATTGAATTTAATAAATAGAAAAGACTATTATTCTGACCCCAGCATTTTTCTTTCTTGCTCCAAACATTTTTGCCACTACTGTCTATTCATATGTAAATCACTTTGTTTAAAATCATTAATTAGTTATCAATTATAACACCTAGTTAACATCATTAATATTAGGACAATAAATATGTCTACAAATAATATACCTGGCTCCAGCTGGGTGCATCCACTTCTTCCAGGATGGAAGGCCCAGGTTGTTCCTTGTCAGCCTCTGCTGGGGTTTAGGGAAGGGTGGAGGGAAGGCTGCAGACAAGGGTAGAAAGTGATTCCCTGGCTTCAGTCTGGACGGCCAGAAACCGCAGTGTGTTGAAGTACCACAGCCTGGGTACATACACTTGCGCTGCTGCTGCTCCTGATCTGAGTGATTTCTGGATCTTATTATGCTCCTTCTTATACATGTTCCTCAAGATCCCAATTTTATTGCCCAAAAACATCATGTTTGACCCGAGTCTTCACAAATTCCAGAAATATCTCCAGTGGTGACCTCCTAGCTTGTTTATTATAATATAAGCTGTGTTTCACCTCGTACAAATTCCTCATCTCCCTGTATCTGTCTATGAAACTGGACATTCTGGGTCCTTAAAGTAATTAATCTTTGCTGTAAGACAATACACAATACAAAAACACTAATGTCACCCTAAACTCTCATTATCATATCCCAATATAGGCCTCAATCTTGAAGCAGTATAGGCCACTGTGAAGGACCAAGTTCAAATTTTACCTTCGTTTAGGACGCTTGCCACTTCCGTTCATACTTCCACACACAGATCATACGTACGACACATGCATGTTAGCTTGATATAGACTGCGCATGCGTGAAACTCCGCTCGCCCCTGACGTTCTTTCTTGAAGATTCCCCACCCCTTCTCTCTTCGGCGCGCAGTAGGAGCAACATGGTTGATAAAGAGCAGGTGTGTGGAAATTATTCCAGTAACGAGGAGGAGGAAAGCCCAGAGCCCAAAACAATATGATCCCGGAGGAGGAGATTTAAGGCCTCCAATATGGCCTTTGAAGAGGTGGTGGAGTTGGTGTACATCTTGCGGAGGAATGACTATGATGGGAAGCATGGACCGTACACCAACCCTAATTTGCGAAAGGCCAAGATCATGATGAAAGTTGTGAAGAGTCTGCGGTAGAATTTTGGGGTACGACGCTCCAAGGAGCAAATAAGGAAACGCTGGTCTGACCTTAAACTGAGGGAGCCGGATCAGTAAAGAAGAATAAAGATAGTGCTTCTAAAAAGTAAGTACTTGTCGTGTGTTCCTATCCTTATTATTACTTGCATGCTGCGCCACATGCTTTTCTTTACTGTTGTACAGTTTAAAATGGTGAATTTCAGATACAGGTTAAATACATTTGGTCATGCCTATTTGTATAAAATTAAGTTTTGTACATTGCTGTCTAGATGAAATATAAGCTTGATTCAGTGTAATGTAAGGAGAGGACACTCAGCAGCTGTTTACACATCTGGACTCATGAGCACTAGTGTGGGACACAAGAACAAACTTTTTAAGGTGTCCCACACAGGTACTCCAGCAGATACTTGGGGTGTCTCCATGTGTGAAAATTGTCACAAAAAGGTAAGTATTCCAGCTTTGGTAAGGTAAAGAATCATGTCTTCAGCTTGGAACTCTGTCCAAAACAAATAATTGTACCCCACTTCCTAACAAAGTTTCATATTCCTATTTCTGGACTCAAATATCTGTGTGCTAAGTATACATTTTGTTTCATTCTCATAGGGGAGAAAAGACACGGAGGACACCACTCAGAGGACACCAGGGACCCCCCACATCACCAAGAAGTGGAAATCAGACCAAGACCCCCCAAGGATCTGGAGGAAGGAGAGGTAGAGGAAGTGGGAGAGATTGTCACCCAAACAGGTGAGTGTCTGACACCCCAGCTTCAGGTAATCTATGTATGCCTGCATATTTATAATACATGCTTTTTAACCAATTTTTAGGTGATGTGCTGGTTGTTGAAGAGCAAGCTGAACCTTTCACAAGTGACAGCACCCAAAGGCTCATCCACGACATCATGGTCTGGAATGGTGAAATAGACATTATAAGGAAGAAACTGAATGTTATGGAACAACAAATGAAGAACATGATAGATGTGTTGGGGAGAATATAAATTCCTTTCAAATACCATCCATTTTCACATTTGTTGGACTAAACCATTTTTTTTTTACATTTTAAGAGCCAAATTTTGAAGATGCACACGGTGTGTCAACGTGTGCTATCTCCCATCAGGGGATCTCAATGCACGCGTTTTGTGGGTTCAACCCCTTCCTCGTAACTCTAGCAGGTGAGAGGAAGGGTTTGCACCCCCAAAACACGTCCATTGATCCCCTATGATGGGAGATAGCATATGCTGACATTAGGCATGGGATCAGGAGGGAAATACCTATTTGCACTCCCAATTTGTGTGCATCTTCAAAATTTGGCTTTTACAGGGGTGACATCAGTCCATCTGATGAAGCCAATATCAAGACATTTTTGACACTATAATGTCTGATATTGGCATCAGTTTTTATACGTTGAACTTTGTAAGTTCCAGAGTTGTGTATGTTATGTTTTAAAACATGCCTGTTTCTAAAAAAAAAATTGAGAAAAAATAAAAATTATTTTTCTTACAAATTTTATAACGCACATGTGAATGTGCACAGAGTAAAAATTTTGATAATCAACAATGTGTGGCTTCTTCTTTCAATGCTCAATACCAGTTTTGTAAGTAATTTTGTGTTTACAATGACAATGGGGCTGCCAAAATCCACTTGGCACTACAAGTGCACTAGGAGACAGCCAAAAAGAAACACAAGCAATAAAGAAATTTCAAGATTTTTATTATTAAAAATTAGACATTGTCTGGCATTGCAATGGCCCCCCTACCCGTAAAATAATTAACATATTTCTCCCGAACTTCACAGGCGCTTTGGGGTGCCAAGCCAGGATGGAGAGTATCAAGGCCCTTGAGAGGATTGGAAGTAAGTCTGGCCTCAGGCCCAACTGAGGCAAGATAATTTTGTGAATTTTTAAGTAAAAAGTTGTGCAATATGCAGCAGCATAAGATTATGTGGTTGAGTTTATACTGTGCCGTGTGTATGGCTGTCAGAAACAGGCAGAACCGGCTGCCCATTATCTCAAAGGCATTCTCCACGACTCTTCTGGCTCTGGCCAGCCGGTAGTTAAAAACCCTCCTCTCCGGGGTGAGGGTCCTCTGGAGGAATGGCCTCATCAGTTGCTTTCCCAGATCGAATCAGCAAGAAAGAAGAACGGGTGTCCATTAACGTTGTCCGCATCAGGTGGCAATCCCAGGCCACAACTCTGGAGCCATTGGTAAAACTCTGTCTGGGCAAAGACTCCTCCATCCGACATTCTTCCCCACGTCCACATAGAGGAACTCATATTGTGCCAAAACCACCGCCATTAACACTATGAAACCCCTTATAGTTAAAATAGTATGACCCCAAATGGGGAGGTGGCATGAGTGCATCCCATCTATAGCCCCTCCACAGTTGGGAAAGTCCCAACGGTCGGAAAAATGGGAGGCCACAGTCTACCATTCCTGTGGCGTTGAAGGAAACTGTGGAGTCAAAACAGAAAAAATAATATTAGTACTTTTGCACATAACATTGCAAGCAGATTAGACACAAACATTCTTGGCCAACATCAGTATAATATTTATTTTAAGGAGTATTTAAAGACAAAAATATAAGGGCCACTTATCAGATTAATCCCCCTCACTGATGGCCCATTGTAAAAATTTTAGGGGGGTAGGGTTCGAGATACGTTTGGGCCCCCCAAAAAAAGCCTCTGGCACAGATTTTAGGGAGTGTTTGGGGTAAAGCGCTACAATGGAGCTGACAAAATACATTGTTAAGTGACTAGGCTATAGGTGTATATGGGCCAAGGATAGCATGCTGGGAAAGTTAGTGAAGGGAAATATGCATGTAGGCCAAAAAAGGAGCATTAAAAGATTACAGCATGCATGGGCACAAAGGGGACATTCACAGCATATTACAATCATGGTAATTAGGGAATGATGAAAGAAATACAAAACATTAGCAAACATTAAATACAATAGAATGTGATGTTAAAGGACAAAACTTACCTTAATATAGTCCTTCTGCAGGACCTGAATAATAGCAAAACAGGTCTCCGGGATAATGATCCCCAGAGCCTGGGGGGAGATGCCTGTCGAGAACTTGAGGTCCTGCAGGCTTCTCCCAGTCGCCAAGTACCAAGTACCGCAACGTGGCAACTAGCCTCTGCTCCAGAGTGATGGCTTTCCGTATCTTGCCTGCTAACATAAGGGGTCATCAAAGCCAACAGACGGTGAAAAATGGGATCCATCATCCTGAGAAAGTTCCTGAAATCATCAGGATTATTCTCCTGGATCTCACAAAGCAAAGGCATATAAGATAATTGGTCACGCTGGAGTAACCAATTCTTGGTTCATGAACTCCTCCCCACCCTGTTCATGGACTGGGCTTGGGTCAAAGAATGAACCCCAACACCAAGCCTCCACACAGCATGAACTCTACGATGAGTACGTACACGCAACATGGCTTCAAAACGGTCGGCTGGTCAGAACGCACTAACAGAACGCACTGAAGAACAGCAAGGCCTGTGAAGAGCGAGCTGAAAATCAGAAACGAGCGGACAAGAACACACTGACAAAACAGATACGCACTGTCTACACGCTCTGAAAAGCAGATACAAAGCCACAAGCACAAACTGAAGAGCAGTAATGGACTGAAAAGCACGAAAGCTGAAAAGCGTGAATCGCCTCTCACCAAACTTCTACTAACACAAGATAAACACGAGATTAGCAGAAGGAGCCCAAAGGGTGACGCAATCGCTATTGCAGTTCCTGCGTTCTGGAGGGTCGGACTTTAGTGTGACCATGTGTAGGCAAGAACGCTTGAGCGGAATTCCGTCGGAGTTTCGTCCGAGAAACCTTTGAAGTTTATTCCGACGGCAAAACCGGTCGTGTGTACGCGGCATAACAGGTTTTCTTCTAAGATTGCCCTGTATTTGGCTCCATCCATCTTCCCATCAACTCTGACCAGCTTCTCTGTCCCAGCTGAAGAAGAGCATCCTTACAACATGATGCTGTCACGATCGGGATGGTGTGTTCAGGGTGATGTGCAGTGTAAGTTTTCCTCCACACATACCGTTTTGCTTTTAGGCCAAACAGTTCAATTTTGGTCTCATCTGACCACATGTTTGCTGTGTCCCCCACATGGCTTCTCACAAACTGCAAACAGGACTTCACATGGCTTTCTTTCAACAATGAATTTCTTCTTGCCACTCTTCCATAAAGGCCAGATTTGTGGAGTGCACAACTAATAGTTGTCCTGTGGACAGATTCTCCCACCTGAGCTGTGGATCTCTGCAGCTCCTCCATTGTTACCATGGGACTCTTGGCTGCTTCTCTGATTAATGCTCTCCTTGCCCATCCTGTCGGTTTTGGTGGACTGCCATGTCTTGGTAGGTCTCGCAGTTGTGCCATACACTTTCCATTTTCGCATTATAGATTGAAAAGATGTTCAAAGCTTAGGATTTTTTTTTTTTTTTATAACTTAAACCTGCTTTAAACTTCTCCACAACTCTATCCCTGACCTGTATGTGTGTTCCTTGGCCTTCACAATGCTGTTTGTTCACTAAGGTTCTCTAACAAACCTCTGAGGGCTTCACAGAACAGCTGTATTTATACTGAGATTAAATTACACAGGGGTGGATTCTATTTACTACTAATTAGGTGACTTCTGAAGGCAATTGGTTTCACTAGATTTTAGTTAGGGGTATCAGAGTAAAGGGGGATGAATACAAACGCACGCCACACTTTTCAGTTATTTACTTGTAAAAAAAAAATGAAAACCATTTATCATTTTCCTTCCACTTCACAATTATGTGAAGTGTTGGTCTATCACATAAAATCCCAATAAAATACTTTTTAATATCTTTATAAATGATATAGGGTCTAGGATTAAAAGTAACATTTCTGTCTTTGCAGATGACACTAAGCTATGCAGTGGAATAACGTCCTTACAGGATGTCTCCAATTTACAAGCCAAACTCAATGCACTGTCAAATTGGGCAACTAAGTGGCAAATGAGGTTTAACCACTTGCTTACTGGCCACTTAAACCCCCCTCCTGCCCAAACCAATTTTCAGCTTTCAGTGCTCTCACACTTTGAATGGCAATTACTCAGTCATGCAACACTGTACCCAAATTATTTTTTGTCCTTTTTTTCATACAAATAGAGCTTTCATTTGGTGGTATTTGATCACCTCTTTTTTTTTTTCCGCTATAAATAAAAAAACACCAAAAATTTAGAAAAAAAAATGCATTTTTCTTCGTTTCTGTGATAACATTTTGCAAATTAGCAATTTTTCTCCATAAATGTTGAGCACAATTTATACTGCTACATATCTTTGGTAAAAATAACCCAAATTAATGGATATTATGTGGTCTGTGTGAAAGTTGTAGAGTCTACAAGCTATGATGCAAATGGCCTATCACATTTCTTTAGACCCTAACAAGCCAGGAAAGTAAAAATGCCCCCCAAATGACCCCTTTTTGGAAAGTAGACATTTTAGGGTATTTAGTAAGAGGCATGGTGAGTTATTTGAAGTTGTCATTTTTTCCCACATTTCTTTGCAAAATTAAGATTTTATTTTATTTTTTTTTTCACAAAATTGTCATTGTAATAGCTTATTTATCTCACATGGAATGTGCATACCACAAATGACACCCCAAAATACATTCTGCTACTCCTCCTGAGTATTACAATACCACATGTGTGGGACTTTTTCACTAGCTGGCCACATACAGAGGCCAGACATGCAGGGAGCACCATCAGGTGTTCAAGGAGCATACAGTGGGGACGGAAAGTATTCAGACCCCTTAAATTTTTCACTCTTTGTTATATTGCAGCCATTTACTAAAATCATTTAAGTTCATTTTTTTCCTCATTAATGTACACACAGCACCCCATATTGACAGAAAAACACAGAATTGTTGACATTTTTGCAGATTTATTAAAAAAGAAAAATTGAAATATCACATGGTCCTAAGTATTCAGACCCTTTGCTCAGTATTTAGTAGAAGCACCCTTTTGATCTAATACAGCCATGAGTCTTTTTGGGGAGGATGCAACAAGTTTTTCACACCTGGATTTGAGGATCCTCTGCCATTCCTCCTTGCAGATCCTCTCCAGTTCTGTCAGGTTGGATGGTAAACGTTGGTGGACAGCCATTTTTAGGTCTCTCCAGAGATGCTCAATTGGGTTTAAGTCAGGGCTCTGGCTGGGCCATTCAAGAACAGTCACAGAACTTTTGTGAAGCCACTCCTTCGTTATTTTAGCTGTGTGCTTAGGGTCATTGTCTTGTTGGAAGGTAAACCTTCGCCCCAGTCTGAGGTCCTGAGCACTCTGGAGAAGGTTTTCGTCCAGAATATCCCTGTACTTGGCCGCATTCATCTTCCCTTGATTGCAACCAGTCGTCCTGTCCATGCAGCTAAAAAACACCCCCACAGCATGATGCTGCCACCACCATGCTTCACTATTGGGACTGTATTGGACAGGTGATGAGCAGTGCCTGGTTTTCTCCACACATACCGCTTAGAATTAAGGCCAAAAAGTTCTATCTTGGTCTCATCAGACCAAAGAATCTTATTTCTCACCATCTTGGAGTCCTTCAGGTGTTTTTTAGCAAACTCCATGCAGGCTTTCATGTGTCTTTCACTGAGTAGAGGCTTCCGTCGGGTCACTCTGCCATAAAGCCCCAACTGGTGGAGGGCTGCAGTGATGGTTGCCTTTCTACAACTTTCTCCCATCTTCCAAATGCATCTCTGGAGCTCAGCCAGAGTGATCTTTGGGTTCTTCTTTACCTCTCTCACCAAGGCTCTTCTCCCCTGATAGCTCAGTTTGGCAGGAGGGCCAGCTCTAGGAAGGGTTCTGGTCATCCCAAACATCTTCCATTTAAGGATTATGGAGGCCACTATGCTTTTAGGAACCTTAAGTGGAGAAGAATTTTTTTGTAACCTTGGCCAGATCTGCCTTGCCACAATTCTGTGCTCCTCAGGCAGTTCCTTTGACCTCATGATTCTCATTTGCTCTGACATGCACTGTGAGCTGTAAGGTCTTATATAGACAGGTGTGTAGCTTTCCTAATCAAGTCCAATCAGTATAATCAAACACAGCTGGACTCAAATGAAGGTGTAGAACCATCTCAAGGATGATCAGAAGAAATGGACAGCACCTGAGTTAAATATATGAGTGTCACAGCAAAGGGTCTGAATACTTAGGACCATGTGATATTTCAGTTTTTCTTCTTTAATAAATCTGAAAAAATGTCAACAATTCTGTGTTTTTCTGTCAGTATGGGGTGCTGTGTGTACATTAATGAGGAAAAAATGATTTTAGCAAATGGCTGCAATATAACAAAGAGTGAACAATTTAAGGGGGTCTGAATACTTTGCGTCCCCACTGTAAATTACATATCTAACTTGTTGACTACCTATTACACTTTTGAAGGCCCTAGAGCACCAGGACAAAGGAAACGCCCACAAAATGACCCCATTTTGGAAAGCTAACACCCCAACGTATAATCTATGAGGCATAATAAGTCTTATGAACGGTTCATTTTTTCCTAGACGTTTTTGGAAAATGTGGAAAAAAACGCATTTTTTTTACACAAAGTTGTCCATTTATAAGATATTTCCAACACATAGCATTTACTTAGCAAAAATAACACCCCAAAATACATTCTGCTACTCCTCCTGAGTATAATGATACCACATGTGTGAGACTTTTACATAGTCTGGCCACATACAGAGGCCCAACATTGAAGTAGCACCTTCAGGCGTTCTAGGAGCATAAATTACTCATTTCATTTCTCAACCACCTATTACACTTTTGAAGGCCCTGGAGCACCAGGACAATGGAATCACCTTGTTTTGCAGACTTGCCGTCTCTCCTCTTCTCAACTTCATATTGACAAGTCTTTGAGGTTCTCTCTTACGGTGCCACATGTTGGCGTCTTCTTTCAGTGAAGGTTGTGGAACAGGGGCAGACTTGTGTAGACGTTGTCTACGTACAAGTGGTATCTGTAACAAGCCCCTGCTCGCTCGGTTCCACTCTCCCGACACTCCTCTGCGGCTATAGAATCAGATTGCAGATCGCAGCGCCTGATGGTTCGGTCATCCGATGCTCCGGGACTAGAACTACAGCTATGTGCCGTTCTAATCCAGTTGTGTAGCTCAGAACAAACACCAGGCAGGCTGTATGTAAGTTCAACCAGGAATCTCTTTTATTGAAAGGAATACAGGCTCTTTTATACAGTAAAAGAGGAGATGTATACCTCCTGCTCATATTACTCTGAACATACACCTGTGACCAGAAACCTAATTAACATGGGCTAATTAACTAATCCCTTTAGACAGCCTAGATGACTCAGACATGACCTTTAGGCCAGACTGGCCATCTTGTAGCTCAGAAGACCCAATCAACATTATCACAAATCAACACCGAACTCTTGTTCACACAATAGCAGAGTTAATTAACACAAACAACAATGGGGATCTAATGACTCTTAGATCCCATACTAGACTTATTTACAATACACATTCCAGCAGGTAACAGACAGACAGGTGGCTGGAATTGACATCAGCATCTCCTAACAGTATTTGTCCCAGCATTATGAATCAGCCAGTATTTCTAATATGGCAAATCCAGGGTCCCCAGAGTCTGTGTGTCCTGGGGGACCAGGACCTGAATCCACAGTAATACCACCTCAAGGGTCCCCAGGCATACAGCTCACAAAGAGCACCGTTCCCCCAAATGCCAGGGCCCACGATCCATCGGCAAGAGGCTAGCATTTAGTCCCCTCCAAAACTCTCTCTCCTGGCTAGGTCTGTCACATTTCTCCCCTTTCGGCAGGAGACTAACACAGGAGGAGACCCCAGACGGGTTGACTCCGAAGTTAGTCAGTAGTTCCAGTCCTCTAATGCCTGTACCCACACAGTACCCCATACAAATTGTTCCAAACAAAGCATTACTCACCCAGCCAACCTCTGCCTCTCTCAGAGAACATATCTGCCGCCGGGGAGAGGCCTGCACTGGCCCTTCTCCCTGGAGTCCTTTCTGCCGCTGGAGAGAAGACAGGGTGTCTGGGCTCACTCTGTCATGCTGTTGGGGATCTGGGCCGACTGCCCAGCATCCCTGGGGTATACAGGTGGAGACTGAAGTCCCATCCACCTTCACAGGAAATCCATCCTCTGTTAGTTGAGGGCAGAGTCCAGCAGTTCTCGGCCCTGTTGCCAGCCCTTCTGCTGAAAACCCCACACCATCTGCCCCGGCTAACTGTTGGGGAGGGAGGGAGGCCGACTGCCCTGCCTCCCTGGAACTCTGTAGTTGTTTTCGGTGCTGGGCAGAGGTTGGTAGCACTCTGCCCTGTTGCCAGCACTTCTGCTGGGGACTCCGCATCCTCCGCTCCAGCTAACCGTTGGGGCAGGAGGCTGGCTTCCTCCACTCCCAAACTGTGTAGCTGCCATTGGGGAGGTGAGCCGGCTGCTTCCTTTTCCATTCCCTCATCTGGATGTTGGGACGATATGTCTGTGGTACTGTCTCCCAGGTGCACGGATCTTTGCTGGGGAGGAAAGACCACTTCTTCCACCCTGGCCAACTGTTGGGGAGGGACGACGAACACCTCCTCTCCCTTCTCCCCCTGTATCCTGATCTGCTGCTGGGAAGTGACCACCTCCTTCTCACCCTGAGCCTCCGGAACCGCCGCAGGTGTAGGGCAGAGATCTTGGACCCTCTGTCCGGTTGCCAGCGCTTCAGCTGGGGAAGTTCCTTGTAACTTCACAGATACTTCTGTTGGTGCTGGGCAGAGCACAGTGAAGTTTGACCCTAATAACAGCTCTTCTTCTGCTGAAGGCTCACCAGGTTGTTCTTCCTCAGCTGAAAAGTCTATCAAATCCCCTGTCTCTGCAACTGATGTCTGGGGATAAAGGTTCACCATCTCCTCTCCGTGGAACCCAGAAGATGCTATCAGTGCTGGGCAGAGGTTAGCAGAGCTCTGTCCTGTTGTCAGCACTTCAGGTTTGGGGACGGCAATCTTCAGGTTTTCCACTGCCGATTTTCTGGCATGCTGCTGGACAGGCACATTCCTCCACCCAAGATCATCCCATGCAGAAACAGGATCATCAAGGTCAGTCGGCACTTGCTGCATCCGCCATAAGACCTCCGCCTCCCTAGCTGTGGGGACAGGTTGGCAAAGCACACTGTTACTCTGCCACATTGTCAACTCTTCAGCCAGGATTTCAGAGTTGTCAACTGGTATTTCCTGATAGTCCCAGGCAAAGGGAGCCCCATCCTGCTGCTGAGCGGAGTCTAGCAGCTGTCTGTAGGCCATCTCAAGCTCCCATTCCTGAACGGCCAGAAACTCCAAATCTTCCTGTGCTCAGTGCACTTTCGAGACGTTCAGTCTTCGCTCTCTGTGCTCCATTATTTCCTCCAAACACTACTCCCGATCACTCCCAAAGTCAGGGTCCCTGGACAGCCTCCAGTACACCAATCCCAGGCCATCGTAGTCAAAGCCTTCCGTGGGGCTGTCATCCGCTGTCCACGGGCACACTTGGGATACATACCACTGGAGGGCTCTGTAGCTTTCGTCCAACCGCATTTCTGCCCGGATCAGCCTGCTTAACTCAGCTGTCCACTCCTGGTTCGGCTGTTCCCCCAATAACAGCATTCGCACCTCATACTGCGATCAGTACCTTACATGGATGGACGGGAGAACTTTTCCCTGGTTTCGCTGCTCACGGGCTAGCCCTTCTTCCAGAGTTTGCAGCGGACAGAATCAAATCATCCTAGCAGGACCTGCTCTGATACTGGTCCTCTGTGCTGTATCTGCATCTCTCGCAACCTCCTTCTGAATTCCTCTTCCATGGTGGCTGGTATCTGTACCTCTCCTCTACTGCTATCTGGACCTTGGATCCAGGTGATGGTTTGGATGTGTTCACGGCAAGGAAGCACGATCCCACCGGTCCCTCCCGGCTCTCAAGTAAGTCTTTCAGAGTGGCTCTCCTGCAGGCTGGTTTGGAGTGTCCCAGTAACTGGAGAGCAAATCCCACAGCTGCCAACCAATGTAACAAACCCCTGCTCGCTCGGTTCCACTCTCCCAACACTCCCCTGCAGCTATAGAATCAGATTGCAGATCGCAGCGCCTGATGGTTCGGTCATCTGATGCTCCAGGACTAGAACTACAGCTATGTGCCGTTCTAATCCAGTTGTGTAGCTCAGAACAAACATCAGGCAGGCTGTATGTAAGGTCAACCAGGAATCTATTTTATTGAAAGGAATACAGGCTCTTTTATACAGTAAAAGAGGAGGTGTATACCTCCTGCTCATATTAATCTGAACATACACCTGTGACCAGAAACCTAATTAACATGGGCTAATTAACTAATCCCTTTAGACAGCCTAGATGACTCAGACATGACCTTTAGGCGAGACTGGCTGTTTTGTAGCTCAGAAAACCCAATCAACATTATCACAAACTCAACACCGAACTCTTGTTCACACAATAGCAGAGTTAATTAACACAAACAACAATGGGGATCTAATGGCTCCTAGATCCCATACTAGACTTATTTGCAATACACATTCTAGCAGGCAACAGACAGACAGGTGGCTGGAATTGACATCAGCATCTCCTAACAGTATTTGTCCCAGCATTATGAATCGGCCAGTATTTCTAATATGGCAAATCCAGGGTCCCCAGAGTCTTTGTGTCCTGGGGGACCAGGACCCGAATCCACAGTAATACCACCTGAAGGGTCCCCAGGCATACAGCTCACAAAGAGCACCGTTCCCCCAAATGCCAGGGCCCACGATCCATCGGCAAGAGGCTAGCATTCAGTCCCCTCCAAAACTCTCTCTCCCGGCTAGGCCTGTCACAGTATTCTTTGTCAAGTAGGGGGTATATGAGGTCCCAAACAACATTCCCGCTGGATCCCAATTAGTCCAGGCAATTAAGGGGCTGCAGCTGGGTGTCCTTCCCTCCATACACTATGAAGGCATATGTGTACCCTGTGGCTCGGTCACATAATTTGTACACCTTCATCCCATAGCGGGCCCTTTTGCTGGGGATAAATTGCTTAATTATAAGCCTGCCACTAAATTTAACAAGGGACTCATCCACACATATGTGTGTAAAAATAATTTAGTATTGGCCGAATTTTGTAAAGCCAGTCATAATTTGGGTCATTTCAGGGAGGGTACTGGGTATTATCACTGAAATGTAGGAACCTCATGATCATCAGATATCTGGTTCTGGGCATTACCGCGGAGAAGATCGGCATGTGGTGGATGGGGTGGGTTGATCAATAGGAACGCAATTCTTTTTTTTTGGTGAGTCCCATATTAAATGTGAGGCCCAAAAAAACCTTCAACTTCTCCACTGTTAGGTCTCTCCACTCATAGGGACGGGCATAATAGGATGTTGCATACAGGTTGCACTGGGCCACAATTGATGCTAACATGTAAACAAAATAAATGTGTGTATATATATATATATATATATATATATATATATATATATATATATATATATATAAAATGTCAATAGTGATACTCATAAATAACTATCACCAAAGTGAAATCAGCAGATAATCGACATAAAAAAATTTAAAAATCAAAAACAAAAACAAGTGAAAGCAACAGTTCAAATTCAAAATGAATTCAAAAATTAAATTCAAAAATTGTATTCAAAAAAGTGTTCAAATAATGATAAATCCTCCTGGGGTTAAGCAAAGCATCAGACAACAGTAATCCACCACCATCACCGGCCACACAGCCTACTCACCAGATTGTGGTGACTCCCATGACAGGAGTCAAAGAACGCTTCAAGAACAGCCAAAGAAGCTCCACACGATCACGGGTTTATTCAGGTGCTGGAACTCAGGTAACACTGTAGCTGCTTAGATGCATGCAAGCGAACTCCCGAATAGCGATGGGTCATAAAGACATCTATGAGGAGCCTGCAGAGAATGGCGTGGCAAGTGTTGTGGGAAAGCAATCCAACAACCAGTGTTAAGGATGAAGTCTTAATTGGAAAAGGAAGGAGAGTGGTTAACTTCGGCCACAAACCAGAGACAGAGGACCCTACAATTACTCCATCAGCAAAGTGCTTCAAAAATATGAAGATATGGCTTGGTAGTGCTGTTTAACATGGAGTTATTCAATCACTTATGGGGACAGTGTAGGGTGTATACTCATCTGACTAGTGGAAATTGAAACTCTACTGGCATTGCTATCTAGCAAAAAAAGCTCTTGCCTCACATTCCATCAACAGTGGTAATCCAAAGAATCTGTTTGGTCTGACATGGAGAAAATCCGATGCTGGTGGCCGATGTGTTTAAGATGGAGACTGAGAAGCTGTTCAACCTTCTGGAACCAGCTCTAAAAAAAAAGATTTGCAGCAATGCTGGCAGCACTCATAAGTCTATTTCCCAAAGACAACCTCTGGATATGATGCTGAACATATGCACTCAACTTCTTTGGTCGACCATGGCGAGGCCTGTTCTGAGTGGAACCTGTCCTGGTAAATTGCTGCATGGTCTTGGCCACCGTGCTGCAGCGCAATTTCCGGGTCTTGGCAATCTTCTTATAGCCTAGGCCATCTTTATGTAGACCAACAATTCTTTTTTTCAGATCCTCAGAGAGTTCTTTGCCATGAGGTGCCATGTTGAACTTCCAGTGACCCGTATGAGAGAGTGAGAGCGATAACACCAAATTTAACACATTTGTTCCCCATTCACACCTGAGACCTTGTAACAAGTAGGAGTCGCATCACGACGGGGAGGGAAAATGACAAATTGGGCCCAATTTGAACATTTTCACTTAGGGCTGTACTCACTTTTGTTGCCAGCGGTTTAGACATTAATGGCTGTGTGTTGAGTTATTTTGAGGGGACAGTAAATTTACACTGTTATACAAGCTGTATACTCACTAATTTACATTGTAGCAAAGTATAATTTCTTCAGTGTTGTCACATAAAAAGATATAATAAAATATTTACAAAAATGTGAGGGGTGTACTCACTTTTGTGAGATACTGTATGTTTACATTTGAGATCATCTCTCATTGGCCACGCTGATCACACTGTAAACGGCTGCTGTGATTGGCCATTTACAGTGATCTGTGATTGGCTGTGTCCAAGGGACATGCCAAAACAAAGATTTTCCCTGATGCGCACTCACAAGAGCGCGCGGGAAGTGAGAAAAGGGGAGGACATCAATAGACGTATTCCCGGCAATGTAGATCCGCGCTGTAGCCATCATTCGGCTATAGCGCAGATCTGAAGTAGTTAATGTTGATAAATGTAAAGTTTTGCACTTGAAGGGTTAAGCATGCATCGTAGATACTAGGGGGATTACAACTGGGGGATTCCATAGTGGAGAAGGATCTGCGGGTTTTGGTAGATCATAGGCTCAATAATAGCATGCAATGCAAAGCTGCGGTTTCCAAAGTGAGCAAAGTCCTTTCTTGTATTAAGAGAGGTATGGACTCCAGAAAGAGAGATATTATTTTGCCCCTGTACAAATCATTAGTAAGACCTCATCTGGAATATGCAGTTCAGTTTTGGGCACCAGTTCTCAAAAAGGATATTGGGGAACTGGAGAAAGTGCAGAGAAGGGCAACCAAACTGATGAGGGGCATGGAGGAGCTTAGCAAAGAAGGGAGGTATGAAGGAGCTCAGAAAGAATAGAGGAACTGGATCTATTCCCTCTTGAGCAGAGGAGATTAAGGCGGGGGGGGGGGGGGGGGTATGATCAACATGTACAAATACATAAGTGGTCCATATAGTGAACTTGGTGTGCGTATTCACTTTAAGGTCATCACAGAGGACAAGGGGACACTCTTTACGTCTAGAGGAAAAAAGATTTCATCTCCAAATACAGAAAGGTTTCTTCACAGTAAGAGCTGTGAAAATGTGGAATAGATTCCCTCTAGAGGTGGTTCTGGCAAGCTCAGTAGATTGCTTTAAAAAAGGCCTGGGTTTTCTAGGTAAAATTGATCCAGGGAAAATCCGATTGCCTCTCGGGGATTCGGGAAGGATTTTTTTCCCCTGCTGTAGCAAATTAGAGCATGCTTTGCTGAGATTTTTCGCCTTCCTCTGGATGGGAGGAACTCTGGAACTATGGGTAAAGGATTGTGTATATGGGATTGTATTTTTTTTTTTTTTTTTTGATTGAACTAGATGGACTTGTGTCTTTTTTCAACCTGACTAACTTTGTAACTATGTAAAATACATATAAGTTTTTGGTTGTAACATGACAAAATGTGGAAAATTTCAAGGGACATGAATACTTTTTCAAGGCACTGTACTGTAGAAGTTTGTATAAGGAAAGGTAAATTTAGTTTGGGAAGGACCTTGTGCACATTCTGTATGTATTCTAATTTCATAGGATGATCCAATGTTAGCAAGGGTTGTTTAGTTTAGAAGTAATGTTTAACCCCTTCCTGCCCAGGCCAATTTGTAGCTTTCAGCGCTGTTGAATGACAATTGTGCAGTCATGCAATGCTGTACCCAAACAAAATTATTACCATTTTTTCGAGACAGATAGAGCTTTCTCTTGGTTGTATTTAATCACCACTGTTTTTTATTTTTTTGCTAAACAAATTAAAAAAGCCAGATTTTTTTTCTTTATTTCTGTATTAAAATTTTGTAAAAAAGAAAGTTTTCTCCTTCACTGATGTGCACTGATGAGGCTGCAATGATGGGTACTGATAAGGCGGCACTAATGGACACTGATGAGGAGGGACTAATATGCAGCACTGATGGGCACTGATAGGTGGCACTGCTGGGCACTGTTAGGCGGCACTGATGGGCAATGATGGGCACTGATGGGTGGCACTGATGGGCACTGATAGACAGCAGTGATAGGTGGCACTGATGAGGAGGCACTGACAGGCATCACTGATGGGCACTGAAAGGCATCACTGATGGACACTGATTGGCATAACTAATGGGTACTGATTGACATCACTGGTGGGCATCACCAGTGGACATCACTGATGGGCATCACTGGTGGGCCCTGGCAGGCATCGTTGATGGGGCTGCACTGATAATCACTGCACTGATCCCCCCTGTCAGGAGAACCACTTATTGGCTCTCCTCTACTCATACTCTGTCAGCGTGAATAGAGAAATGTCAATAACTGACACTTCCTAGTTAAGCTGTGATCAACTGTGATTGGACAAGGCTGATCACATGGTAAAAAATTTCTTTTTGAGCCTGAGGTCAGCCAAGGAGTAAAGTTTCTGGGTGGTTGTGTTTGTAGGGCAGGCAGTTGACACTCCCTCCATGTTCCCCTCTTCACTGGGTGCCAAGCAAGGGTCACATGAGAGGTCTACCCTGTGGTGGGTTATTCTGGGCTACACTAAGCACTTTGTACAGGGTCACTGCCATACACATGGGGTACCTTTACCTCAGCCACACTCATGACCCGGTAGATGACAGACATGAATAAACTCTAATAAACTCTCTTGATGTTATATACACCAACACGGTCACCTGTGCATTTTGGAGGGACAGGCAGAGCCAATGCCTTCTCCATCTGTCCAGCATATCCCTGCTACCTCACTCCCAGTAATGGCATGAGGTCCTGCCATGCACCTTGTGCAGATTCCATGCATGCACTTCACTTCACTTAACTCTTTTTGTTCTGTACTTGTGTACAGAATGGGGGCCCTGGTGGTTCAGATCTGCTCCTATAGCTTTTGGAGACGGATTGCTGTGGAAGGAGTCCTGACAACATCTCCCTCACTTCAAGATTTTACAGGCCACATGTACATACTTAATGACAGGCTGCTAGAGAAATCTTTGTTACCTTTGGTAACCACTAGGGATGGTCGAACAGTTCGGCCCGTGCATAAGTTCGGCCTGAACTTTCGTTGTTTGGTCGTTTGGTGAACAGCCGAACAAACGGGTCATTCGACCATTTGTTCGCCCCCCCGAACTGACCACAATGCATTGCGCCACTGAACAGTGCATTGCAAGCCCTGATTGGCTGAAGCAGTGAAAGCTCCAGCCAATCAGGACACAGAGCACTGTCAGAGTCATGATTGAACACAGTCATCATGACTTTATCCAATCATGGTTCATTCCTGCCCCACAGTATAAAATTATTCTTTCAATTGCAGCCATTTTCAGCGTGATTTTGGCGTGAAAAGAGATAGAACAGGACTCTGTTCAGTGCTATTAGTTAGTGTGCTATATTGTGTTATTTTGCTTCAATTGTCAGTGTAGAATATAAGTTTAATTTCAGTCTAGGGATAGTGTGAATGTAGTGAGGAGGACCATTATTCAGCTTTGCACAGTGTGCAGCTAGAGTAGGGACAGTTCAGATAGCATCAGTGTAGTGATGGTTGAACACTGTCTATATGATTGTGTTACTGCCAGTTTAACGCCATTTACTTCTGTGTGCATTACTGCCAGTTTAACGCCATTTGCTTATGTGTGCGTTACTGCCAGTTTAACGCCAAATCGTTTTGTATGTATTACTGCCAGTTTAATGCCATATCGTTTTGCGTGTGTTACTGCCAGTTTAACGCCATATCGTTTTGTGTGCATTACTGCCAGTTTAACGTCATATATTGTTGTGTGTGCATTACTACCAGTTTAATACCATATAGTTTTGTGTGCGTTACTGCCAGTTTAACGCCATATAGTTTTGCATGCATTACTGCCAATTTAATGCCATATTGTTGGGTTTGCAATACTGCCAGTTTAACGCCATGTAGTTTTGTGCGTTAATGCCATTTACTTCTGTGTGCATTACTGCCAGTTTAACGCCATATAGTTTTGCATGTGTTACTGCCAGTTTAATGCCATATAGTTCTGTTTGCATTACTGCCAGTTTAACACCATATTGTTTTGTGTGCGTTACTGCCAGTTTAACGCCATATTGTTTTGCGTGCATTACTGCCAGTTTAATGCCATATCGTTTTGTGTGTGTTACTGCCAGTTTAATGCCATATAGTTCTGTGTGCATTACTGCCGCTTTAATCCCATTTACTTCTGTGTGCGTTACTGCCAGTTTAACGCCATATCATTTTGTGTGTGTTACTTCCAGTTTAACGCCATATAGTTTTGCGTGCGTTACTGCCAGTTTAACGCCATATAGTTCTGTGCATGTTACTGCCAGTTTATCGCCATTTACTTCTGTGTGCGTTACTGCCAGTTTAATGCCATTTACTTCTGTGTGCATTACTGCTAGTTAAACGCCATATCCTTTTGTGTGCGTTACTGAAAGTTTAATGCCATATCGTTTTGTGTGCGTTACTGCCAGTTTAATGCCATATAGTTCTGAGTGTGTTACTGCCAGTTTAACGCCATATAGTACTGTGTGCATTACTGCCAGTTTAACGCCATATCATTTTGTGTAAGTTACTGTCAGTTTAACGCCATATAGTTTTTCTGTGTTACTGCCAGTATAACGCCATTTATTTCTGTGTGTGTTACTGCCAGTAGAACGCCATATAGTTTTGCATGCATTACTGCCAGTTTAACACCATATAGTTTTGTGTGTGTGTTACTGCCAGTTTAACGCCATATAGGTTTGTGTGTGTTACTGCCAGTTTAACGCCATATCATTTTGCATGCATTACTGCCAGTTTAACGCCATATTGTTCTGTGTGCATTACTGCCAGTTTAACGCCATATAGTTTTGTGTGGGTTGCTGCCAGTTTAACGCCATATAGTTCTGTGTGCGTTACTGCCAGTTTAACACCATATAGTTTTGCGTGCGTTACTGCCAGTTTAACGCCACATAGTTCTGTTTGCATTACTGCCAGTTTAACACCATATAGTTTTGTGCGTTACTGCCAGTTTAACGTAATTTACTTCTGTGTGCATTACTGCCAGATTAACGCCATACCGTTTTGTGTGTGTTACTGCCAGTTTAACGCCATATAGTTCTATGTGCGTTAATGCCAGTTTAACACCATATAGTTTTGCGTGCGTTACTGCCAGTTTAACGCCGCATAGTTCTGTTTGCATTACTGCCAGTTTAACACCATATAGGTTTGTGCGTTACTGCCAGTTTAAATTAATTTACTTCTGTGTGCATTACTGCCAGTTTAACACCATATAGTTTTGCTTGCGCTACTGCCAGTTTAATGCCATATCATTTTGTGTGCGTTACTGCCAGTTTAACGCCATATCATTTTGTGTGCATCACTGCCAGTTTAACGCCATATTGTTTTGTGTGAGTTACTGCCAGTTTAACACCATATCGTTTTGTGCGCGTTACTGCCAGTTTAACGCCATTTACATCTGTATGTGTTACTGCCAGTTTAATACCATTTAGTTTTGTGTGTGTTACTGCCAGTTTAACGCCATATCGTTTTGTGTGTGTTACTTCCAGTTTAACGCCATATAGTTTTGCGTGCATTACTGCCAGTTTAACACCATACAGTTTTGTGTGTGTTACTGCCAGTTTAACGCCATATCGTTTTGCATGCATTACTGCCAATTTAATGCCATGTCGTTTTGTGTGCGTTACTGCCAGTTTAACACCATATAGTTCTATGTGCATTACTGCCAGTTTAACACCATTTACTTCTGTGTGCGTTACTGCCAGTTTAATGCCATATCGTTTTGTGTGCATTACTGCCAGTTTAACGTCATATAGTTCTGTGTGCATTACTACCAGTTTAATGCCATATAGTTTTGTGTGCGTTACTGCCAGTTTAACGCCATATAGTTTTGCATGCATTACTGCCAATTTAATGCCATATAGTTGGGTTTGCAATACTGCCAGTTTAACGCCATGTAGTTTTGTGCGTTAATGCCATTTACTTCTGTGTGCATTACTGCCAGTTTAACGCCATATAGTTTTGCATGTGTTACTGCCAGTTTAATGCCATATAGTTCTGTTTGCATTACTGCCAGTTTAACACCATATTGTTTTGTGTGCGTTACTGCCAGTTTAACGCCATATTGTTTTGCGTGCATTACTGCCAGTTTAATGCCATATAGTTCTGTGTGCATTACTGCCGCTTTAATCCCATTTACTTCTGTGTGCGTTACTGCCAGTTTAACGCCATATCATTTTGTGTGTGTTACTTCCAGTTTAACGCCATATAGTTTTGCGTGCGTTACTGCCAGTTTAACGCCATATAGTTCTGTGCATGTTACTGCCAGTTTATCGCCATTTACTTCTGTGTGCGTTACTGCCAGTTTAATGCCATTTACTTCTGTGTGCATTACTGCTAGTTAAACGCCATATCCTTTTGTGTGCGTTACTGAAAGTTTAATGCCATATCGTTTTGTGTGCGTTACTGCCAGTTTAATGCCATATAGTTCTGAGTGTGTTACTGCCAGTTTAACGCCATATAGTACTGTGTGCATTACTGCCAGTTTAACGCCATATCATTTTGTGTAAGTTACTGTCAGTTTAACGCCATATAGTTTTTCTGTGTTACTGCCAGTATAACGCCATTTATTTCTGTGTGTGTTACTGCCAGTAGAACGCCATATAGTTTTGCATGCATTACTGCCAGTTTAACACCATATAGTTTTGTGTGTGTGTTACTGCCAGTTTAACGCCATATAGGTTTGTGTGTGTTACTGCCAGTTTAACGCCATATCATTTTGCATGCATTACTGCCAGTTTAACGCCATATTGTTCTGTGTGCGTTACTGCCAGTTTAACGCCATATAGTTTTGTGTGGGTTGCTGCCAGTTTAACGCCATATAGTTCTGTGTGCATTGCTGCCAGATTAACGCCATACCATTTTGTGTGCGTTACTGCCAGTTTAACGCCATATAGTTCTGTGTGCGTTACTGCCAGTTTAACACCATATAGTTTTGCGTGCGTTACTGCCAGTTTAACGCCACATAGTTCTGTTTGCATTACTGCCAGTTTAACACCATATAGTTTTGTGCGTTACTGCCAGTTTAATGTAATTTACTTCTGTGTGCATTACTGCCAGATTAACGCCATACCGTTTTGTGTGCGTTACTGCCAGTTTAACGCCATATAGTTCTATGTGCGTTAATGCCAGTTTAACACCATATAGTTTTGCGTGCGTTACTGCCAGTTTAACGCCGCATAGTCCTGTTTGCATTACTGCCAGTTTAACACCATATAGGTTTGTGCGTTACTGCCAGTTTAACTTAATTTACTTCTGTGTGCATTACTGCCAGTTTAACACCATATAGTTTTGCTTGCGCTACTGCCAGTTTAATGCCATATCATTTTGTGTGTGTTACTGCCAGTTTAACGCCATATCATTTTGTGTGCATCACTGCCAGTTTAACGCCATATTGTTTTGTGTGAGTTACTGCCAGTTTAACACCATATTGTTTTGTGCGCGTTACTGCCAGTTTAACGCCATTTACATCTGTATGTGTTACTGCCAGTTTAATACCATTTAGTTTTGTGTGTGTTACTGCCAGTTTAACGCCATATCGTTTTGTGTGTGTTACTTCCAGTTTAACGCCATATAGTTTTGCGTGCATTACTGCCAGTTTAACACCATACAGTTTTGTGTGTGTTACTGCCAGTTTAACGCCATATCGTTTTGCATGCATTACTGCCAATTTAATGCCATGTCGTTTTGTGTGCGTTACTGCCAGTTTAACACCATATAGTTCTATGTGCATTACTGCCAGTTTAACACCATTTACTTCTGTGTGCGTTACTGCCAGTTTAACGCCATATTGTTTTGCGTGCGTTGCTGCCAGTTTAACGCCATCTCATTTTGTATGCGTTACTGACAGTTTAATGCCATATATTTCTGTTGTGTTACTGCCAGTTTAATGTCATTTACTTCTGTGTGTGTTACTGCCAGCTTAATGCCATATTGTTTTGTGTGCGTTACTTCCAGTTTAATGCCAGCTAGTTTTGAGTGTGTTACTGCCAGTTTAATGCTCTATAGTTCTGTGTGTGTTACTGCCAGTTTAACGCCATTTGCTTCTGTGTGCGTTACTGCCAGTTTAATGCCATTCACTTCTGTGTGCGTTACTGCCAGTTTAACGCCATATCATTTTGCATGTGTTACTGTGAGTTTAACGCCATATAATTCTGTGTGCGTTACTGCCAGTTTAACACCATATCATTTTGCATGCGTTACTGCCAGTTGAATGCCATATAGTTCTATGTGCGTTGCTGCCAGTTTAACGCCATATAGTTTTGCATGCGTTACTGCCAGTTTAACGCCACATAGTTCTGTTTGCATTACTGCCAGTTTAATGCCATA
Source organism: Lithobates septentrionalis (assembly GCA_037952835.1). NCBI lineage: Eukaryota > Metazoa > Chordata > Amphibia > Anura > Ranidae > Lithobates > Lithobates septentrionalis. The sequence goes on from JBBDGP010000994.1 coordinate 591,751, forward strand.
TAGTTTTGTGCGTTACTGCTAGTTTTACGCCATTTACTTCTGTGTGCATTACTGCTAGTTTAACACCATATAGTTTTGCTTGTGTTACTGCCAGTTTAACGCCATATCATTTTGTGTGCATTACTGCCAGTTTAATGCCATATCATTTTGTGTGCATCACTGCCAGATTAACACCATATCGTTTTGTGTGAGTTACTGCCAGTTTAACGCCATATTGTTTTGTGCGCATTACTGCCAGTTTAATGCCATATAGTTCTGTGTGCTTTACTGCCAGTTTAACACCATTTGCATCTGTGTGTGTTACTGCCAGTTTAATGCCATTTACTTTTGTGTGCGTTACTGCCAGTTTAACGCCATATCGTTTTGTGTGTGTTACTTCCAGTTTAACGCCATATAGTTCTGCATGCATTACTGCCAGTATAACACCATATAGTTCTGTGCGTGTTACTGCCAGTAGAACGCCATATAGTTTTGCGTGCGTTACTGCCAATTTAACTCCATATAGTTTTGTGTGTGTGTTACTGCCAGTTTAACGCCATATAGTTTTGTGTGTGTTACTGCCAGTTTAACACCATATCTTTTTGCATGCATTACTGCCAAATTAATGCCATATTGTTTTGTGTGCGTTACTGCCAGTTTAACGCCATATAGTTCTTTGTGCATTACTGCCAGTTTAACGCCATTTACTTCTATGTGCGTTACTGCCAGTTTAATTCCATATTGTTTTGTGTGCATTGCTGCCAGTTTAACACCATATCATTTTCTATGCATTACTGCCAGTTTAATGCCATATATTTCTGTGTGTGTTACTGCCAATTTAATGGCATTTACATCTGTGTGCGTTACTGCCAGTTTAATGCCATATTGTTTTGTGTGCGTTACTTCCAGTTTAATGCCAGCTAGTTTTGAGTGTGTTACTGCCAGTTTAACGCCATATAGTTCTGTGTGTGTTACTGCCAGTTTAACGCCATTTACTTCTGTGTGTGTTACTGCCAGTTTAATGCCATTTACTTCTGTGTGCGTTACTGCCAGTTTAATGCCATATCATTTTGTGTGCGTTACTTCCAGTTTAATGCCATATCATTTTACGTGCGTTACTGCCAGTTTAACGCCATATAGTTCTGTGTGCATTACTGCCAGTTTAACGCCATATCATTTTGCATGCCTTACTGCCAGTTTAACGCCATATAGTTCTGTGTGCGTTGCTGCCAGTTTAATGCCATATCGTTTTGTGTGTGTTACTGCCAGTTTAACGCCATATAGTTTTGCGTGCGTTAATGCCAGTTTAACGCCATATTGTTTTGTGTGCGTTACTGCCAGTTTAACGCCATATAGTTCTATGTGTGTTACTGCCAGTTTAATGCCATATAGTTCTGTGTGTGTTACTGTCAGTTTAATGCATATAGTTTTGCGTGCGTTACTGCCAGTTTAACACCATTTACTTCTGCGTGTGTTACTGCCAGTGTAATGCCATATAGTTTTGCGTGTGTTACTGCCAGTTTAACGCCATATCGTTTTGCGTGCATTACTGCCAGTTTAACGCCATATAGTTCTGTGTGTGTAGCTGCCAGTTTAACACCATGTAGTTTTGCGTGCATTGCTGCCAGTTTAACCATCTCAATACAGTGCGCTTTCATCCCCTTCCTGCCCAGGCCATTTTTCAGCTTTCAGCGCTGTCACATTTTTAATGACAATTGCGCTGTCATGTAACACTGTGCCCAAAATAAATTTTTATTATTTTTTCCCCACAAATAGAGCTTTCTTTTAGTGGTATTTGATTACCGCTGCGGTTTTTATTTTTTTTGCTATAAACAAAAGAAGAGCAACAGGGGGCGTGGCCTGGAGCCGTTCCAAGATGGATGCGTAGTACTGGAGCTCCCGTCCACGAGGTCCAGCAACTTTAGATTTACAGCAATTTAAACAATCTGAGCATGGTGAGAACTTCCCACAGCGCCTCAGCTACAAGATCCCGTTCCCCCGGGGACAGGAGATGCAGCCAAGCCGGCAAATACCGAAGATCTTCCGCTCGCGACCCTCAGGCAGAATGCAGCCTTCAAACGCAGCCTCCTCACATAAGTCTCGCTCCCCAAGTGTCAGCCCCCACTGCTCCGGAGCTCGGAGCTCGGCCGTCCTATACACCGAACAGAGAGAGACAGTCCCCTGCTGTGAATTTAGAAGACCTCCGTAGTGTGGCAGCAGATATAAAAAACACACTTATGGTGGCCATCACTGACATGAGATCAGACATTCAAGCTATGACACTCAGAGTGGAAGAGGTAGAAATAGCCCAAGCGCGCCAAACTCATCAATATGTCAGGTGCAACAGATAACTGAATCCCACGCAGCCCATCTAAGGGACATCAACCGACACATGGAGGACCTTGATAACCGCGGCAGGCGCCGCAACCTCCGTGTAAGGGGAATACCAGAATCGATCGAATCCTCCCTAATCTCCCATACGGTCACTATGGTGTTCAACGACATATTGGAAAGACTCACAGACACCCTATTGCCTTTGAGTGGATCCACAGAAGCGCTACGCCCGAGGGGGAGAGACACTGACCCCCCTAGGGACATAGTATGCTGTCTTATGTTGTTTTAAGAAGGAATCCTCCGTACAGCTAGGAATCGCAACCAGCTGACTGTTCAAGGCTCTGCAGTAAAACTATACCAGGACCTGTCTAACATCACTCTGCAGCGAAGAAGAGAACTGTGGCCACTACTAGATGTCCTCAGAGCCAGATCCATAATCTATAGATGGAAGTTCCCCTTCGGCCTTTCAGCCTTTTATCAAGGACGTACAGTGACCCTTAGGGTTCCAGAAGATCTGGATCATTTTTGTTTCCAACTAGATATCCCACTAGTGGCTTTACCGCATTGGTACAGTGAATTCTGCCCTTCCTCTCTCAAACGAGCCACCTCCATGAATGGAGTTACGGAAGCAGGCAACTTCAGTATCGGTCGACGCCGCCCTTATGCACTACCTCCTTGCTCCATGCTGAGAGACCAGAACGAGCCTCGGAATGGTAGTCCAACAGCGTTTCCAGCGCACCGCAGGCCCTGCGTAGCCTAAACAGGTAACGGGACCTCCCTTTATTCACATATATGACACAGGGACTCAGTAATCTTGCTATATATCTCACCCCGTATTACTGCCACTTATTTTATTTCATTTTACTCCACTTCTCTAATACCTGTCGGAAGCTACCCACACTACTGCCGTTTTCACTGTTAAGGCCCTAAGTACCGTATCATCCCCATGATAAACCAGGCTGGCAACAGTATTGATCCATTTCCCAACCAACAAGTAAACCTCATACGTACAGGGTAATCAGGCAATGTCAGATCCTAAGAACTCCTGAGCTACCCCCCTCACTATGGACGAAGTAACCACTCCCACAGAGATACCTATCTTTCTCTTTCTCCTCTTCCATAATAATACCACGCAGCCTGAACATACTTGAAAGATGACACACTGCTGGCCTTTTCTAAAAGCCCAGGACATACTTCTTAAACCTTCTCATCAGATAAAATCCACGACAGAAAACAGGATAGTTGGCGGACTACAACTACCTCATGCTTACTGGTCAAGAAATTGCACCCCGCAATGGATCTACTGGACAATACAAGATCGCTCTAATCACGAAATGGACTATTGCCCTTGGCTGTTAAACAAGACAACCCACCCAAGACATCAAGAGACCCGTTCCTACCCGATCCGGACCCTCCATTTGGTCTAAGTACAATACGTTAATTGTGCCCATCTCCACCCCTAACTAAAATCTGTGCCGAGTGATTTAACTGATCTAACTGGTCTAACTTTCTTATAAGCCCTTCCCCTCCTTATTCTCTACCCCACTTTACCCTCCTCTGATCCTTCTAAATAGTACCATACCTACCCCAACCCTACCCCTCCCCGTCCACTCTCGCCTCTGTCTTCCATCCATATCCCTTCTTCTTCTTTCCCCATCATTCTTCTCTCAGGAAAAACTGATCTGTTGTGTATAATTGTGGTATATTGACTTAACCTCCCTTTTATATTTGTCTACCTTAGATAAGCTTATTTCACAGAAGCCTTAACCACTAAACATAGAAAAGCCGCCTGGGCCGTGAAGGAGACATGTTCAGGTAAGAAGTCCATGTCTCCCCCCGCCATTCCTAGAAGTGCCTCATATGGTGGTACGAATCCAAACTCCCAGATGCAACAAATCATACACCGCCCCACTAAAACCTGTGGAGACACACATACTTAATGCCGTCTCCAGGACCAAAGCTGAACATGTCTCCCTCAGACTAAGACATAAGGGCCAGACGATAATCCACCACTATACCCACAGGTATTGCTCCCCCCACCGTAAAAAATATGGACACCCTCTAAAATTGCAGTAATAGTTATAAGTTATGTCTTTGACTTATGAACTTTTCTCACAACCCATGCCATTAAGTTAAGGCTTCTATCAGAGTAGCTGCCTAGTTGACTACTTTCTCGGTCATATTGTTTTATGTTTCATGTTTTATGTTTTCTATTTCATGTTTACAGTTTCATGTTATTGATATACTATTGACCCACAAATTCAATGCCCTGAACTTAAATCCAGACCTAATGACTATTCACCAAACCACCCCATGACTGCACCCTCTCTCTCTGACTAGAGATGCCTTCCATACACCACTATGAAAATATTGCTTACCACCCCACACACAGGGCCAAAGCCAAAGCTATTTTCCTGATTCTCTCACCTAAAGAAGCTAGGCATTCATCTCTACAGCCTCTCGTAAATTCTGCACCATCTCAAGAATTCGTAGAGATTCTCACCTCTTCCAAATAGACCATAAAAAACTATCCATCACTTCCTTACACAATCTGAATGACCTTACAGTGATGCGGTACTCCCTCCTTCGGACGAACGACACCTGCTACCCCTACCAACAGCGAACTCTGGTAGCTCTCGCTGACCCAATCCGGTTCCCCCCGCCACACTGAAAGGAATTGCTGGACATTCCTCTTAACCGGTACTATTCCCAGTTCACTCTGCTGGGAGCTCCCACACCCCTCACATCGGTACCTCATTCTTTCCCATTCCCTTTCTAATCCCAGCCCCTTTCCATTCCTCTCCCACCTTTCCCTTGGTGCCAGGTCCCACTCCCCCTTTCTTTGTCTCTGGCTTCTCTTCCATTACACTACTCTGTGTGGTGCCAACCCAGCCAAACAATCAATATGGCTCAACTCAAAACAAATTCCCCTATTTCTTCGCTGAAAGTTATCTCCCTCAATACCAGGGGTTTAAACACCCCAGAAAAGAGATCACAACTTTTAGTTAACCTACGTAGCACAAAAGCAGATGTAGTTTTCCTCCAGGAAAACCATTTCTGTCCCAAAAACATACCGAAACTCAATAATCGCTCTTTCCCCCACGGCTACCATGCAACTTCCCCTATTTCAAAATCTAAAGGAGTTTCCATCCTCCTCTCCAAAAATACTCCCTTACAAATCACAGACACTTACCTTGACGAACAAGGGAGAATAATTTTTCTCAAAGGTATCTTCAAGAACAGACCGATCACGTTACCTAACGTCTACTGTCCCAATACAGCCCAAGTCCCCTTTCTACGAACAGTTACAAAACAATTATCCTCCTTCCAAGAAGGTCTACTAATCCTTGGAGGAGACTTCAACGTTCCATTAGACCAGGGGTCTCAAACTGGTGACCCTCCAGCTGTTGTGAAACTACAAGTCCCATCATGCCTCTGTCTGTGGGGAGTCATACTTGTAACTGTCAGCCTTCCAATGCCTCATGAGACTTGTAGTTCCGCAACAGCTGGAGGGCCGCCAGTTTGAGACCCCTGCATTAGACCCTCTCCTAGACACTTCCTCAGGCAAATCCCACTTACCATACAGGACACTAAGACAAATCAAGCAATGCCTTCAAGACCTTTCACTTCACGACTCCTGGAGAACACTTCACTCAAATGATAAGGACTTTACCTATTTTTCCGCCCCACATAACAAATATTCACGCATTGACTACCTTTTCATCACTCAATGGGACCTTCCTTCCCTGAAGGCTGCGTCTATAGACCCAATGACGCTCTCTGACTCTGTATCAATGACCCTTACTTTCCCTGACAAAGGAAATCATGCATATATCTGGAAACTAGACCCCTCTATTTTGGCAGATGAGATAAATGAACAGGAGATTCGCAAATGTCTATTCGACTACTTCACCGAAAACGATACCCCAGACACTTCGAAGTTGACACAGTGGGAAGCGCATAAATGTGTTGTACGTGGTAAAATGATCTCCATAACAGCAGCAATAAAAAAAGCTAAGAAAGCAAAACTTGCAGATTTAGTCACCAAACTTAAAAAACTAGAAGCACTTCACAAGCGCAATTTAGCACAGAAAACACACTCTGAACTGATTGAAAACCATACCCTCATTCAAGATGAATTGAACCAGAACATTAAGAAAAATTACGTTCTCTCCCAAAAACTCTTTGGAAACAAGAGCGGCCATCTTCTTGCACAGGCATTACACAAGAAAAAATCTAACAACACGATCCATCAACTGCATTCTTCCACAGGAATAAATCTCTTAAATAATAATGACATTGCATCAGAATTTGAAAAATATTACTCCTCTTTATATGACCTTAACAAATCGGAACCCCTACTACATCTCCATCCGCAAGATCTAAGGAACTTAATTCATTCCTAGAACAGTTTACCCCAGATAAAATCCCCACTGACATAGCAAACACCCTAGAATCCCTGATCACCATACCCGAATGGGAGCAAGCGATCAAAAAATTAAAACCGGGAAAAAGTCCGGGACTGGATGGTCTATCCACGGCATATTATAAGACGTTCGTGAAAACCCTCCAAACCCCCTTTCTAAAGCCTTCAACTCTTTCTCTCCCACAGCCTCTCTCAATCTGGGGATGTTGGAGGCCCACATTGTGGTCATCCCCAAGGATGGGAAAGATCCCATCCAGTAGGGTTTATCCCTGGATGCGAAGCCAAGGACAACACCATCAAAGCTATCCATCTACATCATCTGATCACCAACAAACCAGAAAGGCTTTTTCCTGTCCCTAGACGCGGAGAAGGCATTTGAGAGAGTGTCATGGGACTACATGGTGACGGTCCTTCAGGCCATAGGCTTGGGCCCCTTCATGATTGGTCTGATCCTATCACTATACGCCAACCCCTCAGCCACAGTCCGGGTGAACAACACTCTGTCAAATGCCTTCCCCATCCGCAACGGGACAAGGCAGGGATGCCCTGTGTCCCCTATCCTCTTCGTACTAACTCTCAAACCTTTCCTCCGCAAACTGACATCCAACACAGACATACAAGGAATTCAATCGCCCACGAAGGAATACAAATACGCCGCATTTGCGGATGACATATTGCTATTTCTTAAAAACCCACTGATAACTTTACCAATTGTACTGTCTGAATTTAAACATTTTCAATCTATTTTCAATCTTAAAATTAATTTGTCAAAATCTTATGCTCTTAATATCTCACTCCCACAAATCATAGTAGACAAATGCAAAGAAAACTTCCCCTTCCAGTGGAAATATGACTCGATCACTTATTTATGTATCCAAATTCCCTCCAAACTATCAGACCTCTACGCAAAGAATCACCTTCCCCTACTAAACAAACTAACCACTGATCTTAAAAACTGGAACAAACCTTTGTTCTCCTGGTTCGGTAGAGCGGCCATTCTGAAAATGAATGTTCTACCGAGAATCTTATATCTACTCCAAACGATCCCCATTCATATCCCACCTTCCTTTTTTAAGGCATACCGGCAACTATGCTCCAAATTTCTCTGGAGTGACCACACACACACAGAATTAGCTACATCCAACTCACTCTTCCAAAACAGTTGGGAGGCATTGGCCTTCCAAACCTCCGAAACTACCAAATTGCTTCACACCTAACCAGGATAGTGGACAGGAATGTCCATGCTCTCCAAAAAGATTGGGTCACTCTGCAAGCCTCCTTTGCAAACCTATCTTTAAATACACTCCCGTGGATCTCATCTGACCACGTTCCTTTAGAGTTACGCCTCCACCCACTAATAGGTCCCACCATACTACAATGTTTCCACCAGACATGTAATAATACAACTGTCTCCTCCATCCCTGGCCCTTTGACTCCAATAAAACTGAAGACTGACTTCCCTCCAGGCATGCATCCTCTATTTCTAACTGACCATTGGCCATCAGACCACATTAGAACCCACCATTTCTTCCACCAAGGTAAGCTACTCTCTGCAGCACAGATTGCCATTAAACTAAAGAAAGCGCCCATCCCCCCCTGGACATATCTACTAATTGCCCACTACCTGAAGTCCTTGAATAGAACTTCTCATTACTCAAGACAACTTTCCCCCTTTGAAATCCTTTGTACTAAAACAACACCCCAAACTCATCTCATCTCTTATGTACACAACCTTCTCTTTGCTGATCTCAAAGCCAATGACAATTTAGCATGTAAAAAATGGGAGAATGACCTCTCCATCACACTCACAGAAGAGAATTGGGAGAACATATTTAAGACCATACACAAAGGGTCAATAAATGTAACCACCCAAGAAAATGGATTTAAAATCCAATACAGGTGGTACCGCACCCCTGCTCTCCTACACATATTCAATCCTGAAATCCCCGAGACCTGTTGGAGATGCCACCAAGAAAGAGGTACTTTACTTCACATTTGTTGGTCATATCCTCCCCTACTACACTACTGGTCAGAAGTACGTTGCATCACAGCTCAAATTACCTCCTACAACCTAGACTTGACCCCGGCCCAATTCCTCCTCCATCATTCGCCCTTGTCACACACTTCATACCACAAATCTTTGTCAATGCATCTGATCAATGCCGCTAAACAATGCATCCCGATTCACTGGTATTCAACACAGATACCCTCTCTCAAAGAATGGTTCACAAGGATTCATAAGGTAGCAGAAATTGAGAAACTAATCCACATTTCACAAGACACCCGACAAAATTCAGCCAAAAATGGGCTTGTTGGTTACATTATCAGACGACACAAGAATACTCTAACATCATGAACCCACCTACATAACTGGATCATCTAACCTTGATTGAAGTCACACTACTATTTAAACATTACCCCGCCTTTTAAAATCTGAAGGTTAACAACTAAGGGAAGCCAGAGACACCTACCCTACCCCTTTTATCCCTCCCCTTCAACTCCACCTCCCTCTCACCCTCCTCCTCTTACCCCACCCATTCTCCCCCCTTCCCTCCCTTAATACATCAGCGCTATACCCGCCTAACTGATTTTTATCCCCACTTCACAAGACTTTTAGACACCCACCTCGGAATCCTATTACAAGTAGAATACAAGTTCACTTTTTATAAACACAACATGCCCCCAATCTCTACTTGCCCCTCTTGCTCTCTACCCCCTTCTTAACACTCAAAGCCCCCTAAACTGTAAACTATAATTCCCTTTGACTCATACGGAAACTAACTGCACTTCAACCTCATCAACACACTGACTTGATTGATCCTACCTAGTTCCAAATGAGCCTACAGGCTGGGTCATTTTTCTCACCATATTCGACTTGATAATGTAATTGAAGAGTATAGCCTCGAGTACAAAACTAGTATATAACAAATAGGGGTGCCATCATCCAGGTTGAAATGAAAGAATTGAGGGGTGAAGGTGCGGAGGCAATTGCCGCCACTTGCCTGTTCACATGTACACGCCTGAGAATTGGGGGTTGGACTATTTCGGCACTTGATAATTGATCACAATTGATAAGTCATAAAAAAAATATACATTTTAAGTATAATACAAAAATACACAGACAATATTAAAAAACAATCATATGAATACACCACAGTTAAATTACTAATGGGCGTCCCCGTAAAGTTTCTGTTGGGGGGGTATACATGAAATTCCTCAACCGGTTTCACAGTGAAGACCGCTTCTTCAGGAGGGGTTGGTCTATAAAACAATTCATATTTTTAATACAATGTACAATATACAGCAAAGCAGTCATTAGAACAATGTAATATATTACATAATTTCAAAGGAGAAGACCAGCTCACCCACTCAGTAAAACAACAGGACCCAAACAATTCCCCAACCACGAGGGACATGGGGGATTGTAGAAACAGAATCTGGTTGATGAATAATAAAAAATAAATATATAGAACGTATGGAAGTTTTGGAGTGCACACCCGGGTTTGATGGGAGGTGAACGGAGAGAAGGGGTGAAAATAACGTGAGAATAGGTGCAGGACGGAGGGGGAAGGGAAGGTGAGGGGAGAGGAGAAAGGAGGAGGGGAAAAGAAAAGAGGAGGAGGAAAAGAATGGGGGAAAGAGAAAAGGGAAGGGGGTGGGAGGGGGGATTATGGATAGGAAGGGAGGAAGGGGGAAGGGAAGGAAAAGGGGGGAGGGGGAAGGGGGGAAGGGGCAGCGAATGGATGGGGGAAGGAGAGGGGGCAGGGGAGAGAGGGGGGGAGGGGAGTGGGTAGTAGAAGTTGGGAGAGGGGGAAGGGGGAAGGAAGGGGGAAAAAAGGAGGACAAAGGTGGAGAGAGGGGAGGGAAAGAAGAGAGCGAAAGTAGGAGGATGGGAGAGGGAGGGGGGGAGAGGAAAGAAAGAGAGTAGGGGGGAAAGGAAAAAGGGGGAGGGGGAAAGATGGGGTGGGGCAGGGAAGGAAGTATAGGAGGGGGGAGGGAAAGGAAAGGGGAGGTGAGGGGGGAAGGGAGGGGGAAAAAGGGGGGGAAGGGGGGGAAGGAGGGGGAAGGAGGGGGAAGGGGGGAGAGGGAGTGGGGAGAAGGGGAAGGGGGGAGAGGGAGTGGGGAGAAGGGGAAGGGGGGAAAGATAAGAAAGGAGAGAGGGGGAGGGGGGAACCCCCCTAGGTTCGCGAGGGTAAACAGTTTGTCTTACCCAAAAGACCCCCAATTCTCAGGCGTGTACGTGCGAACACGCAGGTAAGTGGTGGCAATTGCCTCCGCACCTTCACCCCTCAATTCTTTCATTCGACTTGATAATGAAGTGATTGTTTCTCTGATGTACAATGGTATACCAATACTTTGCAATTCATTATTGTTTTACCAATGTTTTCGATTTCTGTACTTGCATACCTTTTTTTTATCAATAAAAGAAAATTACCTGGAAAAAAAAAAGAAAAAAAAAAGAAGAGGGACAATTTTGAAAAAAACACAATATTTTTTACTTTTTGCTATAATAAATATCCATTTTTTTAAACAAATTTTTTCCTCAGTTTAGGCCGATATGTATTCTTCTACATATTTTTGTTAAAAAAAAATTGCAATAAGCGTATATTGATTGGTTTGCACAAAAGTTATAGCGTCTACAAAATAGGGGATAGATTTATAGAATTTTTATTATTGTTGATCTGTTTTTTTTTTTTATATAATCTTTATTTTTATTTTATGTATTAAAAGGAACATACAAACATATAGTCTATGGTCATTCTTACCACAATACAGTGCAATTCTTACAGTGCAGACCTGGACGTACCAGGCAAAAACAAGTTGCCAAACAAATCACAAGACAAAGTGAAAATTGGAGGGGTAAGGGAAGGAGGGGAAAGGGGATGAGGGATTAAATCTTCTCCAAACTGTATTGCACTGTGAAACAGTCAAAATGATTCCCAGGGGGGGGTCCCGCCATGGCAACTTCTTGGCCGGACCCGTCACAAAAGCCCTCCACTCTGTATTGGAGGGGGGGGGTCTCGTCCCTGCTTTAAGGCCCCCGAGATGCCCACCGGGCGGGTCCCTCGGGAGGGGGGCCATAAGCCTCCAACTAACCTCCACCAAGAGGGAGGCGCCCCACGGGCATCCCCCGGAGTCATTGCCTTTGAAAGGTGCCTGTGTCGCCAGGCGGAGCCCCTGTCCCATAAGTCTGCCCCGGTAATGACTCTATAACATTTAATAAGGGAGATACAAAACTTGCCTTTAATTAAAAAAAAGGAAAAAAAAAGGGGGAAAACCAAAGACGCCTAGCGTCTCCTATGAGCCTTCAACTGTGGACCTTGTGAACCATGCATAAGGAAAGAAAAGGTCTACACCCGGTGCAATCAATAGGGTGGTGAGACATGCCATTCAGGTACGCACGTCACCACATACGGGCCTCCTTAGCTTCAGGGAGGGCTCCGCTAACTCCAACAGCGCGACTTCCAGGCTAGAGGACACAGGGTTAGTGTCAATGGTGAATCTCCGCCACTGGGCCCAGATACTATCAAAGCGCTCACTCTTATTCTTGCACCTCGCCACCCACTCCTCCGCCTCTCTGATATCTTCCACCTTCTGTAACCATTCTTTTAAGGTAGGAATCCGTGGACTCTTCCAGTGGAGAGGTACCAGCCTTTTAGCAGCGTTTAATAGATGAGGAAGGGCGCTTTTTTTGTAATGGCTCAGAGGGAGGGCGGGGAGGTGCAAGAGAAAATGCTCTGGGGAGAACGGGATCTCAATCTGCAGAGCATTTTTAATGGTAGCCTGTACCTCTCTCCAGAACGGCCTAATTACTGGGCATTCCCACCACACATGAAGGAGGGTGCCTTTCTGACCGCAATCACGCCAGCAGCGGTCAGAAACCGAGGGGTAAATACGTGCTATGACGGCTGGTACCCGGTACCAACGGGTTAGAAGCTTGTAGTTAGTTTCCTGCGTTCTGGACTCTACGGAGCTAGAATGTGCTAATTTATACATGTGTAGGCGCTGTTCTGGCGAGAACTCTATCCCTAGGTCCCGCTCCCATTCTCTTATGAAAGCCGGCTTGCAAGCAGCGGAAACTGAACCCAATAGCCTATATAACTCAGAGATCAGATGGGGAGTTGGTTCTTCTTCAATAAAGAATCTTTCTAGTGTGGTAATGGTGTCTAGCCCTCTCATCGAAGCCCCCTCTGTTGCAATGAAATGTTGGAGTTGCTGGTGTCTCCACCAATCCATGGGGAATCTGCCATAGCTAGTCCTCAAGGCATCTAGGGGTATCAGACTACCCTTATCTACAAATTTGCCGCAGCTATAATTACCGTCTGTGACCCATGTACCAAAAAAGGTCCTTTGCTCCCCAGGAGGAAACCACCTGAATCCCCCCAGCGGTGCCAGTGGGGAGCCCGGGGGCACCAAGGCGTACAAAGCATTCGTGCGATCCCAGACCCGCAGGATATGAGTAGTTAGCGGGGAGGACGTTTGTGAAAGTCCTCTGTATTCATGAGGCAGCCAAGGCGCGTAGGACAAGTCCCGGCCTGCCAAGCTCTTCTCCAAGGAGACCCATATTTTTGAACCCCCATGATGCCGCCAGTTGAGGATATGTTGGATCGCAATGGCTCTGTAGTATCGCCTTATATCCGGGAGGCCCAGGCCTCCCATTTCCTTGGCCTTCTGTAGTAAAGACGCGGCCAGTCTTGGCCTTTTACCATGCCAGATGAAATTAATCATTAGGCTTTGAAGCTGTGTAAAGAAGCTCCTGGGGAGAGGGACTGGCAGCATTTGTAAATAAAAGAGCACCCTTGGAAGGATGTTCATCTTGAGTATGCTAAGTTTGCCCAGCCACGTGAAGGAGGTCTTGGCCCAATTCTGTAAGTCTCTACGCACCATGCTCAAAAGGGTGGGAAAATTAGCCGAGTAAATGTTATCAAAGCTATTGGTAAGTTGTATACCCAGGTACTTAATTGATGTTGTAGCCCAACTAAATGGGAAAGCTTGTTGTAAGTCATTAGCCATCTTCGCAGGGATGGTGATGGGCAGGATTTCAGATTTCGAAAAATTAATTTTAAAATTGGACACCTGACCAAAAGTTTTTAGTTCCCTCATAAGGTTTGGCAGTGACACCAAGGGCTGGGTCAAATGAAAGAGCACGTCGTCTGCATAGGCTGACAGTTTGTGTTCCGTTGGCCCCACCGTCACCCCTCTGATGTCAGCACTCGCCCGTATTGTTCGAAGCAGTGGCTCCATAGCCAGAACGAACAAGAGGGGGGAGAGGGGGCACCCCTGCCTCGTGCCATTCCGTATGGGGAACCCCAGGGATAAGTGGCCATTTACTTTGACCTTCGCACTGGGGGTCGCGTAAAGTGCCATGATCCATCTAAGCATATGAGGGCCTAGTCCCCAAGCCTCCAGCACCGCCTTAAGGTATGACCAATCTATTCTGTCAAAAGCCTTTTCGGCATCCGTGGACAGAATAAGGTATGGGGTGGAATTCCTATGGGAACATGCCCATTGTATAAGCTGCATGGCCCGGATGGAGTTATCCCTAGCTTCTCTACCTGGGATAAATCCCGTTTGATCGGGGTGGATAAAGGAGGGCAAGACATATTTAAGTCGATTTGCCATGATCTTAGCAAAAATTTTTACATCGACGTTAAGAAGTGATATTGGTCGATAGCTTTGTGGGAGGGTAGGGTCCTTGCCTTCCTTCGGGATTACGGTGATGTGGGCCAATAATGCCTCAGGGGGGATCTGGTGATTTGTGGCTAAAGAATTAAAATACCTGCACATATGATTTTGTAGCAGAGGGAGAAATTTTACATAGTACGCTTTGGAATATCCATCCGGGCCAGGGCTCTTCCCATTAGGTAAGGCCTTCACTGTCGAGATGATCTCCTGAGGGGAGACGGGGGCGTCGAGGTCTAGCTGCTGTTCGGGTGTCAGGGAGGGAAGTCCGGCTGAGGCGAGGTAGTCACTAATAGCTTTAATTTTCGCTGTCCGCCCTGAGTGGGAGATCTCCTTATCTAGGTGATATAAGTCCGCATAATAATCTCTAAAGATGGAGGCAATCCCGGAGGAGTGTAATGTAGCTGTACCGTCAGGGGACCGGAGGGAGTGCACGTGAGCAGTCAGTCTTCTCTGCCGGAGCGCTCTAGCGAGCATTCTACCACACTTATTTCCCTGTTCGTAGTATTTATGTGAAAGGTAGCGTAATTGTCTGCGCGCTCGACGGTCAAGGAGGCGTGAAAAGAGTTCCCTCAGTTCGATCAACCGATCACGGGCTTGAACGTCTCCCTGGCGTTTGTGTTTAAGTTCTTCTTCCTGTAAAGCCATCAGTACCCTCTGGAAGTCTATCTGCCTTTCCTTTTTAAGTTTAGAGCCTAGGGAGATCAGTTCTCCCCTGAGTACCGCCTTATGGCTTTCCCACACCACTCCGTCTGCCATATCCTCAGACACGTTCTCTGTGAAATAATGTGTAATGGTCTCAGAGACCCTAGCCACTACCGAAGCATCGTCTAGGAGGTTTTCATTGAGCCTCCAGGACCAGGCCCTCTGCGTTTCGTCTGGGATTCGTAGCACGGCCCACACTGGGGCGTGATCTGAAATAGTGATATTGCCCATTTCAGCTGACTGCAACAGCTCAAGGGTGTCGTGGTCCACACACATTAAATCAATGCGCGTGTACACGTCGTGCACCCCCGAGTAGTAGCTGTAGTCCCTCTCTGACGCATGAAGAGCTCTCCACGTGTCTATAAGGAAGCTGTTCTGCAGTGACTTGCGAAAATGCTTGAGGAAGGCTTGGGAGTGAGTGGGGCGGCCTCGGGATATGTGTCAACGAGTGGGTCCGGGCTCACATTAAAGTCCCCTCCAAGAATTAGGTACCCCTCCCTGAATTCGTTCAGCTTGTCTAACACAGAGTCAATAAAGGAGAGTTGTTGGGCATTGGGTGCGTAGAGAGTCGCAAATGTGAATTTTTTGTTGGCCAAGACCCCCTTCACAAAGACGTATCTACCCTGCGGGTCGACTCGGCTCTCTGAGAGTTGGAATGGGCAAGACCTATGGAACGCAATGGCTGTACCCCGTGATTTGGCCACCGGAGAGTTGCTAAAGAACCACTGGGTGTATAAGTGTGTAGGTATCTTTGGGAGGGACTGTTCCCTAAAGTGAGTCTCCTGCAGGAAAACCACCTGGGCCCCCAGCCTCTTTAGTTCCTGCCAAAGCCTGTTGCGCTTGTGTGGAGAGCAGAGCCCCCTAACATTGTAGGACAATACCTTTAGTGACGGCGTACCTGACCTGGATGATGGTTGACCGGTCACACCCCCTCTGTGTCCTCCGTGCATGGTTCAGTCAGTCAAAAGGCGACCTGAAGATCAAAGCAATAACCGTTAGCTCTGGAAAGTAATATCAGGCACAGAGTGATATAAAGGGGGGAGGTGGTGGAAGGGGGAGGGAGGGGGGAGGTTAAGGGGGGGGGTAGATAGGGAGGGGGGGGTTTAGAGGGGGTTAGTGGAGAGAGTAGGTAGGGTAGGGGAGGGAGAGGAGGGAGAGGGATACGGATGAAAACAGTAAGAAACTATAGAGCTCACCCGGGAGGGGGGCTTCAACCCAAAAACCACCCGGGTGAAAACTCGGAGTCCCACAAGGGACTGTCACCTAGTAAGGTGAGGCCTAGGTGGGGTACGTGGGTGACCACCAAGGGGACGGTTAGCCCTTCCGTCCGTCCAGTCCATTATGACACAGAAACAGGGTGGGGGAAAAAAAAAAAAAAAAAAACAACAGTACATATCACCAAAAGGAGAAAGGGGATTATGTAACTCGAATTCCCAAAAAAGTGCAAAAAAAAAAAAAAAAAAAAGAGAAAAAAGCGGTGGGGAGGAAACCAGACAGCCAGGCTAGGAGCTGGACTGCGGGCCCCCCCAGTCCATCATGGCGCCCAATGGTACTCAGAATTGGGAAGTGGTGCATAGGGCCTCGCGTGCAACGTCCTGCAAGTGGAAGTAGGATAAGACAGCAGTGCGTCCGTTGGGCCCAGTGTCCTGATGGGGGCACCTATGGTGAAGAGGGGATCGCGTCCAGAAAATTAGTAAGGGCAACAAGGGCGTCAGTAGCTTGTTCAGTCACTGGTTGTAGAGGTGCCCGGACGTGGGCCCTCTGTTTGCCTGTTACGGCCTCGGGAGCGCCTGTTTCCTGCCGCCTGGATCCATGGCTGAGGTAGCTGGGGCATCTGGATGTCCGGAGTGGTGCGCCAGTCCGGGAAATCCACTGGATTAAGCTCCAAGGTATGTAAGAAGCGGGGGAGGTCATCCTTTGTGCGTAGTATAGCCCAACGGCCATTTTTGGAAGCCTGGAGGCTGAATGGGAAGCCCCAGCGGTATGTGAGGCCTGCTGCTTGAATTTCCATTAGGAGTGGGCGTAGGGCTCGCCGCTGCATTAGGGTACGCCGTGAGAGGTCCTGGTAAAAGGACAGTTGAGCTCCATCAAAGTCAAAGACTGGTCTGTTACGCATCTTTTGCATTATACGGTCCTTTAGTGTAAATTTGTGCAGCTTGCAGATCACATCCCTGGGGTTGTCGGGGTCTTCTGATGGGGGCCGAAGTGCCCTGTGCGCTCTGTCTATCTCAATCGGCACCGATGGAGGCAAACTCAGGATCTCACGGAACACTCCCTGCAAGGTGGGAACAATGTCCTTAGGTGCAGTAGCTTCAGGAAGGCCTCGTATGCGAATATTCGCTCGCCTGCTGCGGTTCTCCATGTCATCTAACTGACACAGAAGGGCCTCAATCTGGTGACTATGGGTGACAGTCTGTTCTCTGAGCTGGGCGATGGCGGGTACAGAGTCATCAAATTTCTGCTCCAGAGTCTCTACCCTGTGACCCAGTTCAGTGGTATCTGTTTGCAGTTGTTCAATGTCTTGCCTGAAGGCCCTCTCAATCCTGCTGGTAAAGCGCTCTAGGTCTTCTTTAGTGGGGAGAGACCATAGATGCTGCCTGATGTCCCTGTCCTCTGTCAAGTCTGCCAGGTTTGTGCCCCTGTCCTGTGGCAATGTGGAGCGGGGGGATGCAGGGGGGATGGAGTCGCTTACCAGCCTGGGAGAGGAGATAGGAGACAGTGCTGGAGGCGCTAGCTGAATTTCCTGCTGCAGCGTGGCCGTTCGTTCCGGCGCCATCTTGGATTTCCCCCTCTGCTGGCGTGGGGTGTCGGAAAGGAAAGAATCCAGCGATCCTTGGCCGTTGGGGTGAGCTCTTTTCGGCTGGGAAGAAGCCCGCCGCCGCTGTGACATGCCCTGTGCGGAAATCGGGGGGTAGTCACCCCTGCTGCCGCCGGCAGCACGTGCGAGCCCCCTGGTGGGCAGGTAAGGCGAGGGCGTCATATGACGTCCTCCCAGAACGAGAGCCGTGCCGCCTGGCCGTCATATGACAGCCGGCGGGCGGCAAGCGGTTAATGCCATATAGTTTAAAACCATATAGTTTTGCATGCGTTATTGCCAGTTTAACGCCATATATTTTTGCGTGCGTTACTGCCAGCTTAACGCCATATAGTTCTGTGTGCGTTACTGCCAGTTTAACGCTATATCGTTTTGTGTGCGTTACTGCCCTATTCCATCACATTCTGCAGGTGTTATCTCCCGGCCCACTCCCCAAAGCTCAGCTGTCTGGGCCTGTTCAGCACATCTGCAGCAGATCGCAGTGCTGCTATCTGCAAACTGTGTCTCAGACATATCAAACGTGGCAAAAACACCAACCATTTGGGTACCACATGCTTAACAAGGCATTTAACGTCCAACCACTCAGCCCCTTGGCAAGAGCACCTAAATGCCACACAAAAGGGGCACAAATCTGTCCCTCCTCCTCCTCCTCTTTACCCACTTCAGTCTGCTCCTGCAATACCGAGTCATTACCAGCAGCCTCCACTGACAGGGATGATGGTATAGCACAGGGTGTTCCAGGTCCTAGCAGCACATCTGCCAGCATCACACCAACAGCTGTAAACTGTAGCTGGCAATTTCTCTGCTCCATCTGTTGCAGCGGAAAAAAAAAAAAGTCCCTGCCACTCACATGCCCTACGTCTGAATGCAAGCTTGTCAAAGCTGTTGGATCTCCAACTTCTGCCTTTCAGCCTGATGGATTCTGTCCCCTTCCGTAAATTTGCACAATGTGCTGTACCACAATGGCAGGTTCCCAGTCGCTACTACAGTTCAAGTAAGGCCGTTCCATCTCTCTACCATCACATGGAAGGGAATGTTCTGCCATCGTTGGGCAAGGTAGTCAGCCGTAAAAACTATCTTACTGCTGATAAACAGGATAGTTACCACCGCTCTAGGTGATCGGGTTCAAGCTTCCCGTCCTCCGCTGTGTGGATGATTGTGAGAGCCCCAGGTGCCGGCAATTGATATTCCAATGATATGTGTGTGATGGAAAAATCTGGACAGCCGCACTCCGGATTGGAAAAGTGAAAAATAAAATCCTCTTTATTGAAAAAGTAATAACATGATTAAAATCCGTACATGGCTTTGTTGGGATGATGCAGCATAACCGCTAACGCGTTTCACGCTCCCATAGAGCGCTTACTCATAGCTGGTTTGTACGAAAGTGATCACCACTTATATACACATAATTTATCTACCACATGACTACATATTGATTATCTGATTTTAAACAGCTGATCGTTAGTCTGTGTGGGATCTTTTTGGCATAGATGTAATTGGATGTGCGTCCTATATTTATATATGTTGACATTTGCCAATATGAATACATTTCATTTATATATTTATGTCTTCATTAGTGAATCCACTATAGGACGCACATCCAATTACATCTATGCCAAAAAGATCCCACACAGACTAACGATCAGCTGTTTAAAATCAGATAATCAATATGTAGTCATGTGGTAGATAAATTATGTGTATATAAGTGGTGATCACTTTCGTACAAACCAGCTATGAGTAAGCGCTCTATGGGAGCGTGAAACGCGTTAGCGGTTATGCTGCATCATCCCAACAAAGCCATGTACGGATTTTAATCATGTTATTACTTTTTCAATAAAGAGGATTTTATTTTTCACTTTTCCAATCCGGAGTGCGGCTGTCCAGATTTTTCCATCACACACATACCATCTTACTGCTGACACGTGGTCCAGCAAGCATGGTCAGGGAGGATATATTTGGTTCACAGCACACTGGATGAAGCTGCTTGCAACTCGAAAGGATGCAGGACAGGGCTTGGTGCTGCAACTTTTTGTGCCCTCACATCTCCATACAGCTGGTGGTTAGGGATAGGCTTTATGTTCGGGTCGAACATGAGTTCGACTCGAACATTGGCTGTTCGCCCGTTCGCCAAACAGCAAACAATTTGGGGTGTTCGCGGCATATTGGAAAGCCTTTAAAAGTCTATGGGAGAAATCAAAAGTGCTAATTTGAAAGGCTTATATGCATGGTATTGTTATAAACAGTGTTTGGGGATTTGGGTTCTGTCCCAGGGGACATGTATCAATGCAAAAAAAGTTTTAAAAACTGACTTTTTTTGGGAGCAGTGATTTTATTAATGCTTACAATGAAACAATAAAAGTGTAATATTCCTTTAAATTTCATACCTGGGGGGTGTCTATACTATGCCTGTAAAGAGGCGCATGTTTCCCGTGTTTAGAACAGTCTGACAGCAAAATGACATTTCTAAAGGAAAAAAAGTCATGTAAAACTACTATCGCTACTATCACTACTACCTGGGGGGTGTCTATAGTATGCCTGTAAAGGGGCGCATGTTTCCCGTGTTTAGAACAGTCTGACAGCAAAATTAAATTTCTAAAGGAAAAAAAGTCATGTAAAACTACTATCACTACTAATTACTGTAAAACTACTATCGCTAGCGCCGGCTATAATGAATTGTTGGTCTGGCAATACACATAAAAGTTCATTGATAAAAATGGCATGGGATTCCCCCACAGGGGGACCCCGAACCAAAATTAAAAAAAAAATGCGTGGGGGTCAACCTAAATTCCTGAATGGCCTGGTATGGATGTTAAGGGTCCCTCAAAAAATCCATACCAGACCCTTATCCGAGCACGCAACCTGGCAGGCCGCAGGAAAAGAGGGGGGACGAGAGAGCGCCCCCCTCCTGAACCGTACCAGGCCACATGCCCTCAACATGCCCTCACATGCCCCCAAAGCACCTTGTCCCCATGTTGATGGGGAGAAGGGCCTCATCCCCACAACCCTTGCCCGGTGGTTGTGGGGGTCTGTGAGCGGGGGGGCTTATCAGAATCTGGAAGCCCCGTTTAACAAGGAGACCCCAGATCCCGCCCTCCCATGTGAATTGGTAATGGGGTACAAATGTACCCCTACCATTTCACAAAAAAAAAGTTAAAAAGATTAAAAAACACAAGAGACGGTTTTTGACAGGTCCTTTATTAATTTCTTCTTCTTCCATCTTCTTTCTTCTGGTCTTCCTTCGATGTTCTTCTTCTTCCTCCATCTTCTTCCTCCATCTTCTTCTTCTCCATCTTCTTCGCCCTCCATTATATAAGAAGTGTCAGAAGAACCAAAGCGTTACACGGCGGAAGACTCCCACTGAGGCAGATCGTGCGGACGGAGCGGAGAAGAAGCCGGAGGAAGATGCGGGATGAGAACAGCGGAGGAAGAAGAAGATGGAGAAGAAGAAAATTGGAGAAGAAGAAGATGGAGGAAGAAGAAGAACACCGAAGGAAGACCAGAAGAAAGGAAATGGAAAAAGAAGGGATTAATAAAGAACCAGTCAAAAAACGTCTCTTGTGTTTTTTTAACCTTTTTGACACTTTTTTTGTGAAATGGTAGGGGTATATTTGTACCCCATTACCAATTCACATGGGGGGCCGGGATCTGGGGGTCCCCTTGTTAAAGGGGGCTTCCAGATTCCGATAAGCCCCCCACCCGCAGGCCCTTCTCCCCATCAACATGGGGACAAGGTGTTTTGGGGGGCTACCCCAAAGCCCCCTTCCAATGATTTGGCCTGGTACAGTTCAGGTGGGGGGCTGCTCTCTCATCCCCCCTCTTCTCCTGCGGCCTTCCAGGTTGCGTGTTCAGATAAGGGTCTGGTATGGATTTTGAGGGGAACCCCCACGCCATTTTTTTTTTAAATTTGGCACGGGGTTCCCCTTAATATGCATACCAGACATGAAGGGCCTGGTATGGAATTTAGAGGGACCCCCACACATTTTTTTTTTAAATTTTGGTTTGGGGTTCCCCTGTGGGGGAATTCCATGCCGTTTTTATCAATGAACATTTATGTGTACTTCCGGACTGACAATTCATTATAGCCAGTGCCAGCGATAGTAGTTTTACAGTAGTTAGTAGTGATAGTAGCGATAGTAGTTTTACATGACTTTTTTTCCTTTAGAAGTGTCATTTTACTGTCAGACTGTTCTAAACACGGTAAACATGCGCCCCTTTACAGGCATACTATAGACACCCCCAGGTACGAAATTTAAAGGAATATTACACTTTTATTGTTTCACTTTAAGCATTATTAAAATCACTGCTCCCTAAAAAAGTCAGCTTTTAAAACTTCTTTTTGCATTGATACAAGTCCCCTGGGGCAGGACCCAGGTCCCCAAACACTTTTTATGACAATAACTTGCATATAAGCCTTTAAAATGAGCACTTTTGATTATTCATGTTTGTGTAGACTTTAACGGTGTTCACAAACAAATTTTTTGCCTCTTCGCATGTTCTGCTGGGGGGTGTTCGGCTCATACCCTACTGGTGGTGATGATGCCAGACCTGTGAGCTCTACCCCCTCCTCCTCCTCCTCCACCACCTCCATGCCCTCCTCTGCAGAATTGTCCTATGAGCATCAGGTACCCCCTAAGCGTTCAAAGGGCTATTCCCAGAGTCAGGCTAAAAGGTGCCATGCAGTGCTTCAGCTGGTGTGTTTAGGAGACAGAATCCACACCAGAGCAGAGATTCTTGCAGCTCTGCAGGGACAGGCCCAGAGGTGGTTCACACTACGCCAGCTGGAGCCAGGAATGGTGGTGTCCGACAATGGCTCAAACCTCCTGTCTGCTATTAGACAGGGAAAGTTGACACATGTGCAATGCCTGGCAAATATCCTCAATTTGGTTGTGCAAGGTTTCTTAGGTACGTACCCAGTGTTGCAAGATGTACTAAAGCATGCCAGAAGAGTCTGTAGCCATTTCAGGAGGTCATACACAGCCAGTGCTCGGTTGGCTGAAATTCAGCGGGAATTCCACCTGCCCATAAACCGCCTGATTTGTGACATTCCCACCAGGTGGAACTCAACTTTGGGAATGCTGCAGCACCTATACATGCAACAGTGGGCCATCAACGAGTACCTGTGCCAGTACGGCACAACAACAGGCTCAGGCTGCCTTGGCTTTTTTTCCCCACACCAACGGCTGATTATTAAGGATGCATGCACTGTATTGTCACCATTTGAGGAGGCCACAAGGATGGTGAGCAGTGACAGTGCATGCATCAGTGACACAATCCCTTTTGTGTTCCTGCTGGAGCATACTCTGCATGGCATTATGGACAGGGCACTGGAGGCAGAGCAGCAGAAGGAAGAGGAGGACTTCCTTTCCTCTCAAGGCCCACTTTATTCAGACACCATCATTCCTATGTCACAGAACACACAGGAGGAGAGAGGGGAGGAGGATGAAGAGGAGGATTCTAGGACTTTCATAGGCCTCGAAGAAGAGGAAGACATGCATCAATCTGTAAGCAATGGCTTTGCAAGCCTTGGGAGTAGTACATGGCTGGGAGAAGGAAGTTCCAGATGCTGTCATCCTGAGTGACCCCAAGGAGTCTGCTTCTCAAGCCTTGGCAAATTTGAGGCGCATAGGCAACCTCATGCTTCAAAGCCTGCAAAAGGACCCAAGAATACGTGGCATAAAGGAGAAAGATGATTACTGGTTGGCAACCCTCCTTGACCACCGTTATAAGGTGAAGGTCTCAGAACTCATCCCGTCCCCACAGATAGTGCAGAAGATACAATCTCTTGAGGACACGTTAAAGAGGATTTTAGTGAACGTTTTTCCTGACTCCAGTAGGTTACAGTGTGGTAGAAAACGTAGTTTTGAGTCTTCTGTTGGTCAAGAGAGGAGCGTTGGAGAAGGCGTCCGCCTAAGTGAGGCATTTCTGAATTTTTTTAGTCCTCGCCACCCAGGGCTGTCAGCTTCCACATCCCTTTGGCAGCGTCTGCATCACATGGTGGACGATTACCTTGGGGCCAAAACAGAGATGGAGAGCTTTCCAGTTGACGATCCACTCACTTACTGGGTCATGAGAATAGACCACTGGCCAGAACATGCCCAGTATGCTATTGTTGTTGGGCTGCCCTGCATCCAGCGTGCTTTCAGAATGGGCATTCAGTGCTGCAGGAGGTTTGGTTACTGATCATAGAACGTGTCTGTCCACAGACTCCGTAGACCGTTTGACTTTTATAAAATGGAATCAGTACTGGATTACCAGCTATGAAGCCCCTGATGCCGATGTCACTGATTTAGTCTTTTTGGGATGTGGAATCTCTGCAGGACTTTGAGGCTGCCTAGCTTTGAGGGTGTTCAATTATTTCATCTGGAAGAATGTTTTCGGTATAGGTTTCATGGGCACAATTAACACCCAAAGACCAATTTTTCAGCACCTGTTTGACAGGTGCATATCATTGCAATTATTTACAGCAAGGCCAATTCTTGCTTTCATCAAGATTGCCTCTATAGGGTTACGGTGGGAAAGCGCCACCGACACCCAAAGACCAATTTTCTTTATTGTACATCATGGGACACAGAGCCACACTAATAACTGTATGAGTTATAAGGCACCTTCAGGTGGTGGACACTGGCACACGCTAAACAGGAAGTTCAATTCCCCATATAACCCCTCCCCTTACCGGGAGTACCTCAGTTTTTTTGCCAGTGTCTTAGATGTTGGTCATGAGTAAAGATGTGCTGTGCTGAGCTCTGCTGGAATATTCCTTACCGGGGCAAGCCATGGAACCAGATCCATTCAAAGTGTCTTTTCCAGGCCGAATTGAATGGTACCGGGGCCTCGTGTCTGAAAAAACGAGGTTTTGCCTGTAACACTTCTCTTTTTAGAGAGCTGGACCCCGGGATCCAGTATTTGTTTTTTTCAGCCATATTCCTGGCGGGGTGCTTTCTACAGGCCCAGGGCTATGGATCCCCCAATAAAAAAGGGGGTCCCAGTCCCTGAAGGTTTTCTAAACGGAGCCCACCGTGAGAGGTGAAGATTGGGTCTGTTACCACAGAACCCTGCAGCTGGATAAGGTAAGGGAGATTCCTAAGGAATTTTTCTAATTCTTGTGGGTGATCTCCTTTAAAGTAAATGTTGCTATGCTTATAGTCACCACCGGGGGCTGTCAAGAGCATATACCTGTTCCGATTCTTGGGGGCGTGGTCTGCCAGCGTCAGGAATGGACGCTTAGACACAGCTTGTCAGCCAAGGGAGAGCACCGGAGCGACAAGGGCCCAAACCACGGCACAATCCACGGCCATCCTACCTCTCCATAACCCGCTCATCATCCCCAGCCATGTCACAGAAGCGGCTGACCGAGCACTACCCGCAGAAGCTGACAGCCTTCTTCAAACCGCCAGACAAGGTCAGTCAAAGCCAAAATGGCGCCGGCGCGGCCGTGACTTCGGCAGCATACACTGACCTCCCGGACGATCTCCCAGAAAATCCGGACCCCACAGGCACACCCGACCCCTACACCCACAAAACGAGAGAAAACCCCATTACTGGCAGCCCAGCAAAAGCCCACATGCGGATGGAGCCAGCGCCGCCGCCGTCACCAGCACAAATAGAGGCCCGGGCTTTCAGCCACTTCCAGGTGAACTAGGCCCTACAATCCTCTGTGGCCTCTTTCCCCACCGCAGGGCAGCCCGTGCTCGACACCACATTAAAGGAGATGCTCCTATCACTCCAATCCTCCTTAATGACAGAGCTCTCATCCCTCTTTACCAGAATAAACACAGACCTGCATAATATGGATGGAAGAGTAGCTCACTTAGAAAACAGCATGGAAGAATGCACCACTACTGTAAATGATCTCATTGAAACTTATGCTGAAGTGAAAGATGAACAAACCTGGGTCAGGGCCAAAATGGCCGATTTGGAAGATCGTTCCAGGAGGAACAATGTCAAAATTAGAGGAGTTCCTGAGTCCATCTTATCGATAGATCTCCCTAAATATGCCAAGGAACTTATGCACATGATCCTCCCAGACGCATCACCCAGGGATCTACTTGTGGATCGGATCCACAGAATAGCCAAACCCTCACATCTTGCAGCCTCAGTCCCTAGAGATGTCCTAATGAGGGTGCACTTCTTCCATATAAAAGAAAAGCTCCTCACCACAGCCAGAAACAGTCCTGCATTCCCTGCTCCATACAAAGGAATTCTATTGTTCCCTGACCTCACTAAATATACCTTGCAAATGAGGAGACAGCTCAACCCGATCACTAAAGGTCTACACAACCACAAAATCCTGTATAAATGGCGCTATCCAGCAACTTACATAGTTACATAGTTACATAGCTAGTCAGGTTGAAAAAAGACACAAGTCCATCCAGTTCAACCATAAAAAAAAAAAAAAAAAAATATCGTACAATCCAATATACCCAATACTATACCCACAGTTGATCCAGAGGAAGGCAAAAAACCCCAGCAGAGCATGCTCTAATTTGCTACAGCAGGGGAAAAAATTCCTTCCTGATCCCCCAAGAGGCAATCGGATTTTCCCTGGATCAACTTTACCTATAAATGTCAGTACCCAGTTATATTATGTACATTTAGGAAAGTATCCAGGCCTTTCTTAAAGCAATCTACTGAGCTGGCCAGAACCACCTCTGGAGGGAGTCTATTCCACATTTTCACAGCTCTTACTGTGAAGAAACCTTTGCATATTTGGAGATGAAATCTCTTTTCCTCCAGTCGTAAAGAGTGCCCCCTTGTCCTCTGTGTTGACCATAAAGTGAATAACTCAACACCAAGTTCACTATATGGACCCCTTATATATTTGAACATGTTGATCATATCCCCCCTTATTCTCCTCTTCTCAAGAGTGAACAAATTCAGTTCCTCTAATCTTTCCTCATAGCTGAGCTCCCCCATGCCTCTTATCAGTTTGGTTGCCCTTCTCTGCACTTTCTCCAGTTCCCCGATATCCTTTTTGAGAACTGCATATTCCAGATGAGGTCTTACTAATGATTTGAACAGGGGCAAAATGATATCTCTCTCTCTGGAGTCCATACCTCTCTTAATACAAGAAAGGACTTTGCTCGCTTTGGAAACCGCAGATTGGCATTGCATGCTATTATTGAGCTTATGATCTACCAAAACCCCCAGATCCTTCTCCACTACAGATTCTCCCAGTTGTACTCCCCCTAGCATGTATGATGCATGCATATTCTTAGCCCCCAAGTGCATAACTTTACATTTCTCAACATTAAACCTCATCTGCCACATAGACGCCCAATTAGACAGAGCATTGAGGTCAGCTTGTAAATTGGAGACATCCTGTAAGGACGTTATTCCACTGCATAGCTTGGTGTCATCTGCAAAGATAGAAATGTTACTTTTGATCCCAGACCCAATATCATTTATAAAGATATTAAAGAGTAAGGGTCCCAGAACTGAACCTTGGGGTACACCACTGATAACCTTAGACCATTCAGAGTAAGAATCATTAACCACTACTCTCTGAATTCTGTCTTTTAGCCAGTTTTCTATCCATTTACAAACTGATATTTCCAAGCCTGTAGACTTTAACTTACACATGAGCCGTGTGTGCAGAACTGTATCGAACGCTTTTGCAAAATCCAAGTATACCACGTCCACAGCCACCCCTCTGTCCAAGGTTTTACTTACCTCTTCATAAAAAGAAATCAGGTATGTCTGACAACTTCTGTCTTTCATGAACCTATGCTGTCTGTTGCTTAAAATGTTTTTTTCCAGCAAGAACTCGTCTATGTGGTCTTTTATTAAATGCTCCAGTATCTTCCCGACTATAGAAGTTAAACTAACAGGTCTATAGTTACTTGGGAAAGACTTTGATCCCTTTTTAAATATAGGCACCGCATTCGCCCTGCGCCAATCCAGTGGTACTATTCCCGTCATTAATGAGTCCCTAAAAATTACATACAATGGCTTTGAAATTACAGAGCTCAATTCTTTTAGGATCCGTGGGTGGATGCCATCAGGTCCAGGTGCTTTATCCACCTTTATTCTGTCTAAATATTTCTGGACCATATCCCTTTTGAGCCATTGTGGATCATTGGGGGCTGTGTCAATACCACCCCCATTATGGACATAAGCTTCCCCAGGCTCTTTTGTATACACAGAGCTGAAGAAAGTATTTAATAAATTAGCCTTCTCCTTGTCCCCAGTCACCCACTCTAGATTATTTTGTAAAGGGCCTACATGCTCAGACCTGACCTTTTTACTATTAATATATTTGAAGAATTTTTGGGGGTTTGTCCTACTATTTTTTGCGATCTGTCGTTCATTTTGAATTTTTGCACCCTTGATTTCCTTTTTACATATTCTGTTAAATTCTTTGTAGCATTTAAACGACACTAATGTTCCTTCATTTTTATATTTTTTAAAAGCTCTTCTCTTATTGTTTATAGCTTTTCTAACTTTGACCGTGAGCCACATAGGTTTTATTTTTAGCCTTTTAAACTTATTGCCTATGGGAATATACTTTGCAGTGAGGTCCCAAACAGTCTTTTTGAAGAATTCCCATTGCTGTTCTGTGTTTATCGCTGCCAATATTCCCTCCCAGTCTAAGTCCTCGAGAGCAACCCTCATCCTTGGAAAATTTGCTCTCTTTAAGTCAAGTGTTTTTATCTTTCCCTTATGTATTTCTTGTTTACAGCTAACATCAAATGAAATCATGTTATGGTCACTGCTACACAGGTTTTCCTTTATCTGAACATTAGTAACAAGCTCTGCATGGTTTGAGATTACCAGGTCCAACAGAGCTTCATTCCTAGTTGGGGCCTTAATAAACTGGACCATATAATTGTCCTATACTAGGTTTATACATTTTTGCCCTTTAACTGTCCCAGCAGTGCCATTACTCGAGTCAATTCTGGGTAGTTAAAATCCCCCATTATTATCACCGTCCCAGCCCTTGCAGCCCTTTCCATCTGTGCAAGGAGCTGAGTCTCCACCTCCTTGTTAACATTGAGTGGTCTATAACAAACTCCAATGATTAACTTTGAACTACTCACATCTATATGCAGTTCCACCCATAATGCTTCAGACTCATCACACTCTCCATCAATCAGGTCTTCTTTCACACTTGCTTTGAGATCACTTCTCACATAGAGACAGACCCCCCCACCTTTCCTTTTTACCCTGTCTCTCCGAAAGAGTGCATAGCCAGGAATATTAATAGCCCAGTCATGTGAGGATTGAAGCCAAGTTTCAGCAATACCGATTACATCATAGTTCACCTCATGCACCAGAGCTTCCAACTCACCTATTTTGCTTGGCAGAATTCTGGCATTCGTGAATAAACACTTTAATGCATTATTACATTTTGGTCTGGTGTTTTTCATATAATTTTTTTTTTTTTTTTTTTTTAAATCAGAAAATTCTTTATTGAGCCACATAAGACAAATTACATAATAGACATTCGAGCATTAAGTATGACATCATATATGTTGTGAACTCAAATCATTCAATGCTTTCTTGACTATGTGTATTCAATGTAAATAAAGATTGTTACAGCAGTGGCATCAAATAGGTTTTACATTTATATGACAACAAACCGTATTGCGTAAGAGAATAAAAATTCTCCCACCCAACACAGCTACCAGATGACTAACTGGTCATCTAACTATAAACCTTGTTCCTGGTCTGCACAAATAGGTTCAGTCTCCCGGATGCGCAGCATGAATGCACCAATTACCGCCTCTGTCAGACAAGCAGTATACACTTAAACTTGAAGTATCCTGTGCATAATTAATTGTGGGGGTGCCAATCCCGGGGAATCCAACCAAGGTTGCCATATAGAATTAAATTTTCGAGATGCATTTCTATGCTGATATGTTAGGTGTTCTCTGATAAGGATATAATTTACCTGTTCTATCCATTGTTTTTTGGTTGGAACATTTACAGATAGCCAGAATCTGGCCACCAACTTACGGGCCAGATATAATAATCTGATTATTGCTATATTATTAGGAGGGGGGTATATTTCTTCATCAATTGCTCCCAAAATACATATCAGGGGATCCAAGGGGACCCTAATTTGAAATACTGATGAAATTGTATCGGTAACATCGCCCCAATAGCGGTGCAATTTGGGGCAGCGCCACATCAAATGAATCAGTGACCCCTCCTCTCCACACCGTTTAGGGCACAAGGGAGAATCCCTTCTGCCCCATCTATGTAGTTGTATTGGCGTACGATAAGCTCTATGTTGCAAGAATAAATGCGAAAGTCTACGTGTTTGTGATACAGAAGTTAATGGCCCTGTCTGAAGGCATGTGTCCCAGATATCTTCAATCACCTCTCCCAGGTCCTCTATCCATCTACGTCTGCATGGTAAATTAGCAGTGTCTTGTATAGCAGAGAGCAAATGTGAATAAATGTGAGATATAAGACCCTTTTTTTCCTGACCATAGAAAATGTCATTTATTAGGGGATGGGAAACAAGTGAAAGAGCAGCTGACCGGCTTTGAATCTGAAGGGCATGGCGTAACTGAAGGTATCGGTAAAATTGATGTCTGGGAAGCCCAAATTCCGATTGCAACTCCATAAAAGATTTTAAAATATTTTGGTGAAATAATTGAGAAATATTATGAATTCCGGCACTTCTCCACAATTGGAAACCCTCCAGTTTATAGGCTTCTGCTAGGTTCGGGTTGTTCCACAGAGGAGTCTCTGCTAGGAAGCCCAGAACTTGTAATTTAGATTTGACCGTAGACCATAATTTTTTGAGAAGAACTATGGTGGGGGCCGTTTGTGGCAGGTGTAACAATCCCGCCTCCAAAATTGCCAGCGCCGATGTATTTAAGGTTCCAGTTCGCAGCATGTTTTCAACCGAGTCAAAATCGTTTAGCAATCCAAGACCACTCAAGTGTTGCAATTGAGAGGCATAGAAATATAGTTTAGGGTTGGGAACCGCAGCTCCACCCCAATCTTTACCATACTGCAAGGTGGAAAGACTTATTCTAGCAACTTTTTTCCTCCAAATTAGGGATCTAAACAATGTCTCAATACGATTAAACCACCTACGGGGTATCCACTGTGGAGAATTGTGCATGATGTATAGAAGTTGAGGTCCCCAGACCATTTTGATTAAATTTATTCTACCAATTACTGATAAGGGAAGTTTACACCAAGTATTGCATGTCATTTGAAGTCTTTTGAAGAGAGGTAGTAGATTATCTTCTAAGTATTTTTTTGGGTTGACTGACACATGTATTACTAGATATTTAAATGAAGAGACCACTTTAGGCAGTCTTGCACTAACCGGCAGATCAACCATTGGCTCATCCACCGGGAGAATGACGGATTTACTCCAATTAATGGAGAATCCCGACAATGAACCAAAATGCTGTATTATCTTCATCACATTCGTAAGTGAAGCCTCCACATCCCCCAAGTAAAGTAAAGTGTCGTCCGCATAAAGAGAGATCTTATCAGAGATTGGGCCTCTGACAAAGCCCACAATAGACTGTGAGGATTAGGGATGAGCCGAACACCCCCCCCGGTTCGGTTCGCACCAGAACCCGCGAACGGACCGAAAGTTCGCACGAACGTTAGAACCCCATTGACGTCTATGGGACTCGAACGTTCGAAATCAAAAGTGCTCATTTTAAAGGCTAATTTGCATGGTATTGTCCTAAAAAGGGTTTGGGGACCCGGGTCCTACCCCAGGGGACATGTATCAATGCAAAAAAAACTTTTAAAAACGGCCGTTTTTTCGGGAGCAGTGATTTTAATGATGCTTAAAGTAAAAAAAAAAAAGTGAAATATTCCTTTAAATATCGTACCTGGGGGGTGTCTATAGTATGCCTGTAAAGTGACGCGTGTTTCCCATGTTTAGAACAGTCCCTGCACCAAATGTCATTTTTAAAGGAAAAAATCTCATTTAAAACTGCTTGCGGGTTTAATGTCATGTCGGGTCATGGCAATATGGATGAAAATCAGTGAGACAAACGGCATGGGTACCCCCCAGTCCATTACCAGGCCCTTTGGGTCTTGTATGGATATTAAGGGGAACCCCACACCCAAATTAAAATAAGGAAAGGTGTGGGGCCACCAGGCCCTATATACTCTGAACAGCAGTATACAGGCGGTGCAAACAAGACAGGGACTGTAGGTTTGTTGTTAAGTAGAATCTGTTTGTAATTTTGAACATTTTTAATGTGTTTAGCTCCAGCCAAAAAATCTTTTCTAAGCTTTTTGGAAAACATAGGGAAGGGTTATCACCCCTGTGACATTTGTTTTGCGTCTTTCCTCCTCTTCAGAAGATTTCACCTCACTTTTTTGTCCCAATGAAAAATGTTTTTTGAAAATTTGGGTTTTTTTGTGGAACAAGGATTGGAAAGCATCAGTGGAAAGGAGAAATTGTTTTCCCATATTAACTCTTACAGGAGAGAATTTCCCTTCCTTAGGGGTAGATTTCATCTCACTTCCTGTTGTCTCCTACCGTTTGCAAGTAGGAGTCGTTTGTAAGTTAGATGTTTGAAGGTAGGGTCCTGCCCTATATACTCAGCAGAAATTTGGGCCTTAGGTGTTGCTGTGGCCAAAACACTGTAAGCCCTCACAGGGCCCTGCTGTGAAATATTAGATCAAGAATTGTAATTACATGCCCCTGTTGAACAGGAGCTGAAAAATTAGGCCTTAGGCACTGGTGCTGGTGCCACAACACTGCAACCCCTCACAGACACTCTAGTTGGAACGCAGGAACGAGCCCTGCTGCAAAGTATTGCATCAAAAATTGTAATTACACGCCCCTGTTAGACAGGGGCAGAAAAATTGGGCCTTAGGCACTGGTGCTGGTGCCACAACACTGCAACCCCTCACAGACACTCTAGTTGGAACGCAGGAACGAGCACTGCTGCAAAGTATTGCATCAAAAATTGTAATTACACGCCCCTGTTAGACAGGGGCAGAAAAATTGGGCCTTAGGCACTGGTGCTGGTGCCACAACACTGCAACCCCTCACAGACACTCTAGTTGGAACGCAGGAACGAGCCCTGCTGCAAAGTATTGCATCAAAAATTGTAATTACACGCCCCTGTTAGACAGGGGCAGAAAAATTGGGTCTTAGGCACTGGTGCTGGTGCCACAACACTGCAACCCCTCACAGACACTCTAGTTGAAACGCAGGAACAAGCCCTGCTGCAAAGTATTGCATCAAAAATTGTAATTACACGCCCCTGTTAAACAGGGGCTGAAAAATTGTGCCTTAGGCACTGGTGGTGGCGCCCAGAACCAAAAATGTTCTTACAAGCTATCAGCGTGATGATTGAGGAGGAAGAGGATAATTACTCAGGGATAGTCACTCAGCATCAGCATAGGCAGTCTTTGAAGGGATCTGAGATTTCAAAAAAAATTATTCGGTTACATCTGCATCAGGTGCTTGGTAGCTGGTGGTGATCCAAGACTGATTCATTTTTATGAAGGTCAGCCGATCGACCGAGTCGGTGGACAGACGCACCCTGTGATCGGTTACCACGCCTCCAGCAGCACTGAATGTGCGTTCCGAAAGAACGCTGGATGCAGGACAGGCCAGTAGCTCAATTGCATACTGTGCAAGCTCTGGCCAGTGATCCATCCTCAAGACCCAGTAACCCAGAGGATTTTCGGTGGGAAAGGTGTCCAAGTCTGATCTTGCCCCTAGGTATTCCTGCACCATGTAAAACAGACGCTGGCGATGGTTGCTGGAACCGATCATACCTTGGGGCTGCGGACCAAAAAATTGTCTGAACGCATCGGTCAGACGGCCACCTTCTCCACCGCTCCTTCTTTGACTGACCGAAGCCTCAGCAACACGTTGTCCAGAAACAGGAGTTTGTAACCTCCCAGTCTCTGGGAACGCGTTGCACAGACCTTTCTGCAAGGCCTCCCGAAGATGTTTCATCCTCTGCTCCCTCTGCGATGGCAAGATAAGGTCCGCAACCTTACCCTTGTAACGTGGATCAAGGAGGGTTGCCAGCCAGTATTGGTCCTTCTCCTTGATACCACGAATACGAGGATCCTTACGCAGGCTTTGCAGGATCAGGGAGGCCATGCAGCGTAGGTTTGCTGAGGCATTCGGTCCGGAGTCCTCTGGGTCACTAAGGACAACAACGTCCGCAGCCACCTCCTCCCAGCCACGTACAAGTCCATGTGTTCCTTGGGACTGATCCCTTAAAGACTGCTGATGCTGAGTGCCAGGCTCCACCTCCATACTGACACAATCTTCCTCCTCCTCCTCCTCCTCCTCCTCGTCCTCTTCCTGTGTGATCGGCGGGCACGCAGGAACACTGTCTGGATAAAGGGGGCCTTGAGAGCTAAGGAAGTCCTCCTCTTCCTGCCTCTGTTCTGCCTCAAGTGCCCTGTCCATTATTCCACGCAGCGTGTGCTCCAACAGGTGGACAAGGGGGACAGTGTCACTGATGCATGCACTGTCAGTGCTCACCATCCTCGTGGCCTCCTCGAATGGTGACAGGACAGTGCATGCATCCCTGATCATGGCCCACTGGCGTGGGGAAAAAAAACCAAGGTCCCCTGACCCTGTCCTGGTGCCATAGTCGCACAGGTACTCATTGATGGCCCTCTGCTGCGTGTGCAGCCGCTGCAGCATGGCCAACGTCGAGTTCCACCTGGTGGGCATGTCACAGATTAGGCGGTTCTTGGGCAGGTTAAACTCCTTTTGGAGGTCCGTCAGCCGAGCACTGGCATTATATGACCGGCGGAAATGCACAGAGACTTTCCTGGCCTGCCTCAGGACATCCTGTAAGCCCGGGTACCTGCCCAAGAACCGCTGCACCACCAAGTTAAGGACGTGAGCCAAACAGGGCACATGGGTCAGTTGTCCCTGTCGGAGGGCAGAGAGGAGGTTGGTGCCATTGTCGCAAACCACCATTCCTGCCTTAAGTTGGCGTGGCGTCAACCACCTCTGAACCTGCCCCTGCAGAGCTGACAGAACCTCTGCCCCAGTGTGGCTCCTGTCCCCCAAGCACACCAGCTCAAGCACCGCATGGCATCTTTTGGCCTGCGTACTTGCGTAGCCCCTTGAACGCCTACGGAGCACCGCTGGTTCCGAGGAAGAGGCCATGGAGGAAGAAGAAGAGGAGGGGGTGGAGGAGAGAGGTGTGTCACAATCAGCATTTTGGAGGCGTGGTGGCGGAACAACCTCCAACACTACAGCACCTTGTCCTGCATCCTTCCCAGCTGCCAGCAGAGTCACCCAATGCGCCGTGAAACTTAAGTAACGTCCCTGTCCATGCCTGCTGGACCATGAGTCAGCGGTAATATGCACCTTACCGCTGACCGCCCTGTCCAGCGAGGCATGGACATTGCCTTCCACATGCCGGTAGAGAGCCGGAATCGCCTTCCGTGAGAAAAAGTGGCGTTTGGGTACCTGCCACTGAGGAACCGCACATTCCACAAACTCACGGAAGGGGGCAGAGTCTACCAACTGAAAAGGCAGCAGTTGAAGTGCTAGCAATTTTGCCAAGCTAGCATTCAACCGCTGGGCATGTGGATGGCTGGGAGCAAACTTCTTTCGGCGGTGCAGCAGCTGGGGCAGGGAAATTTGCCTGGTACAATCTGACGTCGGTGTACCAAAAGCAGATTGCCCACAAGTACTTGGCTGTGACACACCTAATTCTACACCTTCATTCCTCTCACTGCAGGTCTCAGAGAGGACTGAAGGTCTAGTGGGGTTGGAAATCTCAGCTGATGAGGAGCAAGGAGAGATCGTCTTTGTTCTTTGGTGTGGGTCTTTCAGATACGCTTGCCAACGAACTGCATGGCAGGTCAACATATGTCTGGTCAAGCATGTGGTACCCAAGCGGGAGATGTTTTGGCCACGCGAGATACGCTTGAGACATATGTTGCAAATAGCAGCGGTGCGATCTGATGCACTCGTCTCAAAAAAGGCCCACACCAAAGAACTTTTTGAATAACGCGCAGAGACTGCAGCGCCCTGCACATGTGGAGCTTTGGGGTGTGATGCAGTCAATGTGCTGCCCTTAGGCTGGCCCCTGGAGGGCATCCTGCCTAGTTGGTGATGTGCCACCTCCTCCTCCTCCTCCTCCTCCTCCTCTCTCCTATCAGGCACCCACGTTGAGTCAGTGACCTCATCATCCCCTCCCTCCTCATCACTGGAGCAAACCTGGCAGTATGCTGCAGCAGGGGGAGCATGACTGCCAGATTGCTGTCCTTCTTGGGCACCCCCTCTGTCCGTGCTCATGTTACTGCCTTCATTGAGCTCAGTATCATCATCAGAGCCTTCCAAACGCTGGGCATCCTCCTGGAGCATGTACCCAACACTGTGGTCAAACAGTTCGAGGGAATCCTCATGAGGACATGGTGGAGCTAGGGAAGGAGTCACTGATGACATTGAGCTGAGGGAAGAGGCCGCTGCTTTGCCAGACAAAGCACCCTGGGCATGGGTGAGAGAGGATGAGGAGGATGAGGACGGCTTGGTCATCCACTCGACCAAGTCTTCCGCATGTTGCGGCTCAACACGGCCAGCTGCCGAAAAAAAGGCCAAGCGTGTCCCATGGCCACGTGCTGATGAGGATGCACCGTCTCCACGACCAGCACTAGACACAGAGCCTGCTTGCCCTCTCTTATTGGCTTGTGACTGTCTGCCTCTCCTTCTTGGCCTTCCAGACATACTAATGGCCTG
This sequence comes from Lithobates septentrionalis, assembly GCA_037952835.1. Lineage (NCBI taxonomy): Eukaryota > Metazoa > Chordata > Amphibia > Anura > Ranidae > Lithobates > Lithobates septentrionalis. The sequence continues at coordinate 628,360 of JBBDGP010000994.1, forward strand.
TAGCTGCACTAAGCTGGGATAGAACACCTGTAATTTTCTTCAGGTAGCTTTATATACTGTAACCAGACAAGCCTGCCTGTCAGTAGGAAGATAACAGGAACGGATCTAGCTGAACACTGTGAGCAGGACGTACTGCACTAAATGTATATAGCAGGAACGGATCTAGCTGAACACTGTGAGCAGGACGCACTGCACTGAATGTAAATAGCAGGAACGGATCTAGCTGAACACTGTGAGCAGGACGCACTGCACTAAATGTAAATACCAGGAACGGATCTAGCTGAACACTGTGAGCAGGACGCACTGCACTGAATGTAAATAGCAGGAACGGATCTAGCTGAACACTGTGAGCAGGACGCACTGCACTGAATGTAAATAGCAGGAACGGATCTAGCTGAACACTGTGAGCAGGACGCACAGCACTGAATGTAAATAGCAGGAACGGATGTAGCTGAACACTGTGAGCAGGACGCACTGCACTAAATGTAAATACCAGGAACGGATCTAGCTGAACACTGTGAGCAGGACGCACTGCACTGAATGTAAATAGCAGGAACGGATCTAGCTGAACACTGTGAGCAGGACGCACTGCACTGAATGTAAATAGCAGGAACGGATCTAGCTGAACACTGTGAGCAGGACGCACTGCACTGAATGTAAATAGCAGGAACGGATCTAGCTGAACACTGTGAGCAGGACGCACTGCACTAAATGTAAATACCAGGAACGGATCTAGCTGAACACTGTGAGCAGGACGCACTGCACTGAATGTAAATAGCAGGAACGGATCTAGCTGAACACTGTGAGCAGGACGCACTGCACTGAATGTAAATAGCAGGAACGGATCTAGCTGAACACTGTGAGCAGGACGCACTGCACTGAATGTAAATAGCAGGAACGGATCTAGCTGAACACTGTGAGCAGGACGCACTGCACTGAATGTAAATAGCAGGAACGGATCTAGCTGAACACTGTGAGCAGGACGCACTGCACTGAATGTAAATAGCAGGAACGGATCTAGCTGAACACTGTGAGCAGGACGCACTGCACTGAATGTAAATAGCAGGAACGGATGTAGCTGAACACTGTGAGCAGGACGCACTGCACTAAATGTAAATACCAGGAACGGATCTAGCTGAACACTGTGAGCAGGACGCACTGCACTGAATGTAAATAGCAGGAACGGATCTAGCTGAACACTGTGAGCAGGACGCACTGCACTGAATGTAAATAGCAGGAACGGATCTAGCTGAACACTGTGAGCAGGACGCACTGCACTGAATGTAAATAGCAGGAACGGATCTAGCTGAACACTGTGAGCAGGACGCACTGCACTGAATGTAAATAGCAGGAACGGATCTAGCTGAACACTGTGAGCAGGACGCACTGCACTGAATGTAAATAGCAGGAACGGATCTAGCTGAACACTGTGAGCAGGACGCACTGCACTAAATGTAAATACCAGGAACGGATCTAGCTGAACACTGTGAGCAGGACGCACTGCACTGAATGTAAATAGCAGGAACGGATCTAGCTGAACACTGTGAGCAGGACGCACTGCACTGAATGTAAATAGCAGGAACGGATCTAGCTGAACACTGTGAGCAGGACGCACTGCACTGAATGTAAATAGCAGGAACGGATCTAGCTGAACACTGTGAGCAGGACGCACTGCACTGAATGTAAATAGCAGGAACGGATCTAGCTGAACACTGTGAGCAGGACGCACTGCACTGAATGTAAATAGCAGGAACGGATCTAGCTGAACACTGTGAGCAGGACGCACTGCACTGAATGTAAATAGCAGGAACGGATGTAGCTGAACACTGTGAGCAGGACGCACTGCACTAAATGTAAATACCAGGAACGGATCTAGCTGAACACTGTGAGCAGGACGCACTGCACTGAATGTAAATAGCAGGAACGGATCTAGCTGAACACTGTGAGCAGGACGCACTGCACTGAATGTAAATAGCAGGAACGGATCTAGCTGAACACTGTGAGCAGGACGCACTGCACTGAATGTAAATAGCAGGAACGGATCTAGCTGAACACTGTGAGCAGGACGCACTGCACTGAATGTAAATAGCAGGAACGGATCTAGCTGAACACTGTGAGCAGGACGCACTGCACTGAATGTAAATAGCAGGAACGGATGTAGCTGAACACTGTGAGCAGGACGCACTGCACTAAATGTAAATACCAGGAACGGATCTAGCTGAACACTGTGAGCAGGACGCACTGCACTGAATGTAAATAGCAGGAACGGATCTAGCTGAACACTGTGAGCAGGACGCACTGCACTGAATGTAAATAGCAGGAACGGATCTAGCTGAACACTGTGAGCAGGACGCACTGCACTGAATGTAAATAGCAGGAACGGATCTAGCTGAACACTGTGAGCAGGACGCACTGCACTAAATGTAAATACCAGGAACGGATCTAGCTGAACACTGTGAGCAGGACGCACTGCACTGAATGTAAATAGCAGGAACGGATCTAGCTGAACACTGTGAGCAGGACACACTGCACTAAATGTAAATAGTCTAGATAGAAGATAACAGGAACGGATCTAGCTAAACTGAATACAGTGTATATATATATATGCAACACCTGGGATGCATATATATACACAATACACTGTAAGTGCAGCTAACTGACTGACTGTTCTGCCTAATCTATCTAACTCAAATCAAATGACACTGTCTCTCTCTCTCTCTATCTCTCAGCACACCGGAACACACACTACACAGGGCCGCCGTGCAGGCGGCCTTATATAGTGTGGGGTGTGTACTAAATCCCCTGAGCCATAATTGGCCAAAGCCACCCTGGCTTTGGCCAATTACAGCTCTCTCTACTGACGGCGCTGTGATTGGCCAAGCATGCGGGTCATAGTGCATGCTTGGCCAATCATCAGCCAGCAATGCACTGCGATGCCGCAGTGAATTATGGGCCGTGACGCGCCACACGAATTTGGCGCGAACGGCCCATATCGTTCGCAATTCGGCGAACGACCGAACAGCCGATGTTCGAGTCGAACATGGGTTCGACTCGAACACGAAGCTCATCCCTAGTGAGGATCTTACCACCTCTGCCAGTGGTTCAAGGGCCAGTGCGAATAGCAGGGGTGAGAGTGGGCACCCCTGCCTCGTACCTCTAAAAAGAGGAAATGAATCTGAAAGATCACCATTTACGTGGATCCTAGCTGTGGGGGCCGAATACAGCAGCTTAACCCATTGAATAAAATTATCTCCTAAGCCAAAACGCTTCAAGGTTTCCCATAGGTACGGCCATTCGACGCTGTCGAAAGCCTTGGCAGCATCCAATGATAGTATTGCTCTTCTGCCAGGATTGTCGACAGGGATCTGGAGGTTAAGAAAAAGTCTTCTGAGGCGCATGCGCGGTAGCTCGCAAGATGGCCGCTGCCTGCTAGAGCTCCGCTCCACCACAGCCCTGTGATCGCCGCCGGAGCCCGCAAAACGACCCCACGATCCTGTCACCGGGTGGATCGGGTAGGGGAGACATCAGGGATTCATCCGATGTCCGCGGCGCAAGCGAGGAGGAACCTGAGCGAACGGATGGCCTCGGCGGCCGCTCCCCTCAGCTATGCTAAGATGGCGGCCAGAGGCCTTCTCAGCGCGGAGGAAGCTGAGGCATCTATAGCGGATCAAGACTTGCCACCACCGCAATCTCCAGGTATCTCCTCTCCCCCCCGGGAATGGGCTGCTTCCCCTGCATCCACGGAGTCCCTTTTAAACAGACTGAATGACGGTCTCCCCTCCACACCCCAGCTTGATCCGCACACAGGCATGCTCCTGTCAGTGAGCGAGGAAATGGCTCCCATCCCAGCCCCTAATGATTTCCCCTCCATGATGACAGCGTTCTCTCATCTGCTCTCTAAAAGTTTAGCAGCAAATGCAGCCCAAATTACATCATCCATCCATGCTGACCTGCAGCAAATAGGTTTGCGAATGGACACTATAGAAAAGAAGGCAGATCAATCAGTCGCAAGGATTAACCAGAATTCAGGACGTCCAGGACCAGCTAGAAGTGGCGTTGGCAAAGATCGATGACCTTGAGAATAGGTCCAGACGTTATAACTTTAGACTCAGGGGGCTCCCTGAGTCTGAAAAGGACGTGCAGGCTGCTGTAAAATCCCTGCTCCAGGCTCTTATCCCAGGTATCCCTGAACACCGTTTGGAATTAGACAGGGCCCACAGAGCTCTTCAACCCCCCCGCTCGGATGGCCTCCCTCGAGACATCATAGTGAAACCACATTTTTATTCGGTGAAGGAGGAGGTCATGAAAAGGTCTAGGCTATCTGATAATCTCATGCTTCTTGGCCATAAAATCCAGGTGTTTGCGGATTTATCGCCATACACAGTACAGAAGAGGCGAGCACTGAAACCACTCCTGCAGATTTTGATGGAAAAAGAAATTACATACAGATGGTCTTTTCCGCTCCGTTTAAATTTCTCCTACAGAAATAAGAGCCATGCCTTCTCATCGTTTGCTGAAGGGGAACGCCTGTTTCTGCACCTGGGCCTAATTGAGCAGGAACCCACCAGCTCCAAGTCAACAAAGGGATCCTCATTATCATCTAAAAGGCCTCCACCAGCTAGCCCGCTGCAACCCACTTGGCTTCAATCAAGCTACAAGCGATCAAAAGAAAATGCCCCGACATGACTCTCAGGCTGTATTCATCACTTCTCTTACTGTATGGAGACTTTCCTTTATTCCCCTCAGTCTGGCCACAGATGTCCCTTAGGACTTCCGGGACTAGCCCCTCACTAGAGGGCCCCCTTTGAACCGTGATCTTCACCATCTCTATCCAAGCGGGGGACTTAATCCAAGTTCATATCAGAATGGTTGTTACCTACACCCACTGGGGTCGGACATTGCTGAGGAGAAGGGATGGGGGCAGTACTCTCCTACAGTCCCCCCTAGTTTTCTTTCCTTCCATTTTCTGAAATTCTAGTTTATGCAGTTAGGCCTCTCTAGCGCGGTTAGACGCTCTAGGGTAGGCGTCGTTCTTTTACACATTAAGGGACTCCCAAACAGGTCATGGGAGATCTAAGTTGGTTTATGTTTTTATTTATTTTTCATATACTTATACTTATTCCTCATCTCCCCTGGAGTTTCTGGTTCCCCCTTCGCGCGGCTGGCGAGGGACACTTCACGAGAGGCGAAAAGGGTGAATCACATAGGACCCACTCGTCTATGACTAGCTTTTGGTAGGTCGGCGCTCCCGGGTTCCCAGCCTTGAGAGCTGGGGATCGGATTGCCGATCTGGCAGGTTTTAGGTTGTGGGGGGGGTTTTCCTTTTTTTTATTTATTTTTTTTTTATTTTATTTTATTTCATTATTTACCTTTTTATTCACACCCGGTGACTCAAATATTTTTCAGTTGCACTATACCTGTTATTAGGTTGTTTAGGGCACTACATAGCATAGGCCTCCGTTTGGCCTTTAGTTGTTCATTTATATTTTAGGCGTCGGGGCTGTGGTGGACCCAGCACGCCTCCAGCGGATTCCAGGTCCACAGTAGGTGTACCTGGTTTCCTTTCCAGACCCCCATAGTAGGGGTTTCTGGTCCTCTCAGGATTTGAGGGTTGAGGTGGCTAGCCCACTTCAACCCAGGGGTGGGAAGGGGTCCAAGGACCCTAAGGCTCATTGTTATCAGGGAATGTACTGGATTGCTATACATATACCTCTGCCTAACATAATATTTTTTTTGCCTCTCTTCTTCTCTCATCTTCTTCCTCCCTTCTCTTTACTTCTCTTTGCTCATCTGAGCTCTCCAAGGTTCCGGATGGACTCGTGCCCTCTCACCGCAGGTCCAGATTATTTTTTCCATGGGTTCGTGTGGCAGCTTGACTTGATATCCCTGCCCGCATGGGGTAAGTCAAAAATTCTCATTATAGGGGCACCCCCTCTGGTTCATGGCTGACACGCATGGTCCTTCCCCCTCCCTTTACATATTATCCCATAACACACAAGGACTCAATTCCCCCGTTAAACGTAGGAAACTGTTCCAATTATATCACACCATGCATGCAGATGTATTACTCCTTCAGGAGACCCATTTCCCTTCTACTTATAAGCCCTCCTTTCTCCACCAACGCTTCCCACAATTTTTTTTAGCGTCCGGTGAAAATAAAACTAAAGGAGTGGCCATCTGCTTTGCCAAACACATCAACATCTCACAATCAGCAATAATAACTGACCCTCAAGGCTGATATATTCTGGTGTCTGGCCATATAGACGGTGAACTCTACACGTTTGTCTCCTACTACTCTCCTAATAAGGGACAAAAAAACTTCTTTGAAACACTACTACACAAAATAAAACCCCACCTACGAGGCAGGATCATTGTTGGGGGAGACTCGAACACGGCATTCGACTCCTCTATTGACAAATCTGCTGGGAATAGGCCGACTTCTAGACGCCCCTCCAAACAAAGCGTTAAAATTGCGAAGCTGCTTTATGAGGAGGGACTGATTGATGTCTGGAGGGAAACTAACCCACGTAAGAGAGATTATACCCACTTTTCAGCACCGCATAATTCCTACGCCAGGATAGACCACATTTTCTCTCGGTCAGCGTCTATTCCCCTAATCAGGAGATCTAGGATAATAGATACCCCCTTGTCAGATCATTCGATGGTGACTCTCCTCATGCAGAGGTCAGGGGGGGCAGGGGGCCCGCCTCGCTGGCGCCTGCAGGAATCACTCTTGAGTGACCCGGTACAATGCTCCTTATTGGAAGAGGCCATCAAAGAATATTTCCAAATTAATGCGACCGGTGAGGTCTCCCCGGTAACAGTATGGGCGGCACACAAGTCAGTAATTAGAGGGAAGTTGATCCAGATGTCTTCCAAACTTAAAGCCGAACACAGAATAGACACAATCAGAATGACAGAGGAATACCATAAAGCTTCGAAGGCACATAAACATAATCCCTCGCCTGAATCATTGGTAGACTTGGATAAGGCCAGAACCCTCCTAAACCTCCAGTTGACCACGGCTGCCGAAAATCACCTTAGATGGACGGGGGCTAAACTTTACACGCAAAAAGATAAAATAGGATCTAAACTAGCAGTCAAACTGAGCCCCAGACCCCACTCCTTAGCATTCCCGAAAATTAAAGTATCCTCGGGGGACCTTACTCAAAATCCCGAAAAGATCATGACAGCTTTCCATAAATTCTATTCCGAACTCTACAAACCGAAATCCTCCCCCACCCAAAGCACTCAGCATACTTTCTTGGACTCCCTAACACTACCTACCTTGTCATTCGAACACAGGGACCTCCTGGAGGCTCCTTTCTCCAATCAGGAAATACTAGATACAATCAAATCATTAAAGGTAGGTTCTTCACCAGGCCCAGACGGCTTTTCAAACGGTTACTATAAGAAGTTTGGCGCTTCTCTAGCTCCCCATCTGACGAAACTCTTTAATGCGCTTCGGGAAGGGTCTCTTCTTGATGCTGACCTTAACTCGGCATATATCTCAGTTATACCAAAACCGGGCAAGGACGCCAGCGAGGTGGGCAACTATCGACCCATCTCGTTAATAAATAATGATATCAAAATCATGACTAAGATCCTAGCAAACAGAATAGCGAGCTTCATACCACTATATATACATGGAGATCAGGTGGGATTTATCCCTGGGAGGCAGGGCCCCGACCAGATTCGCCGCTCCATAGACATTATCTCTCTTCTGCGATCACAGTGGGACGGGGGACCCCCCCAGAAAGGCTTTCTCCTATCGATTGACTTGAACAAGGCTTTTGACTCGGTGGACTGGGCTTACCTGTCTGGTATCCTACGGAGATGGGGTTTTGGTTCTCACTTTCTGAATTTAATTAATACACTTTACTCTAACCCTTCAGCACAAGTACGTCTGATGGGCAGATACTCATCTTCTTTTAGTATCAACAGGGGTACCAGACAGGGATGCCCTCTCTCCCCCCTCCTATTCGCTATGGCCATCGAAACGCTGGCCATAGCGATCAGATCGAATCCTGACATAAAGGGGGTGATGTGTGGGGGCCAGGAACACAAGTGTGCACTCTATGCAGATGACCTTCTTCTGTATATTACCTCCCCATTAATCTCTACGCCCATGATTTATAGGACGCTGAAAGAGTTCACCGCAATTTCGGGACTGGAAGTCAATATGACTAAATCCATGGCCCTAAATATCACAGTCCCTAATGACTCTCTCACACTCCTCTCGAATAACTTCGACTTCTCCTGGGCCCCAGATGCTCTCCCTTATCTAGGGATCAAACTAACATCACATATAAACAATCTTTTCAAAGCTAATTACCCGCCCATGATTAATAAATGCAGAGCAGAGTTGACAAAGTGGTCAAGGGGTGGTCTATCCTGGCTAGGTAGGATACATGCGGTTAAGATGACACTCCTCCCACGCCTATTATATCTTTTTCGTTCCCTTCCGATTCCCATCCGGAAGCACTTCCTAGGCAGCTTCCAGTCCGACATAACACGCTTTGTTTGGGGGGGCAAGGGTTACAGATGTCCTTCTCGCACTTTAGTACGCTTAAAATCACAGGGGGGACTGGGACTGCCAGACCTGTGGGGTTACTACCAGGCGGCACAATTAGCACAACTGTCAATCATTTACTCCAGTAACTACAAACCGGATTGGGTTTCAATGGAGAGGAAAGCGATCCCTCTTAACACTATTGATTGCCTCCTGTGGTCAGACACCAGACGTAGGCCAGCCATATTGGCCCCCACCCTGTCACACTCGATAGCTTTAGGTACTAAGCTTTATACAAATCACTCTTTGATTTCCAGTCTGAGACCCTTGGCTCACCTATTTCATAACCCAAAGTTCCCACCGGGACTTAATATAAAAGCGTTCCGCTGGTGGACAGACAAGGGCCTTTACCGCATAGGGCACTTCCTGTCCTCAAAGGGTCCGATTACCTTGGCCCACTGTAAGAAAAATCTAGGCATGCCGGATTCCGAAAAATTCAGATTCACACAAATTTCCCACTATTTACACACTATTTGGTCTACCAGGAAGGACCCTCCCTATATTACTCCTTACGAGCAATGGTGCTCTGACTCCACGAACCAGAGGGGGGGAATCTCTCTAATTTATGCAGCACTTCAATCGAACTTGGAAAAACCATCTTATGCACGGGCCTGGGAAGAGGACACGGGCTGCTCCTGGAACGCATCTGATTGGTTTAGAGCTTCCCTACGCTCATCCAAAGGTATATGCAATGTATCCTTAATGGAAGCCAGCTTAAAAGTAATGAATAGATGGTACTATGTTCCCTCCAGACTGGCAATAATTTACTCTGGAACATCCCCGATCTGTTTTAGAGGATGTGAGCTAGAAGGCTCTATGTTTTATATATGGTGGACTTGCCCCCGTATCAGATCCTTCTGGAAGAGAATTTTCCGCACCATTAGTACATTGACGGGTGAAATAATCGCTCCCAGTCCAACGATAGCACTGCTTAATCAACACATTCCTAATCTGACTAAACGTCTACAAGCCCTTTCCTTCTTCATACTTGTGGGAGCCAAGATTACCTTGGCAAAAGCCTGGAAGAAGCCTTCGGTCTCCTTTCAGGCTTGCAAAAGGAAAATCTCTTGGATAATGGCACAAGAGCTGATAGTGGCAAAACTTACTGATAAGATTGAGAGGTTTAACACTACTTGGGAACCATGGGCCACGCATTGTGGTATCTCAATCCTGCCTGGTGTGGAGAATACATCTCGGAACCTTTCCCCTCCTCTCTGACCTATACTTCTCTAACCTTACCCTCATTTTCTCACGTTTCTTCTCTTCTCTATCGGGACACTCTGCCCGTTCCTCATCAGACGAACAGTCTTTTTTGTACAAGCACTTCTGAAGTATTTGGTCTTTTCTTCTTTGGTGGCTTATGTTTAACGTATTTTGATTTTTTCTAAGCAGGGAGTGGATGGTCGGGTTGGAGTTCTACCCCCCAGGGAGATCCGTCTCCTATATTACAGGGAGTTGGTACATAGATTTCTTACCCCAGGGATCACCCCAGATGTCCCCACAGTAAGAGCCCATTGGGGTGGGGCCTCTGGGAACCCAGGGGAGAAAGAGCGGTCTCAGCACTGGATAGTATTAGGCTAGTATCTTCTTTGATCACCTTCTGGGTGGGTAGCCTCCCGACCGTACCGTCCCCCTATTGGTTTGTCACTGCTGATTGACTCACACCTTACTGTTCAAAACAAAGGCTGGCAAATTTGGTACTACCACAATTTATAGGTGCTTTAATTTCTGTATAGACATGGCAATAACTGTTACAGGCTACTTTCTATGCCAATTTTCTATGTACATGGAATTTTTTTTTTTCTTACATTGTATGATACTGATCTTCAATAAACCTTTTGAAAATCAAAAAAAAAAAAAAAAAAAAAAAGAAAAAGTCTTCTTATATTAAGGGCTGTGGATCTCGATGGGATAAACCCGGATTGGTCCCTATGTACCACTTTGTGTATGACTTTAGCAAGTCTTGTGGCCAGCACCCTTGCCAACAGTTTAACATCTGTTGTCAATAAAGATATGGGCCTATACGAGTCTGGTAGATGGGCCTCTTTACCAGGTTTGAGGAGAAGAACAATAATGGCTTCATTCATGGATTGGGGTAAACTTCCTATTTTTTTGGCGTCTTCAAAAACTTCCTTTAGGTGCACTATTATGCCGCGTACACACGGTCGGACTTTTCGTCTACAAAAGTCCAACGGACGCTGACGGACTAAAGCTGGCTGGTAATCCGATCGTGTGTGGGCTTCTCTGGACTTTCAACGGACTTTTTTAGCCTCAAATCCGACGTACTTTAGATTTGAAACATGCTTCAAATCTTTCCGACGGACTCGAGTCCGGTCGAAAAATCCACTCGTCTGTATGCTAGTCCGACGGACAAAAACCCACGCTAGGGCAGCTATTGGCTACTGGCTATGAACTTCCTTATTTTAGTCCGGTGTACGTCATCACGTAAGAATTCGACGGACTTTTGTGTGATCGTGTGTAGGCAAGTCTGTTCGTTAGAAAGTCCGCCGCAAGTCCGTCGAAAGTCCGCCAAAAGTCCGTCGAAAGTCTGTCGGACAGGCTGTCGGACTTTTGTAGCTGAAAAGTCCGACCGTGTGTACGCGGCATTAGAGTTTCAGAGTAGCGCTTGTAAACCTCCGCCGGCAAGCCATCCGATCCCGGAGACTTACCAGGAGAGGAAAGCGCCAACGCCTCTAGGAGCTCCTCAGCCCCAAGGGGAGCGTTCATCATATAATTTTTAGTAGTACAAATGGCACTACAGTTTCCAATGGCTGTTTGCAACATGGGAAATTTCTTTTTTTTTTTTTTTAATTCTTTTATTTTCATACTGAGTGGGTACAACCAGTTACATATTGATTAATATAACAGTGTCAGAACCAAGCATACATAATACAAGAGCAAGTTTGTAGTCAGAGATAACAGAAACAGTAGGGACAAGATATATGGTAACTGACATTTGCACCACCGTCAGAGTTCGTGGGGATTACACCCCGGCAAAACACTGCTGCCAAAGTATGGGACCTGTGAGGTGCTCTATCATCTTCGTTGCTTGATTCGGTACTGACTCCTTTAAGTGTTAGATTGCATCAATCAGTGATAGATAGTGTTTTCTTATAATAAAATAATAGAAATAATAGGGTAGGGAGCTGAATGGCTAAGGAGCCCATACACGGGACCACATGAAAAGGTAAATGGTCTCAGGATATTCTTTGTATCTGTCCATAAGGAAACCCATGTGTGAGAATGCGCTATATAATAACTAATACCCCCGGAGAAAATTAAACAATAAAACGGGATAATGGGGGGGAGGGGGGGGGGAGGCGAGGAGGGAAGAGGGGAAAGGAATGGAGTTGGAAACGAGAGGTTAAGAAATGAGAGAGAGAGGGTGCAGAAAGTAAGAGAATATGAAAGATGAGATATGGGGTGTATTGACCCCTGCCTGAGGTGTAAAACCGGCTCATTCAGTTAATTGGATTGCGCCATTTCCTGAAGATATGTTTCCGTGTATGAAAAGTGTTGCCAGGGTCTCCATGTTTCCCTAAAGATCTCCTCCCTATTGTGTAGGGTAGCCGTAAGGTCTTCCATGTCCCTTAATTCATTTACTTTCGTAAACCACAGGGATTTTGCCGGTGGTCTCTCCGATTTCCAGCACAGGGGAATGCATGCCTTTGCGGCATTCAGGAGTTGGATGGTGAGAGAGGTCTTATATTTTTTGATGGGTCGTTCTGACAGATGGAGCAGACAGGCTGCCGGGTTCCCTTCCAGGGAGACACCTGTGAGGTGTCCGATTGTGCGGGCCACCTCTATCCAAAAAGGAGCAAGTTTGGAACATGACCAAAAGATGTGCAACATCGTCCCCTCCTCAGCACCACAGCGCCAGCAGAGGCTGGGCACCTGAGGGAAGAAACGATGTAGAATGGTAGGGACCCTGTACCAGCGTGTCCTAATTTTGTAGCACGTTTCTTGCACCCTAGTCACAATGGAGGATTTCCGGGCAAAATAGAGAATTTTTTGTCTCTGTACCTCGGTAAATTGGGTTCCCAGTTCGTCCTCCCATTTAGTGAGGAACGGGGGTACGTATCCTTCCTCTGGCTGTGTTAGGGATGAGTATATCAGTGAAAGGCAATGTCGTATCGATTCCCCACGATGGCAAATGAGCTCAAGTTCAGTAAGTTTGCGGGTAATGCCAGGTTTCCGCAGATAACTGCGTAGAAAATTCCGCAGCTGTAAGCTGCTCCAGAAGTCTAGGGGGGGGTCTGTTACTAACGCCCCGACATTTAGGGAAAGTTGGCCGTTGGGTTCCATGAAATCGTGTAAGCATAGCCTAGTGCTCATTGCGAGTCGCTTAAATTGCGGGCTCTGCAAACCAGGAAGGAACTCCGGATTACCCAGAATCGGCACCATAGGGGACGGCTGTAGGGATACAGATGAGCGCCGAAATGCATCTCTGATCACCGTTAAAGTACTGCCAAGAGTGGGGTGTTCAATGATATCTTTGGGTAGTGAAGTTGTAATCCAGGGCCAGCTCCTGGCCAAACCCCCGGAGTCCTCCTCCTCCATTGTAACCCAATGTTTTGCCTCCGCATGGCAGTGCCAGTCCACCAACCTAGTCAGGTGGACTGCTCTGTAATAGGCCTTGATGTCCGCTAAGCCCACCCCACCCCTGCCTTTCGTCAAATGGAGAAGTTGGAGTCGAATTCGTGGTTTGCGGTGGGACCAGACGAATGCCCGGAACATGGAGTCAATTTGTTTGAAGAACGCTGGAGGCAGTCGGATGGGGAGTGCCTGAAGCAGGTATAACACCCTTGGCAACAGGGTCATCTTCAGAGCACTACATCTGCCGAACCACGTCAGCGTCAGGGAATGCCAGTGTAGTAGGTCAGTTTTAAGGTGTATCAGTAATGGGTCAAAATTGGCCGAGTATAATTCTGCTGGGTCGGACGTAATGTCAACTCCCAAGTAACGTATAAGCTTGGTTGCCCATTTGAGTTGAAAGGTCGAGCGTATACGTTGGGCAGTTCCTGTGTCCACTGTTATGTTGAGGATGGAAGATTTGCTTAAATTGATCTGAAATGAGGAGAGAGAACCGTATTCTTGAAGGGATTGAAGCAGGTTGGGGAGAGAAGAGAGTGGCTCCGTTAGAAATAAAATAAGGTCGTCCGCAAAGGCGGCCACCTTATGAGAACCTGAGGGTTTCGGGTAACCTTCAATGTCAGAATTTGCCCTTATTGTGCACAGTAGGGGTTCCAGGGACAGGATAAAGATCAGAGGGGAGAGGGGGCAGCCCTGTCGGGTACCATTGTGGATATCAAAAAAGTTCGATCTTGTCTCGTTGACCCTAACCGACGCAGTGGGGTGGGTATACAAGGAGAGTGTCCACTGTAGCATGGATGAGCGAAGACCTATGTGCTCTAGAGTTGCCCGGATGAAGGACCAGTTAACGCGGTCGAAAGCCTTCTCCGCGTCGGTTGACAGCAGAAGAAGGCCCTTTTTGGTGGTCTTTGCCACATGTATCAGATTAATGACTCGAATCGTGTTGTCTCTGGGTTCACGTAGCGGCACGAAGCCTGCCTGGTCTCTGTGAATCAAATTTGGTATGTGGGGAAGCAGCCTATTAGCTAGAATCTTGGCAAAAAGTTTAAGGTCCGAATTAAGAAGTGCGATTGGGCGGTAACTCCCACAGAGTGATGGGTCTTTGCCCTCTTTCGGGATAAGAGAGATATATGCTCTAAGGGTGTCTATTGGGAAGGCTTTCCCTTCCGTGAGGGCGTTAAGGGCAGAGACCAAGGGTTTCGACAGTATGTCAAAGAAAGTTTTGTAGTATACCGGGGTTAAACCATCAGGGCCAGGGGCCTTTTTCGGTTTCGAGGAGGCCAGAGCCACTCCCAATTCCTCAACCGACAGGGGTTCCTCCAGTTCCTCCCTCACTTCATTCGGTAGCGATGTCATGCCTGAGGCGGCTACATACATTTGGGGGGACTGCCTGCCCTCCAAAGGGGAGTCCCTGGGTTCTGTTTTTTCTAAGTTATAGAGGCCTGTATAGAAGGAGCGGAACTCCTCTGCTATATCTGAGGAAGTATTTAGCTTCTGCCCCGAGGATGACTGTATGTGTGGGATATACGTTTTCATGCGAGGGCCCTGCAGGGCTCTGGCCAGAAGCGATCCAGGTTTGTTCGAATACTCAAACATGGTATGACGTGCCCACGCCAGTTTTTGTTTGGTCTTATGGAATAACAGAGTGGAGAGTTCCTCACGGGCCTTCTGTAGGTCCCGGAGGGTTGCGCGAGCAAGACTAGCTTTATGTATTCTCTCTAGTTTGCGAATTAATGCTAGAAGTTCCTCGGTACGTTTCAGCCTATCTCGCTTGAGGCGGGTTCCTATTTTGATCAGTACACCTCTCACAACCGTCTTGTGAGCTTCCCAGACCACCGAGGGGTTGGGGACTGACCCTTCATTGACCGTGAAGTATTCCCGTAAAGCGTTCAATATCTCCGCGCGTGTTTCCTCTGATTGAAGCAGTGCTTCATTCAGTCGCCAGGATGGGGGGGACCTATTCATTGATCCCAATTGAAGAGTCAGATGGACCGGTGCATGGTCAGAGAAGGATATGACATCTATGGACGTTGAGACCACCTTGTCAAGATCTTTATGTGACAGCAACAAATAGTCTAACCGTGAGTAGGTGTGGTGCACCTGGGAAAAGAATGTATAGTCCCTGTCTTGGTTGTGAAGCAACCTCCACGGGTCAACTAGGTGCAAGGTGTGAAGGTCCGTCTTGAGGCGCCTCAAACGAGAGTAAGACATGTGGGAGGCTCCTCGTGAGACGTCTAATGTCGGGTCCAAGGCAAAATTAAGGTCTCCGCCAAAGATCAGCATCCCCTCTGAGAACTCCAAGAGCTCAAAGTGTAGCCTGCGTAAAAACTGAGGGTGATTCACGTTGGGGAAATAAACATTAGCGAATGTGACCTGCACATCAGACACCCTTCCCTTCAGAAGAAGAAAACGGCCCTGCTCGTCTGTCCGCTGTGCCTCAAATACCCAAGGAACCGACCCAGCCAGGATGATGCTGACCCCTTTTGACTTGGAAATCGGAGAGACGCTATGGTATGCTACAGGAAAGGCCCCATTAGTCAGCCTAGGAATAGAACCTGCACAGAAGTGCGTCTCCTGCAGAAAGGCTACATGTGTTTTGCCCCTATGCAGGTCAGCCAGTAGCTGTGAGCGTTTTTCTGGTATATTGAGGCCCCGCACGTTTAGAGAGGTGATCTTAAGGTGACCCATCGTGTCTTCTGGCAGGGGAATGGTTGGCAGTACAAGTATGGGATACTCCCACAATAAGAACCCCCGTCAGGCAGAGGCCAGAAAGAGAGGAGATTAGAGCAGCTAGAGGGGAGCAGAAAGGTGTAGAAGAAGGGGGGGGGGGGGGAAGGGGGAAGGGGTGGGAAGGGTAAGCGATTCCTGTCTTAGACTAACTATGGGCCCCTGCTGCACACTCAAGGTGTCCAGTCAGGGGACCGCCCTAATGTGGGGGTGGAAGGTGCATCGAGATCTACTTGAGAGTAAGTAGAATTTAGGCAGAAGTTTGAGTAAACATAAAATGCGGAGATGTGAGGGGATAGCGCCTCTGAGAGTCATGTTATTGCTAATACGAGAACTAGAACTAACCCCGCTGAACAGGGCTAAACATAACTTTTGCTTGAGGGCACCCACCGCGGCGCTGCCCGGTACCCTCCGCCATGACCACTTAGTGACCGCGTCCCCGGGAGGACCGCAGACGCCAAACCGGACCCCATCACCCGTGCAATCCCAGGGGACTGCCGGCAAGGTCCGCAATGGCGCCCTACGGCACAGCCCGCAGCGCAGAACCAAGAGTCCTGTACCTCTATATCAAGGAGCACCGAGATGGGCTCTGAAGGGCAGAGTCAAACCCAGTAATATAAATGTAAAACATTAAGATGAGAACATAATGAAATAAACCGTTATATAAGTCAAACAAAGCATAACAAGTCAGGCATGTTGCCTGCAATTAACACCTCCCCAGGGTTATTGTACATTCCTGAGCCATGAAGCCATAAAGCCACCCTTCCCTCCCCCTCTCACTGTGCAGCTACCTATCTATCCCCCCAGAGGGAGCTAAGGGGTGGGAATGGTCCTAGGGGAACCCCGGGCAGCAGATAAGACCTCCAACAAACCCATGTACCAATAAACCACTAGGGGGGGGGGGAGGGGGGGATGCCAGGAGACAAAACGTGCCTCCAGGGCATACATCTAGGTTGGGGGACCCACCTGACTAAAAATCAACATCTCAATGTGTCAGGATTAACAGCCCAATTGCCGTCCCCCCCCACCCCATCCGTCCCCCCCAACCGGCCACCAGCAGTGGTTCTGTATGGGAGAAGCGGCGTGCAGGCAATCAGGCCCGGATTACTATTAGACTTAAGTAACCCAACACCCCCCCCCGAGCAGGCTAGCAAGAGTCAATCGACAATCTACTGTTTCCCATAGGGGTTCAAAGGCACATCTTGGGGACACAAGTCCTGAGAGTGTGTTATGAATGGCAGTCAACTCAGAACCGGGGTGTTGTCTAACGGAATGGTTTCCCCGGCTTCCTGTAGGTGTGGAACTAGAGTTCTTGGTGTGCCCGAGGAGGTGATGTAGTATGAACGTTCATCTTATCTTACCAGTCCTTGGGATGAGATGGGTGGTTAAGCTTCGGAAGACCTCGGGTGAGGTCTGACAGTCTCTCGGCTAGTGGCGCGCGAGCGCGTTCTACGGACTCGTTGCGGCCTGGGTAAGGGTGGGCCCAGGGCCTCCAAGGATAGCAGGTGGTCAAACCAATTGGGGACACTTACAGCTGGCTTGGCTAGGAAGCTGAACAAGTCTGGTAGTTGGTCCGGTGAGCATAGGTAAAATTCTGTTCCTTGTCTCCTCACGATGAGATGAAAGGGGTGACCCCAGCGATACGTCGCTTCCGCCGACCGGATTACCTCCAGTAGAGGTCTCAAGAGGCCTCGCATTGCTCTTGTCTGCCTGGAGACGTCCGGATAAATTCTGATCATTGCTCCGTCAAAGTCAATTGGGTCACGTTCCCATGCCAAGCGCATGATCTCCTCCTTGATGGTAAAAAAGTGCACTCTGCAAAGGACATCTCGTGGAAGGTCTATGGCATCAGGACCCCGGGGATCAGCAGCGGGTGTCCTGGGTCCTGGGATACGGTGGACCCTGTCCAGCTCTAGCTCTGCAGTAGGCGGTTTTCCGAGCACCTGGTTAAGGATAGCCATCACAGTTGCACGTAGGTCTGAGCCCATGGTGGCTTCAGGGATGCCACGGAGGCGCAAGTTATTGCGTCTGCTCCTGTTCTCGCCGTCGTCTAGCTTCAGTTGGATGTCAACAAGATGGCGGCGAAAGCCACGCTGCTCCTGTTCTATTGCAGCAATGCGAGCATCAGAGGTGGATGTAGAGGACTCCAGCACAGTGACCCTCTCCTCCACTGTGTCTACCTGTTAGCGCAGGTCATGAAGTTCCCTGGACAGAGCATTCACTATGGTTGCCGCCATTTCCTGTAGGTCCTGCCTTGTAGGTAGGCCAGACACAATGTCTCTAAGAGAGCCCTCCACAGCGTCGCCTGGCTCCCTTGTGTGGCTGCAGCTGAGTGAAATGTCAGTAATGGGGATCACAGGAGACAGTATGGTGGATGCTGACCTGTCATCCGATGCGGCTCTATCTCCCCCAGCAGTGAGTCCCAGCTGAGTGCCCTTCTTGGAAGAGACGGCGGCGCTCGTCGGAGGCACACGCGGCGGCGCCATCTTGGCCGGCGCGGCGGGGGACGAAGCTGCGTGCTGCCTAAGGAAGTAGTGGGTTATTTCGGCTCCTTTCTGGCCCCCCAAGTCCAGCGGGTGTTTGCGGTCCCCTGGCATGAAGTCCGGCTCTCAGTGTTATGGTTTACTGGTCTTTCTCAGGGCTTCCCCGCACAGAGCTCCGAGGTGTGCGTCCTCACTCTGCCATCTCTCGGCCACGCCCCCCATGGGAAATTTCTTGACACCTGCCATAACCCTCCCCCCATCTGTCCCCATTCCACCCTCCATTAATGTCTGACCCCTAACTGACCTGTCTTCTTTTTTTTTTGTTTTCAAAAAGTTTTTATTTTGTTTTTAGAAATAACAAAGAAGGTGTAATACATTCAAGACAATCAGAGCAATGAGTACAAAAAGTGTAGAGACATGGAATGTAAGCAGAGACTACATATCTGTATAAACTGCTGAGTTATATATCTCTATTAGAGCTATCAATATAATCTGAAAGTCTGAGACTCAGTTGAATAGATAAAGTAATACAAACGTACAAATCAAGAAGAAAAAAACAAAAAGCCCTAGGTCGGAAAATGAAATGTACAAAATATAATAAAATAAAAAGAAAAGAAGAATGTAAGAATGTCAGGTTTGGAGCCTAAATAAGAACCAGGGATTCCAGATGGCATCATATTGAGGGATAGTGTCATGTAGAGTATGAAAGATCTGGTCTGACAACATCATGTGGTCTATTCTTGCAATAACTTGAGAAAATGGTACTGAAGCTGATTTCCAATTCAGAGCAACAACCCAATGCATGGCAATACAAATAGAGTGAATCAGTTTAACCAAAGGTTTAGGGGTGTCTGGGGGGGATTGAAATAAGAGACAGTGTTGGAATGAGATATTAAGAGGTTTGCCTGCTAATTTGTTCATTACTTTCACGATCTCATTCCAAGTGGGGCGAAGTTTTTCGCAATTCCAGAATATATGGAAAAACGAGCCTTGCTGCATACATCCCCTAAAACAGAGGGGGGATGAATGAGGGTAGATCTTGTGTATACGCAACGGGGTGTAGTACCAGCGTGTCAACAGTTTGATCGCCGTTTCACGTACCATGATGGATTTAGTGCATTTGCGTAGGTTCTGCCAGCCCTTCACCCAGTCTATGTCATCCACAGCAAGATCCAACTCAGCTGCCCATTGGGATCTATATTTTAGAGTTGCGACCTCTGAGTTAACATCCAGGGCAACATAAACTAGCGAGATCAGACCTTTTTGGCG
The DNA here is from genome assembly GCA_037952835.1 of Lithobates septentrionalis. Classification (NCBI taxonomy): domain Eukaryota; kingdom Metazoa; phylum Chordata; class Amphibia; order Anura; family Ranidae; genus Lithobates; species Lithobates septentrionalis. Next base: position 648,004 of record JBBDGP010000994.1, read on the forward strand.
GGGTGAGTCATGGCATATGTCCTCATATAGAGTGGTGGAGGTCGCAGAGGGGCCAGTGTAGTGCCTTTGGAAAAAGTGACGTATTTGTAGAAAGTGGTAGAATTCAGAGTTTGGGATGTGGTACAAGGATTGCAACTGAGAAAAGGAGATAAATTTCGCGTTTATAAAGAATTTGTCTAATGTAGTTCGTTTTAAGTCAATCCAGAGTTGGAAGGAGGAAGGTCTATCAAAGGCCAATGGGAATCTAGAATCTCCTAGAAATGAGGCATATAGGGGGATAGTTGATATGAGATTGTAAGTTTTTTTATATGAGTCCCAGAGTTGGAGGCCAGCATGCGTAATCAAATTTTTGGTGGCTACTACTGATTTGGTCTGATTGTTGGACCACATAAGGCCCGGGAGATATAGGGGGGCGATAGATTCACTTTCAAACTGCACCCAAGGGACCTTAGAGTTATCAATATTCCATTGTGCTTGTTGCGTGTATCTACTGGCTAAGTAGTAAAGCCATATTTGAGGAACCCCCAAACCACCCCTCTTGGCAGAGCGATACAGGACTTCTCTGGCAAAGCGAGGGGGCTTGTCCCTCCATATAAATCTATTAAACCACACCTGGATAGTGTGGAGGTATGTTTTGGACAATTTAATTGGCAGGGATCTAAAAAGGTAGAGCAGTTTAGGGAGGATAGTCATTTTGAGGGCAGTGATTCTGCCAAGAAATGAAATGTGGAGGTGTGACCATTGTTTGAGGATACTTTTCAATTTAGAAACCATAGGTGGGAAGTTTACTTCAAAGAGTCTGCCGAAGTCATTGGCCAGGTTAATACCCAGGTATAGAAGGTGAGACTCTGCCCAAATAAAGGGGTAGACTGACTGAAGGTGATGCAGTTCTACGGGGGAGTAACCTATGGGGAGGGCGCTTGATTTTGCCATGTTAATGGATAGACCTGATATCTCTGCAAAGCTTGATAGAGTCTGAAATAAGTTTGGCAGAGAAACCAGAGGGTTGGTGAGAAACATTAGAACGTCATCAGCATACATTCCAAATTTGTATGTCGAGTGGCCCTTCACAGAATTTCTTATAATATAAGGCGGAAAATCCGTCAGGGCCTGGGGCTGAGCCTGATTTCAGAGATTTAATTACTTTCAAAACCTCCGCCGGAGTGATGGGGGAGTTCAGTATATCAAGTTGTGTAGGTGTAAGATGTGGTAGAGGAATGTTCTGAAACCAGGCCTCATCTGCAGGTGAGGGATTTAGTTGGGAGGGGGATAGGAGGGAGGAATAAAATCGTTCAAAGATATGAAGGACCTCTTGGGGGTGAGAAGTAAGATGTCCTGTGGGGGTCATCAATCTATATATGTGGGGCGGGCGGGATGAGTGATTTAGCTTTCTGGCGAAGAGGGTAGAGGCGGAGCCCTCATGGAGAAGATATTTCGCTTTAGACCAACGAAGAGACTTTTCCACCCTCTTGGACAAAATGCCGTCTAACTCTAGACGTTTTTGGTCAATCAGCTGTCTTGTGGCGGCTAAGTGTAAGAGGTTGGTATTTTTGTAGATTTTATCTAGGTCTTTGGTAAGGGTTAACATGTTTTGTTTGTCAATTTTGTTTTGGGTCGAGGCTAAGCTAATTAATTTGCCCCTAAGGACTGCTTTATGTGCTGTCCAGACAGTGGCGGGGGGGGTTTCTGGGATGGCATTGATGTTAAAATATTCTGCAATAGCTTGTGCCACTTCTGCCTCCACAACTGCATCAGAAAGGAGAGCCTCATTTTAGGCGCCAGGAGTAAGAGGTAGGAGCAAGCCTGATGTAAGTGGTGGTGAAGGCAGTGGCATGGTGGTCAGACCACGTGCAGGGGTGTATGCTAGACTCTGTAGTATTAGCCAGAATAATAGGGGTAGAATAGATATAATCCAATCTTGCATAACTTTTATGGGGATGGGAGTAGAATGTGTATTCTTTAGTACCAATGTTGAGAGCTCTCCAGGAGTCTACCAGTTGGTGTTCAAGCAGTCCCCTGGAGAGAGAGCGTGGAAATGATTTGGAGGAGGGGGATAAATTGGATCTATCAAGGTTAGGATTGGCAACCATGTTAAAATCCCCACCAATTATCATATGTGGTGACTGAAAATGAGAAAGGCGGTCAAAGAAGGAGTGAAAAAAAGAGGCGGGGGAGTCATGTGGAGCATAGATGCTAGCGATAGTAAGTTCTCTGTTATGAATCTGACCTTTGATTATGACATACCTACTATCTTTGTCTTTAAATATCTGTTTAACTTCCATTGGGAAGGATCTGTGCAAGAGTATGGCGGCACCTCTACTTTTCGTCTGGTGTAAAGAGCAAAAAGATTGAGGAAAGCTTCTATGAAGGAATTTAGGATGCGAAGAATGAGCAAAGTGTGTCTCCTGTAAGAGGAGAATTTTTGCATCCAACTGCTTATAAAAGGCAAAGGCCTTCTTCTTTTTAGAAGGAGAGTTGAAACCTTTAACATTGTGTGATATACATTTAATTACCATGGTGAATGTTGTTATACACTATAGTCTGGGGAAAAACAGGAGCCAATAGTGTCCTAAGACAGGCACCTATTTTTCCATGAAACAAGCAAAGGGCCGACACACTCGAGCACTGGAGGGTAGAGGGTTGTGACATACCAAAAACCATTAAGCCGTAGAGGCCTAGTAGAGCAAAAAACCTGCAAAATTTTACAGCATGATATATTCGATGCATACATAGCATAATGGTGGATCGAAACCTGAGGCTAAAAAGGAGAAAAATAAAAATAAAAGGAAAAGAAGATATGAAAAAAAAAACCATAAGTCAGATAGCAACACAAAAGTCTTCATAACTAGAAATCGGATCAGGTGACTGTAATTAACCTGATAAACGAAATACCAACTACTGAGACTACAAGGTCTCAAACCCAGCTTAGAAAATGTTCTGAACTTTGCAGATCAAGTGAATATAAAGCCAAAAAACTAAAAGGAGAACAGGCCTGTAGTAATGACTCAAACCAAAAATAAAAGAAAAAATAGGTCTGAGACTACAGACTGCTGCTGGGTGGGGTGTGCATGTCGCAGCTCCAAGGGACCGACGTCCGGGATCTTGAAATCAAATGGAAGATGCAGGTTGCTGGGGTATCTTGTGGTGGTCATCTGTGCTGAGACGATCAAGGAAAGGGTTCATCAAATCTATCTCCGATGTCGTATCTGATCCTCCTTCTGTCTCTCCTGGTTGGGGGGGTCTGCCAGATGGGTGATGGTCTAGGAGTAGAAGGGGGTCGGCGAATGACAGCCGAATCCAAAAGGCCCAATTTTACAAGGATTTCTTGACCTTCCAGGAGTGATGTGGCAGAGTAAGTGGTGCCATTGTGGGGAATTACCAGCTTGAATGGAAAGCCCCACTTGTAGCGAATGCGAGCTGCTTGAAGGGCAGACGTAATTTCTTTCATGCCACGTCTCCTATCCAAGGTGGCGGGAGAAATATCAGGGTATATTTGGATGGTGCGATCGTCCAAAGTGATGCGTTGTTGATTGCGAGCAGCTCTGAGGATCTCCTCCTTAGTTAGAAAGTCGCACTCCGGATTGGAAAGGTGAAAAAAAAAAAAAAAAAAAAAAATATATATATATATATATATATTGTATATATTTATGCACCATACACACATATTTAGTCTTTTCTTGTAGACACTGATAGTGGTGTTGGATGCACATCTTTTTATCACATGCATATAGACCTAATTCCAATTCTCATTCTATACACCGTTTACATTATACCGCAGCCACCAGCTCACATAGTTTGCCCATACTTGCGCCTATCCGTATGATAATTTATACGTTTGAACGTCAAATTCCAGCACCCATCTCATTCTTGTGGTTTTGGAAAAATAACAAACATGTTTTTCAAAAACCTTGAATAGAATTTTTTATTATTTATATATGTTGACATTTGCCAATATGAATACATTTCATTTATATATTTATGTCTTCATTAGTGAATCCACTATAGGACGCACATCCAATCACATCTATGCCAAAAAGATCCCACACAGACTAACGATCAGCTGTTTAAAATCAGATAATCAATATGCAGTCATGTGGTAGATAAATTATGTGTATATAAGTGGTGATCACTTTCGTACAAACCAGCTATGAGTAAGCGCTCTATGGGAGCGTGAAACGCGTTAGCGGTTATGCTGCATTATCCCAACAAAGCCATGTACGGATTTTAATTATGTTATTACTTTTTCAATAAAGAGGATTTTATTTTTCACCTTTCCAATCCGGAGTGCGGCTGTCCAGATTTTTCCATCACACACATACCATTGGAATAGCAATTGCCGGCACCTGGGGCTCTCACAATCATCCACACAGCGGAGGACGGGAAGCTTAAACCCGATCACCTAGAGCGGTGGTAATTATCCTGTTTAGTTAGAAAGTCCTTCATGCAAAGAACAATATCCCTGGGAGGCTTATCTTCAGGAGGTTTAGGCCTGAGGGCTCTGTGAATACGATCACAAGTGAACGCTCCGGCATCAGTGTCTGGGAGCAGAGATTTGAATAGGCGGATTATTGTGGGGATGAGATCCGTAACAGATTCTGGTATACCTCTTATGCGCAGATTGTTGCGTCTGTTGCGGTTGTCGAGGTCCTCAATTTGGGATTGCATCAGGGAGCAGGCAGTGGCTAGAGACTCGTGTTCTCTGGAGAGGTCACTGTAAGCTAGTGCCAGCTCATCGTGCTTCGTTTCCAGTCTTTCTGTCCTGGAGCCCAATGAAGCAATCTCTTGGGAAAGTGTGTGAGAAGTTTTGTGGAGCTCCGTTTGGAACTTTGTCGCAAGCCTTGCATACATGGCCTCCAGGCTGCTTTCTAGGTCCGATTTAGTGAGAGATGCGGCGTACTCACGGCTAGGATCCAGTAGAGGTGTTTGGTCTGTGGGACGTCCAGGAGAGGAGGCCGGAGACGGAGGTATGTTTCTTCCCGCAGCGCCATTTTGAGACATGCTGCCTTGATCACGGGCGCGGAGGAGATAGTGTGTTAAGGTGTGTTGAGCCGATCCTCTGGGTTTTTTCTTTCTCCCAGGCATGCACCAGGTATAAGGGGCTCGAGGGGTGATAAAAACGCTGCGAAAATAGCTGATATTAGCCCTCCTGAAGCCGTTATCTTCCCGGGCTGGACGGAGCTACAGTCTCAGACGTCCATCACGCTCAGCGCCGCGCATGCGCCCCGACTGACCTGTCTTCTTGATGTAATTCTAGCTCACCCTCCCCCCTCAATCCTAGTTTAAATACTCCTCCAGCCTTCCTATAAACCTCTCCCCCAGCACAGCAGACCCCCTTCCATTCAAGTGCAAACCGTCTTTAGCATATAGGTTGCACCCCAATGAAAAGTCAGCCCAGTGCTCTAGAAACCCATATCCCTCCTCCCCATTCTGCTAGTAACAAGAAACGGAGCTTCCCATCATCCAATCTCTCCACAAGGGCATGCAACTGATCCACGGCTGGGGAATCATCCTGGACCCACCGCAAGACACCAATCCGCCGCTGGAACAAAGACAGCCACATCCTTCCCGTCGCACCCAAGGTCACCGTGATACCTGAATGGATCATCTAATCCTCATCACATGGGCCATATGATCTACGTATTTTTGACTCTCCCTGGCTAACAGCCTTTTGAATCGTTCCCTTAGTTGAGTTTGACTTTATTAACCCCCGTAGTGGCTTAGTTGAAATATATTTTCACCATACCACATACCGTTTCTAGTGGTGGTATATCCACCCTGTTACAGTTCTATACCAGTTCCAATTTTTTTAGTGCTCAGTTTTACTTGATAACATTCTTTCTTTTCAGCTACCAATTGCTTGTCTAGAGTGAACTTTGCCCTTACCGATTCATCAGAATATACACCGACCTCCGGATCCGGAGAATTCACCAGCCTACTCCTAACTGTAGGTGTATCTATTTCTGCAATTACTCACTCAGCGAGGACAATGCCATTTACAGTGCTGTCCCTCAATGCGAATGGACTCAACCACCCAGCTAAGAGACATTCACTATGGAAAAAAGCTGTAGATCTAAAATGTGACATACTCTGTGTACAAGAGACACATTTTAAATCTACAGCTCCACCTATGTGTACAAACAAACATTTTCCTCATGTTTTCTCGGCTCCCTTCACCTCCAAGAACAGAGGGGTGCAGATAGCAGTCAGAAATTCTGTATCATTCCAGCTAAAACAGAGCGTTTCCGACCCTGAAGGGCGATATATTATTCTTGTATGTACTATTAATAATATCGACTATATGTTGATAAATCTCTATGCCCCAAATATCAGACAAATCTGCTTCCTTCGTGATCTGATGAACGTCCTACAGCCATTAAAACAAGGTCACGTAATCATATGTGGCGATTACAATCTAGTCCTGGAAATACAACTAGACTCCACTTCAGCGAAGAAACGCAGGGAGTCCCCTCTAAGAAATTTCATAAGAACACATGATTTGTTTGATGTTTGGCGGTGTTTCCATGGAGAGAAGAGGGACTACACGTACTTCTCTCCCCTTCACCGGACATATTCCCGCATAGACCTGTTCCTTACAGATAAATGGTTGCTTCAAAACATCAGCGCAGCTGTCATCCACACCACGACTTGGTCGGACCACGCGCCTATCACCATCTCTATATCCGATTCTCCTCAACAGAAAAATACATTGATCTGGAGAGCAAATAATTATATCCTACAACATCCGCAATACTCTCCTGAAATAAAAAAACATACCAAGGAATATTTTAAACTCAACGCAGGCTCAGTGTCCGAACCAGGTGTGGTGTGGAATGTGCACAAGGCATATACATGGGGCATACTACTAAAATTCAGTTCCCATTACAAAAAACAGAGGTCTAACCGCATTGACACCCTTACAGCACAAATAGCCAAGTTGGAAAGCCTAAACAAAGCCAACCCTCACTCCTCACATTCAGCACAACTCTTGTCTCTTAGACAAGAACTCAGACTACACCTTCTCCACTCCTTTGAACACGTACAGAGAAAACTAAAAGCCACTTCGTACTCCACGTCTAATAAAGCAGGTAAAGCTCTTGCCCAACGCATCAAAGGTAGGAGAACTAAAAATAAAATTGATCACATATACCATCACCAAGCGAAAGAAAAACTTAGAAATCCCCAAGAGATAGCTGATGCTTTCAGTGATTATTATAGTGACTTATACAATCTTCAACGTGACCCAAATACGCACCAACCCTCTACCAATGACATTCAAGACTTCCTTCAACTAATTAAACTTCCCTCATTATCATCAGAACAATTATCATGACTAAACAACCCTTTTACAGACCAAGAGATTATAGCAGCCATAAAATCCCTCCCCCCAAATAAAGCACCAGGCCCTGATGGTCTCACAGGGGAGTACTTTCAGGAATTTGCCCACCTATTAGCACCTCACTTAACCACATTTTTTAATGAAGCAGCATCTTTATCACGGTTCCACAGAGAATCCCTACAAGCGCTGATCATCACCCTCCCCAAACCGGGAAAAGAACCTACGGCCCCCCAAAACTTTCGCCCGATCTTGCTCCTAAATCTAGACCTCAAAATCTATGCAAAAATGATAGCCACACATCTATTACACGTCATGCCCACATAAATCCATAGAGATCAATCCGGTTTCACAACAGGTAGACAAGTGTCAGACGCCACTAGAAGACTGATCAATATCATCCACCACCCAGAAAGCACAGAAACGCCTTCTCTGCTCCTTTCACTGGACGCAGAGAAGGCGTTCGACAGAATCCACTGGAATTACCTTCAACAGGTCCTCCAGAAATTTGAGTTCAATAGATTAATTCTGGACGCCTTGCTTGCACTTTACACTACTCCCTCAGCCCAAGTATGCGCAGCAGATATGTTATCCCGATTATTTGCAATAACCAATGGTACTAGACAAGGGTGCTCACTATCTCCACTCATTTTTAATCTGCTCATGGAACCCCTTGCGGAACACATCAGGCAAAACCCAAAAATAGTAGGATTCAACATAGGCCATGCATCACACAAGATCAGCTTATTCACGGATGATGTCATCCTTAAGCTAACCAACCCAACATCTTCCCTCATTGAGGTACAAAATACTCTCCAATGGGGCAGACACGGATATAACGTATCTAGGGGTTCAACTAACGAAAACAACAAAAAATCTTTTTAAATATAACTTCAAACCATTTCTCAACAAACTCCAAAAAGATATCCAACAATTAGCTAAACATGAACTGACTTGATCGGGTGGACTAGCAGCTTTCAAAATGATACACCTACCTCAATTGCTGTACCTGTTTAGAAAGATTCCTATCCCTATCCCAGCATATTACTTCCAATCCCTCCAAACAATACTCAATAAATTACTATGGAAAGGTAAAAAACCCAGATGTGCTAAAATTACACTCACCAAACATAAGTATGCAGGGGGAACCGGATCTATCGACTTCGAAGATTACTATAGAGCTTCCATTCTGACCCAATTACAGGACTGGTTCCGTCTGCACCCCTAAACTCTGTGGGGACAATTGGAGGCAACATCACTTAAATATAACAACTTACGGAGCTGGCTCTTAGGTATTCCACTTTACTCTCCTATATCTCAGGCACTATGTCCCACGTTACAAGCCTCGGCTCTAGCGTGGAAAAAACGAATAAACTCACATCAGACTCATCCAAATACATTCACACCACCTCTCCCATTAAACATTCTACAACACTGCACTATAGACCTGTCACTGAAACACTGGACATCAAATGGCCTACATTACATGCAAGATGTATTTCATGAACACAACCTGTTATCCTTTCTGCAAATTTAACAAAAATTCAAATTCCTCACGCGGAACTTTTCACCTACACTCGAGTTAAACATTGCATCTCTCAGCTCACTACAACACAATACAAACTCCCTCAGCACCTGTGGACATACCTGACTAACCCCACTCCACAAATGAAAGGTATCTCCCTTTTTTATAAGGCCTTTCACCAAAGAAAAGGTTTATCAAAGCAAAACCCCACCTCCACTGGGACGCAGACTTAGACCACACTTTCAATGAAACCCAATGGCTGACAGCCTTAAGATCTATCTATACAGCCATTCATAGCACTTTGGGAGCTCACACAAAAAATATCATTAAGGTGGTATTTAACACCCACTAAACTAGCATTTTTCAACAACAAAACTTCAAATCTCTGTTGGAGATGCCAAGCGGAAAAAGGTGATTTGTTCCACATTCTTTGGTCGTGCTCCCACATACAAATCTACTGGAGAACGATCTTAAACATTATATCAGACATAACACTCAGCCATGTACCTCCCACTCCTGCACTGGCATTGCTTAACCTAACAATCGACAATATCCCCTCGCCACAAAGGAAAGTTACAACCAATATCCTTTTGGCAGCCAGACTGAGTCTAACCAGACTCTGGAAAACTGATCAAATACCCACTGTAGAAAATACTTTAGACATGGTTAATCTACATTACAACTACGAAATGCTATTTACCTCAACTAAAGGATTAATGGGGAAAACTCAAACAGGATGGCTACCCTGGATCCGGTGGTCCCGAGCAGTAGCATTCATATAAACCAATTACTCTGCTGGTGAATCTGCCTAAAAAAGAAACACATACTCTAGACCCTTTTTTTGAACTGAAACCATTGTTTTATTTTCATGATTCAACGTTCTAATTCACACTTGGAAAAACACACATGTAAACCTATGTTGTTAAGACATTTGATTTGAGAAAATTGGAATGTAACTATATATTCTTTGCTTGTAAAATTTTGAAAATCAATAAAAACTATTGATGAAAAAAAAAAGAGCATGTACCTGTTCCATGCTTGTCAGTCTCTCCTCTGTGTACAAGCTGCACGCTTCCTCCAACCCAGACTCCAGGTAAAGTCATTAGAAAGGGTTTTTTTTCCTTCTAGGAATGTCCCCCCACCTGGATGGCTTTCCTCCAGGCAGTAGGAGCATGGCATCAGACGGCGGTGTGCCGCGCCACTCCCACCGCCATTACAGCATCTCCTTGGGGCAGCTCTCCTCCTCTCCCAGCCCTCCTCCACGCGATTCGGTCAGGATCGGAGCTCACTCGCAGGGAAATCTTTCTATTTTAAAATAGATGGGGGGCGCAATAGGTGGTCGGAAGAAGGGGACGTGGCTTAGCAGCGTTGGCGCGATTTTGCGTCCACAACGCGGGCTGCATAGCTAAAAATGCACCTTTTTCAGGTGCATACAGCTAGGAGGGACACAGAGTGGACGGGTGGCATGTGAGTGAGTAACACAGGCATTCCCAGGCACATTTGCTTTAAGTATCAGGCTGAGCTTAATAGCAGCGGCAGTTGCTGGACTATTGCTCAGCAGTGGGTGCATTATTTTGGTGGTACCTCTGCGTTTGTGCTCGGCACTATGACCAGAGGAGGTGGTTCAAATGCCGCAAAGACCAAGGACACAAAGGGGTCGGCCTTGGGTCCTAAGGACCCTCCCTCTGCAACACCATCCCGTACTAAGGAGGCTGGTCAGAGTGAGCCAGATTCCTGCGTATATAGGACACTGGGAAGAGGACCTCCAGATCTTTTTTACAAGATTGCAAATTAACAGGATTATTCTATTGGCTCATAAAACCTCCAAAGCAAGCCGCTTTCAAGAACAGGGTTATAAGCTATTGGTTAGGTGGTATAGGGTTCTTTTATTTTTATTCACTGGATTGCTTTTGTCATTTTGTCATTTTCCCTGTTTTGAGGTATAGGGACTTTGCCTTAGTTTTCCACGTACCCTTTTCACCACTACTGAATGTTAATTTATTTCATTTTTTCTTTTCACTTTTTCATCAACACATTTAGCGCTGCACCCACCCCATGTTTTTCACTGATTTGAGTTTAGGACTTCTGGTGCTGGCAGCTTTATATATTTTATATCTTTTTCATTTTACATTTTTTATATATTATTTTCAAGTGCAGCGTTAACCATTCGGTATAGGGTTCCTGCCTTAATGAACACATTTCTAAGTTATGCTGGCGATGTAATAAAGAGACTGGGACATTACTACACATTTTTTGGCAGTGCCCTTTAATTACAGCATTCTGGAAGGATGTGGGGGAGATGATTAAAAAATTGACATTTGTTGATCTTGGTTTGGACCCTTTGGGCTATCTCTTGCATTTAAATGAACAACCCCTTCACCACTATAGAAAGACGTTGTTAGTGCAAATGCTAAATGCTGCCCAGGCTTGTATTCCAGACATGTGGAAGTCCATGACTACACCTTCTCTGAAACACTGGTTTTCATGAAATTAGGACAATGGAATGCTTGACAGCGACTCTCTATGGTAGAGAGGAGGAGTGTAGGGATACCTGGCAGCCATGGACGACCTTTTCGCGCACCCCTCAATATGTTGATTGCATTTCCATATAGATTGGGAGGGTGGATTTATAAGGATGAGCTGGGCCCTGATGTGGGAATTCTGGGATGGGGGATGGGGGGTGGGGCGAGGGGGGGGGGGGGGGAGGCAGCAAAGGTTCTGAGTTTGAGTCAGTTATATTTAATCCTTCTTTTTTCTCTTTCTTTTTTTTTCTCTCTCTCTTTTTCTCCATTTTTTAGTAGATTTTGTCTCCGGACCCCCATTTATAATAGGTTTATTTCTTTGTTTGTCTTCTTTTTCTACATGATTGTTTATATTTGGAAAAATATTTGAATAAAGAGTTATACGTAAAAAAAAAAAATGAGTTAGCCATCAGGGTCATCAGGGGCTGCAATTGCTTCTGACACTTCAGCCCCTGTCTATATAACTGTGCGGGTTTTCTCCTCAGCTATAAGTGGCTTAAAGGCAGAATTAGTGGCTTTAATCACGTCTTCACAGAGTGGAAGAAAACCTATTAGGTCCCCTTCTACCACCCAGGATGACCAAATGGAGGAACTATGGGAGGGGGGAGATGAATCCCCCTTTAGGGGACCGTGAACAGGCTGATGACTCCTCTTCCCGAGGAATAAAGTGGGGAAGGACCTTCTTCAGCTTCACATGCTGAGAAGTCGCTGGTGCATTCTCTTACTGAAATGGTCAGCACCACATTTAAGCTACCCTTAACGGATATCGGTTAAAGAGCCCACTTCCTGTTTGGGTTCACTAAAGCCCCCGCAAGCCTTGTGTGCCTTTCCTGTCAATTCATTATTAGAAAAGCTTATGTATTCTGAGTGGAATCACCCAGATAAGCACTTTTTTCCTCCTAAGTAGTTTTCAACACTTTATCCTATGGAGGAAAAATTCACTAAGATGTGGAGTATACCAGCAATTGGCGCTGCTATATCCTCTGTGAATAAAAGTTTGACTTGTCCGGTTGACAATGCGCAAATGCTTAGGGCAGGGCCGGTACAAGGGGTGGGCGAGAGGGGCGGGTGCCCTGGGCGGAGTGTGAGAGGGGGCGGATGTCTCCCCCTCCCTCTGCTCGCTGACTGAGCATAATATGAGAGCTGCTCCGACCGATCTGCTCCTTCCCCCTCATTGGCAGGGAGGAGAGCGACTTCAGGAGGGATTGAACCAGCAGGGGGAGGGGCGGACAAGCCTCCCATTATCTTGGTAACTATGAAGAAACAGACTGATTTCTCCCATCCGTAGCACAGGAGAATCAGTCTGTAAATACTGAGACTGGTGGCTGCAGCTCTGTAGTGTCTGTGACACTTACACAGCCCAGCGAACCATCACCTCCCCCTCACTGACGGGAGATCAGGGAGGAATACAGCTCCTCCCACCTCTGCTCCTCCAGTGACTTACCGCCCCACCCACACTATCCCCGACGTGCAGATGTATCTGAAGAGAAGGGATGTGTGGGCGGGAGATATGAAAAGCTGCAGAATCCTGTGTGCCAAAGATGCCTGATCTTCCAGCCTGGACCTGGGTGAGTCATGTGTACACTGCAGTACACAGTGATCACTGAACTGTCCTTATCTCCATCCCCCATCTGCCCCCCCCCCCTCATTTTCTTTAAGATATTCACTAACTTTCACTTTCACTTTCAGTTAGACAATAGTTGGTACAAATTTCTTTCCAGTAACCACAGATCGCAGGAAAGAAATTGACACGATTTCCCTGTCAGCTCAGTCAGTGCTGACAGGGGAATCCCTTCTGCTGAGCAATTGTATTGTCCCCACAAACAGTGATTATCACATCAGATATAGCAACCACTAGTGATAATCAGAAGAGAATCCGGCAGGCTGATTGTACCCAATTTGATCGATCAACTTGGTACATTCAGCCTGCCCATTAATGGTTCTAATCTCAGCCAGTTCTCACTGAAACAGCTGAGATTTAACCACTTGCTTACCGGGCACTTAAACCCCCCTCCTATCCAGACCAATTTTCAGCTTTCAACGCTGACGCACTTTGAATAACAATTGCGCGATCATACATCACTGTACCCGAATGAAATTTTTATAATTTTTTCCCCACAAATAGAGCTTTCTTTTGGTGGTATTTGATCACCTCTGTGGTTTTCATATATTGTTAAAAAAATGTAAAAAGACTGAATTTAAAAAAAAATAAATGTTATTATATTTTGTTATAAAATTTTAAAACAGGTAATTTTTCTCCTTCATTGATGTACGCTGATGAGGCGGCACTGATGGGTGGCAATAATGGGCACTGATCAGTTACACTGATAGGCAGCACTGCTAGGTGGCATTGATAGGTGGCACTTGTGGGCATAGGTAGGTGGCACTCATGGGCATAGGTAAGTGGCAATGGCAGGTGGCACTGATGAGGCATAATAGCCTCTTCCTCTTCGAGACCAATGTCCCTTGCAGATGAGCCGGTGATCAGCTTTTTTTTCTCCTCGCGCTGTCAGCGTGAGGAGAAAAAAAAACAATCACAGAGCTTTTGTTTTGATCATGTGATCAGCTGTCATTGGCTGACAGCTGATCACATTGTAAGGGGCCGGGACTCAGTGACTCGGTGATCACAGCGCGCACAGGGCACGTGCACTCCCAGAAATTCAGGTCCGCGCTGTGGCCATCATTCAGCTATTGCGTGGATGTCAAGAGGCTAAACTATCTTAGTGTTAACTCTTGGGCTGCCCATATATTGATCACTTTTTTCATTCAACTATTAGGTTGAATGAAAAAAAAAGAATGTTCCAATTCCCCCATCTACACATTCCAGGTGGAAGGGGGAATCCTCCCACTGTGGACCAGTGGTGGAATCCATTGTGGCGGTGTATAGAGCCAGAATTGTGTCAATGTCCCAATATTTATGGACCTGACTGTACATATAATTAAAAGGTGTGAGTGAACTCTGTTTCTATCGCATTAAACCTAATTGAATTTGTATTGTTTTAAGTATATCCTTGTTTTGAAATGACATTGATTCTTTCTTAAAACTAAAATTCAAAGTACAAATAAATACTGCTACTAGTGTGACAGATATCATATAAAACACATTGTTTAACTATCATGTATAATATATCTGCATACGTTTCTGTATAGTCAAGGAACTGTTGATGCAAGTTTTTAATGAAAAGAAGCCCTGAACAAGTCCCGCAGTTAGAGTGAGAAGTGCAACTTGGTACCCATGGGGCAAATGCGCACCATGAGCCAGATAGGAAGCTGGCCACGGGCCCCATTTTCGATCGAATATTCCCATAGAATACCTAAGTTTGTGGTGGATACGTTCCATCAATTTTATGGACTCCATGCGAAGAAGAACCTGGGACCATGGGACTGAGGGTTTACGCCAGTTCAGGGCTATTGCCCACTTGCCCACTGTATAGCACTAAACAGCGTGTGGACCAGTTTTTGTTCTAATGGAGTGACCTCAGGGAGGTCAGCAAACAGAATGCACATCTGGTATGTCAAGGTTATACTTGAACCCGTTTTTTGGAGTATTTTCGTAGCTGTCTGCTGCCAGAGAGATTCCAGAACTTTACGGCTCCAGAAAGTATGGAGGAGAGTACCCTCTTCTCCACAGTCTCTGAAATATCTGTCCGTGATGGTTGGGAATAGGGATGAGCTGAACACCCCCCGGTTCGGTTCGCATCCAGAACATGCGAAAATGCAAAAAATGTGTTTGAACACGCGAACACCATTAAAGTCTATGGGACACAAACATGAATAATCAAAAGTGCTAATTTTAAAGGCTTATATGCAAGTTATTGTCATAAAAATTGTTTGGGGACCTGGGTCCTGCCCCAGGGGACATGTATCAATGCAAAAATAAGTTTTAAAAACGGACATTTTTTTTAAGGAGCAGTGATTTTATTAATGCTTAAAGTGAAACAATAGTGTAATATTCCTTTAAATTTCGTACCTCGGGGGTGTCTATAGTATGCCTGTAAAGGGGCACATGTTTCCAGTGTTTAGAATAGTCTGAAAGCAAAATTACATTTTTAAAGGAAAAAAAGTCATGTAAAACTACTATCACTAGCACCGGCTATAATGAATTGTCGGTCCGGCAATACACATAAAAGTTCATTGATAAAAATGGCATGGAATTTCCCCACAGGGGAACCCCGAACCAAAATTTAAAAAAAAATGGTGTGGGGGTCCCCCTAAAAATCCATACCAGACCTTTCAGGTCTGGTATGGATTTTAAGGGGAATCCCACGCCAAAATTTAAAAAAAAAATGGCGTGGGATCCCCCAAAAATCCATACCAGACCCTTATCCGAGCACGCAACCTGGCAGGCCGCAGGAAAAGAGGGGGGGAGAGAGAGCGCCCCCCCTCCTGAACTGTACCAGGCCACATGCCCTCAAAATTGGGAGGGTGTTTTGGGGTAGCCCCCCAAAGCACCTAGTCCCCATGTTGATGGGGAGAAGGGCCTCAACCCCACAACCCTTGCCCGGTGATTATGGGGGTCTGCGGGCAGGGGCTTATCGGAATCTGGAAGCCCCCTTTAACAAGCGGACCCCCTGATCCTGGCCCCCCTGTGTGAATTGGTAATGGGGTACAAATGTACCCCTACCATTTCACAAAAAAAGTGTCAAAAAGGTTAAAAAACACAAGAGACGGTTTTTGACAAGTCCTTTATTAATTTCTTCTTCTTTCATCTTCTTTCTTCAGGTCTTCCTTCGGTGTTCTGCTTCTTCCTCCATCTTCTTCTTCTCCATCTTCTTCTTCCTCCGCTCTTCTCGTCCTGCATCTTCCTCCAGCTTCATCTCCGCTCCGTCCACACGATCCGCCTCAGTGGGAGTCTTCCGCCGTGTGACGCTTCGGTTCTTCTGACACTTATATATATAATGGAGGGCGGGGCCACCCGATGACCCTGCCCTTCTCTGACGCACGGGGACTTCAGGAGGACTTCCCTATGGCTTTCCCCGTGTTGTCAAAGGGGGCAGGGTCACCGCTTACGGCGCTAGCCATAGTAGTTTTACATGACTTTTTTCCTTTAGAAATGTCATTTTGCTGTCAGACTGTTCTAAACACGGGAAACATGCGCCCCTTTACAGCCATACTATAGACACCCCCCAGGTACGAAGTTTAAAGGAATATTACACTTTTATTTTTTCACTTTAAGCATTATTAAAATCACTGCTCCCGAAAAAACGGCCGTTTTTAAACTTTTTTTTGCATTGATACATGTCCCCTGGGGCAGGACCCAGGTCCCCAAACACTTTTTAGGACAATACCATGCATATAAGCCTTTAAAAATAGCACTTTTGGTTTCTCCCATAGATTTTTAAAGGGTGTTCCGCGGCTTTCGAATTTGCCGCAAACACCCCAAATTGTTCGCTGTTCGGCGAACGGGCGAACAGCCAATGTTCGAGTCAAACTCATGTTCGACCCGAACATAAAGCCCACCCCTAGTTGGGAACATTCTATTGATTCTAACTGGTGTAGGGTACCATCTAGTATGCAGTTTCAGTACTGTTTCTTTAATGGTCACTAAGCGGGTACATTTATGCATATTGGAGACCATATCTCGCCAGTCCTCTACTGAAAACTCCAGGCCCACCTCAGATTCCTAACCTAGCATTGCTTGGGATTTAACGCCTGAGTGATGGTCATTGAGGTACATATACAATGTGGAGATCGTTCCTCTATCTCTGGACCCCCCATGGCATAGATCTTCAAAAGGTGTTCTAGCCTCATCCCCTATCTGAGAGATAGCCTTTTGAAAAAAATGGCGTATCTGTAAGTATTTGTAAAGATCCGAGTTGGGTATGGCAAAGTTTTGGGTCAAGTGTTCAAAAGAACAGAATGTGGTGCCTTGTAGCAGCGAATGCAGTGTCACCAGACCCTGTGGCTAAAGGCTCTTTATGAAGGGGCGCCCCCGCTCGTTCGAGTGGGGGGAAGACTTCTGCAGTTCTCAAAGGTCTGGCAGGAAGAATTTCGGGACAGATGGGTGGTCTCCACAATAGCTCTAGGTTACAAACTAGAGTTCAGAGAGTTCCCGTCTCCTCGCTTCCTCAGGTCAAATGTCCCCAAAGATCCAGAGAAAAAGAAGTCTCTCTTTCTAGCGTTAGACCGACTTTTGTCGCAAAAGGTCATCATGGTGGTTCCTGTGGAGGAGCAGGGGTCAGGATTTTATTCAAACCTTTTCACTGTACCAAAACCAAATGGGGATGTCAGGCCCATTCTAGATCTCAAAGATCAAAATCGATTCCTGAAGATTCGCACTTTTCGCATGGAATCAATCCAATCAGTAGTTTCCATCCTACAAGGGGGAGAGCTTCTGGCATCAATCGAGATCAAGGATGCATACCTGCATGTACCTATTTTCCCCGCTCACCAGAAGTATCTGCGTTTTGAAGTAGAAGGACTTCATTTTCAGTTTGTAGCCTTGCCTTTCGGTCTAGCTACTGCACCTCGGGTGTTTACAAACTGTCAGGTTAAGGACTCAAGGTATAACAATAATAGCATACCTGGACGACCTGCTCTTAATAGACCGGTCGGTAGTCCGCTTAGATTAAAACGTGGTCACCACAGTCAACTACCTGGAATACCTAGGTTGGGTCATCAACCTAGAGAAATCTTCTTTAAAGCCAGTAAGAAGATTAGAGTACTTGGGTCTGGTCATAGATACAGGCCAGAAGAAGGTGTTTTTACCCCAGGCAAAGCTTCAGGGAGAGTTTGCAGTCCTAGAGCTTTAAGAAAGGCTTCTCCTTCTTGAAGCTCTTGCAGGCTATGTTAAGAGCCATTTTTGGTGATAAGTAGTCCAAAAAGGAACCCCAGCAGTATTGCATTCAATGTTTTTGAAGGTGCAAGGTAGTCAGCCTGAGAGTACGCTATTTGGTGAGGGTGATGGGAGAGTTTGCCAAAAATCTGGATTTTCTCACTTTTGAAACCAAATAAAGATTTATTGCGTGTGCTCACAAATAAGGTTTCCTTGCTGTTGTAGTAATGAAAATGGAAAATACCATTCCTTGGGCATGCACCTGCAGGCATTTTGGGCCCAAAGATTTATATGTGTCATTCATGTGCCAGGCTATATCTGAGATAGATGGAGCAAGAGTGGTAAACACGCCTAATAGGTACGGTAATCACTAATCATTTTAAGGATTCCCCTCAGATGCAGATGTTGTTGTCTTTTCCTGTTTTCCAAGTCTTCCTGGTGACTTTGAAGCTGTGAAGCATTATGTTTTGGGGAAACATTTATTTCCTCTAAGACATGGACATATTGTACTAAGTCATCAAATTTTGTCTCAAGATGGTTAGTGCGTTCCTCCAACAGAGAGATTTCACTCCTCAACACCTAAGCAATTTTCCCCACCTCTGTAAAAATGCTACATGTAATGTTTTGTAACAGAGCCTGCAACCGATCATCCAATATTGTAGTTGCTAAGTAAGGCACAGGTGGTTGTGGTATTGGAAAGGTATTAATGGTAATATCTTCATCCAAGTCTTTGAATGATTTGGGAGGCTTTGCATTGCTTTGTGTAAGGGCAGTAGGAGGCACAGGAGGAAGTGAGCAATCCCTCATGGGATCCTTGGAGGGCACCTGATTTTGTGGGGGAGAGCTGGACAGCTTCTGAATGCTTATCTTACCCATAGTGGCTGCTGAAGATGAGATTGTACCACTTTGGGTCCCCCGTGCTGAAACACCCAATGCTCACTGGGCTGGAGGAGAAGGAAGCTGGGTCTTGGTGGAGCACTTGTGTAGCGCCCCCCTGGGTCTACTGGGAGCAAAATGGTACCTCCAGATACAGGGAGCGAGCTTACATTCACCCCAGGGCTGATTTCATGGCTATAATGGGAAGTTTGAACAGAATATAGGTGCCAATCACTTTAGGTATTTTTCAATGCTTTATTTAGAACTTGAGAAAGGTTGTAGGATAGAGGTTGAGGGGAAGTTTCAGATACCCTTTTTAGCAGATCACTTACAGACTCCTTGAATCAAAGGACAAAACATCTTTCTTTTAGCAGATCTTGAATACCTGGCTAGGTCTCTCACACAGACCTAGCAACCAGTAAATGCCTGGATAAGCCTCTCTCAAAGACTTAGCAGCCAGGAGCGTGTTACCTTGATTAGATTGTAGAACCGCTTGACAGTACCAGAACCTTCAAGCCGACCCAGCGATACTGTAAGGGTAGTTGGATATAGGTGCATCCTCCAAACGAGTTACCAGGCCCTTCTGAGAGACCAGCCTTCATCCTGGCTCTCTCCAGCAAGGGTCCTCCCCAGGATCTCCTCAGCTTGGCTCGGCTTCTTCCACTTAGGCAAGACAGCCTAAGGACCACCTCAGGAGTATTAGGCCCCAGATAGGCTTCTGGGCCTACTGCAAAATATGCAGCGATACAGCCTCAGGCCAGAAGGGTCCCAAGGTAAGAACTGACTAGAGCACATGGCATCTGACCAATAAATACCCCTTCCCAGAATGCACAGCGGCCAGGAACCTCCTACTGGGCTGTTTCCGGAAAAAGAATATTCATTACAGCTCAACTTAGTTGTAATTCTCACACTGTCCTGTGGTACCAGTGACACCTACTGGCAACAGTGGGAAATGCACAACCCAGTCAAGTTTAGAACAGAACCAAATAAACTATGTACAATCAATCTGAGCTGTTTACAGCTCAGCCAAAAACTAAATTTACACTATAGCCCCATTTTTAGTGGGTTACCCTTGCTTCACACATCCGCCATTAGCCACTGCCTCACATGAGCCCAGTTTTTATTGCTTTGTGTGGCACCTTGCTCCAGTCACAACCATTACTCCCATTTCTTGTACTGATGTCAAAGGGACAATGATTAGAGAAAACCTCCTCGGCAGGGTCACAAACAGAAATTTAAAAAAACAATTAATTCGACCATTTACATTTTTTTAACAAACTTTTTAGGATTTTGTAGCCAGACTTTTATCACCATCACATAGATTAATTTTGGTAACACTCAGCCAGGCCATGTTGTAATGATCAAAGGAATGTGAATGTGACTTATCATTGTCTTGTGGCAATGAGGTCCTACAATTCTGAATTTATAAATGTGGGAGGGTGGAAGGTAAAGTGACAACTTTGTGCTCATTCAAGACATGAAAAACCTGAGATATTAATACTGCAGACTTTCAACAAGTGTTTTTCCTATCAGCAAGAGGCAGACTTGCTATGCTATTGCAAATGCAATGGACTTAACAGTTCATCTGCTATGGTGTTTTGTCTCAAAAGCTTTTAGCAATGTTCCAGACATTATCAAGAATAAAAGACATCAGGAGTGTGTTTTAAAAAAATTTGTAGCATATGCTGCCCTCCTACGCAACATCAGAAGCTCAGATATTTTCACAGAGCCACAATTAGACTATTATACACAGAATGTATTCATGCATGCCTCTTGAAGAAGAAATTGCACATTCTTTAGAAATGAAATGGCTGTTACAATAGACTTTATAGATTTTGAAAGTGCTATGGTACAGCATGACTTAACCAATGGATTATTAAGTCGAAAAGATATGTGAACTTTTTTGGGGGTTCAAACTATTTGCTCTTACAAATATACAAAAATTAAGGTTATAGAGTAGTGATCAAATTCTAATATAGACAGTTTTAGAAATTAGAAAATGTATGCAGGTAGGTGTAACCACTGTAATCTCAGAGAGAAAGGCAGAACCAGTGTTAGTTAGCACTAAATGCAGTAGATATTTTGTGTTCCTCAAGTGGGTTCAGCCCTGGGCAGTTAGGCGGAAAAGTGTTAGGTGGTATGCACGGCTGTGAACTGTGGGTGTGGCAAAATTGCTCTAACAGTTGGAGGAGCTTAAAACCTGAACCACTGTGTACATGTTTACTTTTGTAACATTCCTTGTACCCCAAAAAAAATTGTTAATTACTGTGCCACAAGCAGAGGTTTAACAGACACATATAAAGCTCAGCACAATAATTTATAATAATGAAACCATTCCCTTACATATGCCTTTCTGCACACAGCCTAACTTAAAGAAGACCTCCATTAACACTACTGAGCAATGTGTCTAAAGAGTGCAGGAATATGATATAGACAACATAGTGTATATAGAGTCAGGGGGGCGTAATGCACAGAATGCAGGGGTCATGAGTGCATAATGAACAGAGCACAGGAGTCCATAACCCAGAGTGTGTGTAATGCACAGATTACTGGGATCATGACTGTAGAAAAAGTCTAAATGTTACCAGTACAGCTCAGTTTCCCCCAGTGCAAATCTTACTCTCCCTTGTAAAGTCCTCCCCAGGACAGATCTCCCCCTCCATGAAATACACTCACCTGGCGGTTCAGAGTGGAAAGAAGTCCTCCCTTGGTTGTGTCATGTGACCGGAGCCCAAGAGGAGATAAAGAGAGCTTCCCTTGCTCTGAACTGCATCTTCCTGTCTCTAAGACCTGACAGGCAACGGGAGCAGTGGCTGCAGTATTTTGATGTCCAGTACTAGCTGCTGCACCGTGGATGCTTTCAGGGGATTTGGACCTTATCCCCCATTATGTGTACCCCTGGCTGAATGCACTATATTGATAAGGACTTTAAAAAAACTGAAGCACAGATAGGTTGGCCTGTTTTACCTAAAGTGGTTGTAAACCTGAGACTTGAAACTTAAACACAGCACATCCTTCTATACCGTGTACTTGTCACTAAGCTCTAAGTGTGATTTCTCTCTGATTCTCTTAATTTGCACAGGAATGCTCTCACTTCCTGTTTTGACTATGGGACAGGAAGTGAAAGTAAAACTCCCCAGTGGGACACAGGTGGCAAAAAAATAAATCTGATATAAGTTATAACCAAACCTTCAAAATGTACAATAAAGTTTTGCTCACAATAATACTTTAATGTTAATGCACAATAAATGAGCACAGCTATTGAAGTATTATTTGCAAAAATAATATACTTAAAGAAAACAACCCTGCCCTACTTAGCTTTAATCTAAGCTAAAGCTCCCCCATTCAGGTGCTAACTTACCTCACATCAACAGTGGCTTCCTCCAGTGTTTACATACTCAAGCACAAAATCTTCTCCTGCACTGACTGCTTCTGTGCAGGAAGGCCCCATAAATTTGAACAGAACTGTTTCCTAACATCTCTAGCATTGGACTATGGAAATAATAAAGTTTATCAGGTGATGTGGCCAGTGCCAGAGACGATAATGGTTGCAAGGACACTGAAAAAGGCCACCACTAGAGAGGTAAGCAAGCACCTGGATGGGGAGTTGGAGATTGGGGGTGGTTAGGTTAGATAAGGTTTGGGAGGGTGAACTGTTTTTGTTTTGTTTTGTTTTAAAGACCATCTCTGGTCAAGTCTCTAAACATTTGCTTTCATCCTCCTTTCGGCCATTTAGCACATTAAAAATTGCTTTTGATGAATACATTTTTTACTCACCTAACTCTCAAGACTTACGACTAATAATTTAGGGTTCCATGCTGCAGTCTCTTCCCAACTGGTCAAGTTTTTCTGATGTCATCGCACTGCGTCACCTGAGAGGATTGTGGTCTGCTGTTGTCACTATCAATTAACACAGCCTTAAAAATACAGCCATCACTAGAAAGCATGTGGACAGGAAGAGGCAGCTGAGATCATAAGTAGGGATGGGCCGAACGGACCCCTGTTCGGTTCGCACTAGAACTTTCGAACACTGCGAAAGTTCGGACCCAATTAACGAATCCCATTAAAGTAAATGGGACCCGAATGTCAAAAATCAAAAGTGCCCATTTTGAAGGTTTATATGCAAGTAATTGGGCATACAATGGTTATAGGGGTCTGGGTCCTGCCCTGGGGGACATGTATCAATAAAAAAAAAGTTTGTAAAAAACTTCATTTTTAAAAGAGCGATGATTTTTTAATTTTTTTAAAGTGAAGGCATAACAATGAAAAAATCCTTCCAATATAGTACCTAGGGGTCCCCTTAGTCTACCTGTAAAGTGGAAGATCTGTACCATGTCTAGAATCTGCTGCAGCAATAATTGCATTTATAAAGCCAAAAAAAAGACATTTTTGCTGCAAGCTGCCTTTTTTTTGCTCAGCAACAGCTGGGGAGCCAGTGTGTATGATGAGGCCACAATGTAGTGCACTGGAAACAAGATTAGAGATATTTTGGATACATTCTGGTGCCATTTTGACTTTGGATAGAAGTAAAGGGTGCATAAAAATTGGTCTTTGGGTGTCGATGGCGTCTTCCCACCATAACCCTTGTAATAGTGAGAGTCCCTGTCACTATGAAAATGGGGTTAAAGTGGACACAGAATATGCACATTTGCTTGGTGCAAGGCTACAGAGCATAAATGTGGACTGGAGAAAACTGCTTTTGCAGCTTTCTCCAGATTTTGAGATCCACCAGCATATTGACTGGTCAGGTGTGTGTTGGGCTATTTGTAGACACCTGACCATAGTTCTGGGCTCCACCCTCCCGAGGAGTCCAGGCAAGCAAGGGAGAAGTGTGCATGTCTGCACAGGTCTGTCAGAGTAGACAGAGGGTCCAAGCCTGTGGCTGGAAAAGGAAGCTGGAAAAGAGTGCTGAGGTACTGGGTTTACAGGAACTCTGTTATAGAGCCGAGAGGGCTGAAGCATAAGTCTGAGCAGCAGTGCTGCTAAAGAGAGCCAGGTGGCTTGGTATTTTTGATTGAACTTACATTGTTGCTGTGGAAAGCTGAAACCCCTGTGGGGGCAACACTTCTGTTATCGGACATTTTCTTTCTTTAATAAAAGTGGGCCGACAAGCCCTTAAAACTGCGTATCTGGCGTGGACTCAGCTCACTGGTAAGCTCTACCTTTAAGCTAAACCAACCCCCGATGTTACAAGTGGTGGAGAATGCGGGCAACAGACGGTGAAATCCGGGTCCTTGCTCCACAGTGAGTTCAAGTCAGTAACTGTTGGCTGTGTGTGGAAGTGCAGCCAGGCAAAAGGCATTGCATGTTGCAGGTGGTGTACCTGTGAATAAAAAGTCAATTTTTTTTTTTCTGCTATGAACTGTGTTTGTGTGCATGAGACAGCACAATCTGTGTGTGCACTGTGCAGGTGAGGAAAGCTTGCATGAAGTGAAAAGCAACTTGCCTTAAAGAGACAGTGCTCCTGTTGCTGCTCTGTGCAGTGGAGTGACTGCGAATATGGAAAGTCCACCAGTGTTTGAATCGGCTGTGGACTGGTGCAAACGGCACCTGGCAGCGCTGAACCAAGCTACAGAGGAAAGAAAGCCAACCCTCATTGTAAGGGGAGAGCGGCTGGATGTCCATAACTGGAAGAGGGGTGTTTTTGCCCCTGGCAACGCTGCTGCAGTTAAAACAGTAGCTATTGTGAAAAATGTCAATGTGTCAGGATCCAGCAGAGAGAAGCCCATGCTAATTACAAAGAGAAAGGCTGATCAAAGGCTGAGACCAAGAGTGGTTGCCCATAGCAACAGAGAGGAAGCCTGTCGGGCTGTCTGTGTACCATGGGGTATGTCTAAACAGGATCGTGGCAAGTGGCTTCAGGAGAAGCCGATACATCATGTTGGAGAGAGCCAGCAAAGTTCTGCTGGGAGAGTGCGATCTCCCATGACGACGAGAGTGAAAGTGGTGCCGGACAGGAGGAGCTGCAGAGGAGATTTGGCTCAGCATCCCCGCAAAGAGGCTTGTGCGTTCCAGCCAGCTGGGAATCGCCAGGAGAGAAGCGCTCTGGGAAAAAGTCGTCCAGTACCATGCCTGGAATGTGGCCAGCTGGGGCGTGGCATGTTTTCTTGTCCTAGGTTCTGGAATTCAGCTGGAGATAATATTGCTGAGAAAAAGTCTTTATCTGCGGGCCCAGATTCCTGTGAAAATATGTTTGCAGTCACCCCTAGCAACAAGAAGGAGTTTCCTGTTGTGTCGACAGGTGGTGCTAAACAGTGGGAGATGCCTGCTGTAGTTTCATCCCGTGGCCACCAGGGGGAGTTGGCCAGTAAAAGTGCAGCATAGGATTGGTTCATAACACAATGTACTCAAATGAAGATGGTGACCCCAACTACTGCGGTGGGTAAGACTGACTTTAATGAAGTGATGGCTGGAACTGCTGATTTCATGTATAAAAGGACTGGTTACGAGACTGTCCATGATGATGTGAGAGTGACCCCAGTTAGTGGGGCCACTGAATGTGTTCTTGAGGGTGACTTGTCCCTGTGCAGTACCCTGTGCAGTGGGGAGGCAGGGGTTAAAGTAAAACCTGCACCCGTGTGTGCATCTCAAGAGGAAAATAGTGATGTGTCTAATGTCTGCCAGTCTCAAGTTGGCAGTGGGCTAGGACAGCCTGCAAGAGGTACAAATGCTGTCAATGTTGACGATTATGGAATATGTATTGCTGTTGGGAAACCCCCAGGTTCTTGCAGAGCAAAAGCTGTAATCAAAAATGGGCCATTGCCCATAGCAACTGGTGGTAAGACAGCACAGTTGTCCCTAGACATCTCCAGGGAACTTCATTTATTGGAGCCGGAGGTTGCCCTGGACAACTGCGATGTCACTCTGGTGGGACAGTGTGGAACTGTACCGTGTAATGGTAATGTGTTAGTGCAAACTGCTAGTACTAAAAATGTGCAGGTAAATGGTGGGTTAACACAACCTGTGAAAAATGCAAAGGTGTGTGAGGTTTATGAAGCGCCAGCCAAGCAAGGTGGTGAATATGGTATATTGCAACCTGCTGTGTTAAAACATGTATTACCACAGTCTGACATGATTCATAATGATTTGTGTAATGAGCCTGAGCCCATCTGTTATGTGTCCCCTTGGGCGGATGGATCGGTTCTGAGGAGTACAGGTGAATGGAGCGCACAAACAATGGATTGGGAAAGTTGGGGTAAAAATCTTATCTCCATGATAGATAAGGTTTTTATGTACAAAAATAAGGTGGACAAAGTTTTTGCTGTGCCAGCAGGAGGGACTGCAGAACAGCTTGTACCTGAGGGTGCAGTGGCTGCTGCAGGGGTTAACCCTCATGAGCAGGATGAACCAAATAAGGGTGAGCGCACAGCAGAGACATTGTCCGTGACCCAAAAAATTGAGGTTGACATGGAGTGTCAAAGTGACGTTGTCACTGGTAATGTTCTGGAGCAGTTCACTGATGCTGAGCCTGAGAAGTTGGGTATGAGTCCAGCACCTGGCAGCACTCTGGGTGAGCACCAGGCTGTGGTTACCTCCAGCTGGGAGGATGTCTGTTTGACAATTGAAACTTCTCAAGTCTCAGAAAATGAGTCTGTCTGCATTCCCAATGTAATGAAAGTCCCCAGAAAGGACTTGGGTCTGGGATTAAGGGTCTGGTCTGTAACCAAAGCATTAAAGGAGATGCTTAAACTTTGGGATGTACAGCCAATCTATATTGGGGTGTCTCCTCCACAGTCAGACGGCCTGGTACTGTGGAGTACCACTAGGTGGAGCACTAAATGGCAGGCTGTACAGAACAAAGGAGAACAAGACAGGAATGGTTTATTCTTGAATGTATTACTCTTGTTAAAAGTTGCTTCTGGGTATGCTGCTGGGTTAATTCCTGAAAAAATGGTATATGGGAGATGCTTTGGAGAAATTAAAAATGAGTCCAAAATGTCTGAGGTTTCACCTTCTAACAGCCCGATGGGAAGCATTTCTGCGGCTATGGTCCAGGGTGGTGCTGGTCAGTTGTCGGTGAAGGGCGCGTATACTGAACCGGTGGACAAACCACGTGAGATGGAAGGGCCGAGCATGTACCAGAAAACAGCAGAAATCCTGACCGGGGCTCAGACAGAGGTGGTTAAAGAGACTGGGGTCACCAGTCCAATAATAGGTTTATGTGACAAACCTGATATGGTCCCTGAGAAAGGGAAATGGGTAAAAAGTGCAATAAGGTTGGTACGCGGATCAGACGAGAGCTCGCCTGTTCCGGTTTTGGATAGAAATCCAGGTGGTATTAAAGGTCAAGTGGTAGGACAGCTGTCTGCAGAGTGGGTGAACCCAGGGGAGGTGACATCCTGTGAGGTTCCCCGTGGGTGATGGCGACCCTCCGGTATGTGTGCCCTCTGCAGACTCTTCCCTAGCAAATGCTGAAAAAAAAGGCATTGGTGACATGTGCAACATTGAGAGGTGTAATGTTGGTTTGAAAATGTCTGTCAATGATGAATCAAGTAATGTGTTAATGGTACATTATAATGTGGTGTCCAAAGGTACAGGTAAACCTGGTAAACAATTAGTGACTGCTGAGTCAGGTACCAGAAATAAGAGGAGGGGTCCCGTTATAAACACCATAGAAATAGGCCCCCTACAGTCTCAGAACAGTAATGCTGAGAGAGGTTTTGGGAAACCAGGAAACTTGAAGCGGGGAGGCAAAAGAGTTGGTAAACCCAAGAGACCTATTGTGATGGGGAAAACGGGTACCAGTGAGGGAAAAGGTGGTTACTCATCAGGCGTAGTGTCTGGAGGAGGTTCTCTACAGAATCAGGAAACTGAGTTGGAAGGAAGTAGCAGGAAAGGCAGGGGGCCAACGGAAAAGAAATGTGAGCTCAGGAACCCCAAGGACAGAGGGAGAAGGCTGAGTATAGGAAAATGTAGGACCCTGTTAAGATCCAGGGTGGGACGTACCTGGAAGCGCACCCGAAAAAAGGGTTGGGCCTACGTGGCTGACAGCCAGCACAGAGGTGTCCCAACCATGACGGGTGCTGGTGCTCCTCTCTCCAGATCGAAACAAAGGGGGGGATATGTAATAGTGAGAGTCCCTGTCACTATGAAAATGGGGTTAAAGTGGACACAGAATATGCACATTTGCTTGGTGCAAGGCTACAGAGCATAAATGTGGACTGGAGAAAACTGCTTTCGCAGCTTTCTCCAGATTTTGAGATCCACCAGCATATTAACTGGTCAGGTGTGTGTTGGGCTATTTGTAGACACCTGACCATAGTTCTGGGCTCCACCCTCCCGAGGAGTCCAGGCAAGCAAGGGAGAAGTGTGCATGTCTGCACAGGTCTGTCAGAGTAGACAGAGGGTCCAAGCCTGTGGGCTGGAAAAGGAAGCTGGAAAAGAGTGCTGAGGTACTGGGTTTACAGGAACTCTGTTATAGAGCCGAGAGGGCTGAAGCATAAGTCTGAGCAGCAGTGCTGCTAAAGAGAGCCAGGTGGCTTGGTATTTTTGATTGAACTTACATTGTTGCTGTGGAAAGCTGAAACCCCTGTGGGGGCAACACTTCTGTTATCGGACATTTTCTTTCTTTAATAAAAGTGGGCCGACAAGCCCTTAAAACTGCGTATCTGGCGTGGACTCAGCTCACTGGTAAGCTCTACCTTTAAGCTAAACCAACCCCTGATGTTACACCCTATAGAGGTAATCTTGATTAAAGCAAGAATTGGCCTTGCTGTAAAAAATTGCAATGATATGCACCTGTCATACAGGTGCTGAAAAATTAGTCTTTGGGTGTTAATTGTGCCCATGAAACCTGTAACGACACCCCAAGTATGAAAGGGGTTAAAGCCATTTAAGATATTCCATTTCCGAACACAAAGGCAGCTACCGAACACTTCAATCAGCCGAACAAGAAACCCATACAAATAATTCTCCCCCAAGTACGAGACGAGGCTCTGTCTTGAGGTTCAAACAGAACTGAATCTTTATTAAAACCAAAATTACAAGTCTTTATATACAGTTAAAGAGGAGGTCCCCCTCCTGCTCATATTACTCTAACAATACACCTGTGACCAGAAACAGAATTAACATGAACTAATTAACTAAGCCCTTCAAGAAGGCGATGTGACTCCGTGCCTCCTGGGCATTGTATGATTAATCAGGATTTCACTACAGGTCAGACTTGTTGTCACCGAGCCTCACACATTTGTATAAACACAGGAGCTAATTACAATTAACAATACAAACAGTGATCTCCCCCCCTCCTCAGCCTAGTAGTTCTAGAGGCCAATGCAATCAGCTCTCTCAACTAACATGTTGAGTTCAGAATCAAACAAACCAAGAATAGTCTTTACATATATGCTGGGAGATATTGTGGATAAATATTACTGTCCCATTTTAAGTAATCCAATATATATTTTCTATATCACTATTTATAATATGACATATCCAGGGTCCCCAGAGTCTGTGTGTCTTGGGGGACATGGACCCGAATCTAAAGAAACACCACCTCAAGGGTCCCCAGGCATACAGCTCACAAAGAACACCGTTCCCCCAAATGCCAGGGCCCATAATCGGTAGGCAAGAGGCTGGCATTCAGTCCCCTCCAAAAGCCTCTGCCCTGGATAGGTCTGCACATTTCTCCCCTTTTGGCAGGAGAATAACACAGGAGGAGACCCCAGACGGGTTGACTCCGAAGTTAATCAGTGGTTCCAGTCCTCTAATGCTGGTATCCACACAGTACCCCAAACAAATTCTTCCAAACAGAGTATTACTCACCCAGCCAACTTCTGCCTCTCTCAGAGAACATATCCACCGCTGGGGAGAGGCCTGGACTGGCCCTTCTCCCTGGAGTTCTTTCAGCCGCTAAAGAGAAGACAGGGTGACTGGAGTTACTCCGTCATGCTGTTGGGGATCTGGGCCGACTGCATCCCTGGGGTATACAGGTGGGGACTCAAGCCCCATCCGCCTTTACAGAAAATTCATCCTCTGTTACTTGAGGGCAGGGGCCAATAGCACTCTGCCCTGTTGCCAGCCCTTCTGCTAGAAACCCCACACCATCTGCTCTAGCTAACTGTTGGGGGGGAGGCCAACTGTCCCGGCTCCCTGGAACTGTGTAGTTGTTGCCGGTGCTGGCCAGAGGTTGGTAGCACTCTGCCCGGTTGCCAGCGCTTCAGCTGGGTTTGTGTCATCATTCTCGGGTGCCGTCTGCTGTTGGGACTCCCTTTCACTGGTATTGTCTCCCAGGTGCAGGAACCCTTGTTGGGGAGGGAAAATGGCTGCTTCTCCTCCCTGCATCTCTGAAATCCACTGGTAGAGAGGAACCATCACCTTCTCACCTCGGGCCTCCGAAACTGCCACAGGTGTAGAGCAGGGGTCTGCAGTACTCTGTCCTGCTGCCAGTACTTCAGCAGGTGATGCATAATCTATAACATCCTCTGAACAGTCCATTAAGCTCATACATTCTGTAATCTGTGGCTGGAGAGATGCGCCGACTGCCCCAGCTGCCTGGAACTCCACACTTCTGCTGGGGACTCCACATTATCCGCTTTGGCTAACCGTTGGGGCAGGAGGCTGAATTCTTCCCCTCCCAAACTGTGCAGCTGCCATTGGGGAGGTAAGCTGGCTGCTTCCTTTTCTGTTCCCTCATCTGGCTGCTGGGAAGTGATTGCCACCTTCTCACCATGAGTCTCTGCGGAACTGCCACAGGTGTGGGGCAGAGGTCTTGGACCCTCTGTCCGGTGACCAGCGCCTCAGCTGGGGAAGTTCCTTGCAACTCCACAGATACTGCTGTTGGTGCTGGGCAGAGCACACTGAAGTTTGGCCCTGACACCAGCTCTTCTGCTGGAGGCTCATCAGGTTGTTCTTCCTCAGCAGAAAAGTCTATCAAATCCCCTGTCTCTGCAACTGGTGTCTGGGGATAGAGGCTCACCATTTCCTGTCCGCGGAACCCAGAAGATGCTATCAGTGCTGGGAAGAGGTTAGCAGAACTCTGCCCTGTTGTCAGCACTTCAGCTTTGGGGATGGTAATCTCCAGATTTTCCACTGCCAATTCTTCAACTAGGATTTGTATTTAAAAATCGTCAGAAGAGGAGAAGTGTCACACAGTGGGAGCCTCCCATCATGGTGGATGCGGAGCGGCCCGAGAAGAAGAAGGGAAGAAGACACCGGCGCCGTGGAGGAAGAGGCCGGACAAGAACACCGGAGGAAGAACCAGAAGAACCAGAAGAAGAAGAAGATGAAGGAAGATAGAAGATAGAAGAAAGAAGATAGAAGATAGAAAATAGAAGAAAGAAGATAGAAGATATAAGAAAGAAGAAGCATTTAAATAAAGGAATTGTCAAAAACTGTCTCTTGTCATTTTTAACATTTTTGACACTTTTGTGAAATAGTAGGGGTACATTTGTACCCCCTTACCATTTCACACAGGGGGGAGGGCCAGGATCTGGGGGTCCCCTTGTTAAAGGGGCTTCCAGATTCCGAAAAAGCCCCCCGCCCGCAGACCCCCACAACCACCGGGCAAGGGTTGTGGGGATGAGGCCCTTGTCCCCATCAACATGGGGACAAGGTGTTTTGGGGGGCTACCCCAAAGCACCCTTCCAATGTTGAGGGCATGTGGCCTGGTACAGTTCAGGAGGGGGGGCGCTCTCTCATCCCCCTCTCTTTTCCTGCGGCCTGCCAGATTGCATGCTCGGATAAAGGTCTGGTATGGATTTTTGGGGGGGCCCCATGCCATTTTTTAAAAAATTTTGGCGCGGGGTTCCACTTAAAATCCATACCAGACATGAAGGGTCTGGTATAGATTTTGAGGGGGACCCCACGCCATTTTTAAAAAAAATTTTGACCAGGGTTCCCCTTAATATCCATACCAGACCTGAAGGGCCTGGTATGGAATTTAGGGGGACCCCCTACGTCACTTTTTTAAAAAAAATTTTGGTTCGGGGTTCCCCTGTGGGGAATTCCCATGCCGTTTTTATCAATGAACTTTTATGTGTATTGTCGGACCGGCAATTCATTAATAGCCGCGAGTAGTTTTAAATGACTTTTTTTCCTTTGAAATGTCATTTTGCTGTCAGACTGTTCTAAACACGGGAATCATGCATCCCTTTACAGGCATACTATAGAGACCCCCCAGGTACGAAATTTAAAGGAATATTACACTTTTATTGTTTCACTTTAAGCATTATTAAAATCACTGCTCCCGAAAAAACGGCCATTTATAAAACTTTTTTTTGCATTGATCCATGTCCCCTGGGGCAGGACCCAGGTCCCCAAACACTTTTTATGACAATAACTTGCATATAAGCCTTTAAAATGAGCACTTTTGATTATTCATGTTCGTGTCCCATAGACTTTAACGGTGTTCGCGTGTTCAAACTAATTTTTTGCCTGTTCGCATGTTCTGGTGCGAACCGAACAGGGGAGTGTTCGGCTCATCCCTAAAAAGCAGCTACCGAACACTTCAATCAGCCGAACAAGAAACCCTTACCAATAATTCTCCCCCAAGTCGAGGCTCTGTCTTGAGGTTCAAACAGGACTGAATCTTTATTAGAACCAAAATTAAAAGTCTTTATATACAGTTAAAGAGGAGGCCCCCCTCCTGCTCATATTACTCTAACAATACACCTGTGACCAGAAACAGAATTCACATGAACTAATTAACTAACGCTTTCAAGAAGCCGATGTGACTCTGTGCCCTTCTGGGCATTGTATGATCAATAAGGATTTCACTACAGGTCAGACTTGTTGTCACCGAGCCTCACACATTAGTATAAACACAGGAGCTAATTACAATTAACTAAAATACCAACAGTGATCCCCCCCTCCTCAGCCTAGTAGGCAACAAACTATAGTATAAGTTGACAGTCCGGCTCCTACCCAGTTCTAGAGGCCAATGTGATCAGCTCTCTCAACTAACATGTTCAGAATCAAACAAACCAAGAATAGTCTTTACATATATGCTGGGAGATATTGTGGATAAATATTACTGTCCCATTTTAAGTAACCCAATATATATTTTCTCAGTCACTATTTGTAATATAGCATATCCAGGGTCCCCAGAGTCTGCGTGTCTTGGGGGAAATGGACCCGAATCGAAGGTACCGCCACCTCAAGGGTCCCCAGGCATACATCTCACAAAGAGCACTGTTCCCCCAAATGCCAGGACCCATAATCGGTAGGCAAGAGGCTAGCAATCAGTCCCCTCCAAAGCCTCTGTCCCGGATAGGTCTGTCACAAAACCTATACCAAAAACATTCTTCCAGATGAAATGATTGAACACCCTCAAAGCTAGGCAGCCTCGAAGTCCTGCAGAGATTCCACATCCCCTGGTAATCCAGGGCTGATTCTTTTTTATAAAAGTCAAGCAGTGCACGGAATCTGTGGATAGATGCATTCTATGATCAGTAACGAAACCTCTAGCATCACTGAATGTCCGTTCTGAAAGCACGCTGGATTCAGGGCAGCCCAACAACTCAATAGCATACTGGGCAAGTTCTGGCCAGTGATTTATTCTCAAGACCCAGTAAGTCAGTGTATTGTCAACTGAAAAGCTCTCCATCTCTGTGTTGGCCTTGAGGTACTCGTCCACCATGTGATGTAGATGCTGCCGATGGGATGTGGAAACTGGGCGGCGAGGACTAAAAAAATTCAGAAATTCCTCACTTAGGAGAACGCCTTCTCCAACACTCCTCTCTTGACCAACGGAACAACTAAAACTATGTTTTCCACGACACTGTAACCTACTGGAGTCAGGAAAAACATTCAACGAAATCCTCTTTAACGTGTCCTCAAGAGATTTTATCTTCTGCACGATCTGTGGGGACAGGATGAGTTCTGAGACCTTCCCCTTATAACGGTGGTCAAGGAGGGTTGCCAACCAGTAATCATCCTTCTCCTTTATGCCACATATTCTTGGGTCCTTTTGCAGGCTTTGAAGCATGAGGTTGCCCATGCGTCTCAAATTTGCCGAGGCTTCAGAAGCAAACTCCTCAGGGTCACTCAGGATGACAGCATCTGGAACTTCCTCCTCCCAGCCACGTATTACTCCCAAGGGTCCTGGGGTTGGAAAGCCATCGCCTATAGATTGATGCATGTCTTCCTCTTCTTCGAGCCTATGAAAATGCCAGAATCCTCCTCCTCATCTTCCTCCCCTCTCTCCTCCTGTGTGTTCTGTGACATAGGAATGATTGTGTCTGTCTAAAGTGGGCCTTGAGAGGAAAGGAAGTCCTCCTCTTCCTCCTGCTGCTCTGCCTCCAGTGCCCTGTCCATAATTGCTACGCAGAGTCTGCTCCAGCAGGATTGTGTCACTGATGCATGCACTGTCACAGCTCACCATCCTTGTGGCCTCCTCAAATGGTGACAATACAGTGCATGACAGTGCATGCATCCTTAATGATCAGCCATTGGTGTGGGGAAAAAAAGCTGAGGTGGCCTGAGTCTGTCATCATGCTGTACTGGCACAGGTACTCATTGACGGCCCTCTGCTGCATGTATAGCCACTGCAGCATTCCCAAAGTTGAGTTCCACCTGGTGGGCATGTCACAAGTCAGGCAGTTTACGGGCAGGCAGAATTCCCGCTGAATTTCATTCAACCGAGCACTGGCTGTGTATGACCACCTGAATTGGCTACAGACTCTACTGGCCAGCTTTAGTACATCTTGCAACCCTGGGTATATACTTAGGAAATGCTGCACCACCAAATTGAGGATATGTGCCAGGCATGGTACATGTGTCAACTTTCCCTGTCTAAGGGCGGAGAGGAGGTTTGAGCCATTATTGAACACCACCATTCCTGGCTCCAGCTGGCATGGTGTGAACCACCTCTGGACCTGTCCCTGCAGAGCTGCAAGAATCTCTGCTCTGGTGTGGTTCCTGTCCCCTAAACACACCAGCTGAAGCACTGCATGGCACCTTTTAGCCTGACTCTGGGAATAGCCCTTTGAACGATTAGGAGGTACCTGATGTTCATAGGACAATTCCGCAGAAGAGAGCATAGAGGTGGCAGAGGAGGAGGAGGAGCGAGTAGAGCTCACAGGTCTGGCATCATCATCTTCAGCTGTATGGAGATGTGGGGACACAACAAGCTGCAGCACCTGTCCTGCATCCTTTCGAGTTGCAAGCAGCGTAACCCAGTGTGCTGTGAATGAAATATATTGTCCCTGCCCATGCTTGCTGGACCATGTGTCAGCAGTAAGGTGGATTTTACAGCTGACTGCCTTGCCCAACGATGCCAGAACATTCCCTTCCACGTGATGGTAGAGAGATGGAACAGCCTTATGTGAAAAGTAGTAACATCTGGGTTCCTGCCATTGTGGTACAGCACATGGTGCAAATTCACGGAAGGGGGCTGAAAGGCAGAAGTTGGAGAGCCAACAGCTTTGACAAGCTTGCATTCAGACGCTGGGTATGTGGGTAGCAGGGACTGTATTTTTTTTTCCACTGCAGCAGATGGGGCAGAGAAATTTGCCAGCTACAGTCTACAGCTGGTGGTGTGCTGCTGGCAGATGTGCTGTTAGGACCTGGGAAACCCTGTGCTATACTATCATCCCTGTCAGTGGAGGATGCTGAGAACTAATGATTTGGTATAGCAGGGGCAGACTGAAGTAGATAAGGAGGAGGGGGAGGGACAGATTTGTGCCCCTCTTGTGTGGTTTTTAGGTGCTCTTGCCAATGGGCTGAGTGGTTGGATGTTAAATGCCTTGTTAAGCATGTGGTACCCAAATGGTTGGTGTTTTTGCCACGTTTGATGTGCCTGAGACACAGTTTGCAGATAGCAACAATGCAATCTGCTGCAGATGTGCTAAAAAGGCCCAGACAGCTGAGCTTTGGGGAGTGGGCTGGGAGATAGCGCCTGCAGAATGTGATGGAATAGGGTGGCTGGTCTCTACTCTTTTTTGATGTTGGCCTTCTTGGGGTTGTGCCGCCTCACCTTTAGTTTCCTCCTCTGCTCTATCTGACACCCAAGGTTCATCAGTGACCTCATCATCATCATCATCATCATCATCATCATCATCATCATCTCTATCTACTCCATATTCATCATTACCCTGGAGACAACTTGGCAATACTCTGAGGCTTGGGGAACATGAATGCCAGTTTGTCTACCAGTGTTCCTCCTTGTCTCTAGGCTCATGTTCCTGTCATCCTCAACCTCAGAACCAACACCTGAATCCAGTAATGGCTGGGCATCATCAAGGTGCAAGTGGCTGATGCTGTGGTCAAATAACTCAGCTGACTCCTCAATGGCTGATGTTGGGGCTATGCCAGGAATAGATGTGGACAAGGAGGCAGGTTTATCCACTCTGGCAACTGCAGGGGACTGCACACTTGTGTCTGCTTGCATGACAGAGGATGAGGAGGATGAGGAAGTTTTAATAAGCTAGTCCACCACCTCCTCTGCATGCTGTTGCTGGATAGCATGGGCAAACTCACTAAACAGAGGAAATGATGCCCTACCATACATTATTGGGAGGGAGGGGCGGTGCCTTTAAGCAAATGTAAAGAAGAAGTTAAAATCTGTATGTAGATGCACTTTAATCAATGTAAAGAGGTGTTTGGTGTACTTTAATTTGAGTACTCACACTACACGGACACATTCCACGGATACACTATAATATACTGCAATATAATGCACCAAATGTAGAGTGATGCACAGAACTATATGGTGGCATTAAACTGGCATTAACGCACGCAAAACTATATGCCATTAAACTGGCAGTAACGCACACAAAACGATATGGTGTTAAACTGGCAGTAATGCACACAAAATTATATGGTGTTAAACTGGCAGTAGCACACACAGAAGTAAATGGCGTTAAACTTGCAGTAACACACACAAAACTATATGACGTTAAACTGGCAATAATCCACACAGAAATAAATAGCGTTAAACTGGCAGTAACGCACACAGAACTATATGGCGTTAAACTGGCAGTAACGCACACAGAACTATATAGCGTTAAACTGGCAGTAACGCACACAAAACGATATGGCGTTAAACTGGCAGTAATGCACACAGAAGTAAATGGTGTTAAACTGGCAGTAACGCACAAAACTATATGGCGTTAAACTTGCAGTAACGCACACAGAACTACATGGAGTTAAACCATCAGTAACACACACAAAACTATATAGCGTTAAACTGGCTGTAACACACACAAAACAATATGGCATTAAACTGGCAGTCATGCACACAAAGCTATATGGCGTTAAACTGGCAGTAATGCACACAAAACGATATGGCGTTAAACTGGCAGTAACGCCCACAGAAGTAAATGATGTTAAACTGGCAATAACGCACACAGAACTATATGGCTTTAAACTGGTAGTAATGCTCACAAAACTATATGGTGTTAAACTGGCAGTAACGCACGCAAAACTATATGGCATTAAACTGACAGTAGCGCACACAGAACTATATGGCGTTAAACTGGCAGTAACGCACACTAAACGATATTGTGTTAAACTGGCAGTAATGCACGCAAAACTATATGGCGTTAAACTGGCAGTAACGCACACAGAACTATACGGCGTTAAACTGGTAGTAACTAGGGATGAGCTTCGTGTTCGAGTCGAACCCATGTTCGACTCGAACATCGGCTGTTCGGTCGTTCGCCGAATTGCGAACGATATGGGCCGTTCGCGCCAAATTCGTGTGGCGCGTCACGGCCCATAATTCACTGCGGCATCGCAGTGCATTGCTTGCTGATGATTGGCCAAGCATGCACTATGACCCGCATGCTTGGCCAATCACAGCGCCGCCTGAACAGAGAGCCGTAATTAGCCAAAGCCAAGGAGGTTTTGGCCAATTATGGCTCAGGGGATTTAGTACACGCCCCACACTATATAAGGCCGCCTGCATGGCGGCCCTGTGTAGTGTGTGTTCCGGCGTTGAAAGAGATAGACAGAGAGACAGTGTCATTTGATTTGAGTTAGATAGATTAGGCAGAACAGTCCGTCAGTTAGCTGCACTTACAGTGTATTGTGTATATATATGCATCCCAGGTGTTGCATATATATATATATATACACTGTATTCAGTTTAGCTAGATCCGTTCCTGTTATCTTCTAGACTATTTACATTTAGTGCAGTGCGTCCTGCTCACAGTGTTCAGCTAGATCCGTTCCTGTTATCTTCCTACTGACAGGCAGGCTTGTCTTGTTACAGTATTAACATCTACCTAAAGAAAATTACTGGTGTTCTTTTGATCCTATTAGTACCACGGTCAGGCAGCTAGACTATTTACATTTAGTACAGTGCGTCCTGCTCACAGTTTTCAGCTAGATCCGTTCCTGTTATCTTCTAGACTATTTACATTTAGTGCAGTGCGTCCTGCTCACAGTGTTCAGCTAGATCCATTCCTGTTATCTTCCTACTGACAGGCAGGCTTGTCTTGTTACAGTATTAACAGCTACCTAAAGAAAATTACTGGTGTTCTTTTGATCCTATTAGTACCACGGTCAGGCAGCTAGACTATTTACATTTAGTACAGTGCGTCCTGCTCACAGTGTTCAGCTAGATCCGTTCCTGTTATCTTCTAGACTATTTACATTTAGTGCAGTGCGTCCTGCTCACAGTGTTCAGCTAGATCCGTTCCTGTTATCTTCCTACTGACAGGCAGGCTTGTCTTGTTACAGTATTAACAGCTACCTAAAGAAAATTACTGGTGTTCTTTTGATCCTATTAGTACCACGGTCAGGCAGCTAGACTATTTACATTTAGTACAGTGCGTCCTGCTCACAGTGTTAAGCTAGATCCATTCCTGTTATCTTCCTACTGACAGGCAGGCTTGTCTTGTTACAGTATTAACAGCTACCTAAAGAAAATTACTGGTGTTCTTTTGATCCTATTAGTACCACGGTCAGGCAGCTAGACTATTTACATTTAGTACAGTGCGTCCTGCTCACAGTGTTCAACTAGATCCGTTCCTGTTATCTTCCTACTGACAGGCAGGCTTGTCTTGTTACAGTATATACAGCTACCTGAAGAAAAATACTGGTGTTCTTTTGATCCTATTAGTACCACGGTCAGGCAGCTAGACTATTTACAGTTAGTGCAGTGCGTCCTGCTCACAGTGTTCAGCTAAACCTACAAGTTAGTGGGGTGCGTCCACCTCACAGTGTTCAGCTAAAGCTACCTGTAGAAGGTTGGTGGTGTTCTCATACTACAGGCAAGCAGTTGATTTTGCTAGCTGCAGTATCAGTACATATATATATAGATATATATATCCCAGCTTAGTGCAGCTACAGGCCATTAGTATGTCTGGAAGGCCAAGAAGGAGAGGCAGACAGTCACAAGCCAATAAGAGAGGGCAAGCAGGCTCTGTGTCTAGTGCTGGTCGTGGAGACGGTGCATCCTCATCAGCACGTGGCCATGGGACACGCTTGGCCTTTTTTTCGGCAGCTGGCCGTGTTGAGCCGCAACATGCTGAAGACTTGGTCAAGTGGATGACCAAGTCGTCCTCATCCTCCTCATCCCCTCTCACCCATGCCCAGGGTGCTTTGTCTGGCAAAGCAGCGGCCTCTTCCCTCGGCTCAATGTCATCAGTGACTCCTTCCCTAGCTCCACCATGTCCTCCTGAGGAGTCCCTCGAACTGTTTGACCAGTGTTGGGTACATGCTCCAGGAGGATGCCCAGCGTTTGGAAGGCTCTGATGATGATACTGAGCTCGATGAAGGCAGTAACATGAGCACGGACAGAGGGGGTGCCCAAGAAGGACAGCAATCTGGCAGTCATGCTCCCCCTGCTGCAGCATACTGCCAGGTTTGCTCCAGTGATGAGGAGGGAGGGGATGATGAGGTCACTGACTCAACGTGGGTGCCTGATAGGAGGAGGAGGAGGAGGAGGAGGAGGCGGCACATCACCAACGAGGCAGGATGCCCTCCAGGGGCCAGCCTAAGGGCAGCACATTGACTGCATCACACCCCAAAGCTCCACATGTGCAGGGCGCTGCAGTCTCTGCGCATTATTCAAAAAGTTCTCTGGTGTGGGCCTTCTTTTTTGAGACGAGTGCATCAGATCGCACCGCTGCTATTTGCAACATATGTCTCAAGCGTATCTCACGTGGCCAAAACATCTCCCGCTTGGGTACCACATGCTTGACCAGACATATGTTGACCTGCCATGCAGTTCGTTGGCAAGCGTATCTAAAAGACCCACACCAAAGAACAAAGAGGATCTCTCCTTGCTCCTCATCAGCTGAGATTTCCAACCCCACTAGACCTCCATTCCTCTCTGAGACCTGCAGTGAGAGGAATGAAGGTGTAGAATTAGGTGTGTCACAGCCAAGTACTTGTGGGCAATCTGCTTTTGGTACACCGACGTCAGATTGTACCAGGCAAATTTCCCTGCCCCAGCTGCTGCACCGCCAAAAGAAGTTTGCTCCCAGCCATCCACATGCCCAGCGGTTGAATGCTAGCTTGGCAAAATTGCTAGCACTTCAGCTGCTGCCTTTTCAGTTGGTAGACTCTGCCCCCTTACGTGAGTTTGTGGAATGTGCGTTCCTCAGTGGCAGGTACCCAAATGCCACTTTTTCTCACGGAAGGCGATTCTGGCTCTCTACTGAAATGTGGAAGGCAATGTCCATGCCTCGCTGGACAGGGCGGTCAGCGGTAAGGTGCATATTACCGCTGACTCATGGTCCAGCAGGCATGGACAGGGACGTTACCTAAGTTTCACGGCGCATTGGGTGACTCTGCTGGCAGCTGGGAAGGATGCAGGACAAGGTGCAGTAGTGTTGGAGGTTGTTCCGCCACCACGCCTCCAAAATGCTAATGATTGTGACACACCTCTCTCCTCCACCCCCTCCTCTTCTTCTTCCTCCATGGCCTCTTTCTCGGAACCAGCGGTGCTCCGTAGTCGTTCAAGGGGCTACGCAAGTACGCAGGCCAAAAGATGCCATGCGGTGCTTGAGCTGGTGTGCTTGGGGGACAGGAGCCACACTGGGGCAGAGGTTCTGTCAGCTCTGCAGGGGCAGGTTCAGAGGTGGTTGACGCCACGCCAACTTAAGGCAGGAATGGTGGTTTGCGACAATGGCACCAACCTCCTCTCTGCCCTCCGACAGGGACAAATGACCCATGTGCCCTGTTTGGCTCACGTCCTTAACTTGGTGGTGCAGCGGTTCTTGGGCAGGTACCCGGGCTTACAGGATGTCCTGAGGCAGGCCAGGAAAGTCTGTGTGCATTTCCACCGGTCATATAATGCCAGTGCTCAGCTGACGGACCTCCAAAAGGAGTTTAACCTGCCCAAGAACCGCCTAATCTGTGACATGCCCACCAGGTGGAACTCAACGTTGGCCATGCTGCAGCGGCTGCACACGCAGCAGAGGGCCATCAATGAGTACCTGTGCGACTATGGCACCAGGACAGGGTCAGGGGAGCTTGGGTTTTTTTCCCCACGCCAGTGGGCCATGATCAGGGATGCATGCACTGTCCTGTCACCATTCGAGGAGGCCACGAGGATGGTGAGCAGTGACAGTGCATGCATCAGTGACACTGTCCCCCTTGTCCACCTGTTGGAGCACACGCTGCGTGGAATAATGGACAGGGCACTTGAGGCAGAACAGAGGCAGGAAGAGGAGGACTTCCTTAGCTCTCAAGGCCCCCTTTAT
Source organism: Lithobates septentrionalis (assembly GCA_037952835.1). Lineage (NCBI taxonomy): Eukaryota > Metazoa > Chordata > Amphibia > Anura > Ranidae > Lithobates > Lithobates septentrionalis. Next base: position 689,624 of record JBBDGP010000994.1, read on the forward strand.
CCAGACAGTGTTCCTGCGTGCCCGCCGATCACACAGGAAGAGGACGAGGAGGAGGAGGAGGAGGAGGAAGATTGTGTCAGTATGGAGGTGGAGCCTGGCACTCAGCATCAGCAGCAGTCTTTAAGGGATCAGTCCCAAGAAACACATGGACTTGTACGTGGCTGGGAGGAGGTGGCTGCGGACGTTGTCGTCCTTAGTGATCCAGAGGACTCCGGACCGAATGCCTCAGCAAACCTACGCTGCATGGCCTCCCTGATCCTGCAAAGCCTGCGTAAGGATCCTCGTATTCGTGGTATCAAGGAGAAGGACCAATACTGGCTGGCAACCCTCCTTGATCCACGTTACAAAGGTAAGGTTGCGGACCTTATCTTGCCATCGCAGAGGGAGCAGAGGATGAAACATCTTCGGGAGGCCTTGCAGAAATGTCTGTGCAATGCGTTCCCAGAGACTGGGAGGTTACAAACTCCTGTTTCTGGACAATGTGTTGCTGAGGCTTCAGTCAGTCAAAGAAGGAGCGGTGGAGAAGGTGGCCGTCTGACCGATGCGTTCAGACAATTTTTTGGTCCGCAGCCCCAAGGTATGATCGGTTCCAGCAACCATCGCCAGCGTCTGTTTTACATGGTGCAGGAATACCTAGGGGCAAGATCAGACTTGGACACCTTTCCCACCAAAAATCCTCTGGGTTACTGGGTCTTGAGGATGGATCACTGGCCAGAGCTTGCACAGTATGCAATTGAGCTACTGGCCTGTCCTGCATCCAGCGTTCTTTCGGAACGCACATTCAGTGCTGCTGGAGGCGTGGTAAGCGATCACAGGGTGCGTCTGTCCACCGACTCGGTCGATCGACTGACCTTCATAAAAATGAATCAGTCTTGGATCACCACCAGCTACCAAGCACCTGATGCTGATGTAACCGAATAATTTTTTTTGAAATTTCAGATCCCTTCAAAGACTGCCTATGCTGATGCTGAGTGACTATCCCTGAGTAATTATCATCTTCCTCCTCAATCATCACGCTGATAGCTTGTAAGAACATTTTTGGTTCTGGGCGCCACCACCAGTGCCTAAGGCACAATTTTTCAGCCCCTGTTTAACAGGGGCGTGTAATTACAATTTTTGATGTAATACTTTGCAGCAGGGCTCGTTCCTGCATTCCAACTAGAGTGTCTGTGAGGGGTTGCAGTGTTGTGGCACCAGCACCAGTGCCTAAGGCCCAATTTTTCTGCCCCTGTCTAACAGGGGCGTGTAATTACAATTTTTGATGCAATACTTTGCAGCAGGGCTCGTTCCTGCATTCCAACTAGAGTGTCTGTGAGGGGTTGCAGTGTTGTGGCACCAGTGCCTAAGGCCTATTTTTTCAGCTCCTTTTCAACAGGGGCATGTAATTACAATTCTTGATCTAATATTTCACAGCAGGGCCCTGTGAGGGCTTACAGTGTTGTGGCCACAGCAACACCTAAGGCCCAAATTTCTGCTGAGTATATAGGGCAGGACCCTACTTTCAAACATCTAACTTACAAACGACTCCTACTTGCAAACGGAAGGAGACAACAGGAAGTGAGATGAAATCTACCCCTAGGAAGAGAAATTCTCTCCTGTAAGAGTTAATATGGGAAAACAATTTCTCCTTTCCACTGATGCTTTCCAATCCTTGTTCCACAAAAAAACCCAAATTTTCAAAAAACATTTTTCATTGGGACAAAAAGTGAGGTGAAATCTTCTGAAGAGGAGGAAAGACAGCAAAACAAATGTCACAGGGGTGATAACCCTTCCCTATGTTTTCCAAAAAGCTTAAAAAAGATTTTTTGGCTGGAGCTAAACACGTTAAAAATGTACCCGTTCAAAATTACAAAGAGATTCTACTTAACAACAAACCTACAGTCCCTGTCTTGTTTGCACCGCCTGTATACTGCTGTTCAGAGTATATAGGGCCTGGTGGCCCCACACCTTTCCTTATTTTAATTTGGGTGCGGGGTTCCCCTTAATATCCATACAAGACCCAAAGGGCCTGGTAATGGACTGGGGGGTACCCATGCCATTTGTCTCACCGATTTTCATCCATATTGCCATGACCCGACATTACATTAAACCCGCAAGCAGTTTTAAATGAGATTTTTTCCTTTAACCACTTCAGCCCCGGAAGATTTTACCCCCTTCCTGACCAGAGCACTTTTTACAATTCGGCACTGCGTCGCTTTAACTTCTAATTGCGCGGTCATGTAATGCTGTACCCAAATGAAATTTGCTTCCTTTTCTTCCCACAAATAGAGCTTTCTTTTGATGGTATTTGATCATCTCTGCCGTTTTTATTTTTTGCGCTATAAACGGAAAAAGACCGAAAATTTTGAAAAAAAATGATATTTTCTACTTTTTGTTATAAAAAAAATCCAATAAACTAAATTTTAGTCATACATTTAGGCCAAAATGTATTCGGCCACATGTCTTTGGTAAAAAAAATGTCAATAAGCGTATATTTATTGGTTTGCGCAAAAGTTATAGCGTCTACAAACTAGGGTACATTTTCTGTAATTTACACAGCTTTTAGTTTATGACTGCCTATGTCATTTCTTGAGGTGCTAAAATGGCAGGGCAGTACAAACCCCCCCAAATGACCCCATTTTGGAAAGTAGACACCCCAAGGAAATTGCTGAGAGGCATGTTGAACCTATTGAATATTTATTTTTTTTGTCCCAAGTGATTGAATAATGACAAAAAAAAAAAAAAATTACAAAAAGTTGTCACTAAATGATATATTGCTCACACAGGCCATGGGCATATGTGGAATTGCACCCCAAAATACATTCAGCTGCTTCTCCTGAGTATGGGGATACCACATGTGTGGGACTTTTTGGGAGCCTAGCCGCGTACGGGGCCCCGAAAACCAAGCACCGCCTTCAGGATTTCTAAGGGCATAAATTTTTGATTTCACGCCTCACTACCTATCACAGTTTTGAAGGCCATAAAATGCCAAGATGGCACAAAACCCCCCCAAATGACCCCATTTTGGAAAGTAGACACCCCAAGCTATTTGCTGAGAGGCATGGTGAGTATTTTGCAGCTCTCATTTGTTTTTGAAAATGAAGAAAGACCAGAAAAAAAAAAAAATTTCTTTTTTCAATTTTCAAAACTTTGTGACAAAAAGTGAGGTCTGCAAAATACTCACTATACCTCTCAGCAAATAGCTTGGGGTGTCTACTTTCCAAAATGGGGTCATTTTGGGGGGTTTTGTGCCACCTGGGCATTCCATGGCCTCCGAAACTGTGATAGGCAGTGAAGAGTGAAATCAAAAATTTACGCCCTTAGAAAGCCTGAAGGCGGTGCTTGGTTTTCGGGGTCCCGTGCGCAGCTAGGCTCCCAAAAAGTCCCACACATGTGGTATCCCCGTACTCAGGAGAAGCAGAATGTATTTTGGGGTGTAATTTCACATATCCCCATGGCTTGTTTGAGCAATATATCATTTAGTGACAACTTTGTGCAAAAAAAAATAAATAAATAAAAAAATTGTCTCTTTCCCGCAACTTGTGTCACAATATAAAATATTCCATGGACTCGACATGACTCTCAGCAAATAGCTTGGGGTGTCTACTTTCCAAAATGGGGTCATTTGGGGGGGGTTTGAACTGTCCTGGCATTTTATGCACAACATTTAGAAGCTTATGTCACATATCACCCACTCTTCTAACCACTTGAAGGCAAAACCCTTTCTGACACTTTTTGATTACGTGAAAAAATTATTCTTTTTTGCAAGAAAATTACTTTGAACACCCAAACATTATATATTTTTTTAAAGCAAATGCCCTACAGATTAAAATGGTGAGTATTTCATTTTTTTTTTTTTCACACGGTATTTGCGCAGCGATTTTTCAAACGCATTTTTTGTGGAAAAAACACACTTTTTTAAATTTTAATGCACTAAAACACACTATATTGCCCAAATGTTTGATGGAATAAAAAAGATGATCTTAAGCCGAGTACATGGATACCAAACATGACATGCTTTAAAATTGCGCACAAACGTGCAGTGGCAACAAAATTAATACATTTTTAAAAGCCTTTAAAAGCCTTTACAGGTTACCACTTTAGATTTACAGAGGAGGTCTACTGCTAAAAATACTGCCCTCGATCTGACCTTCGCGGTGATACCTCACATGCATGGTGCAATTGCTGTTTACATTTGACGCCAGACCGACGCTTGCGTTCGCCTTAGCGCGAGAGCAGGGGGGACAGGGGTGCTTTTTTTTTTTTTTTTTTTTTTCTTTATTATTTTTTTGCTTTTTTATCTTATTTTTAAACTGTTCCTTTCATTTTTTTTTTAAAATCATTTTTATTGTTATCTCAGGGAATGTAAATATCCCCTATGATAGCAATAGGTAGTGACAGGTACTCTTTTTTGAAAAAATTGGGGTCTATTAGACCCTAGATCTCTCCTCTGCCCTCAAAGCATCTGACCACACCAAGATTGGTGTGATAAAATGCTTCCCCAATTTCCCAATGGCGCTGTTTACATCCGGCGAAATCTAAGTCATAAAATGCTCGTAGCTTCCGGTTTCTTAGGCCATAGAGATGTTTGGAGCCACTCTGGTCTCTGATCAGCTCTATGGTCAGCTGGCTGAATCACCGGCTGCATTCTCAGGTTCCCTGTTGAGACAGGAGAGCCAGAGAAAAACACGGAAGACGGTGGGGGGGGGGGGCATTCCCTCCCACTGCTTGTAAAAGCAGTCTAGAGGCTAATTAGCCGCTAGGATTGCTTTTACATGAAAGCCGACCGCTGGCTGAAAAGAATGATACCAAGATGATACCTAAACCTGCAGGCATCATTCTGGTATAACCACTCAAAGTCGTGAATGGCGTACCTGAAGACCAAAAAATGGTTAACAATAAAGCACAGTAAACGGTAAAGTATAAAAAATTGCATACCTGAAAAGCAAACATGATAAAACATAATAACAATAAAACATTGCAAAATAGAATACAGTAAAAAAGAGCAGAACAATAGAGAGAGAATAGAGAGAGAGAATAAAACAACAACTATTTTTTTTTATTTTTGTTTGTGTTTTTTTTGCAAACTTGTAACTTTTATAACTGTAACCGGTTCCAGGTTCGGGTCTCTTAAAATGCGATGGCATCTTGGGAGACCCTGTGAAAGTGTGCCTAGTCTGTGGAATGCTGTACCCTACGCTAATACTCAACTAGTGAATGGTAGCGTTCAAAACATTCACCAATGCAAAGACCAGGATTGTCAGGACAGGAGGGACAATAATAGCAGGTGTCACGCCTATATCCGCGCTTGCTGCAGACACAACATCTTTTTGGGGGGGTTCGCTGGGTAGGGGTACTCGGGAGGACATAAAAATGCCTCTCATGCAGCCGACTGCATTTGGTTGGGGATGTGAATGGGGGAAGTACGGGCGCTGCAGAAGCGGTGGGTTCCCAATTAGGATTGGCGAATGCAGTAGGAAGGGCACTATGGACACGACGGGCCTGTGTTTGTCTTTTTGGTGGCAGCGGGACACTACTGGTGCTTGCCACCTCACCAGCTTGAACTGCACTTATGGGACTCGCCACGTCACCAAGTGTTACTGCAGTGCTGGTTTGACTACGACCGGGGTGTACTAGGCCACTGGTGCTTGCCAGTTCACCAAAACGCTACCAAAAAAACTGTTAGCGATCGCAGGGATCAGGCCTGACAATGCGAACGCTGCAGTTATGCGTTTAGTGTTCTGTAAGTGACAGTGATCGATCGATACTGCACTTGGGTGGGCTGGGCTGGGCCGGGCGGAGGGGCAAAACGCAGGTGCTAGCAGGTATCTGGGCTGATCCCGCTAACACTGTGTTTTTGGGAACCCTAAACTGCTGGGGACGCTAGTATAGATCTGATTGGATCAGATATTGATCCGTTCAGATACTATACCACTAAGGGAGGTGTACGGTGCGTGCTGGGTGTTAGCGGTACTGGCGCTAACCTGACGCTGCCTGGGGCTGGTGCTTACCAGTTCACCAAAACGCTACCAAAAAAACTGTTAGCGATCGCAGGGATCAGGCCTGACTCTGCGAACGCTGCAGTTATGCGTTTAGTGTTCTGTAAGTGACAGTGATCGATCGATACTGCACTTGGGTGGGCTGGGCTAGGCTGGGCGGAGGGGCAAAACGCAGGTGCTAGCAGGTATCTGGGCTGATCCCGCTAACACTGCGTTTTTGGGAACCCTAAACTGCTGGGGACGCTAGTATAGATCTGATCGGATCAGATATTGATCCGTTCAGATACTATACCACTAAGGGAGGCGTATGCTGCGTGCGTGGGTGTTAGCGGTACTGGCGCTAATCTGACGCTGCCTGGGGCGATGCATATCACCGCCGGGCGATTAGGGGGCTAAACCTTTATTCGGTAATAAACGGCGGGTGCCCTGACACTATAAAAAATAAACGAACTAACCAGCGTCACCCGTAACAGTTATACGGTGATCAGTGGTGAAAGGGTTAACTAGGGGGCAATCAAGGGGTTAAAACATTTATTAGGTAGTATATGGGGGTCCCTGTCGCTATAAAACGCTGACGGCGAACCTAAATATTTACCTCACTAACTAGCGTCACCAGCGACACTAATACAGCGATCAGAAAAATGATCGCTTAGTGACACTGGTGACAGGGGGTGATCAAGGGGTTAAAACTTTATTAGGGGGGGTTAGGGGGGTACCCTAGACCTACAGGGGGGTAACCCTAATTGTCCTACCACTGCTAACTGTCACAAACTGACACTATGCAGCAATCAGAAAAAAAAAAAAAAAAAAAAACCTGCTTGGTGTCAGTTTGTGACAGGGGGGGGTGATTGGGGGGGATCGGGGGGCGATCGGGGGGGGGATCGGGGTGTTTAGTGTGCCTGGCATGTTCTACTGTGTTGTGTGTGTGTTGTGCACTTACTTACATGTCGTCTCTCCTCGGGCCGGAACGTAAACTCCCGAGCCGAGGAGAGATGACATCACATCCTCGGCCTCTGTGTACTATACAGAGGCAGAGGATGTTTCTCATTGGCTGGGAGCGATCGCGAGGGGGGGGGGCCACGATTGGATGGCCTCCCCCTCGTCTCTCAACTCCCCCAGCCAAATGCCGACCGCAGCTGGCACCGGGGGGGTCCGATCGGACCCCCCGCCCGCGGGAAGGCAATCACGTACCAGGTACGTGATTTTGCCTGCCCGTGCCATTCTGCTCACGTATATAGGCGTGAGGCGGTCGGCAAGTGGTTAAAAATGACATTTGGTGCAGGGACTGTTCTAAACACGGGAAACACGCGTCACTTTACAGGCATACTATAGACACCCCCCAGGTACGATATTTAAAGGAATATTTCACTTTTTTTTTTTTTACTTTAAGCATCATTAAAATCACTGCTCCCGAAAAAACTGCCGTTTTTAAAAGTTTTTTTTGCATTGATACATGTCCCCTGGGGTAGGACCCGGGTCCCCAAACCCTTTTTAGGACAATACCATGCCAATTAGCCTTTAAAATGAGCACTTTTGATTTCGAAAGTTCGAGTCCCATAGACGTCAATGGGGTTCTAACGTTCGTGCGAACTTTCGGTCCGTTCGCAGGTTCTGGTGCGAACCGAACCGGGGGGGGGGGTGTTCGGCTCATCCCTAGTAGTAACACACACAAAACTATATGGCATTAAACTGGCAGTAACGCACACTGAAGTAAATAGAGTTATACTGGCAGTAACGCACACAGAACTATATGGCGTTAAACTGGCAGTAACGCACTCAAAACTATTTGGCATTAAACTGGCAGTAACGCACACAGAACTATATGGCGTTAAACTGGCAGTAACGCACACTAAACGATATGGCGTTAAACTGGCAGTAATGCACACAAAACTATATGGCATTAAACTGGCAGTAACGCACACAGAAGTAAATAGAGTTATACTGGCAGTAACGCACACAGAACTATATGGCATTAAACTGGCAGTAATGCACACAGAACTATATTGCGTTAAACTGGCAGTAATGCACAAAAAACTATATGGCGTTAAACTGGCAGTAACGCACACAGATGTAAATGGCGTTTAACTAGAAGTAAAATAAAAAGGGGTTTGGGACTTTGAATGAGACAGAGGTCTCCATACCTGATACATGCAAAAAAGAAACGTTTTTGGACTTAGAATGAGGTGAGTAAGTGGGGCCAAAGGATCAGTCAATATTGAAAAAAATCATTTTATTTACTATCATTTTATAAAAAAGATAGTAACATAATAACAAGCCAAACCAAATATCGGGTAACAATCACATAGTGTATGCACAAGGGCAAATATATTGTGAACAAGGTAATAACCCACTTATGATGCAGGGCAATGATCCTTATTAAATGATAAAAAAAACATACTGAGATGCACGTATTCACCAGACAACTGGATAAAACCATACTGATATAAAAGACCTTAATAAAAAATTGATTAACTATCTTGGTGCCTGACGTATTTCTGATGCATTTCGTGTATCGAACACTCTTCAGGGGCAATTTGCCCAGATAGTAAGAAAATGCCAGTGTGGTAGGATGTCTATACCTTATGGAGTGATACATGATGGCTGAAAGCAATGCCCTCTGACATAGACGCGCTTCCAGAGGACCAGCCAGCACTAAATGAGGATCCTATATGCGTCAAGCCACCCCCCTGGGAAGCTCCACCCAGCGTCACATGGTGCGAACACGAAACAGGAAGGGAGCCTGAACCAACGCAGTGGCGTCTGCCACCCCTGGCCTCTGGAGACGCCACCCTCCATGTGTTCGACCAAATGGAAAACATAATGCCAGCACTGGATGGTCCAACGGACCTCATGTGCTGGCATGGAGGCGTGACGCCGATGCACAGGGAGCACCAACCCGACCCCCCGTATCCTGCCGAAGCAGACATAGGGGAGGGGCCCTGACATGCCTCGCAACTCCTGGATGATTGACAGAAAGGACAGCCAAACAACCACAGACCCTGCCTGGATACACACAAAACTGCACCAATGAGGGCCAAAAAAATTGAATACCAATGATTAGGGATGAGCCGAACACCCCCTGGTTCGGTTTCCATCCAGAACATGCGAACAGGCAAAAAATTTTTTCGAACACGCAAACACCGTTAAAGTCTATGGGACACAAACATGCATAATCAAAAGTGCTCATTTTAAAGGCTTATATGCAAGCTATTTTCATAAAAAGTGTTTGGGGATCTGGGTCCTGCCCCAGGGGACATGTATCAATGCAAAATAAATTTTAAAAATGGACGTTTTTTCGGGAGCAGTGATTTTAATAATGCTTAAACTGAAACAATAAAAGTGTAATATTCCTTTAAATTTCATACCTAGGGGTGTCTATAGTATGCCTGTAAAGGGGCGCATGTTTCCCGTGTTTACAACAGTCTGACAAATGACATTTCTAAAGGAAAAAAAGTCATGTAAAACTATTATCGCTAGCGCCGGCTATAATGAATTGTCAGTCCGGCAATACACATAAAAGTTCATTGATAAAAACGGTATGGAATTTCCCCGCAGGGGAACCCCGTGCCAAAATTTAAAAAAGAAAATGTGTGAGGGTCCCCCTAAATTTCATACAAGGCCCATCAGGTCTGGTATGAATATTAAGGGGAACCCCGCACCAAAATAAAAAAAATGGCGTGGGGGTCCCACTCAAAATCCATACCAGACCCTTCAGGTCTGGTATGGATTTTAAGGGGAACCCCGCGCCAAAATTTTTAAAAAATTACGTGGGGTTCCCCCAAAATTCCATACTAGACCTTTATCCGAGCACGCAAACTGGCAGGCCACAGCAAAAGAGGGGAGATGAGAGAGCACCCACCTCCTGAACCGTACCAGGCCACATGCCCTCAACATGGGGAGGGTGCTTTGGGGTAGCCCCCAAAACACCTTGTCCCCATGTTGATGGGGACAAGGGCCTCATCCCCACAACCCTTGCCCGGTGGTTGTGGAGGTCTGCGGGTGGGGGGCTTATCATAATCTGGAAGCCCCTTTAACAAGACCCCGTCTCCCCCCCGTGTGAAATGGTAACGGGGTACAAATGTACCCCTACCATTTCACAAAAAAGTGTCAAAATGGTAAAAATGACAAGACACAGCTTGGGACAAGTCCTTTATTAAAAAAAAAAATTAAAATGTCCCACAAAGTCTTCTTCTTCTTCTCTTGAATAACTGGGTGACCCCCCCTCTCTGTTGCTACGGGGAAGCCATAGGGATGTCCCCTTGCATCACAGGGGGGCGGGGTCACCCAGGGACGTCACTGTGTGGCCCCGCCCTCAGTTATAAAAGAACTACCCCAAAGCACCCTCCCCATGTTGAGGGCATGTGGCCTGGTATGGTTCAGGAGGGGGTGCTCTCTCGTCCCCCTCTTTTGCTGCAGCCTGCCAGGTTGCGTGCTCGGATAAGGGTCTAGTATGGAATTTTGGGGGAACCCCACGTATTTTTTTTTAATTTTGGCACAGGGTTCCCCTTAAAATCCATACCAGACCTGAAGGGTCTGGTATGGATTTTGAGGGGGACCCCCACGCCATTTTTTTTTACTTTGGCGTGGGGTTCCCCTTAATATTCATACCAGACCTAAAGGGCCTGGAATGGAATTTAGGGGGAACCCCACGCAATTTTTTTTTGTAATTTTGGTACGGGGTTCCCCTTAATATTTATACCAGACCCCAAGGGCCTGGTAATGGACTGTGAGGGAATCCCATGCCATTTTTTTCAATGACTTTTATCTGTATTGCTGAGACCCGACAATTCATTACAGCAGTTTTGAATGACTATTTTTTCCTTTAGAAATGTCATTTTGTGCAGGGACTGTTCTAAACACGGGAAACATGCGCTACTTTACAGGCATACTATAGTCACCCCCAGGTATGAAATTTAAAGGAATATTTTACTTTTAGTGTTTCACTTTAAGCATTATTAAAATCACTGCTCCCAAAAAAAGTCATTTTTTAAAACTTTTTTTGCATTGATACATGTCCCCTGGGGCAGGACCCGGGTCCCCATACACTTTTTTTGACAATAACTTGCATATTAACCTTTAAAATTAACACTTTTGATTTCTCCCATTGACTTTTAAAGGGTGTTCCGCGGCTTTCGAATTTGCCGCTAACACCCCAAATTATTCACTATTCGGTGAACGGGCAAACAGCTAATGTTCGAGTCGAACTCATGTTCAACCCGAACATAAAGCTTATCCCTAATTGTTACCCGATATTTGGCTTGTTATTACAGTAGGTTACTTTCTTTTTACTAATAAAATTATTTTTTTCAATATTGACTGATCCTTTGGCCCCACTTACTCACCTCATTCAAAGTCCCAAAACCTTTCTTTTAAACTGGAAGTAACACACACAGAACTATATGGCGTTAAACTGACAGTAACGCACATAGAACTATATGGCATTAAACTGGCAGTAACACGTCCAAAACTATATGGCATTAAACTGGCAGTAGGGCAGACACAGAAGTAAATGGCGTTAAACTGGCAGTAACACACACAGAAGTAAATGGCGTTAAACTGGCAGTAACCAACAAAACTATATAGTGTTAAACTGGCAGTAACGCACACAGAACTATATGGCGTTAAACTGGCAGTCACGCACACAAAACTATATGGTGTTAAACTGGCAGTAACGCACACAAAACTATATGGCATTAAACTGGCAGTAACGCACAAAACTATAAATTGTGTTAAACTGGCAGTAACGCACAAAACGATATGGCAAATAAACTGGCAGTAACGCACACACAAAACTATATGGCGTTAAACTGGCAGTAATACACACAGAACTATATGGTATTAAACTGGCAGTAACGCACAAAACTATATGGCGTTAAACTGGCAGTAACGTATGCAAAACAATATGGCATTAAACTGGCAGTGACGCTCACAAAAGTAAATGGTGGTAAACTGCCAGTAACACACACAGAAGTAAATGGCATTAAACTAGCAGTAACACACAAAAAAGTAAATGGTGTTAAACTGGCAGTCAAATAGACGGTGTTCAACCGTCACTACATTGACGCTATCTGAACTGTCCCTACTCTAGCTATGCACTAATGTAAAGATCACTGACACAGTCTCACTGAAACTATATGAGCTGTCCCTACTCTACACTAATGTATGTATGAATGACATGGTCTCATTACACTACAGTGAAACTATCTGAGCTGTCCCTAGCTGCACACTATGCCGAATCGTTCGCCCATCCTTAATCATAAGTACCGATATGTAACAAATAGGGATTAGTCAATAGTTCGAACCTAGGTTCAGACTGAGCTTTGACTATTTTGCCAAACAGCCAATTTTTGCCTGCACAGAAACCTATTTATCATGAATCAAACATCATTCAAGCTCTGTCCAGAAAGTATCCAGCCATGTCACAGGAAAAATAGAGACATTTTTTCCAGCATCTCCTCCACCATTCAAAACACTCTCCAAAATCCCTTGTTGTAATTGCCATCAGCTGGCTTGTCGTATTTTCCCAAATATCATCGACGTCTGAATTTTTTTCTCTTTCAAAGATGATTTTAATTTTGGGAAAAGACAGAAGTCAAAGGGCGTCATATCTAGGCTCTAGATGGCACTGAGTCACCTGGGTGAGTTGGGTTTTCCCCAAAAAACTCTGCATAATATGTAATGCATGGATGGGCACATTGTTTTGATCAAGCTGCCAATCACCAATTGCCCATAGCTCCGGCCTGTTTTTGTCGTATTGCATCTCTCAACCGTTTAAGAACATTGAGATTGTGCACATTATTGTCTGGCCTGGAGGAGCTTACTGGAGTGTTTACATTTGTAATGCTAGTGTGTTTTTATCCCTTTGTTTTAAATAAATAATTCATACAATGAACACTATAAGTTGCTTTTTGTTGTTTTATGTCGTTCTTGTTTCTGTGGCATAAAACCAAGAAAATGTTACTGCGCTAAATCACCCGAATATCAAATGTGATATAACAATATACATATCCAAAAAATAGTGTGCTTCTTATGGTATACTCAACATAATTATCTGTGCTATGTGTATATACATTAAGCAAAACAACCATTACACATTCATAATTTGATGGGTTAAAAAGTGGTCAGTCCACATTGTACCAGCACAACTGTGATAAAACATCTTTTGTGAATAAATTAAGGTAGATATTCTCACAGAGAACCCACAAAAAATGAACCACGTGAAGAGACTAGGAAGGGCAGCTTACATGCATGCCCACCACCACCACAAAGCCTCTTACCAGACAGCCTCTTACTAGCCATCATACATCTTCCCTGGCTAAGTTCACTTTGGAGTTATGGTGATTATTAAGTAATGCTTTCATACTGAGACCCTGCTGATCATACTTACCTGATTAAGTGATGGACACTGCATCCTGTGTACCCATGTGCTGAAAAGTAGTGGAAGGTGGTGCAGCCTGCCTCCTGCTACCTCGTCAGCCAGTGGGTAGCTGAAGTTCCCTTTTACACCCCTCCCTCTTTACTTCCCCTCCTGAGTCCCAGTTCAACCAGCTAGCTTACTATGTGGGCGTACTGGGAAGACACATTTAATGATGTGGACAATCTCATATTAATGGAGGATACCCATATGTGCAGCCTGCCTGTTGAATGGACCTTATGCGACCTGTGCTGAGGAGGGGTTGAGGTAATGGCCTAGGAGGGCAGGGCGTAGATCCGGCCATGCGCACGGGGTGACTGAAAAAGTGTTTTAGCCTTTTTACAGGTCAGCAAACCGGCCGGGGGGGCAATTCCCACCCAGCCCCCCCAGCCCAGTCTACCCCTGAAGGTAACCATGGTGATTGCTAGGACACGCAGCTCGGCAGCATGGCCAGTCTGGGCCTGGTGGGAGGAGCTATGGCCAAAAGCAGATTGGAGTAATGTACCTATTATGGAAAAGCTCTTTTGACCTCTGAGGAAGATTTAAGGTCCAGTACAGAGGTGAGCAGACTCGAGTACCATTGTTTCAAGTGTATGTCACATGTTTTGTGGAACAGGAGAGCACAGAAAATTGCTGGCACTGTTCATAATAAAATGCATATTAAATATTCTAATTGGAGTATTTCTTTATTGATTTAATTATATTATGTGTTTGGACTTTTATCGCATTCTCTTCTGAATATGGAGGTAAGCCAACCTATTTAAGATTTCTATATGTTACATGTATATGTTTTGTCATAGTAATTTTGTTTTGTGCACATCATTTAGTTGTTTGAGTAGCACTACACTGTTTCATTTATTACCTTATTACCTACAGTAAGTGGTGTGAAATAATTTTTTCTTTAGCTTTTAACCTACATTAGATAGGTGATTGACTGCTTCTGAATTTTGTTTATTTATTTTAACTGCCCAAATAACTGCCAATATGTCATCACTATTCCTGCACCTTCATTTATGTAGCTGATGACAGCTAGGGGCATTGTCATTCAACAAGAAGTACCGTTGAGATAAGTTGTGCGTGCCATGTCTGTCAATTTTTTTTTGGAAAGCTGGTGGCTGGTAGGCATTGTGATTGATGATGTATTTACAATGAGGGACATTTTATTTATTATTATTTTTAAATAAAAGGCTCAGGTACCCCTTACTCATTCACATATGGGAAATCTTGTATCTGGGCCCCCTATTTTTAAAGGGGTCCCTTAAGTTTCAATAAGCCACCAACCTGCAGACCCCCACAAAAAACAGGTCAGGGTTGTGAGAAGATGCCCATGTCTTCATCAACATGCCAGCCTGCCTTCCAGTATACCCCTACCTATTCACATAGGGGGGTGGGTGGGATCTGGGGGACCCCTTGTTAAAGGGGGCTTCCAGATTCCAATAAGCCCCCACCCGCAGACCCCACAACCACAAGGGTTGTGGGGATGAGGCCCTTGACCCTATTAACATGGGGACAAGGTGCTTTGGGAGGGACCCCAAAGCACCCTCCCCACCCTCACCCCCATTTCCTGGCCTGCCATGGCTGCTTGCTCGGATAAAGGTCTGGTATGGATTTTGAGGGGACCCTCATATCATTTTTTTTTAAACTTTGTTGCGGGGTTCTCCTTAAAATCCATACCAGCCCTGAAGGGCCATTTTTTATTTTTATTTTGGCGCGGGGTTCCCTTTAACCACTTCAATACACTGTGTTATATATACTACACTGCCTGCACTGACTGGATATAGAGTCTACACTGAATATCTAGTGTACACTAAATGCAGAGTATATATCTATATACAGTATATATAGATATATATCTATATCTATATCTATATATATATATACTAGACTGTATATATATATATATATATATATATATATATATATATATATATATATATATATATATATATATATATATATATATATATATATATATATTTATTAAATACACTGCCACTACCTAACTAACCTGCCTGCCTAATCTAGCTCAATCTATCTCCATCCACAGTCACACACTATACACGGCCGCTATGTAAGCAGCCTTATATAGTGTGGGGCGTGGACTTAGTCCCCCTGAGCCTTGATTGGCCAAAGGCACCCTGCCTTTGGCCAATTATGGCTCTTGCAGCAGAGTGCAGGTCAGGCGCATGCTTTGATCAATCATCAGACATCAATGCACTGCGATCTCGCAGTGCATTATGGGGTGTTCAGCGTCACTTAAGTGAACCGCGAACGCCCCATAATATTCGCTGTACGGCGAATGGGCGAACACCCGATGTTCGAGTCAAACTTACGTTTGACTCAAAAAAGGAGCTCATCCCTACACTTGAGCATTAAGCATTCACTAGAGATGAAAGTAAACAGTGAAATAAGGGATTGTAGTTTGTGGGAGGTCAGTTGGCTGGAAAATATTGTTTCCTGCTATGCCAAAATGGTTTAACTTATCATGTGATCGTCTTTTGAAATGTTCATTTGTTTATCTATATGTGTTATCTAATCCTGTTATACATAAACATTATTTATTTTTGATTTATAAATGTAGCATTTTTCAGGCATGGTGTTCCTGCAAATCATTCTACTAGGTCACCTATAGCTAGTCTAAGCATTCACCTTATCTTTCAGTTAGGTTCTACTGTATGCTCCAACATCAACCTCTCATTAGAGGGCCATCATATTCAACACATTTCATAGACCTGATTAATTTTAATTGGGTAAAAAGGAGAATTGCTAAACTCATCATAGAGATTATTTTCCAACCTTAAGGAGCAGTGTATACGACAGCATTTATCTGACAATCATAAAGATTGAAATATTCACACTTGCTAATGGAGTAAGTAAAGTATAGCAGAGGAGAAATATTTTCTTTTATTGGTAAAACTGGTGGAACTGTAATTTAAGCAAATGGATTTGTAAGTGTGGAGTGTTTTTTTTTTTTTTAAGTTTAGTTTAGTTCCTCCAAAATCTTTTATTTGCTAGTGAAAACTGCGATCACCTTTTCTGAGTCTCATTTCTTTCTATGTGTGCAACATGCCTAGCTTTCTGACACATACCAATGTATGGTGTATTGAAGAAATGAACCTGCAAGGTCAACAAATCGGGTCACCCTGCAGCTCAGATCATGTTTGCATATCCAACCACCCTCTAATGTCTATTGGCAGCCTAAGCTCTAAACATATTTATAATAGTACAATATTGTTAAATCGTTTTGTGACCAGAGGTCAGAGCTTAAATGCCAAGACTATATTGAGAGCAGCATCAGTGTGCATAGATTAACTTGACAGTAATGATATGACTAATTTGCATACCTTGTGGTTATTTATATATGCATCTTTTTTAAGGCCATATCAAATATTTTTTTTTTTTATCATCAAAGTTTATTGTAATGAATAAAGAGATGCATCTGTGGAGACGTAGCACCACCCTATACTATACAGTGTTAGATATATCATCAGAAACAACATTGAACTTCAGTTATGTTGCAAGGATTAGTATAAACTATTTATGATTACACAACTTCAAATTTTATTAAAGCAGGTGTCAATGACTGTCATTCGTGAATTCCGTATTGTCATTCAAAGAAAAAGGATAGTTGGAAAAGAAAGAGAGAGAAGGGTAGTAAGGATCGAACCTTCAGGTTTAATTAATGGGAAACAATATTCCTCATTTGACTGTTTTTCAATACTTAGTTTATCATATGAGAGTAAACTTACAACCAAGTCCTATTTCATAACATCCAGATATGCCTGTGAATATTTATATATAAGCCAAGGTGACCAAGTTTTGTGAAATCTTTCCACATTTTCTTCTGCTTGTGCAATAGTCTCCTCCATCTCATAGAACTCCGCTATCTTACTGAACCATTCCCGTACGGTCGGGATTTTTGTAAATTTCCAGTACAGTGGAATGATAGCTTTGGCCGCATTTAAAAGGTGTTTGGTAAGTGAGTGTTTATACCTCTTAATGGGGAATTCCGTGATATGCAGGAGACATCCCGCTGCATCCAGCTTTAATTTTGTTTCTGTTATCAAGTATATCATCTCCCTAACCTTTGCCCAGAATGTGTTCAGTACAGGGCACTGCCACCAAATGTGTAGCAATGACCCTTTGTCAGAGTTACAGCGCCAACATGTATCCGAGTGGTCTGGAAACCAAGAGTGTAGCTTTACTGGTGTGGCATACCATTGAGTGAGTAACTTGTATGCTGTTTCCTGAGTTCTTGTGCTTAGCGAGCATTTATGAGCAAAAACACATGCTTTCTTGCATTGTGAGGTCGACAACGGAATACCTAGTGCTCTCGACCAGCTCTCTCTGAGATCCCTCTCATCCTTGTCCTCCCCATTTTGAATCCAGCAGTATGCTAGTGATGTCACTTTGGAAATGGGTTCCTCTGTCTGACATACTGACTCTAGTTCCGTTAGTGGTCTGTTGAAATTGTGTTTTCTTTGTGTTCTGTTAAGGAAACTACGGCATTGAAAATAAGTCCAAAGCTGTAGATCGGGTAGTTTGTTTGTGTGTTTAAAGTCTGTAAAATCCCTGAACTCTTGGTTGTGGAAGCATTGTAAAGCTAGTAGGGGTTTATTTGTGTCGTTCGCTTGTAGTGATCGGTTCCCCATTCCCGGTAGGAAATTGGGATTATTCTGTAATGGAGTAAGCGGGCTAAGAAGTGACGAGAAGTTGGTAAGTTTCGTTAACTTATGGAAAATTGCTAGGGTAGTGCCCACTAAGGGATTTGTCCTCATCTCCGCTGGGAGACTGCTCCATTGAATCCATGGTGAGTATCTGATTGGTGTATGGCTTAACATTTCTTCTATTTCTACCCAATCTTTGATTGTAAAGTGGCAATGCCAGTCTATTATCCTAGTTATGTGAGCGGCGAGGTAATAAGCACGGAAGTCTGGGATTCCCATTCCCCCTTTGTCTTTGGGCTTAGTAAGTCGAGAAATTCTTACTCTAGGTTTTTTGTGGGCCCAAATAAATTTCGTTTGAGTTGAGTGAAGCAATTTAAAGAAGTTTTGGGGGATTTTTATCGGTAAATTTCTAAATAAATACAGGACTCTTGGTAGAATAACCATTTTACAGATAGCTGCCCGTCCAAACCAGGAGAATCCCTTTAAATGCCAGTTTTGTAAGTCTGAGCTTATTGTTTTCAGTAGGGGAGTGAAATTATATTAAAAAATTTTAGATATTTTGGGGGTTAGCCATATCCCTAAATATTTAAGCGCTGTGCCTACCCATTTAAAGGGGCAATTTGACTTGATGAGATCTAATTTATTTGTAGGGATCGAGATATTTAAAATTTCCGACTTGGCATAATTAGTTTTAAGGTTTGAGAAATACCCAAAAATAGAGAATTCTTTCATCAAGGAGGGGAGTGAAATGTGGGGGTTCGTTATGAAGAACAACAAGTCATCCGCGTATGCCGCCACCTTGTATTCTTTTTTTCCTATCTCAAAACCCTGTATTGCCCTTTCTGCTACAATCCGTCTGATAAATGGCTCTAAGGTTAGGATAAACAGCAGGGGCGAGAGGGGGCATCCCTGTCTCGTCTCATTTTTGATCTCAACTGTATTTGAAAGGGAGCCATTGATCTTCAGCTGCGCAGAAGGGTTTTTATAGAGCATAGAGATCCAAGACATCATATTGTTTCCCAAGCCAATGAACCTGCATGTTTCTAGCATGAAATCCCAGGCTACGCGGTCAAAGGCCTTCTCCGCGTCCGTGGACAGGAGAAGGCCTTCGATTTTCCGCACCCCGGCAGCATGCATTAAATTGAGCATTTTGATAACATTATCTCTGGTTTCTCTTCCTGGCATGAATCCTGCTTGCTCGCTTCCTATTAATCCGTGAAGTAGAGGTTTCAATCTATTTGCTATTATTTTTGAGATCAATTTCACATCTAGATTCAATAGCGATATTGGCCTGTAGCTTGCACATTCTGTCAGGTCCTTGTTTGGCTTGGGAAGAATTGTTATATGTGCCTTGAGGAAGTCTGTTGGGATCTCCCTTGGCTCAGACAGATAGTTCAGAGCCCTTAGTAACGGTCCGAGCAGAGTTTCCTGGAATGTTTTGTAATAAATTGCCGTGAAACCGTCCAGCCCCGGACTTTTCCCCGTCTTTAGGTGTTTGATCGCTTGTTGTAGTTCATAAGCTTCTATGGGACTTTCTAGTTGGGTAATATCTTCAGTTGACAGTGTGGGAAGTTTTGAGTCTGTCAGATATTGACGTATGGCTTGTAATCTCGTTCCTTGAATTAAGCTAGGTTTCTGTGGGTTGGGTAAGTTATACAAGGTTGTGTAATAATTATGAAAGTGGTGTGCAATTTTTTCGGTAGTGATGTCTAGTTTCCCTTCTTTTGTTCGTATGCCTGAGATGTTTTGTTGTGTTTTCGCCTTTTTTATGGCTCTTGCTAATAAGCTTCCTGTTTTGTTACCGTGTTCGTAGTAGATTATTTTTTTTAAAAATAGGAATCTTTTAGCCCTTGTGTCGAAGATCTGTTGAAGTGCCTTTCTATTATCTAAGAGTTCAATTGCCGTATGTTCTGTCAGGGATTGTTTATGTAGGGATTCCAGGGCGCGAATCTTCTCTGTCAGGGATTTAATTTTATTTTCCCTCTCTTTTTTGCGGTGAGCGCCTATTCTAATGAGTTCTCCTCTGATTGCGCATTTATGTGCTTCCCATATTGAAAGGGGATTGACGTCTGATGTAGTGTTGGTTTTGAAGTAGTCTGTTAGTGATGTCGCTATTTGAGGGAGTGTAGTTGGGTCTGTTATCAATGCTGAATTCAATCTCCAATTATTTGTTTTGGGTCGGTGTTCTGTGAACTTCAACGATATTGAAATTGGGGCATGGTCTGAGAAGGTCTGTATCCCTATTTTAGATCCTAAGACTATATCTAAGTCTCTTTGTGAAACAAAGACATAATCTATTCTCGAGTATCTGCTGTGGGGTATGGAATAGAAGGTGTAATCTTTTCCCTCGGGATAAATGAATCTCCAAGAATCTATTAGTTGAAGCGAGTTCAGTAATGTTTTGATTTGTTTGAGTATTTTGTACGTAATATAGGTTTTGCCTGTGGACGTATCACTGAGAGGATTCAATGGGACATTAAAGTCCCCTCCTAGAATGATACATCCCGAGCCAAAATCTTTGAGTTTTCCAACAATTTTACGGCAGAAGGTTAGGTGTGCTGTGTTGGGAAAATAAACATTTGCTAGCGTAATAGGCGTACCGCAGCAATTCCCTTTCAGGAATATGAACCTTCCTTCTGGATCTATGAGTTTGTCAGTTAGTTCAAAGGAAGCATCCCTACTAATGAGTATGGATACTCCCTTGGATTTTGCTAAGTCATTCGTTGCATGGTATGCCTGTGTGAAGAAAGAGTCTGTCAGCTTGGGGACTTGTTGGGTTTTGAAGTGTGTTTCCTGTAAAAACACAAAACGAGGTTTACCTTTTTTGAGTTCCTTTAAGAGGGTCTTGCGCTTTTCAGGGATATTCAGGCCCTTCGTGTTGTGAGAGATCACGGTAGGCTCATGTCCCAGGGATGAGTACGCCATCTTGAGGACCCAGAGAGAGCTGTCGAGGCAAAACTGGAGAGAGAACTTAAGTTTCCAATATATTATGCTTTACCCTTTAAAAAGTATAGGTAAAAAGAAATAAAGAAAAGAAAGCGTAGAATGAGTACTTAGAAAGTAAGAGAGAGATAATGTGATCTCCTTGGAAACCCAATGGGGCCAAGGTAAAATATTAGTGCCTCCTGCCAGGAAAATCCTCTCCTGTCAAGGAGCACTTTGTCGGAGCGCGATTGGCAGCCGCCCAATCACTTTGGTCAATCCAACTAATCAAATTAGATTAAATTAGATATATAACACTCAATTTGTGAGCAAAAACCGGCAGCAGCCATAATAAACATAGTGTAAACAGTATTGGTCAACAATGCACCCTAATTGCAACAATGAAGGTACTTACTACAACCCCTGACCTCTTAAACTCAATTAACTTTACATGTAGAAATGTCGATGAATTGCTTGGCCATGCCTCTGTTCTCCTGAG
Organism: Lithobates septentrionalis; assembly: GCA_037952835.1. NCBI lineage: Eukaryota > Metazoa > Chordata > Amphibia > Anura > Ranidae > Lithobates > Lithobates septentrionalis. Next base: position 711,104 of record JBBDGP010000994.1, read on the forward strand.
AGACTTCAAGGCCCCCCTCCAAGCGGGGGTATCATCTTGTTGTCTTCCCCTTAGAGGTGGTTTTAAATTGAATCTATAACTTGCAGTTTTACTTTGCTTTGTTTTGTTTTTGTTTTTTTTTTTAATTTTAAAGTTATTTCTTTCATCGACATTTCCATAATCAATGCTTGCTGAAGTGTAAGAATAACAGTTGTGCTTTAAGAACCACATGTTCTTGCTAGTATCACCTATTCTGTTATATTTGCCCTACAAAAGTATTCTATCTATAAAGTTGGCCTAGGCCCTCATGGGGTGTAAAAGCAACAGTCCTCGTAAGTGTAAACTCCATCTAAAACAGCTGGACTACAAGAACTGGAACTTTGTGTGTTGTTGATTCTTGATGTGTAATTCCGTTCGTCAAGATAAGACAAATCCAGCCGAAGTGTCTTTGGCTGTTGGCATCATAAAACTTTGGGTTCAACAATCATGGTATTATTTCAGGTAAGTTACTTATCGTCTACCATGTATGGTGTGATTTTCTGTGGACATCTTCAGGCTTCTTCAAAGCCCCTGGATGCATGAGGTCTGTTATTTGGGGTTCCATTCTGTGACCCTCCAGGGCGTGCTGATTTCATCTTCTTGGAGAGGCGTTTGTCAGGCGATGAGAAGGGGGATCTTTCCAATGGAGGTAGCATAAATTCCTGATACCACTCTGGCAGTTCGACCAGTTCCAGATGTAACGCTTGGCAAAAATCTGGGAGATCTTCTGGCGAACGCAAAGTATGCTGTCTTCCGTTGTGATTCACCAGGAGTGCGAACGGGAATCGCCATGTGTAACGGAGATTCTTTTCTCTCAGCTTGTCAAGTAATGGTCTAAGAGCCCTGCAGTTCTTTAGTGTGATCTGAGACAGATCGTGAAAGAGCATGATGGTTTCTCCATTGAAGACTATCTGGTCGTTCCTGCGTGCTTTACGCATGATGTCTTCTTTTAAAGCAAAGCTCTGCAAGCAGCATATGATGTCACGTGGTGGCATATTGTCAGGGCCTCTTGCTCTGAGTGCTCTGTGAGCTCTTACAAGTTCAATGTCTGTCTCCTCTGGTCTTTCTAGCAGGCTGTTAAAAACCCTCTGTAAAGCTGGGGTTATTTGGTCAGCCTCCACGGTCTCTGGGATCCCCCTCACCCTAATATTATTTCTTCTGCCCCTGTTATCTAAGTCCTCGAGATGTTTGTTAATCTCTATAAGTTGTTGGGACTGTGTATGAGTAACTCTGTCCAGGCGATGAAGAGCCTTATCCCTGCACTTGCCTGCATGTTCTACCATGGCCATCTTGTCTGTGAGGATCAACATGCTGGATTTTAGATCCGTTATCGCCACCGAAAAGGTGGCTTTTATGTCAGCTGCAAAGCCTGACATGCCGGCATATGTTAGGGGGAGGTCGGGGTGAGGGGTAATCCTACCGTTCTCCTCAGCCGCAGATTGAGAGTCCTCACTAAAGTCATCCTCCGTTACATGCGGCGGCGCCATCTTGGCTCCTATCAGGCCTTCTTGTGCTGGCGGAGGGTTCCGGAACAAATCCTCAATGTTCCTTCGCTGGTAAGCTGCCAATGTGTGGCGGGATCTCGTGTGGGGTGTCCCTGTGTTCCTTCTGCTCATTATCGAGTGCTTTGGGTGCAAGGTGACGGGCTAAGGCTGCCTGGAAGCCGGAGCTCTTGTATTAAGCGTCCATCGCTGTTGCGCGCCAAGCCACGCCCCTCCAAATATTTATTTAGTACACTGTTTTAATAAAAAACAAATATGCATACATGTACAAATAAAAAGCTCTTTTTAATTCACTTTTTTTAATACTTTAATTGTATCTGACAATTCTAGTTTTAAACAAAAGCAGTGACACCTTCAGGCTGCAGTGGCATATGCAGTATCATCTGAGGTTGAAGTCCTTTTTTGTCAATGGAGCTTCCAGCTTACATCTGTTCACTATGACATTGTCAAGATATCATAGGAATCACTCTGATTCCTGATCATTAGTGGGAATTGGAGCTGTCAATGATAGCTGGGTTTGAGAACTAGCAGCGGTGAAAAGTGCTGGTTGTTAGCTCTTATATTGAGGATGATTATGAATGTATTATTAGCACTGGGCATTATGCTGAGGGACATCAATGTATTGATTAAGGACAGGAAGGAGCTAAAGGAAAGCTAATGGCATTTGCAATGCAGGAGCTAGTAAATAAATATCAAAGACTCAGTTTAGTTTAAGGATTTGATAATTTGTGATCATAGGATCATGGTCAAATACTGTGTCATTGTGCATCATTCATATGCTCATTTGCACACTCCTTTTATTACAAAAAGTCAGACATCTGAGGATACATAATTACACAGATTAACATGCACCTGCTTTAAAGAAGCACTGACCCAAGTGGTCACATCAAGCTGCATGAATCTATTAAATATTTGCAAAGGGAAACCATGCAATGCTGAATGGATTCTAGGGACAAACATTTTATTAAGCACAAGCAATTATATTACACAACTGAGTTTTTGTGTTTTTTTACTATATACTTTAAGAATATTTTATTTTTTCATTAGTTAAAGAATTGAAGGGATACAGTTTCATACTTGAAAACAATACATTCAAAATCTAGGAAAATCACATTGTTAAAGGTGAAACTATATGGAAGAATCAACGTGTGTCAATAGTAAAAAATAAAGCCATTGAGTCTAGGATTAATTTATTAAGGGCTTTAATGGAAGGAGCGTGAATCAAAACCAGATATATCATCTATGAAAAATATTATTAGAGATGTGCCTTCCAGAAAAATGTGTTTTGCTTCCATTCAGTTTAATTCATTAAGTAAATCATTTTTTTTCATCATTAGAATTATTCATTTTCAGAATATTTTCAATATTTTGGGAGAGAATATATTAGTTATTCAAAATCTATTGGTATTTTGGAAACTTCTTCTTTTCTTTAATTTTTTTCGGAAGATTGGCTATATTTGTTTAACATGGTAATTCGTTATTTTGGGAAATTACTTATGTACTCAAAGTTATCAGCTAACTGTACGATATCGACTGGAGTTGCATGCAACCAAAAGTAACCAATGGAACAAAATAAATTTCAGATTCATTCATTATGTTACGATTCAGAGATTCTGATGGATCGACCTCCATCCTACCCAAACACAATAAGTAGGAACCATCTTATTTCACTTTTACACCTTATTGTATTTATTGAAATATGTTTACATTTCATATGTAGTGCATTTTTTTATAATAATGAAAAATGTTAATGCAAAAAGAATCGGCTGATTATCCAAGAGTTAAAGGCTACCTCGCCGCTCTCATCCAAATATAACAAATTAATCTGAATTAATATTTATTTATTCATTATGTTATTAAATTTAATTAATTTACCAATTGCCAACTGTACTGTGTTTGTTGGGCCACACACACAAATTAAACATATGGTCTTGCAAGTTGAACCCCAAAACAAAAAGAATCTCATTAGAATATTAACGCTATGGCCACTATAATAAAAACAAATAGATCTGAATCAATTTGGATCATTTGTTATGTTATTTTGGATGCTTCAAACATTAACAACAGGCCCAAACTATGGTATCATGAAATTCAAATAAAATGAATAAATACCAATTCATTTGTTGTTTTTGTTATAATTTACTTCAGATTAGAAGAACTCGTTACTATTTGTTACAATTGTGACGTATCTGAATCTCTGAATCTCGCAAATTTTATTTTGTTTTCATTTGATCATAATGAAACATATATCAGATGTCTTAATATTATAATTTGAACATTGTGACAGACCCAACCAAGACAGAACCTTTTGGAGGGGACTGCAGGTTAGCCTTTTGCCCACTGACCACGAGCACTTGCTTTTAGGGGAACACTACTCTTTGGGAGGTGTGGGCCTGGGGGACCCTTGGCATGGTCTTGCATCGGATTCAAGTCCATGTTTTCCCAAAACACACAGACTCTGGGAATTGGAGGACCCATATAGATATTTGGGGTCTCTAGGCCTAAACCAGCAATGACTGCTTTAGATTATGATACTCAGAGCAGATATTAATATCATCAACTCAAAGCAACCTGATTATTGCGGGATGTTATATATTTGTTGATTAACATACTGTTTAATTAAGATAACTATTAGTTGTTAGCTGTTAATTGGAATGGTGTTTGAAGTTTGCATTGTCATGCTAATATCCTCAAGAGGGGTATGTCATCCTGTGGGGTTTAACCACTTGACGACCGCCTCACGCTGATTTGCGTCAGCAGAGTGGCACGGGCAGGCAAGATCATGTACCTGGTACGTGATTGCCTTCCCGCGGGCGGGGGGTCCAATCGGACCCCCCCTGGTGCCTGAGGCGGTCGCCGTTGGTCTGGGAGTGTTTCGTGATGAGGGGGAGGCCATCCGATCGTGGCCCCCCTCGCGATCGCTCCCAGCCAATGAGAATCCTCCCCTGCCTGTGTGTAGTACACACAGGCAGGGGAAATGATGTCATCTCTCCTCAGCTCGGCAGTTTCCGTTCCGGTGCCGAGGAGAGAAGACATCAATGTGAGTGTACAACACACACACATACAGTAGAACATGCCAGGCACACAAAACACCCCCCTTTACCCCCCGATCACCCCCCAATCACCCCTCCCTGTCACACTGACACCAAGCAGTATTTTGTTTTGTTTTGTTTTTTTTCTGATTACTGCATGGTGTCAGTTTGTGACAGTTACTGTGGTGGGACAGTTACTGTTAGCCCCCTGTAGGTCTAGGATACCCCCCCTAACCCCCCCTAATAAAGTTTTAACCGCTTGATCACCCCCTGTCGCCAGTGTCGCTAAGCGATCATTTTTCTGATCGCTGTATTAGTGTCACTGGTGACGCTAGTTAGGGAGGTAAATATTAAGGTTCGCCTTCAGCATTTTATAGCGACGGGGACCCCCATATACTGCCAAATAAATGTTTTAACGCCCTTGATTGCCCCCTAGTTAACCCTTTTACCACTGGTCACCGTATAACCGTTACGGGTGACGCTGGTTAGTTCGTTTATTTTTTATAGTGTCAGGGCACCCGCCGTTTATTACCGAATAAAGGTTTAGCCCCCTGATCGCCCGGCGGTGATATGCGTCGCCCCAGGCAGCGTCAGATTAGCGCCAGTACCGCTAACACCCACGCACGCACCGTACGCCTCCCTTAGTGGTATAGTATCTGAACGGATCAATATCTGATCCGATCAGATCTATACTAGCGTCCCCAGCAGTTTAGGGTTCCCAAAATGCAGTGTTAGCGGGATCAGCCCAGATACCTGCTAGCACCTGCGTTTTGCCCCCTCCGCCAGGCCCAGCCCAGCCCACCCAAGTGCAGTATCGATTGATCACTGTCACTTACAAAACACTTAATGCATAACTGCAGCGTTCGCAGAGTCAGGCCTGATCCCTGCGATTGCTAATAGTTTTTTTGGTAGCATTTTGGTGAACTGGCAAGCACCAGCCCCAGGCAGCGTCAGGTTAGCACTAGTACCGCTAACACCCACGCACGCACCTTACACCTCCCTTAGTGGTATAGTATCTGAACGCATCAATATCTGATCCGATCAGATCTATACTAGCATCCCCAGCAGTTTAGGGTTCCCAAAAACGCAGTGTTAGCAGGATCAGCCCAGATACCTGCTAGCACCTGCGTTTTGCCCCTCCGCCTGGTCCAGCCCAGCCCACCCAAGTGCAGTATCGATCGATCACTGTCACTTACAATACACTAAACGCATAACTGCAGCGTTCGCAGAGTCAGGCCTGATCCCTGCAATCGCTAACAGTTTTTTTGGTAGCATTTTGGTGAACTGGTAAGCACCAGCCCCAGGCAGCGTCAGGTTAGCGCCAGTACCGCTAACACCCACGCACGCACCGTACGCCTCCCTTAGTGGTATAGTATCTAATCGGATCAATATCGGATCCGATAAGATCTATACTAGCGTCCCCAGCAGTTTAGGGTTCCCAAAAACGCAGTGTTAGCGGGATCAGCCCAGATACCCGCTAGCACCTGCGTTTTGCCCCTCCGCCCGGCCCAGCCCAGCCCACCCAAGTGCAGTATCGATCGATCACTGTCACTTACAAAATACTAAACGCATAACTGCAGCGTTCGCAGAGTCAGGCCTGATCCCTGCGATCGCTAACAGTTTTTTTGGTAGCGTTTTGGTGAACTGGCAAGCGCCAGCGGCCTAGTACACCCCGGTGGTAGTCAAACCAGCACTGCAGTAACACTTGGTGACGTGGCGAGTCCCATAAGTGCAGTTCAAGCTGGTGAGGTGGCAAGCACAAGTAGTGTCCCGCTGCCACCAAGAAGAAGACAAACCGGCCCGTCATGCCCATAGTGCCCTTCCTGCTGCATTCGCCAATCCTAATTGGGAACCCACCTCTTCTGTAGGGCCCGTACTTCCCCCATTCACATCCCCAACCAAATGCAGTCAGCTGCATGAGAGGCATTTTCTTTATGTCCTCCCGAGTACCCCTACCCAACGAACCCCCCCAAAAAAGATGTTGTGTCTGCAGCAAGCGCGGATATAGGCGTGACACCCGCTATTATTGTCCCTCCTGTCCTGACAATCCTGGTCTTTGCATTGGTGAATGTTCTGAACGCTACCATTCACTAGTTGAGTATTAGCATAGGGTACAGCATTGCACAGACTAGGATACACTTTCACAGGGTCTCCCAAGATGCTATCGCATTTTGAGAGACCCGAACCTGGAACCGGTTACCGTTATAAAAGTTACGGTTACAAAAACAGTGTAAAAAACAAAAAACAAAAAAAACAAAAAAAATATATAAAATAAAAAATAATAGTTGTCGTTTTATTGTTCTCTCTCTCTCTCTATTCTCTCTCTATTGTTCTGCTCTTTTTTACTGTATTCTATTCTGCAATGTTTTATTGTTATTATGTTTGCTTTTCAGGTATGCAATTTTTTATACTTTACCGTTTACTGTGTTTTATTGTTAACCATTTTTTTGTCTTCAGGTACGCCATTCACGACTTTGAGTGGTTATACCAGAATGATGCCTGCAGGTTTAGGTATCATCTTGGTATCATTCTTTTCAGCCAGCGGTCGGCTTTCATGTAAAAGCAATCCTAGCGGCTAATTAGTCTCTAGACTGCTTTTACAAGCAGTGGGAGGGAATGCCCCCCCCCCACCGTCGTCCGTGTTTTTCTCTGGCTCTCCTGTCTCAACAGGGAACCTGAGAATGCAGCCGGTGATTCAGCCAGCTGACCATAGAGCTGATCAGAGACCAGAGTGGCTCCAAACATCTCTATGGCTCTAAGGCCTAAGAAACCAGAAGCTACGAGCATTCTATGACTTAGATTTTGCCGGATGTAAACAGCGCCATTGGGAAATTGGGAAAGCATTTTATCACACCGATCTTGGTGTGGTCAGATGCTTTGAGGGCAGAGGAGAGATCTAGGGTCTAATAGACCCCAATTTTTTCAAAAAAGAGTACCTGTCACTACCTATTGCTATCATAGGGGATATTTACATTCCCTGAGATAACAATAAAAATGATTTAAAAAAAAAATCAAAGGAACAGTTTAAAAATAAGATAAAAAGCAAAAAAATAATAAAAAAAAAAAAAAAAAAGCACCCCTCTCCCTCCCTGCTCTTGCGCTAAGGCGAACGCAAGCGTCTGTCTGGCGTCAAATGTAAACAGCAATTGCACCATGCATGTGAGGTATCACCGCAAAGGTCAAATCGAGGGCAGTAAGTTTAGTAGTAGACCTCCTCTGTAAATCTAAAGTGGTAACCTGTAAAGGCTTTTAAAGGCTTTTAAAAATGTATTTATTTTGTTGCCACTGCACGTTTGTGCACAATTTTAAAGCATGTCATGTTTGGTATCCATGTACTCGGCCTAAGATCATCTTTTTTATTTAATTAAACATTTGGGCAATATAGTGTGTTTTAGTGCATAAAAATTTAAAAAAGTGTGTTTTTTCCCCAAAAAATGCGTTTGAAAAATCGCTGCGCAAATACTGTGTGAAAAAAAAAAAATAAACACCCACCATTTTAATCTGTAGGGCATTTGCTTTAAAAAAATATATAATGTTTGGGGGTTCAAAGTAATTTTCTTGCTAAAAAAAAATAATTTTTTCATGTAAACAAAAAGTGTCAGAAGGGGCTTTGTCTTCAAGTGGTTAGAAGAGTGGGTGATGTGTGACATAAGCTTCTAAATGTTGTGCATAAAATGCCAGGACAGTTCAAAACCCCCCCAAATGACCCCATTTTGGAAAGTAGACACCCCAAGCTATTTGCTGAGAGTCATGTTGAGTCCATGGAATATTTTATATTGTGACACAAGTTGCGAATTTTTTTTTTTTTTTTGCACAAAGTTGTCACTAAATGATATATTGCTCAAACATGCCATGGGAATATGTGAAATTACACCCCAAAATAAATTCTGTTGCTTCTCCTGAGTATGGGGATACCACATGTGTGAGACTTTTTAAGAGCCTAGCCGCGTACGGGACCCTGAAAACCAAGCACCGCCTTCAGGCTTTCTAAGGGCGTAAATTTTTGATTTCACTCTTCACTGCCTATCACAGTTTCGGAGCCAATGGAATGCCCAGGTTGCACAAAACCCCCCTAAATGACCCCATTTTGGAAAGTAGGCACCCCAAGCTATTTGCTGAGAGGTATAGTGAGTATTTTGCAGACCTCACTTTTTGTCACAAAGTTTTGAAAATTGAAAAAAGAAAAAAAAATGTTTTTCTTGTCTTTCTTCATTTTCAAAAACAAATGAGAGCTGAAAAATACTCACCATGCCTCTCAGCAAATAGCTTGGGTTGTCTTCTTTCCAAAATGGGGTCATTTGGGGGGGTTTGTGCCACCTGGGCATTCCATGGCCTCCGAAACTGTGATAGGCAGTGAAGAGTGAAATCAAAAATTTACACCCTTAGAAATCCTGAAGGCGGTGATTGGTTTTCGGGGCCCCGTACACAGCTAGGCTCCCAAAAAGTCCCACACAGCTGAATGTATTTTGGGGTGCAATTCCACATAGGCCCATGGCCTGTGTGAGCAATAGGGATGAGCATCGTGTTCGAGTCGAACCCATGTTCGACTCGAACATCCGCTGTTCGACCGTCCGTCGAATTGCGAACGTTATGGGCCGTTCGCGCCAAATTCGTGTGGCGCGTCACGGCCCATAATTCACTGCGGCATCGCAGTGCATTGCTGGCTGATGATTGGCCAAGCATGCACTATGACCCGCATGCTTGGCCAATCACAGCGCCGTCAGTAGAGAGAGCTGTAATTGGCCAAAGCCAGGGTGGCTTTGGCCAATTATGGCTCAGGGGATTTAGTACACGCCCCACACTATATAAGGCCGCCTGCACGGCGGCCCTGTGTAGTGTGTTCCGGTGTGCTGAGAGATAGAGAGAGAGACAGACAGTGTCATTTGATTTGAGTTAGATAGATTAGGCAGAACAGTCAGTCAGTTAGCTGCACTTACAGTGTATTGTGTATATATATATGCATCCCTGGTGTTGCATATATATATATACACTGTATTCAGTTTAGCTAGATCCGTTCCTGTTATCTTCTATCTAGACTATTTACATTTGGTGCAGTGCGTCCTGCTCACAGTGTTCAGCTAGATCCGTTCCTGCTATTTACATTTAGTGCAGTGCGTCCTGCTCACAGTGTTCAGCTAGATCTGTTCCTGCTATTTACATTTAGTGCAGTCAGTGCGTCCTGCTCACAGTGTTCAGCTAGATCCGTTCCTGCTATTTACATTTAGTGCAGTGCGTCCTGCTCACAGTGTTCAGCTAGATCTGTTCCTGCTATTTACAATTAGTGCAGTCAGTGCGTCCTGCTCACAGTGTTCAGCTAGATCCGTTCCTGCTATTTACATTTAGTGCAGTGCGTCCTGCTCACAGTGTTCAGCTAGATCTGTTCCTGCTATTTACATTTAGTGCAGTCAGTGCGTCCTGCTCACAGTGTTCAGCTAGATCCGTTCCTGCTATTTACATTTAGTGCAGTGCGTCCTGCTCACAGTGTTCAGCTAGATCCGTTCCTGCTATTTACATTTAGTTCAGTGCGTCCTGCTCACAGTGTTCAGCTAGAACTGTTCCTGCTATTTACATTTAGTGCAGTGCGTCCTGCTCACAGTGTTCAGCTAGATCCGTTCCTGCTATTTACATTTAGTGCAGTCAGTGCGTCCTGTTCACAGTGTTCAGCTAGATCCGTTCCTATTTACATTTAGTGCAGTGCGTCCTGCTCACAGTGTTCAGCTAGATCTGTTCCTGCTATTTACATTTAGTGCAGTCAGTGCGTCCTGCTCACAGTGTTCAGCTAGATCCGTTCCTGCTATTTACATTTAGTGCAGTGCGTCCTGCTCACAGTGTTCACCTAGATCCGTTCCTGCTATTTACATTTAGTGCAGTGCGTCCTGCTCACAGTGTTCAGCTAGATCTGTTCCTGCTATTTACATTTAGTGCAGTCAGTGCGTCCTGCTCACAGTGTTCAGCTAGATCCGTTCCTGCTATTTACATTTAGTGCAGTGCGTCCTGCTCACAGTGTTCAGCTAGATCCGTTCCTGCTATTTACATTTAGTGCAGTGCGTCCTGCTCACAGTGTTCAGCTAGATCTGTTCCTGCTATTTACATTTAGTGCAGTCAGTGCGTCCTGCTCACAGTGTTCAGTTAGATCCGTTCCTGCTATTTACATTTAGTGCAGTGCGTCCTGCTCACAGTGTTCAGCTAGATCCGTTCCTGCTATTTACATTTAGTGCAGTGCGTCCTGCTCACAGTGTTCAGCTAGATCTGTTCCTGCTATTTACATTTAGTGCAGTCAGTGCGTCCTGCTCACAGTGTTCAGCTAGATCCGTTCCTGCTATTTACATTTAGTGCAGTGCGTCCTGCTCACAGTGTTCAGCTAGATCTGTTCCTGCTATTTACATTTAGTGCAGTGCGTCCTGCTCACAGTGTTCAGCTAGATCCGTTCCTGCTATTTACATTTAGTGCAGTCAGTGCGTCCTGCTCACAGTGTTCAGCTAGATCCGTTCCTGCTATTTACATTTAGTGCAGTGCGTCCTGCTCACAGTGTTCAGCTAGATCTGTTCCTGCTATTTACATTTAGTGCAGTCAGTGCGTCCTGCTCACAGTGTTCAGCTAGATCCGTTCCTGCTATTTATATTTAGTGCAGTGCGTCCTGCTCACAGTGTTCAGCTAGATCCGTTCCTGCTATTTACATTTAGTGCAGTGCGTCCTGCTCACAGTGTTCAGCTAGATCTGTTCCTGCTATTTACATTTAGTGCAGTACGTCCTGCTCACAGTGTTCAGCTAGATCCGTTCCTGCTATTTACATTTAGTGCAGTCAGTGCGTCCTGCTCACAGTGTTCAGCTAGATCCGTTCCTGCTATTTACATTTAGTGCAGTGCGTCCTGCTCACAGTGTTCAGCTAGATCTGTTCCTACTATTTACATTTAGTGCAGTCAGTGCGTCCTGCTCACAGTGTTCAGCTAGATCCGTTCCTGCTATTTACATTTAGTGCAGTGCGTCCTGCTCACAGTGTTCAGCTAGATCCGTTCCTGTTATCTTCCTACTGACAGGCAGGCTTGTCTGGTTACAGTATATAAAGCTACCTGAAGAAAATTACAGGTGTTCTATCCCAGCTTAGTGCAGCTACAGGCCATTAGTATGTCTGGAAGGCCAAGAAGGAGAGGCAGACAGTCACAAGCCAATAAGAGAGGGCAAGCAGGCTCTGTGTCTAGTGCTGGTCGTGGAGACGGTGCATCCTCATCAGCACGTGGCCATGGGACACGCTTGGCCTTTTTTTCGGCAGCTGGCCGTGTTGAGCCGCAACATGCGGAAGACTTGGTCGAGTGGATGACCAAGCCGTCCTCATCCTCCTCATCCTCTCTCACCCATGCCCAGGGTGCTTTGTCTGGCAAAGCAGCGGCCTCTTCCCTCAGCTCAATGTCATCAGTGACTCCTTCCCTAGCTCCACCATGTCCTCCTGAGGATTCCCTCGAACTGTTTGACCACAGTGTTGGGTACATGCTCCAGGAGGATGCCCAGCGTTTGGAAGGCTCTGATGATGATACTGAGCTCGATGAAGGCAGTAACATGAGCACGGACAGAGGGGGTGCCCAAGAAGGACAGCAATCTGGCAGTCATGCTCCCCCTGCTGCAGCATACTGCCAGGTTTGCTCCAGTGATGAGGAGGGAGGGGATGATGAGGTCACTGACTCAACGTGGGTGCCTGATAGGAGAGAGGAGGAGGAGGAGGAGGAGGAGGAGGCGGCACATCACCAACGAGGCAGGATGCCCTCCAGGGGCCAGCCTAAGGGCAGCACATTGACTGCATCACACCCCAAAGCTCCACATGTGCAGGGCGCTGCAGTCTCTGCGCGTTATTCAAAAAGTTCTTTGGTGTGGGCCTTTTTTGAGACGAGTGCATCAGATCGCACCGCTGCTATTTGCAACATATGTCTCAAGCGTATCTCGCGTGGCCAAAACATCTCCCGCTTGGGTACCACATGCTTGACCAGACATATGTTGACCTGCCATGCAGTTCGTTGGCAAGCATATCTAAAAGACCCACACCAAAGAACAAAGAGGATCTCTCCTTGCTCCTCATCAGCTGAGATTTCCAACCCCACTAGACCTTCAGTCCTCTCTGAGACCTGCAGTGAGAGGAATGAAGGTGTAGAATTAGGTGTGTCACAGCCAAGTACTTGTGGGCAATCTGCTTTTGGTACACCGACGTCAGATTGTACCAGGCAAATTTCCCTGCCCCAGCTGCTGCACCGCCGAAAGAAGTTTGCTCCCAGCCATCCACATGCCCAGCGGTTGAATGCTAGCTTGGCAAAATTGCTAGCACTTCAACTGCTGCCTTTTCAGTTGGTAGACTCTGCCCCCTTCCGTGAGTTTGTGGAATGTGCGGTTCCTCAGTGGCAGGTACCCAAACGCCACTTTTTCTCACGGAAGGCGATTCCGGCTCTCTACCGGCATGTGGAAGGCAATGTCCATGCCTCGCTGGACAGGGCGGTCAGCGGTAAGGTGCATATTACCGCTGACTCATGGTCCAGCAGGCATGGACAGGGACGTTACCTAAGTTTCACGGCGCATTGGGTGACTCTGCTGGCAGCTGGGAAGGATGCAGGACAAGGTGCAGTAGTGTTGGAGGTTGTTCCGCCACCACGCCTCCAAAATGCTGATTGTGACACACCTCTCTCCTCCACCCCCTCCTCTTCTTCTTCCTCCATGGCCTCTTCCTCGGAACCAGCGGTGCTCCGTAGGCGTTCAAGGGGCTACGCAAGTACGCAGGCCAAAAGATGCCATGCGGTGCTTGAGCTGGTGTGCTTGGGGGACAGGAGCCACACTGGGGCAGAGGTTCTGTCAGCTCTGCAGGGGCAGGTTCAGAGGTGGTTGACGCCATGCCAACTTAAGGCAGGAATGGTGGTTTGCGACAATGGCACCAACCTCCTCTCTGCCCTCTGACAGGGACAACTGACCCATGTGCCCTGTTTGGCTCACATCCTTAACTTGGTGGTGCAGCAGTTCTTGGGCAGGTACCCGGGCTCACAGGATCCCCTGAGGCAGGCCAGGAAAGTCTGTGTGCATTTCCGCCGGTCATATAATGCCAGTGCTCGGCTGACGGACCTCCAAAAGGAGTTTAACCTGCCCAAGAACCGCCTAATCTGTGACATGCCCACCAGGTGGAACTCAACGTTGGCCATGCTGCAGCGGCTGCACACGCAGCAGAGGGCCATCAATGAGTACCTGTGCGACTATGGCACCAGGACAGGGTCAGGAGAGCTTGGTTTTTTTTCCCCACGCAAGTGGGCCATGATCAGGGATGCATGCACTGTCCTGTCACCATTCGAGTTGGCCACGAGGATGGTGAGCACTGACAGTGCATGCATCAGTGACACTGTCCCCCTTGTCCACCTGTTGGAGCACACGCTGCGTGGAATAATGGACAGGGCACTTGAGGCAGAACAGAGGCAGGAAGAGGAGGACTTCCTTAGCTCTCAAGGCCCCCTTTATCCAGACAGTGTTCCTGCGTGCCCGCCGATCACACAGGTAGAGGACGAGGAGGAGGAGGAGGAAGATTGTGTCAGTATGGAGGTGGAGCCTGGCACTCAGCATCAGCAGTCTTTAAGGGATCAATCCCAAGGAACACATGGACTTGTACGTGGCTGGGAGGAGGTGGCTGCGGACGTTGTTGTCCTTAGTGACCCAGAGGACTCCGGACCGAATGCCTCAGCAAACCTACGCTGCATGGCCTCCCTGATCCTGCAAAGCCTGCGTAAGGATCCTCGTATTCGTGGTATCAAGGAGAAGGACCAATACTGGCTGGCAACCCTCCTTGATCCACGTTACAAGGGTAAGGTTGCGGACCTTATCTTGCCATCGCAGAGGGAGCAGAGGATGAAACATCTTCGGGAGGCCTTGCAGAAAGGTCTGTGCAACGCGTTCCCAGAGACTGGGAGGTTACAAACTCCTGTTTCTGGACAACGTGTTGCTGAGGCTTCGGTCAGTCAAAGAAGGAGCGGTGGAGAAGGTGGCCGTCTGACCGATGCGTTCAGACAATTTTTTGGTCCGCAGCCCCAAGGTATGATCGGTTCCAGCAACCATCGCCAGCGTCTGTTTTACATGGTGCAGGAATACCTAGGGGCAAGATCAGACTTGGACACCTTTCCCACCGAAAATCCTCTGGGTTACTGGGTCTTGAGGATGGATCACTGGCCAGAGCTTGCACAGTATGCAATTGAGCTACTGGCCTGTCCTGCATCCAGCGTTCTTTCGGAACGCACATTCAGTGCTGCTGGAGGCGTGGTAACCGATCACAGGGTGCGTCTGTCCACCGACTCGGTCGATCGGCTGACCTTCATAAAAATGAATCAGTCTTGGATCACCACCAGCTACCAAGCACCTGATGCTGATGTAACCGAATAATTTTTTTTGAAATCTCAGATCCCTTCAAAGACTGCCTATGCTGATGCTGAGTGACTATCCCTGAGCAATTATCCTCTTCCTCCTCAATCATCACGCTGATAGCTTGTAAGAACATTTTTGGTTCTGGGCGCCACCACCAGTGCCTAAGGCACAATTTTTCAGCCCCTGTTTAACAGGGGCGTGTAATTACAATTTTTGATGTAATACTTTGCAGCAGGGCTCGTTCCTGCATTCCAACTAGAGTGTCTGTGAGGGGTTGCAGTGTTGTGGCACCAGCACCAGTGCCTAAGGCCCAATTTTTCTGCCCCTGTCTAACAGGGGCGTGTAATTACAATTTTTGATGCAATACTTTGCAGCAGGGCTCGTTCCTGCGTTCCAACTAGAGTGTCTGTGAGGGGTTGCAGTGTTGTGGTACCAGCACCAGTGCCTAAGGCCCAATTTTTCTGCCCCTGTCTAACAGGGGCGTGTAATTACAATTTTTGATGCAATACTTTGCAGCAGGGCTCGTTCCTGCGTTCCAACTAGAGTGTCTGTGAGGGGTTGCAGTGTTGTGGCACCAGCACCAGTGCCTAAGGCCTAATTTTTCAGCTCCTGTTCAACAGGGGCATGTAATTACAATTCTTGATCTAATATTTCACAGCAGGGCCCTGTGAGGGCTTACAGTGTTGTGGCCACAGCAACACCTAAGGCCCAAATTTCTGCTGAGTATATAGGGCAGGACCCTACTTTCAAACATCTAACTTACAAACGACTCCTACTTGCAAACGGAAGGAGACAACAGGAAGTGAGATGAAATCTACCCCTAGGAAGGGAAATTCTCTCCTGTAAGAGTTAATATGGGAAAACAATTTCTCCTTTCCACTGATGCTTTCCAATCCTTGTTCCACAAAAAAACCCAAATTTTCAAAAAACATTTTTCATTGGGACTAAAAAGTGAGGTGAAATCTTCTGAAGAGGAGGAAAGACAGCAAAACAAATGTCACAGGGGTGATAACCCTTCCCTATGTTTTCCAAAAAGCTTAAAAAAGATTTTTTGGCTGGAGCTAAACACGTTAAAAATGTACCCGTTCAAAATTACAAAGAGATTCTACTTAACAACAAACCTACAGTCCCTGTCTTGTTTGCACCGCCTGTATACTGCTGTTCAGAGTATATAGGGCCTTTCCTTATTTTAATTTGGGTGCGGGGTTCCCCTTAATATCCATACAGGACCCAAAGGGCCTGGTAATGGACTGGGGGGGTACCCATGCCGTTTGTCTCACTGATTTTCATCCATATTGCCATGACCCGACATGACATTAAACCCGCAAGCAGTTTTAAATGAGATTTTTTCCTTTAAAAATGACATTTGGTGCAGGGACTGTTCTAAACATGGGAAACACGCGTCACTTTACAGGCATACTATAGACACCCCCCAGGTACGATATTTAAAGGAATATTTCACTTTTTTTTTTTACTTTAAGCATCATTAAAATCACTGCTCCCGAAAAAACGGCCGTTTTTAAAAGTTTTTTTTGCATTGATACATGTCCCCTGGGGTAGGACCCGGGTCCCCAAACCCTTTTTCGGACAATACCATGCAAATTAGCCTTTAAAATGAGCACTTTTGATTTCGAACGTTCGAGTCCCATAGACGTCAATGGGGTTCTAACGTTCGTGCGAACTTTCGGTCCGTTCGCGGGTTCTGGTGCGAACCGAACCGGGGGGTGTTCGGCTCATCCCTAGTGAGCAATATATCATTTAGTGACAACTTTTTGTAATTTTTTTTTTTTTTTTGTCATTATTCAATCACTTGGGACAAAAAAAATAAATATTCAATGGGCTCAACATGCCTCTCAGCAATTTCCTTGGGGTGTCTACTTTCCAAAATGGGGTCATTTGGGGGGGTTTTGTACTGCCCTGCCATTTTAGCACCTCAAGAAATGACATACAGTGCCTTGCAAAAGTATTCGGCCCCCTTGAACTTTTCAACCTTTTGCCACATTTCAGGCTTCAAACATAAAGATATAAAATTTTAATTTTTTGTGAAGAATCACCAACAAGTGGGACACAATTGTGAAGTGGAACGAAATCTATTGGATATTTTAAACTTTTTTAGCAATTAAAAAACTGAAAAGTGGTGCGTGCAAAATTATTCGGCCCCTTTACTTTCAGTGCAGAAAACTCACTCCGGAAGTTCAGCGAGGATCTCTGAATGATCCAATGTTGTCCTAAATGACTGATGGTGATAAATAGAATCCACCTGTGTGTAATCAAGTCTCTGTATAAATGCACCTGCTCTGTGATAGTCTCAGGGTTCTGTTGAAAGCGCAGAGAGCATCATGAAGACCAAGGAACACACCAGGCAGGTCCGTAATACTGTTGTGGAGAAGTTTAAAGCCGGATTTGGATACAAAAAGATTTCCCAAGCTTTAAACATCCCAAGGAGCACTGTGCAAGCGATCATTTTGAAATGGAAGGAGTATCAGACCACTGCAAATCTACCAAGACCTGGCTGTCCCTCTAAACTTTCAGCTCAGACAAGAAGAAGACTGGTCAGAGATGCAGCCAAGAGGCCCATGATCACTCTGGATGAACTGCAGAGAACTACAGCTGAGGTGGGAGAGTCTGTCCATAGGACAACAATCAGTCGTACACTGCACAAATCTGGCCTTTATGGAAGAGTGGCAAGAAGAAAGCCATTTCTCAAAGATATCCATAAAAAGTCTCGTCTAAAGTTTGCCACAAGCCACCTGGGAGACACACCAAACATGTGGAAGAAGGTGCTCTGGTCCGATGAAGCCAAAATCGAACTTTTTGGCCACAATGCAAAACGATATGTTTGGCGTAAAAGCAACACAGCTCATCACACTCAACACACCATCCCCACTGTCAAACATGGTGGTGGCAGCATCATGGTTTGGGCCTACTTTTCTTCAGCAGGGACAGGGAAGATGATTAAAATTGAGGGGAAGATGGATGCAGCCAAATACAGGACCATTCTGGATGAAAACCTGTTGGAGTCTGCAAAAGACCTGAAACTGGGACGGAGATTTATCTTCCAACAAGACAATGATCCCAAACATACAGCAAAATCTACAAAGGAATGGTTCACAAATAAACGTATCCAGGTGTTAGAATGGCCAAGTCAAAGTCCAGACCTGAATCTAATCGAGAATCTGTGGAAAGAGCTGAAAACTGCTGTTCACAAACGCTCTCCATCCAACCTCACTGAGCTCGAGCTGTTTTGCAAGGAAGAATGGGCAAGAATTTCAGTCTCTCGATGTGCAAAACTGATAGAGACATATCCCAAGTGACTTGCAGCTGTAATCGCAGCAAAAGGTGGCTCTACAAAGTATTAACGCAAGGGGGCCGAATAATTTTGCACGCCCCACTTTTCATTTTTTTATTAGTTAAAAAAGTTTCAACAATCCAATAGATTTCGTTCCACTTCACAATTGTGTCCCACTTGTTGGTGATTCTTCACAAAAAATAAAAATTTTATATCTTTATGTTTGAAGCCTGAAATGTGGCAAAAGGTTAAAAAGTTCAAGGGGGCCGAATACTTTCGCAAGGCACTGTAGGTCTTTTCCTACCCGTCATGGTGCTTGGTTGGAAGGCTGTACTCACATTTTAGATGTCTCAAGATGTCTGGTTGGAAGTCTTCAGAATTATATTCTTGGATCCTTGCATGGGGTAGGAGTGCATCCAGGGAGAAGGTGGGATAAAGGAAAGGAGAAGAGACAGAGTTAGGATTATCGGAATGTTTATAATGAAGTATTAGGTTTAATTGTTTTAACAGATAGAACCCATGGAAAAAAAGAGAGTTCTAAAAAATAAGAAGAAAAAAGGAAAAAAATCAAATAAAATAAAAAGGGCGCCAAAAAGGCACCTGCACACCGCTTCGCAGTGTGACTGCAGGGGTTGCTATTCCCCTGTGTAATAGTCGTGAAGTTGTCTCCCCTGTACAGTAGTGACAAGTTCACCTTAAGTGGCATGTGGTTCACCTCCGGCTCTGATTTTTTATCGTCAGGGGAGGACGAACGGGCCCCACCCGTCATTAGATTGTAAGAGAAAAAAAAAAAATACTTAGGGATAAAAAAAAAAATTTTGCAACGAAGAGCAGAGAGGGCGGCCTATATCACCTATCCCATCTTGCCCCCTCTTTTTAAATTTCGTGCTGAAGGAGTAAGAGCCAAAGAATGGGGTACAAATGAAAAAAGGAAAAATTTTCCCATCATAAAAAATATAGAGAAAAAAAAACCCAATAAAAAAATTTGAATAGCAGCCGTCATCCCATCCGGGAAACATATTTAACATAACTTATAACCTCAAATAGTGTCTACTTTCAAGTCAGTGTAGAACAGGAAACTCAGGAACAACCAGATATAGATATCTGGATTTTCAAATGTGGTTGCTGACCACCTATTTGGATCACGGTCTCTTGGACCTAATTGTGAAGTGTTTGCCTTAGGCTGGATTCAGGTGCCCGATGGGGAGTTCCTGGCTCTTGATCTTTTCTGCTGGGACCACAGGGGGGAAACAGGTCGTCCCTCGTCCATCCGGGCGTTGGTCTCTTGCGGTTCTGAGGAGATAAGTCCCAAATCCTGGAGAATAGCTTCCCCTGTCTGGAAGGTAGCAAAGGAATGGGATTTGCCTTTGTAGGAAAATGACAGTCTAAATGGAAATGACCACCTGTATTTAATATGTCGAGCGATGAGTTGGTTGAGGAGCGGCTTCAATGCTCTCCTTTTCTGGATCGTTATCTGGGCTATGTCCGCAAAGATCTGGATCGGGTATCCTGAAATATTTATGTCTCCTTGGTTTCTTGCCTCTTGCATAATTTTTTCTTTGATACGGTAGAAATGAGGCTTAACTATTACATCGCGTGGTAAACCATCCGATCAAGGGGCTGTCAGGGCCCGATGTACTCTGTCTAGTTCTAACTGATGAGGGGCAATGTCTGGTATCAGTTGTTTCATTAAGGTGTGGATCGATTCTTCTAGATCCATTTCCGATTCTGGGAGGCCCAGCACATGGAAGTTATACCTCCTTGATCTGTTTTCTAAGTCCTCAATTTTTGCGTTTCCTTGATCCAATTGATCCTGTAAGGATATGATCATTTTGGAGTTTTGGTTCACTCGCTTTACGGTCCCATCCATCTTGGATTTGATTGTGTCCAGCCTCTCTCCTATGTTTTGAAAATCATCTTTCATTCCTGTAGTGATTATGGTGCATGCTTTGGATAGTTCCTGTTGCAGGAGTGCTGAAAACCTAGCTAGGAGTACTGTGTCTCCTGAGTATCCCTCTGTGGGTGCAGGTGGTTGTGAGGAAGCCGCACTGTTTTGGCTTAGGGCAATTTCAGCAATCTCTGCCATATGTCTGTCTGTGGAGGAGGCTGGGGAGTCAGTGAATAGGGGTCTGTCCAGGGAGCCTGACAGGGGGGATAACTGTGGCTGCTTGCTTTGTGGGGATGAAGGCCCCTCCTCGGATTGAGATGAGAAGACGTTGCTGGATCTGGAGGCAGAGGAGATCTAGAGTTTTCCTCCTGTGAAGTCTGGAGATCATATGACCATCACATTGCCTCCACCTCCCTCCCTGATAGAATAGAGAAATACAAAGAAGATTCTAGAAGTCACCAGAGAGATCATGCAGGAGAGCCCTGTTTTTTCCCATGAGGATGGCTTAAATCTATGACGGACACATCATACCTGGAGCGGAGGACCTGGGGACAGCTCTATTGGAATCCGAGACGCCATTCCATTGCCTGGGATTACATGCCTATTACCCCTGCAGGGGTTTAAGGAGCTGGTGAGTGGGGACCTGTCAGGGTATCTAATTGACCAGACTGTGTGGACTGCACAGAGGAGACCAGAAACACATGTAAGTGAAATGGTGTTTATTAACAAGTGATAAGTAAAGGAATATAAACAGTGCAAAAACCCACACAACAACCCACTACAAACAACAATATATACAAGTAAAGGGAGATACCGTAATCATAAACAAGCCAAGGTCATACACAGGGAAGTCAGCAGATGGGTAAGGACGGGAAACTGAACAGGACAAGGAGAGGATGGATGGATGGGGTTCAGGGCAGGGATCCAAGGTAACCAGGAACAGAAGGGACAGGACTAGGAAGGCCTCAGGATAGGGATTGGATCAGATCAGGTCAGGACAAGGCAGATGCAGGCTCAAGGTCAAAATAACAGGCAGCAAGGTCAGAATGCAGGGAGAAAGATACCAAGGCAAGCCTATGAGGGCTTGCCGGGTATTTATAAGGCTGTGGTGATTGACCTCATGTCACAGCTGAGCGCAGTGTGAGCCGTTTGCTCCACACTGCCAGAGTGCACCCGCTGGTTGACACCGGTACTACGGCCCAAGGATGCAACAGTGCCACCAGCAGGAAAGACCTCTTACTGCAGGTCCTAGGTGTTGGAAGACACCTGCTGATGGACACTGGTACTGCGATCCAAGAGACCGATAGCGCCACCAACGGGTAGACCCTCTCATGACAGTACCCCCCCCTAAAGGAGCGGCCTCCGGACGCTCCAACAAGGTGCATCTGTTCAAAGTCCATGGCCTCCAACCGAACAGATGAGGGCACATCAGGCCGGGCATTGGGTACTGCTGGCATGTCAGAGTCATTGAGCTGGGCAGCAGACGACAGGAACCACCTGAGCTGGGCAGCAGACGACAGGAACCACCTGAGCTGGGCAGCAGACGACAGGAATCACCTGAGCTGGGCAGCAGACGACAGGAACCACCTGAGCTGGGCAGCAGACGACAGGAACCACCTGAGCTGGGCAGCAGACGACAGGAACCACCTGAGCTGGGCAGCAGACGACAGGAACCACCTGAGCTGGGCAGCAGACGACAGGAACCACCTGAGCTGGGCAGCAGACGACAGGAACCACCTGAGCTGGGCAGCAGACGACAGGAACCACCTGAGCTGGGCAGCAGACGACAGGAACCACTTGAGCTGGGCAGCAGACACCCGGACATCAGGCTGGAGGGCAGACACCCGGACATCAGGCTGGAAAGCTGGAACGTCAGACTGGAAAGCTGGAACGTCAGACTGGAAAGCTGGAACGTCAGACTGGAAAGCTGGAACGTCAGACTGGAAAGCTGGAACGTCAGACTGGAAAGCTGGAACGTCAGACTGGAAAGCTGGAACGTCAGGCTGGAAAGTCAGGCTGGAAAGCTGGAACGTCAGGCTGGAAAGCTGGAACGTCAGGCTGGAAAGCTGGAACGTCAGGCTGGAAAGCTGGAACGTCAGGCTGGAAAGCTGGAACGTCAGGCTGGAAAGCTGGAACGTCAGGTTGGAAAGCTGGAACGTCAGGCTGCAAAGCTGGAACGTCAGGCTGCAAAGCTGGAACGTCAGGCTGCAAAGCTGGAACGTCAGGCTGCAAAGCTGGAACGTCAGGCTGCAAAGCTGGAACGTCAGGCTGCAAAGCTGGAATGTCAGGCTGCAAAGCTGGAACATCAGACTGGAAGGCTGGAACATCAGACTGGAAAGCTGGAACATCAGACTGGAAAGTTGGAACATCAGACTGGAGAGCGGGCACAGGCTGAAAAGCAGGCACCGGGACTTCAGGCTGGAAGGCCAGCTTCAAGACATCCGGCTGGAAGGCAGGGACATCGAGCTGGAAGGCAGGCATCGGGACAACAGACTGCAAAGCTGGAACATCAGACTGCAAAGCTGGAACTTCAGACTGCAAAGCTGGAACATCAGACTGCAAAGCTGGAACATCAGACTGCAAAGCTGGAACATCAGACTGGAAAGTGGGAGCGGGTTGGGTTACTGGCAAGATGGTGTGGGTCGGGAAGAATTTTTGTTTCTTTTTTGGTTTAGCTCGTGCAGTTTTGTATGTAGGTGCAGGGCTGTAAGAAAAGAAAGTAGCTGGGCAGAAGGAAGACCAAAGGAACTGTAGCTAGAGAGGGGTTTTGTGGAACTGTTACAGGTGGAGGAGAAGAGACAGGTGGATTGAAGGCAGAATAGGTGCGACACTTGGAGACTGGGTGGTAGTATTTCGTAGGGAACTGATTAAACTGAGTTGTAGCTGAGGTTGCCATAGGTGACGGGGAGATAGATCTTTTGGAAGGCAGATGATTAATGGCAGGGCTGGAATATTGTGGCTTAGCTAAAGACAGGAGATCTGACCATGCCTGCAGCAAAGGTTGAACAGACGCTGATTCACATACAGCCTGACTAACCAGAGATTGTACTGAATAAATGCAATCGGATAACACCTGCTGGGAACAAGCGGAATAATGTTCATCAAAGAAAGCCGGATCATCCTCTAACAACCATAACAGGGATTCAACCTGGTCACAACTGAAAGGAGGGGAGAAATCGTCACTACCTTCGGGAGTGCATGACAAGGCTGACTTTGTACATAATTGGATCAAAGGCTGAACATCCTCAAATAACGCATGACCTTGATCTACAAGTAAGTGGGCTGTTTGTATCGTTTCCAGCAGTTGGTCACGGGTCCAATCTTTAAGAGTCTGACAACAATATTATCCTCTGCCGCCAGCAGAGAATAATAGACAATTTCATCAAAGTCCATTTTGCGCGCCCACCGTAACAGGACGGTTTCTCAGTGCAGCCACGTCTGGTCAGGGATGGCCTTGGTATACTGTCAGGGTATCTAATTGACCAGACTGTGTGGACTGCACAGAGGAGACCAGAAACACATGTAAGTGAAATGGTGTTTATTAACAAGTGATAAGTAAAGGAATATAAACAGTGCAAAAACCCACACAACAACCCACTACAAACAACAATATATACAAGTAAAGGGAGATACCGTAATCATAAACAAGCCAAGCCAAGGTCATACACAGGGAAGTCAGCAGATGGGTAAGGACGGGAAACTGAACAGGACAAGGAGAGGATGGATGGATGGGGTTCAGGGCAGGGATCCAAGGTAACCAGGAACAGAAGGGACAGGACTAGGAAGGCCTCAGGATAGGGATTGGATCAGATCAGATCAGGTCAGGACAAGGCAGATGCAGGCTCAAGGTCAAAATAACAGGCAGCAAGGTCAGAATGCAGGGAGAAAGATACCAAGGCAAGCCTATGAGGGCTTGCCGGGTATTTATAAGGCTGTGGTGATTGACCTCATGTCACAGCTGAGCGCAGTGTGAGCTGTTTGCTCCACACTGCCAGAGTGCACCCGCTGGTTGACACCGGTACTACGGCCCAAGGATGCAACAGTGCCACCAGCAGGAAAGACCTCTTACTGCAGGTCCTAGGTGTTGGAAGACACCTGCTGATGGACACTGGTACTGCGATCCAAGAGACCGATAGCGCCACCAACGGGTAGACCCTCTCATGACAGGACCCTTGAGGGGGAGCACCGCAAGGCACAGGATACCTGCTATATATATTTTTTTCACGGAGGTCACTAATTCACAAGAACATTGTTAAGCTGGGACTTTATTTATTTAATCTTCACAGATGCTTATAGTCCTATTTTTTTTATAATATATATATTTTTTTGGTTTCACGTTACATGAAGATTTCACTTTAAGATTTATATCCCTAGTCTAATCGATTTATATAATGGATGGAACTGTGGAATATATGGACTCTGGATTTATGTGATATATTTGGAATATTTTGACACTGTTTTGCACATATCAATTCATTTACCCTAGGTTTGGTATTTGCAGTTTGTTCATTATATGGTTTTGTACCACTTGGTGGGGGGATTTCTATGTAAGGCTCCTCTCCATGCAATTAGTGGGGATTGATATTTATATTAATGGTATTTTTATTATTTATATATTTTTTTATTTTTTCAATTTATTTATTTTTGTGGATGTCTAGCTACACATTATAGCCATATAAGAGTAGCTTTTCATTGAACTGGACACATTTACACGGGGATACACATGTTCCTAAATGTTGAGGAAAATAATTTTTTTTATTTTCTTACAACTTGACACAATAGCAGTTGTCTTTGGTGTGACCTCAAGATTTAAATAGAATTATATTGTTTTAAGCAATCCAAATGTTTCCCTTTATTCCTTCTATCAACCTTTTTTGTAATGAATGTTGTGTAGAGGGACTAGAGTGTGCGTGATTGCATGAATAAATGTTGTGTGAATGGACAGTAGTAAGGGTTGAAGCCTTGATGTGGCGCTACTGCTCATGTGTTTCTGTCTTTGTAAATACAAATAGCAACGTGTGCTAATTTAACCATTTTTGTATGATGGTCTGGAAATAAGAGACAATGATTAAAGATGACCTCAACAGGCATGGAGATGGACGTCTAATTTCAGAGCTCCGTCCGCCATAGACAAAACTACTTGATCATTTTGCTTGCCCCAACTCATTAGTTATTTTTCATACCCTCATTACTCTCAATATTTTTTGTTCTAGACATACAAATTATGCATCAGCCCCTGATGAGCGAGAGGAGACTCGCGAAATGCGTAGGGCAATACCGATGCCACATGCATGCCCATTTTGCTGGGTATTTGAAGTTGGTCACCACATGGTCACATACTACTGCTATCCATGCATATGTAATATGTATCTTACTAATTCGGATGATATATGTATACTATGTATAATACTTCTTATGGATGTACAAATCAAGTGTAACGAACTGTATTAGTTTTTTACTTATGCTTTAATACTAGGCCACTATGCCAGGTAACGCACACTTATTGCTGATCCCATTTCTGTATTGAGCATTCTGTGAACAATAAACATTTTTTGCACTGATTGTGGAAGTGTTCCGAATCTCTCCCACCTCACTCAAAGTCCCAAGGCCGTCCTTTCCTTTTTTTTGCTGTATTTAGGGATGGAGGTGGCAGAGTGGTTTCTTCAGACCACAACTCTCCTTTTTCTGTATGTATCCGGGTGGAAGACACCCATTAGGCCAAAATGTGGTCGGTCTTAACCATTGGTCCATTTTCACCAATAAATTTTTCACCTATACATTTAGCTAGAATCAGGTTTTACTTCCGGGTTGTGTTGGTTCCCTTCTGCTGTGGTCTGTTTGGTGGTGACACAGCGCTTCCGGCATTGGGGGCTGCGACGTGTAAAGGGGAGGTCTACTTGACCTCCTCCTGCCCCCCCCCGGTCCTCACGGGAGGGGGGGGGCCACCTGCACATCGGCGTCATGTTTTCCACGCCCAATACGCAATGTCCTTTGACTCCGCGTTCCTGGGCAGTGTGGAACATCTCGGATGGGTGAGCGGCTGTTGTCACGTACATCCGGCCTCTCTGGTTGACGTTTTCAGCATCAGCCTATCGCCATCCGTACATGACGCTGGGGGCGTGGCTTCCATGGCCGCTGTGGGTATATCCGGGGGCTCGGCGCGGCTGCAGTCTGCATCTGTGGTCGGCTGGTATGTTGACATGGTTTTGGGTCTGTGAGAGCACCATCTATGCCTGGGACTTTTCACATCTACTCAGGTATTATTCCTTCAAATTCCCCCCCCCCCCTTTCTTTTTACCCAATATAATCTGATTGTGTATGTGATACCCTCTCACCACACACAATATTATCTATTTTAATTCAACTTAACATTTTTGTTGGTACACACATTCACCCCTACACAATCTAGATTTATACTTTTATATCTCATATTAATTTTTACATTATATATTTATCTGTATGTATGCACTTCCCTCCAGCCCTTGCCCTTAATTATTTGCCATTATGACGGTCTATTCATTTATTTTTATTCTTTATCAATTCATATTAAGAATTAATGTTAACCCTATACATATATACTTACTTCTTAACCCCTCTTAGTTATTCCTGAGGGTTAGAGTTGACCCTCTGATGCTTAGTCTACTTTGGGTACACTCGTTGAGACTCATATATCCTTATATATAAATTTTTTCTAGATATGTTTATGGACACCTCCAGACCACTTACCACATTAGCTCCTGTGGTCCTTGCTGTGCTCCCTGGTCTGTCCTGCAGCATTTGTTGGTTGCCACTCCCCCTCAGCCCCCGTGTCGGCATTGCTCATTGCCGCCATTCTGAGACCCGGTCTTTCGGTGACCCAACCCAGTCAAGTGGTAAGTACGGGGTCGTTTATCACGGACCCTTCGTGCCAACCATTTTGCTTGCCCCGACTCATTAGTTATTTTTCATACCCTCATTACTCTCAATATTTTTTGTTCTAGACATACAAATTATGCATCAGCCCCTGATGAGCGAGAGGAGACTCGCGAAACGCGTAGGGCAATACCGATGCCACATGCATGCCCATTTTGCTGGGTATTTGAAGTTGGTCACCACATGGTCACATACTACTGCTATCCATGCATGTGTAATATGTATCTTACTAATTCAGATGATATATGTATACTATGTATAATACTTCTTATGGATGTACAAATCAAGTGTAACGAACTGTATTTGTTTTTTACTTATGCTTTAATACTAGGCCACTATGCCGGGTAACGCACACTTATTGCTGATCCCATTTCTGTATTGAGCATTCTGTGAACAATAAACATTTTTTGCACTGATTGTGGAAGTGTTCCGAATCTCTCCCACCTCACTCAAAGTCCCAAGGCCGTCCTTTCCTTTTCTTTGCTGTATTTAGGGATGGAGGTGGCAGAGTGGTTTCTTCAGACCACAACTCTCCTTTTTCTGTATGTATCCGGGTGGAAGACACCCATTAGGCCAAAATGTGGTCGGTCTTAACCATTGGTCCATTTTCACCAATAAATTTTTCACCTATACATTTAGCTAGAATCAGTTTTTACTTCCGGGTTGTGTTGGTTCCCTTCTGCTGTGGTCTGTTTGGTGGTGACACTGCGCTTCCGGCATTGGGGGCTGCGACGTGTAAAGGGGAGGTCTACTTGACCTCCTCTTGCCCCCGCCTGTCCTCACGGGCGGGCGGGGCCACCTGCACATCGGCGTCATGTTTTCCACGCCCAATACGCAATGTCCTCTGACCCCGCGTTCCTGGGCAGTGTGGAACATCTCGGATGGGTGAGCGGCTGTTGTCACGTACATCCGGCCTCTCTGGTTGACGTTTTCAGCATCAGCCTATCGCCATCCGTACATGACGCTGGGGGCGTGCCTTCCATGGCCGCTGTGGGTATATCCGGGGGCTCGGCGCGGCTGCAGTCTGCATCGGTGGTCGGCTGGTATGTTGACATGGTTTTGGGTCTGTGAGAGCACCATCTATGCCTGGGACTTTTCACATCTACTCAGGTATTATTCCTTCAAATTCCCCCCCCTTTCTTTTTACCCAATATAATCTGATTGTGTATGTGATACCCTCTCACCACACACAATATTATCTATTTTAATTCAACTTAACATTTTTGTTGGTACACACATTCACCCCTACACAATCTAGATTTATACTTTTATATCTCATATTCATTTTTACATTATATATTTATCTGTATGTATGCACTTCCCTCCAGCCCTTGCCCTTAATTATTTGCCATTATGACGGTCTATTCATTTATTTTTATTCTTTATCAATTCATATTAAGAATTAATGTTAACCCTATACATATATACTTACTTCTTAACCCCTCTTAGTTATTCCTGAGGGTTAGAGTTGACCCTCTGATGCTTAGTCTACTTTGGGTACACTCGTTGAGACTCATATATCCTTATATATACATTTTTTCTAGATATGTTTATGGACACCTCCAGACCACTTACCACATTAGCTCCTGCGGTCCTTGCTGTGCTCCCTGGTCTGTCCTGCAGTGTTTGTTGGTTGCCACTCCCCCTCAGCCCCCGTGTCGGCATTGCTCATTGCCGCCATCCTGAGACCCGGTCTTTCGGTGACCCAACCCAGTCAAGTGGTAAGTACGGGGTCGTTTATCACGGACCCTTCGTGCCAACCATTTTGCTTGCCCCGACTCATTAGTTATTTTTCATAACCTCATTACTCTCAATATTTTTTGTTCTAGACATACAAATTATGCATCAGCCCCTGATGAGCGAGAGGAGACTCGCGAAACGCGTAGGGCAATACCGATGCCACATGCATGCCCATTTTGCTAGGTATTTGAAGTTGGTCACCACATGGTCACATACTACTGCTATCCATGCATGTGTAATATGTATCTTACTAATTCAGTAGATATATGTATACTATGTATAATACTTCTTATGGATGTACAAATCAAGTGTAACGAACTGTATTAGTTTTTTACTTATGCTTTAATACTAGGCCACTATGCCGGGTAACGCACACTTATTGCTGATCCCATTTCTGTATTGAGCATTCTGTGAACAATAAACATTTTTTGCACTGATTGTGGAAGTGTTCCGAATCTCTCCCACCTCACTCAAAGTCCCAAGGCCGTCCTTTCCTTTTTTTGCTTTATTTAGGGATGGAGGTGGCAGAGTGGTTTCTTCAGACCACAACTCTCCTTTTTCTGTATGTATCCGGGTGGAAGACACCCATTAGGCCAAAATGTGGTCAGTCTTAACCATTGGTCCATTTTCACCAATAAATTTTTCACCTATACATTTAGCTAGAATCAGGTTTTACTTCCGGGTTGTGTTGGTTCCCTTCTGCTGTGGTCTGTTTGGTGGTGACACTGCGCTTCCGGCATTGGGGGCTGCGACGTGTAAAGGGGAGGTCTACTTGACCTCCTGCTGCCCCCGCCTGTCCTCACGGGCGGGCGGGGCCACCTGCACATCGGCGTCATGTTTTCCACGCCCAATACGCAATGTCCTCTGACC
The DNA here is from genome assembly GCA_037952835.1 of Lithobates septentrionalis. Classification (NCBI taxonomy): domain Eukaryota; kingdom Metazoa; phylum Chordata; class Amphibia; order Anura; family Ranidae; genus Lithobates; species Lithobates septentrionalis. The sequence goes on from JBBDGP010000994.1 coordinate 740,729, forward strand.
CTGCGTTCCTGGGCAGTGTGGAACATCTCGGATGGGTGAGCGGCTGTTGTCACGTACATCCGGCCTCTCTGGTTGACGTTTTCAGCATCAGCCTATCGCCATCCGTACGTGACGCTGGGGGCGTGGCTTCCATGGCCGCTGTGGGTATATCCGGGGGCTCAGCGCGGCTGCAGTCTGCATCTGTGGTCGGCTGGTATGTTGACATGGTTTTGGGTCTGTGAGAGCACCATCTATGCCTGGGACTTTTCACATCTACTCAGGTATTATTCCTTCAAATCCCCCCCCCCTTTCTTTTTACCCAATATAATCTGATTGTGTATGTGATACCCTCTCACCACACACAATATTATCTATTTTAATTCAACTTAACATTTTTGTTGGTACACACATTCACCCCTACACAATCTAGATTTATACTTTTATATCTCATATTAATTTTTACATTATATATTTATCTGTATGTATGCACTTCCCTCCAGCCCTTGCCCTTAATTATTTGCCATTATGACGGTCTATTCATTTATTTTTATTCTTTATCAATTCATATTAAGAATTAATGTTAACCCTATACATATATACTTACTTCTTAACCCCTCTTAGTTATTCCTGAGGGTTAGAGTTGACCCTCTGATGCTTAGTCTACTTTGGGTACACTCGTTGAGACTCATATATCCTTATATATAAATTTTTTCTAGATATGTTTATGGACACCTCCAGACCACTTACCACATTAGCTCCTGCGGTCCTTGCTGTGCTCCCTGGTCTGTCCTGCAGTGTTTGTTGGTTGCCTCTCCCCCTCAGCCCCCGTGTCGGCATTGCTCATTGCCGCCATTCTGAGACCCGGTCTTTCGGTGACCCAACCCAGTCAAGTGGTAAGTACGGGGTCGTTTATCACGGACCCTTCGTGCCAACCATTTTGCTTGCCCCGACTCATTAGTTATTTTTCATACCCTCATTACTCTCAATATTTTTTGTTCTAGACATACAAATTATGCATCAGCCCCTGATGAGCGAGAGGAGACTCGCGAAACGCGTAGGGCAATACCGATGCCACATGCATGCCCATTTTGCTGGGTATTTGAAGTTGGTCACCACATGGTCACATACTACTGCTATCCATGCATGTGTAATATGTATCTTACTAATTCAGATGATATATGTATACTATGTATAATACTTCTTATGGATGTACAAATCAAGTGTAACGAACTGTATTAGTTTTTTACTTATGCTTTAATACTAGGCCACTATGCCGGGTAACACACACTTATTGCTGATCCCATTTCTGTATTGAGCATTCTGTGAACAATAAACATTTTTTGCACTGATTGTGGAAGTGTTCCAAATCTCTCCCACCTCACTCAAAGTCCCAAGGCCGTCCTTTCCTTTTTTTTGCTGTATTTAGGGATGGAGGTGGCAGAGTGGTTTCTTCAGACCACAACTTTCCTTTTTCTGTATGTATCCGGGTGGAAGACACCCATTAGGCCAAAATGTGGTCGGTCTTAACCATTGGTCCATTTTCACCAATAAATTTTTCACCTATACATTTAGCTAGAATCAGGTTTTACTTCCGGGTTGTGTTGGTTCCCTTCTGCTGTGGTCTGTTTGGTGGTGACACTGCGCTTCCGGCATTGGGGGCTGCGACGTGTAAAGGGGAGGTCTACTTGACCTCCTCCTGCCCCCGCCTGTCCTCACGGGCGGGCGGGGCCACCTGCACGTCGGCGTCATGTTTTCCACGCCCAATACGCGATGTCCTCTGACCCCGCGTTCCTGGGCAGTGTGGAACATCTCGGATGGGTGAGCGGCTGTTGTCACGTACATCCGGCCTCTCTGGTTGACGTTTTCAGCATCAGCCTATCGCCATCCGTACATGACGCTGGGGGCGTGGCTTCCATGGCCGCTGTGGGTATATCCGGGGGCTCGGCGCGGCTGCAGTCTGCATCGGTGGTCGGCTAGTATGTTGACATGGTTTTGGGTCTGTGAGAGCACCATCTATGCCTGGGACTTTTCACATCTACTCAGGTATTATTCCTTCAAATCCCCCCCCTTTCTTTTTACCCAATATAATCTGATTGTGTATGTGATACCCTCTCACCACACACAATATTATCTATTTTAATTCAACTTAACATTTTTGTTGGTACACACATTCACCCCTACACAATCTAGATTTATACTTTTATATCTCATATTAATTTTTACATTATATATTTATCTGTATGTATGCACTTCCCTCCAGCCCTTGCCCTTAATTATTTGCCATTATGACGGTCTATTCATTTATTTTTATTCTTTATCAATTCATATTAAGAATTAATGTTAACCCTATACATATATACTTACTTCTTAACCCCTCTTAGTTATTCCTGAGGGTTAGAGTTGACCCTCTGATGCTTAGTCTACTTTGGGTACACTCGTTGAGACTCATATATCCTTATATATAAATTTTTTCTAGATATGTTTATGGACACCTCCAGACCACTTACCACATTAGCTACTGCGGTCCTTGCTGTGCTCCCTGGTCTGTCCTGCAGTGTTTGTTGGTTGCCACTCCCCCTCAGCCCCCGTGTCGGCATTGCTCATTGCCGCCATTCTGAGACCCGGTCTTTCGGTGACCCAACCCAGTCAAGTGGTAAGTACGGGGCCGTTTATCACGGACCCTTCGTGTCAACCATTTTGCTTGCCCCGACTCATTAGTTATTTGTCATACCCTCATTACTCTCAATATTTTTTGTTCTAGACATACAAATTATGCATCAGCCCCAGATGAGCGAGAGGAGACTCGCGAAACGCGTAGGGCAATACCGATGCCACATGCATGCCCATTTTGCTGGGTATTTGAAGTTGGTCACCACATGGTCACATACTACTGCTATCCATGCATGTGTAATATGTATCTTACTAATTCAGATGATATATGTATACTATGTATAATACTTCTTATGGATGTACAAATCAAGTGTAACGAACTGTATTTGTTTTTTACTTATGCTTTAATACTAGGCCACTATGCCGGGTAACGCACACTTATTGCTGATCCCATTTCTGTATTGAGCATTCTGTGAACAATAAACATTTTTTGCACTGATTGTGGAAGTGTTCCGAATCTCTCCCACCTCACTCAAAGTCCCAAGGCCGTCCTTTCCTTTTTTTTGCTGTATTTAGGGATGGAGGTGGCAGAGTGGTTTCTTCAGACCACAACTCTCCTTTTTCTGTATGTATCCGGGTGGAAGACACCCATTAGGCCAAAATGTGGTCGGTCTTAACCATTGGTCCATTTTCACCAATAAATTTTTCACCTATACATTTAGCTAGAATCAGTTTTTACTTCCGGGTTGTGTTGGTTCCCTTCTGGTGTGGTCTGTTTGGTGGTGACACTGCGCTTCCGGCATTGGGGGCTGCGACGTGTAAAGGGGAGGTCTACTTGACCTCCTGCTGCCCCCGCCTGTCCTCACGGGCGGGCGGGGCCACCTGCACGTCGGCGTCATGTTTTCCATGCCCAATACGCAATGTCCTCTGACCCCGCATTCCTGGGCAGTGTGGAACATCTCGGATGGGTGAGCGGCTGTTGTCACGTACATCCGGCCTCTCTGGTTGACGTTTTCAGCATCAGCCTATCGCCATCCGTACATGACGCTGGGGGCGTGGCTTCCATGGCCGCTGTGGGTATATCCGGGGGCTCGGCGCGGCTGCAGTCTGCATCGGTGGTCGGCTGGTATGTTGACATGGTTTTGGGTCTGTGAGAGCACCATCTATGCCTGGGACTTTTCACATCTACTCAGGTATTATTCCTTCAAATTCCCCCCCCCCCTTTCTTTTTACCCAATATAATCTGATTGTGTATGTGATACCCTCTCACCACACACAATATTATCTATTTTAATTCAACTTAACATTTTTGTTGGTACACACATTCACCCCTACACAATCTAGATTTATACTTTTATATCTCATATTAATTTTTACATTATATATTTATCTGTATGTATGCACTTCCCTCCAGCCCTTGCCCTTAATTATTTGCCATTGTGACGGTCTATTCATTTATTTTTATTCTTTATCAATTCATATTAAGAATTAATGTTAACCCTATACATATATACTTACTTCTTAACCCCTTTTATTTATTCCTGAGGGTTAGAGTTGACCCTCTGATGCTTAGTCTACTTTGGGTACACTCGTTGAGACTCATATATCCTTATATATACATTTTTTCTAGATATGTTTATGGACACCTCCAGACCACTTACCACATTAGCTCCTGCGGTCCTTGCTGTGCTCCCTGGTCTGTCCTGCAGTGTTTGTTGGTTGCCACTCCCCCTCAGCCCCCGTGTCGGCATTGCTCATTGCCGCCATCCTGAGACCCAGTCTTTCGGTGACCCAACCCAGTCAAGTGGTAAGTACGGGGTCGTTTATCACGGACCCTTCGTGCCAACCATTTTGCTTGCCCCGACTCATTAGTTATTTTTCATACCCTCATTACTCTCAATATTTTTTGTTCTAGACATACAAATTATGCATCAGCCCCTGATGAGCGAGAGGAGACTCGCGAAACGCGTAGGGCAATAACGATGCCACATGCATGCCCATTTTGCTGGGTATTTGAAGTTGGTCACCACATGGTCACATACTACTGCTATCCATGCATGTGTAATATGTATCTTACTAATTCAGATGATATATGTATACTATGTATAATACTTCTTATGGATGTACAAATCAAGTGTAACGAACTGTATTAGTTTTTTACTTATGCTTTAATACTAGGCCACTATGCCGGGTAACGCACACTTATTGCTGATCCCATTTCTGTATTGAGCATTCTGTGAACAATAAACATTTTTTGCACTGATTGTGGAAGTGTTCCGAATCTCTCCCACCTCACTCAAAGTCCCAAGGCCGTCCTTTCCTTTTTTTTGCTGTATTTAGGGATGGAGGTGGCAGAGTGGTTTCTTCAGACCACAACTCTCCTTTTTCTGTATGTATCCGGGTGGAAGACACCCATTAGGCCAAAATGTGGTCGGTCTTAACCATTGGTCCATTTTCACCAATAAATTTTTCACCTATACATTTAGCTAGAATCAGGTTTTACTTCCGTGTTGTGTTGGTTCCCTTCTGCTGTGGTCTGTTTGGTTTTGACACTGCGCTTCCGGCATTGGGGGCTGCGACGTGTAAAGGGGAGGTCTACTTGACCTCCTCCTGCCCCCGCCTGTCCTCACGGGCGGGCGGGGCCACCTGCACATCGGTGTCATGTTTTCCACGCCCAATACGCAATGTCCTCTGACCCCGCGTTCCTGGGCAGTGTGGAACATCTCGGATGGGTGAGCGGCTGTTGTCACGTACATCCGGCCTCTCTGGTTGACGTTTTCAGCATCAGCCTATCGCCATCCGTACATGACGCTGGGGGCGTGGCTTCCATGGCCGCTGTGGGTATATCCGGGGGCTCGGCGCGGCAGCAGTCTGCATCGGTGGTCGGCTGGTATGTTGACATGGTTTTGGGTCTGTGAGAGCACCATCTATGCCTGGGACTTTTCACATCTACTCAGGTATTATTCCTTCAAATCCCCCCCCCTTTCTTTTTACCCAATATAATCTGATTGTGTATGTGATACCCTCTCACCACACACAATATTATCTATTTTAATTCAACTTAACATTTTTGTTGGTACACACATTCACCCCTACACAATCTAGATTTATACTTTTATATCTCATATTAATTTTTACATTATATATTTATCTGTATGTATGCACTTCCCTCCAGCCCTTGCCCTTAATTATTTGCCATTATGACGGTCTATTCATTTATTTTTATTCTTTATCAATTCATATTAAGAATTAATGTTAACCCTATACATATATACTAACTTCTTAACCCCTCTTAGTTATTCCTGAGGGTTAGAGTTGACCCTCTGATGCTTAGTCTACTTTGGGTACACTCGTTGAGACTCATATATCCTTATATATAAATTTTTTCTAGATATGTTTATGGACACCTCCAGACCACTTACCACATTAGCTCCTGCGGTCCTTGCTGTGCTCCCTGGTCTGTCCTGCAGCATTTGTTGGTTGCCACTCCCCCTCAGCCCCCGTGTCGGCATTGCTCATTGCCGCCATCCTGAGACCCGGTCTTTCGGTGACCCAACCCAGTCAAGTGGTAAGTACGGGGTCGTTTGTCACGGACCCTTCGTGCCAACCATTTTGCTTGCCCCGACTCATTAGTTATTTTTCATACCCTCATTACTCTCAATATTTTTTGTTCTAGACATACAAATTATGCATCAGCTCCTGATGAGCGAGAGGAGACTCGCGAAACGCGTAGGGCAATACCGATGCCACATGCATGCCCATTTTGCTGGGTATTTGAAGTTGGTCACCACATGGTCACATACTACTGCTATCCATGCATGTGTAATATGTATCTTACTAATTCAGATGATATATGTATACTATGTATAATACTTCTTATGGATGTACAAATCAAGTGTAACGAACTGTATTTGTTTTTTACTTATGCTTTAATACTAGGCCACTATGCCGGGTAACGCACACTTATTGCTGATCCCATTTCTGTATTGAGCATTCTGTGAACAATAAACATTTTTTGCACTGATTGTGGAAGTGTTCCGAATCTCTCCCACCTCACTCAAAGTCCCAAGGCCGTCCTTTCCTTTTTTTTGCTGTATTTAGGGATGGAGGTGGCAGAGTGGTTTCTTCAGACCACAACTCTCCTTTTTCTGTATGTATCCGGGTGGAAGACACCCATTAGGCCAAAATGTGGTCGGTCTTAACCATTGGTCCATTTTCACCAATACATTTTTCGCCTATACATTTAGCTAGAATCAGTTTTTACTTCCGGGTTGTGTTGGTTGCCTTCTGCTGTGGTCTGTTTGGTGGTGACACTGCGCTTCCGGCATTGGGGGCTGCGACGTGTAAAGGGGAGGTCTACTTGACCTCCTGCTGCCCCCGCCTGTCCTCACGGGCGGGCGGGGCCACCTGCACGTCGGCGTCATGTTTTTCACGCCCAATACACGATGTCCTCTGACCCCGCGTTCCTGGGCAGTGTGGAACATCTCGGATGGGTGAGTGGCTGTTGTCACGTACATCCGGCCTCTTTGGTTGACGTTTTCAGCATCAGCCTATCGCCATCCGTACATGACGCTGGGGGCGTGGCTTCCATGGCCGCTGTGGGTATATCCGGGGGCTCGGCGCGGCTGCAGTCTGCATCGGTGGTCGGCTGGTATGTTGACATGGTTTTGGGTCTGTGAGAGCACCATCTATGCCTGGGACTTTTCACATCTACTCAGGTATTATTCCTTCAAATCCCCCCCCCCTTTCTTTTTACCCAATATAATCTGATTGTGTATGTGATACCCTCTCACCACACACAATATTATCTATTTTAATTCCACTTAACATTTTTGTTGGTACACACATTCACCCCTACACAATCTAGATTTATACTTTTATATCTCATATTAATTTTTACATTATATATTTATCTGTATGTATGCACTTCCCTCCAGCCCTTGCCCTTAATTATTTGCCATTATGACGGTCTATTCATTTATTTTTATTCTTTATCAATTCATATTAAGAATTTATGTTAACCGTATACATATATACTTACTTCTTAACCCCTCTTAGTTATTCCTGAGGGTTAGAGTTGACCCTCTGATGCTTAGTCTACTTTGGGTACACTCGTTGAGACTCATATATCCTTATATATACATTTTTTCTAGATATGTTTATGGACACCTCCAGACCACTTACCACATTAGCTCCTGCGGTCCTTGCTGTGCTCCCTGGTCTGTCCTGCAGTGTTTGTTGGTTGCCACTCCCCCTCAGCCCCCGTGTCGGCATTGCTCATTGCCGCCATCCTGAGACCCGGTCTTTCGGTGACCCAACCCAGTCAAGTGGTAAGTACGGGGTCGTTTATCACGGACCCTTCGTGCCAACCATTTTGCTTGCCCCGACTCATTAGTTATTTTTCATACCCTCATTACTCTCAATATTTTTTGTTCTAGACATACAAATTATGCATCAGCCCCTGATGAGCGAGAGGAGACTCGCGAAACGCGTAGGGCAATACCGATGCCACATGCATGCCCATTTTGCTGGGTATTTGAAGTTGGTCACCACATGGTCACATACTACTGCTATCCATACATGTGTAATATGTATCTTACTAATTCAGATGATATATGTATACTATGTATAATACTTCTTATGGATGTACAAATCAAATGTAACGAACTGTATTTGTTTTTTACTTATGCTTTAATACTAGGCCACTATGCCGGGTAACGCACACTTATTGCTGATCCCATTTCTGTATTGAGCATTCTGTGAACAATAAACATTTTTTGCACTGATTGTGGAAGTGTTCCGAATCTCTCCCACCTCACTCAAAGTCCCAAGGCCGTCCTTTCCTTTTTTTTGCTGTATTTAGGGATGGAGGTGGCAGAGTGGTTTCTTCAGACCACAACTCTCCTTTTTTTGATATTTATATTAATGGTATTTTTATTATTTATATATTTTTAATTTTTTCAATTTATTTATTTTTGTGGATGTCTAGCTACACATTATAGCCATATAAGAGTAGCTTTTCATTGGACTGGACACATTTACATGGGGATACACATGTTCCTAAATGTTGAGGAAAATCATTTTTTTTATTTTCTTACCACTTGACACAATAGCAGTTGTCCTTGGTGTGACCTCAAGATTTAAATAGAATTATATTGTTTTAAGCAATCCAAATGTTTCCCTTTATTCCTTCTATCACCCTTTTTTGTAATGAATGTTGTGTAGAGGGTAGGGATGAGCTTCGTGTTTGAGTCGAACCCATGTTCGACTCGAACATCGGCTGTTCGACCGTCCGTCGAATTGCGAACGTTATGGGCCATTCGCGCCAAATTCGTGTGGCCCGTCACGGCCCATAATTCACTGCGGCATCGCAGTGCATTGCTGGCTGATGATTGGCCAAGCATGCACTATGACCCGCATGCTTGGCCAATCACAGCGCCGTCAGTAGAGAGAGCTGTAATTGGCCAAAGCCAGGGTGGCTTTGGCCAATTATGGCTCAGGGGATTTAGTACACGCCCCACACTATATAAGGCCGCCTGCACGGCGGTCCTGTGTAGTGTGTTCCGGTGTGCTGATAGAGAGAGAGACAGACAGTGTCATTTGATTTGAGTTAGATAGATTAGGCTAGATCTGTTCCTGCTATTTACATTTAGTGCAGTGCGTCCTGCTCACAGTGTTCAGCTAGATCCGTTCCTGCTATTTACATTTAGTGCAGTCAGTGCGTCCTGCTCACAGTGTTCAGCAAGATCCGTTCCTGCTATTTACATTTAGTGCAGTGCGTCCTGCTCACAGTGTTCAGCTAGATCTGTTCCTGCTATTTACATTTAGTGCAGTGCGTCCTGCTCACAGTGTTCAGCTAGATCCGTTCCTGCTATTTACATTTAGTGCAGTGCGTCCTGCTCACAGTGTTCAGCTAGATCTGTTCCTGCTATTTACATTTAGTGCAGTGCGTCCTGCTCACAGTGTTCAGCTAGATCCGTTCCTGCTATTTACATTTAGTGCAGTCAGTGCGTCCTGCTCACAGTGTTCAGCTAGATCCGTTCCTGCTATTTACATTTAGTGCAGTGCGTCCTGCTCACAGTGTTCAGCTAGATCTGTTCCTGCTATTTACATTTAGTGCAGTCAGTGCGTCCTGCTCACAGTGTTCAGCTAGATCCGTTCCTGCTATTTACATTTAGTGCAGTGCGTCCTGCTCACAGTGTTCAGCTAGATCTGTTCCTGCTATTTACATTTAGTGCAGTGCGTCCTGCTCACAGTGTTCAGCTAGATCCGTTCCTGCTATTTATATTTAGTGCAGTCAGTGCGTCCTGCTCACAGTGTTCAGCTAGATCCGTTCCTGCTATTTACATTTAGTGCAGTGCGTCCTGCTCACAGTGTTCAGCTAGATCTGTTCCTGCTATTTACATTTAGTGCAGTGCGTCCTGCTCACAGTGTTCAGCTAGATCCGTTCCTGCTATTTACATTTAGTGCAGTGCGTCCTGCTCACAGTGTTCAGCTAGATCTGTTCCTGCTATTTACATTTAGTGCAGTGCGTCCTGCTCACAGTGTTCAGCTAGATCCGTTCCTGCTATTTACATTTAGGGCAGTGCGTCCTGCTCACAGTGTTCAGCTAGATCTGTTCCTGCTATTTACATTTAGTGCAGTGCGTCCTGCTCACAGTGTTCAGCTAGATCCGTTCCTGCTATTTACATTTAGTGCAGTCAGTGCGTCCTGCTCACAGTGTTCAGCTAGATCCGTTCCTGCTATTTACATTTAGTGCAGTGCGTCCTGCTCACAGTGTTCAGCTAGATCCGTTCCTGCTATTTACATTTAGTGCAGTCAGTGCGTCCTGCTCACAGTGTTCAGCTAGATCCGTTCCTGCTATTTACATTTAGTGCAGTGCGTCCTGCTCACAGTGTTCAGCTAGATCTGTTCCTGCTATTTACATTTAGTGCAGTCAGTGCGTCCTGCTCACAGTGTTCAGCTAGATCCGTTCCTGCTATTTACATTTAGTGCAGTGCGTCCTGCTCACAGTGTTCAGCTAGATCCGTTCCTGCTATTTACATTTAGTGCAGTCAGTGCGTCCTGCTCACAGTGTTCAGCTAGATCTGTTCCTGCTATTTACATTTAGTGTAGTCAGTGCGTCCTGCTCACAGTGTTCAGCTAGATCCGTTCCTGCTATTTACATTTAGTGCAGTGCGTCCTGCTCACAGTGTTCAGCTAGATCTGTTCCTGCTATTTACATTTAGTGCAGTCAGTGCGTCCTGCTCACAGTGTTCAGCTAGATCCGTTCCTGCTATTTACATTTAGTGCAGTGCGTCCTGCTCACAGTGTTCAGCTAGATCCGTTCCTGCTATTTACATTTAGTGCAGTCAGGGCGTCCTGCTCACAGTGTTCAGCTAGATCCGTTCCTGCTATTTACATTTAGTGCAGTGCGTCCTGCTCACAGTGTTCAGCTAGATCCGTTCCTGCTATTTACATTTAGTGCAGTCAGTGCGTCCTGCTCACAGTGTTCAGCTAGATCTGTTCCTGCTATTTACATTTAGTGCAGTCAGTGCGTCCTGCTCACAGTGTTCAGCTAGATCCGTTCCTGCTATTTACATTTAGTGCAGTGCGTCCTGCTCACAGTGTTCAGCTAGATCCGTTCCTGCTATTTACATTTAGTGCAGTCAGTGCGTCCTGCTCACAGTGTTCAGCTAGATCCGTTCCTGCTATTTACATTTAGTGCAGTGCGTCCTGCTCACAGTGTTCAGCTAGATCCGTTCCTGCTATTTACATTTAGTGCAGTCAGTGCGTCCTGCTCACAGTGTTCAGCTAGATCCGTTCCTGCTATTTACATTTAGTGCAGTGCGTCCTGCTCACAGTGTTCAGCTAGATCTGTTCCTGCTATTTACATTTAGTGCAGTCAGTGCGTCCTGCTCACAGTGTTCAGCTAGATCCGTTCCTGCTATTTACATTTAGTGCAGTGCGTCCTGCTCACAGTGTTCAGCTAGATCCGTTCCTGCTATTTACATTTAGTGCAGTGCGTCCTGCTCACAGTGTTCAGCTAGATCCGTTCCTGCTATTTACATTTAGTGCAGTCAGTGCGTCCTGCTCACAGTGTTCAGCTAGATCTGTTCCTGCTATTTACATTTAGTGTAGTCAGTGCGTCCTGCTCACAGTGTTCAGCTAGATCCGTTCCTGCTATTTACATTTAGTGCAGTGCGTCCTGCTCACAGTGTTCAGCTAGATCTGTTCCTGCTATTTACATTTAGTGCAGTCAGTGCGTCCTGCTCACAGTGTTCAGCTAGATCCGTTCCTGCTATTTACATTTAGTGCAGTGCATCCTGCTCACAGTGTTCAGCTAGATCCGTTCCTGCTATTTACATTTAGTGCAGTCAGTGCGTCCTGCTCACAGTGTTCAGCTAGATCCGTTCCTGCTATTTACATTTAGTGCAGTGCGTCCTGCTCACAGTGTTCAGCTAGATCCGTTCCTGCTATTTACATTTAGTGCAGTCAGTGCGTCCTGCTCACAGTGTTCAGCTAGATCTGTTCCTGCTATTTACATTTAGTGTAGTCAGTGCGTCCTGCTCACAGTGTTCAGCTAGATCCGTTCCTGCTATTTACATTTAGTGCAGTGCGTCCTGCTCACAGTGTTCAGCTAGATCTGTTCCTGCTATTTACATTTAGTGCAGTCAGTGCGTCCTGCTCACAGTGTTCAGCTAGATCCGTTCCTGCTATTTACATTTAGTGCAGTGCGTCCTGCTCACAGTGTTCAGCTAGATCCGTTCCTGCTATTTACATTTAGTGCAGTCAGTGCGTCCTGCTCACAGTGTTCAGCTAGATCTGTTCCTGCTATTTACATTTAGTGCAGTCAGTGCGTCCTGCTCACAGTGTTCAGCTAGATCCGTTCCTGCTATTTACATTTAGTGCAGTGTGTCCTGCTCACAGTGTTCAGCTAGATCCGTTCCTGTTATCTTCCTACTGACAGACAGGCTTGTCTGGTTACAGTATATAAAGCTACCTGAAGAAAATTACAGGTGTTCTATCCCAGCTTAGTGCAGCTACAGGCCATTAGTATGTCTGGAAGGCCAAGAAGGAGAGGCAGACAGTCACAAGCCAATAAGAGAGGGCAAGCAGGCTCTGTGTCTAGTGCTGGTCGTGGAGACGGTGCATCCTCATCAGCACGTGGCCATGGGACACGCTTGGCCTTTTTTTCGGCAGCTGGCCGTGTTGAGCCGCAACATGCGGAAGACTTGGTCGAGTGGATGACCAAGCCGTCCTCATCCTCCTCATCCTCTCTCACCCATGCCCAGGGTGCTTTGTCTGGCAAAGCAGCGGCCTCTTCCCTCAGCTCAATGTCATCAGTGACTCCTTCCCTAGCTCCACCATGTCCTCCTGAGGATTCCCTCGAACTGTTTGACCACAGTGTTGGGTACATGCTCCAGGAGGATGCCCAGCGTTTGGAAGGCTCTGATGATGATACTGAGCTCGATGAAGGCAGTAACATGAGCACGGACAGAGGGGGTGCCCAAGAAGGACAGCAATCTGGCAGTCATGCTCCCCCTGCTGCAGCATACTGCCAGGTTTGCTCCAGTGATGAGGAGGGAGGGGATGATGAGGTCACTGACTCAACGTGGGTGCCTGATAGGAGAGAGGAGGAGGAGGAGGAGGAGGCGGCACATCACCAACGAGGCAGGATGCCCTCCAGGGGCCAGCCTAAGGGCAGCACATTGACTGCATCACACCCCAAAGCTCCACATGTGCAGGGCGCTGCAGTCTCTGCGCGTTATTCAAAAAGTTCTTTGGTGTGGGCCTTTTTTGAGACGAGTGCATCAGATCGCACCGCTGCTATTTGCAACATATGTCTCAAGCGTATCTCGCGTGGCCAAAACATCTCCCGCTTGGGTACCACATGCTTGACCAGACATATGTTGACCTGCCATGCAGTTCGTTGGCAAGCATATCTAAAAGACCCACACCAAAGAACAAAGAGGATCTCTCCTTGCTCCTCATCAGCTGAGATTTCCAACCCCACTAGACCTTCAGTCCTCTCTGAGACCTGCAGTGAGAGGAATGAAGGTGTAGAATTAGGTGTGTCACAGCCAAGTACTTGTGGGCAATCTGCTTTTGGTACACCGACGTCAGATTGTACCAGGCAAATTTCCCTGCCCCAGCTGCTGCACCGCCGAAAGAAGTTTGCTCCCAGCCATCCACATGCCCAGCGGTTGAATGCTAGCTTTGCAAAATTGCTAGCACTTCAACTGCTGCCTTTTCAGTTGGTAGACTCTGCCCCCTTCCGTGAGTTTGTGGAATGTGCGGTTCCTCAGTGGCAGGTACCCAAACGCCGCTTTTTCTCACGGAAGGCGATTCCGGCTCTCTACCGGCATGTGGAAGGCAATGTCCATGCCTCGCTGGACAGGGCGGTCAGCGGTAAGGTGCATATTACCGCTGACTCATGGTCCAGCAGGCATGGACAGGGACGTTACCTAAGTTTCACGGCGCATTGGGTGACTCTGCTGGCAGCTGGGAAGGATGCAGGACAAGGTGCAGTAGTGTTGGAGGTTGTTCCGCCACCACGCCTCCAAAATGCTGATTGTGACACACCTCTCTCCTCCACCCCCTCCTCTTCTTCTTCCTCCATGGCCTCTTCCTCGGAACCAGCGGTGCTCCGTAGGCGTTCAAGGGGCTACGCAAGTACGCAGGCCAAAAGATGCCATGCGGTGCTTGAGCTGGTGTGCTTGGGGGACAGGAGCCACACTGGGGCAGAGGTTCTGTCAGCTCTGCAGGGGCAGGTTCAGAGGTGGTTGACGCCACGCCAACTTAAGGCAGGAATGGTGGTTTGCGACAATGGCACCAACCTCCTCTCTGCCCTCCGACAGGGACAACTGACCCATGTGCCCTGTTTGGCTCATGTCCTTAACTTGGTGGTGCAGCGGTTCTTGGGCAGGTACCCGGGCTTACAGGATGTCCTGAGGCAGGCCAGGAAAGTCTGTGTGCATTTCCGCCGGTCATATAATGCCAGTGCTCGGCTGACGGACCTCCAAAAGGAGTTTAACCTGCCCAAGAACCGCCTAATCTGTGACATGCCCACCAGGTGGAACTCAACGTTGGCCATGCTGCAGCGGCTGCACACGCAGCAGAGGGCCATCAATGAGTACCTGTGCGACTATGGCACCAGGACAGGGTCAGGGGACCTTGGTTTTTTTTCCCCACGCCAGTGGGCCATGATCAGGGATGCATGCACTGTCCTGTCACCATTCGAGGAGGCCACGAGGATGGTGAGCACTGACAGTGCATGCATCAGTGACACTGTCCCCCTTGTCCACCTGTTGGAGCACACGCTGCGTGGAATAATGGACAGGGCACTTGAGGCAGAACAGAGGCAGGAAGAGGAGGACTTCCTTAGCTCTCAAGGCCCCCTTTATCCAGACAGTGTTCCTGCGTGCCCGCCGATCACACAGGAAAAGGACGAGGAGGAGGAGGAGGAGGAGGAAGATTGTGTCAGTATGGAGGTGGAGCCTGGCACTCAGCATCAGCAGTCTTTAAGGGATCAGTCCCAAGGAACACATGGACTTGTACGTGGCTGGGAGGAGGTGGCTGCGGACATTGTCGTCCTTAGTGACCCAGAGGACTCCGGACCGAATGCCTCAGCAAACCTACGCTGCATGGCCTCCCTGATCCTGCAAAGCCTGCGTAAGGATCCTCGTATTCGTGGTATCAAGGAGAAGGACCAATACTGGCTGGCAACCCTCCTTGATCCACGTTACAAGGGTAAGGTTGCAGACCTTATCTTGCCATCGCAGAGGGAGCAGAGGATGAAAGATCTTCGGGAGGCCTTGCAGAAAGGTCTGTGCAACGCGTTCCCAGAGACTGGGAGGTTACAAACTCCTGTTTCTGGACAACGTGTTGCTGAGGCTTCGGTCAGTCAAAGAAGGAGCGGTGGAGAAGGTGGCCGTCTGACCGATGCGTTCAGACAATTTTTTGGTCCGCAGCCCCAAGGTATGATCGGTTCCAGCAACCATCGCCAGCGTCTGTTTTACATGGTGCAGGAATACCTAGGGGCAAGATCAGACTTGGACACCTTTCCCACCGAAAATCCTCTGGGTTACTGGGTCTTGAGGATGGATCACTGGCCAGAGCTTGCACAGTATGCAATTGAGCTACTGGCCTGTCCTGCATCCAGCGTTCTTTCGGAACGCACATTCAGTGCTGCTGGAGGCGTGGTAACCGATCACAGGGTGCGTCTGTCCACCGACTCGGTCGATCGGCTGACCTTCATAAAAATGAATCAGTCTTGGATCACCACCAGCTACCAAGCCCCTGATGCTGATGTAACTGAATAATTTTTTTCAGATCCCTTCAAAGACTGCCTATGCTGATGCTGAGTGACTATCCCTGAGTAGTTATCCTCTTCCTCCTCAATCATCACGCTGATAGCTTGTAAGAACATTTTTGGTTCTGGGCGCCACCACCAGTGCCTAAGGCACAATTTTTCAGCCCCTGTTTAACAGGGGCGTGTAATTACAATTTTTGATGTAATACTTTGCAGCAGGGCTCGTTCCTGCATTCCAACTAGAGTGTCTGTGAGGGGTTGCAGTGTTGTGGCACCAGCACCAGTGCCTAAGGCCCAATTTTTCTGCCCCTGTCTAACAGGGGCGTGTAATTACAATTTTTGATGCAATACTTTACAGCAGGGCTCGTTCCTGCATTCCAACTAGAGTGTCTGTGAGGGGTTGCAGTGTTGTGGCACCAGCACCAGTGCCTAAGGCCCAATTTTTCTGCCCCTGTCTAACAGGGGCGTGTAATTACAATTTTTGATGCAATACTTTGCAGCAGGGCTCATTCCTGCGTTCCAACTAGAGTGTCTGTGAGGGGTTGCAGTGTTGTGGCTCCAGCACCAGTGCCTAAGGCCTAATTTTTCAGCTCCTGTTCAACAGGGGCATGTAATTACAATTCTTGATCTAATATTTCACAGCAGGGCCCTGTGAGGGCTTACAGTGTTGTGGCCACAGCAACACCTAAGGCCCAAATTTCTGCTGAGTATATAGGGCAGGACCCTACTTTCAAACATCTAACTTATAAACGACTCCTACTTGCAAACGGAAGGAGACAACAGGAAGTGAGATGAAATCTACCCCTAGGAAGGGAAATTCTCTCCTGTAAGAGTTAATATGGGAAAACAATTTCTCCTTTCCACTGATGCTTTCCAATCCTTGTTCCACAAAAAAACCCAAATTTTCAAAAAACATTTTTCATTGGGACAAAAAAGTGAGGTGAAATCTTCTGAAGAGGAGGAAAGACAGCAAAACAAATGTCACAGGGGTGATAACCCTTCCCTATGTTTTCCAAAAAGCTTAAAAAAGATTTTTTGGCTGGAGCTAAACACGTTAAAAATGTACCCGTTCAAAATTACAAAGAGATTCTACTTAACAACAAACCTACAGTCCCTGTCTTGTTTGCACCGCCTGTATACTGCTGTTCAGAGTATATAGGGCCTGGTGGCCCCACACCTTTCCTTATTTTAATTTGGGTGCGGGGTTCCCCTTAATATCCATACAAGACCCAAAGGGCCTGGTAATGGACTGGGGGGTACCCATGCCGTTTGTCTCACTGATTTTCATCCATATTGCCATGACCCGACATGACATTAAACCCGCAAGCAGTTTTAAATGAGATTTTTTCCTTTAAAAATGACATTTGGTGCAGGGACTGTTCTAAACACGGGAAACACGCGTCACTTTACAGGCATACTATAGACACCCCCCAGGTACGATATTTAAAGGAATATTTCACTTTTTTTTTTTACTTTAAGCATCATTAAAATCACTGCTCCCGAAAAAACGGCCGTTTTTAAAAGTTTTTTTTGCATTGATACATGTCCCCTGGGGTAGGACCCGGGTCCCCAAACCCTTTTTCGGACAATACCATGCAAATTAGCCTTTAAAATGAGCACTTTTGATTTCGAACGTTCGAGTCCCATAGACGTCAATGGGGTTCTAACGTTCGTGCAAACTTTCGGTCCGTTCGCGGGTTCTGGTGCGAACCGAACCGGGGGGTGTTCGGCTCATCCCTAGTAGAGGGACTAGAGTGTGCGTGATTGCATGAATGAATGTTGTGTGAATGGACAGTAGTAAGGGTTGAAGCCTTGATGTGGCGCTACTGCTCATGTGTTTCTGTCTTTGTAAATACAAATAGCAACGTGTGCTAATTTAACCATTTTTGTATGATGGTCTGGAAATAAGAGACAATGATTAAAGATGACCTCAACAGGGGGGCGTGGCCTGACCTGGCATGGAGATGGACGTCTAATTTCAGAGCTCCGTCCGCCATAGGCAAAACTACTTGATCACTGAGGTATTCTCTCCACTTACCGAGCCCACAGCATGGGGACAGCGTCTAGAACCTCCTCGACATCTCATTCACGCTCCCCTAGAGACCTCGCTGGGTCACAATTGCACAACATACCGGAGATGTTCAGGGCCAGCAGAGGCAATATGGCGCCTTCCCGCCATGGAGCGGCAAACTCACAGTCACCATCCATGCCTCCGCCTCATGCTACATCCCAGATCCCCATCAATACACAGGCTTCTGAGGGGGACGGGGGGATTGTCCTCACTCCTCACCCCCCGCTCAACATACAAGACCTGCGTTCAATTGCGGATGTCATCAAAGACACCCTCTCCGCAGCGATCGCAGAGCTTAGGCTAGAGCTCCATGCCCTGAATGATGGTGTTCAGATCATGGAAAAGGTGACCGACCGACATGATGCTGCCATAGCCTCTACCACAGATCGCTTGGATTATCACACGCTGCAGATGAGGGACATGCAAAGACACCTCAAGGACCTCGATAACAGGGGTCGGAGGCACAATTTGAGAATCAGAGGTCTCCCGAAATCCGTTGAAGGAGACCGTATCTCACAGGAAGTAGTGGGCATCTTTAACGGTCTCCTCCATTAACCTCCACAAACCCCGATTGCTATGGAGAGGATCCACCGCGCACTCCGTCCCAAAGGAAGGGAGAGTGACCCACCGCGTGACATAATCTGCTGCATAGTGGACTACAAGGTGAAAGAAGAAATCCTGCAGCGTGCAAGGGACAAACAACAAATCTTTCATGGAGACTCCCTCATTCAGATATACCAGGATCTCTCGGGCATCACTTTACAACATAGGCAAGACCTAAAGCCCCTCCTGGACACCCTTAGAGGGAAAAACATCCAGTACAAATGGAAGTTCCCTTTTGCCTCTCGGCTTCTGCGCACGGCCGCACCGCTCTCCTCAAGGTGCCTGAGGACCTGCCTCACTTTTGTGACACGCTTGGAATCCCAGTGGTCCCAGTTCCAAACTGGTATGCAGCCTTCCGCCCCGCTTCCTCACACCGTGACATGCAATGGGAGGAACCTATGGATGCTCAACCATCCAGATACCGTAGGAGACATTCACCATCCACCACCAGGGATCCCTCCAGATACCGCAGCGGTCGCAGAGATACTACCCCTCCATCCTCACCGCGGAACAGGAGACCTCGCAGGGGCCGCTAAAACAGATTGAAAGGGTCTGCACCACCCGTCAATGCCTCTTAGGTTCCGGGACCCACCCGTGAGTTACAAGTTTTATGTTTGTACTGTTGTTCTTTGAGACCACTTTTTTGGTTGATTTTTGTAATGCCTGTCCTGAATAGGGATGAGCTTCGAGTTCGAGTCGAACTCGACCCTTTGGGTCTGGTATGGAATTTAGGGGGAACCCCACGTCATTTTTTTTTTTAAATTTTGGACGAGGTCAAAATCTGATGCCTCCTGTGTACTCAAGTCTACCTCTCCTCACACACCACAGTGTCTTCTAGAGGCTGACTGCTCTCACTGATTCCCGCACAGTTAAGCCAGATACTACACTCCCCAGGGCGCCTTGCGGTATTGGACCCTGCCCTACTTCTCTCACCATGGCACCATTGGTACACCTACTCACATGAACGCTCCGGACTCGCCCTTCAATCAAGTCAGTCTCAGGATCACCTCGACCTCAGTACTGCTCCTCATCTCCGTCCACCCGTCTTACGATCTGCCTAAGTATCACCTCATATGGACGCACACCGCTCATCATCCCACCTGGACTCTCAGAAGACCTGGCTCACACGATCCACACACCTGGACTCCTTCCTGACCCGACATACAGGTGTTTTGCAAGCTAAACGCCTGCAACCTTCTGTCACAGCTGGAACTGTCAGGTATCGCTCACACACCTCTCAGGTTCACATGTCTTATGCATTTTTACTGTTGTTTTTTATGCTTTAAGTAGCAAACCACACTATGGGTTTCTACACATACTTGGCTTACCGTAGTGGGAATGTAACGCCTATATGTCTAGCTTACCAATCAGTGGGTTGGCGGGGGAAGCGGCCCACTCCCAGCATCTGGGCTGCATCTTTTGACCCAACACTCCCATGCTCCACTCTTCATATCTGACGCACACCACCGGTCGAATCCCCCCCTCCCCTTCTTACTGGCGACCACATCGGACCAGGCAGAGGGAGCGGGGATTAGTTTCAACCCTCCCCTACAGATAGGGACAAGTGCTTAGTCCCTGGGTTTGCTGCTTTCTTACCCACACATGACACATTAGCAGACGAACCAGCGATTCCAGTTTCCACTGCACATGACTTGAACATAACAGTCTAATCAACATACCTGAACCCTATAATCCCCGCCAAGGACCGTATAAGGTCCAGCTGGGCAACACTGGCAAACATCGCCTCGATCCAGTCGCTATCAACCAATCCTATGGCGGCAGCTCGTGTCCTCACTCCTCTTCCTTACTAATATCGTTCTCCCCCTGCCCTGGTATAGGTCAACCCCCACATGGGGTCGCGTCGACGTACTGCTCCCTTAATTGAAGTTTGTGCGCCGCACTCGTCCCGTACCACTCCGATCTCATATCCTCGAGGCTGTTGGAAACTTCGTTCCACACCTCTTCGGATAGTTACCCGCAGCTCAGAACCGCGCTCGAATCGGCTCTTGCTCCGCAACCCCCCCCCCCTCACCTTTATCCTAACCCCCGCACACCCTTCCAATGGCGAATCCACAAGTCATGGACCCACCTCAGGTGGATGGACAGCCTCAACACCAAACTCTCAAACTATACTCTCTGAACATCAGGGGCCTCAACACACCTGAAAAACGATCTAAACTCCTATACTCTCTGAAACAATCTAATCTAAACACACACGATCTAAACACACATTGCACTTTTACAGGAAACCCACTTCCGAACGGATTCCATCCCCAAATTCGGAAACCGACACTTCCCCACTGCCTTCCACTCCTCCAATGTAGATGCTAAATCTAAAGGGGTGACCATCCTCATTTCGAAAAATTGTCCCTTCCAAGTGACTGACGTCCAGAGAGACCCGTTAGGCCGTTTCCTCTTTATAAAGGGCACTCTATGTCACACGCCACTTACGATTGCCAACATTTACGCCCCCAACTCAAGCCAAGTCTCTTTCTTTCGCAACACCCTTCAGCTACTATCCAGCTTCCAGTCAGGTACACTCGTTCTCGGCGGCGATTTTAACGTACCACTGACCCCAGTGATGGACACATCGAACGGCACATCCTCTCTACCTTACAAGGCTTTACGGGCAATCAAACAACAGCTTAGCACCTTATTACTTCATGATACGTGGCGTACGTTACACCCAAAGGATAAAGATTACACTTTCTTTTCAGCTCCACATAAAAAGTACTCTAGACTTGACCACTTCTTTCTCTCCCAACCCGACCTATCGAACCTTACCAAAGCTACCATTGATCCTGCCATACTTTCGGACCACAGCCCCATCTCCATGACCCTAAAACTGACCTCACCACATCTGAAGACGCGAATCTGGCGCCTTGACAATTCACTGCTCAATGACGAGACTAATATTCAAGCACTAACCACATGTATATCAAACTTTTTTAAGGAGAACTCTTCACCTGACGTAGCACCGACTGTCAACTGGGCCGCACACAAATGTGTCATTCGCAGCGAATTGTTCGCAATGGCATATCACCGAAATAAACTTCACACCGCCCGCATTGCTGAATTGACCGCGCACATTCGCTCACTCGAACAAAAACACAAGGCCTCCCTAGCTACGGCTGCCCTCTCCGAACTGTCCAAGGCGCGGGAAGACCTGTTAGAGGTACTAAACACCAAACTGAAGCGTAAATTCGCAATGACACAAAAATTATATTATGAGTTTGGCGACAAAGCCGGCAAACTCCTAGCGAGGGCTCTCCAATCCAAAAAAGCTTCACACACCATCCACAAAATTAACAACACCAGGGGTGAGGCAGTGGTTACCAATGAATGCATCTCGTCACAATTTGCGCAATATTTCTCCAAACTCTACAACCTCCCATCATCCCAACCCTCTGAATCGAAAGTTGACCGACTAAAAGCCATTAATGACTTCCTAACGCAATTTGGCCTGACCCCTCTCTCCCCAGAAGACTCACAGATTCTGGACCTTCCAATTTCTACTGACGAACCCTCCCCCGCACTAAAACAAATGAAAACGGGCAAAAGCCCGGGCCCAGATGGCTTTTCAGTAAGCTACTACAATTCCTTCCCAACCCTGCTTCTACCACACCTGGCCAAAGCCCTCAACAACCTCTCACAAAACTCGCCCACACATACAGACTTACTTGAAGCTCATATCACCCTTATCCCTAAACATGGCAAGGACCCCACATTGGTCACCAACTACCGCCCCATTTCGTTACTAAATGTGGATCTAAAGCTGTATGCCAAAGTATTAGCCAATCGCATTCTCCCTTTTATTCCAAATTTGATCTCGCTTGAACAGGTTGGTTTCGTCCCGGGCCGGGAGGCAAGAGACAACACCACGAAAGCCCTAAACATCCATCATTGGCTCTCTAAATCTTCCACACAAGGTTTCTTCCTCTCGTTGGATGCAGAGAAGGCGTTCGACAGGGTGGCCTGGGATTACATGGAGGCCACGTTACGTGCAATAGGACTACCACCCCGCATGCTCCAAATGATCTTAGCCCTTTATACCTCCCCGAAGGCCAGACTCCGGATTAACGGGGGACTGTCGGACGCCTTCTCTGTATCCAACGGGACGCGTCAGGGTTGCCCCCTATCCCCTCTAATATTTGTACTGACCATGGAACCCATGCTTCGCAAGCTAAGACTTAATCCCACTATCAGAGGCATAGACATCCATCCTAAACAATACAAACTGGCTGCCTATGCCGATGATATCCTACTTTTTCTCACTGACCCTATCACAACCCTCCCCAACCTTCTGGCTGACTTCGTCCTCTTCAAATCCCTATCAAACTTACAAATCAATTTCGAAAAATCTAAAGCCCTCAATATCAATCTACCACTCGAATCTGTCAACTTATGCAAGCTCAACTTCCCATTTGCTTGGGAAAACTCCGAAATATCCTATCTGGGCATTAAAATCACTAGCAACTTAAAAGATTTATACGCCAAAAATTTCTTGCCGTTACTCAAGTCCATCCAAAGTGATCTCCAGAAGTGGCACCTAGGCTCTTTCTCTTGGATGGGCAGAATAGCGGTAATAAAAATGAACATTTTGCCCAGAATCCTCTACCTCCTCAAAGCCATACCAATCAAGCTTCCATCCTCCTTCTTTGCTTCCTACAAAACTATATGCAGATCTTTTGTATGGTCCGCCAAACGCCCTCGACTTAGCTGGGAGAGACTAGTTCTACCCAAACAGCTAGGAGGCCTGGGTCTCCCAGACCTTCAAAAATACCAGTGGGCTTTCCACCTGACCAGATTGGTAGATTGGCACGTCCACTGCTCTTCCAAAGACTGGATTCGGATCGAAGACTCCTTTACACACCCCCCTATAGCTGACCTACCCTGGATCAACCACACTCACATGACTACAGAACTCTTATCACACCCGTTCATTGGCACTACCCTTTCGATATTTAAATTGGCATGCAAATCGCTTGCACTTATCCCCGCGCCAGGCCCAATGACCCCTTTAGTTGACAACCCAGACTTCCCCCCGGGCTTGAAACTGAAAGACCCAACTATTGAAACCATCTCCTCACGAGCCAGAGCACATGAATTCTTCGTGAACGGGACCCTCCTACCCTACCCCACCCTATCTGCACACTTACCGAACCACGACATACCCTTCTACAAATATCTACAATTGAGACATTTCTTCCAATCCCATCACCGCAATCCTTCTTGGCACAGGGAACTCTCACAGCTCGAAACTCTCTGTTCCACCACAGAACCCCAAAGTCACCTAATTTCAACTATCTACTCTCTCCTTTTTTCCCGACACAAAGTCAAAGATGACAAAATAGTGAGGCAATGGGAACATGACTTATCCATAGACCTCACACCACTAGAGTGGGACCGAATTTTTACCATCATGCACAAGGGCTCCACCCAAGAGAATATATATAAACTATTTTCGAAATGGTATAGGACGCCAGACAAAGTCCATCACTTTCACCCCACCATAACCCCGATGTGCTGGAGATGCAAGGCAACTCGCGGTACCCTACTTCACATCTGGTGGGACTGCACCCTTATACAACCATTCTGGTCAGAAATTCACCGACTGATTTCCCACATCACCACGTACACTCCAACCTTCTCACCAACCAACTATTTACTACACCATAACTCTACATCGTGCAGTTCCTAAAAAAGGCCCTGACTTTGCACCTCATCAATGCAGCCAATCTATGCATCCCCGCCCTATGGAGGAATCCCACGCCCCCAACGGTACAGGACTGGATCCGTAGGGTAGACAAAATAGCCAACATGGAACAACTTATATGCCAAGCCCATGACAACCCAACCAAATACAATACTACATGGGCATGCTGGTTACACTACCGGCAATCCCCTACGCAGAATGTTCTATCTACACCATCACCACCGGCACCCTAATAGCGCCTAACTGTCTTCCAACTCAGGTCCCCTCCACCCATTCAACCGCCATCACCCCCCCCTCTCCAACTCACTCCCCCCTCCCCACGTTAAACCGTTTCGGTCCCCACCTACGAAGCCCCATATCCCTGCCCAAACTCTTCATCTTTCTGCAGGTTCTTACGAATTTGACCTTAACCCCCGGCCCCACATTCATTATATATACACTTATCTTATTACCTTACCCCTCTCACCCTCTAGCGGGAGCCAAGATTATAGCTTGCCACACCATCCCCCCTTTCGATACAATTACTAAATCTAACTGCCCTTTGAACTGTTGCCCCTTGTGATTGCATTAGCCTGTGAACCTCTGTCTGGTTAACTGTTGCCCTCATGATTGCAAGCCTGCCACCTATGTCCTGTGAACTGTTGAGGACTGTATGGTTAACCCCTGCTGTAACTATCTGCTGTGTATTCTGGTGGGGGGAAAGCTGAACGGCGTGACTGGACACAATACATGGGATTGAACAAAACAGAGAGAAAAGGTATTGTTGCGTTACGAAGAAATTTTCTTTTTAGGATAAATCAGCAGCCAGCATCACCAGTGTAATAACCGTGTAAAAGTGAGTATAAACAAAAAATAAATGCAGCGCTAGGTGACATCTAACATATGTTTGGTGAATACACCACCAAAACGGGGAGATGCCTATGCAAACATAAACACAGCATCTCCCTGTTCTGCCTAGTGACAGGACAGTGATCTTCTGCTCTCTGTCATCAGGAGTAGGTATGAGCTTCGAGTTCGAGTCAAACTCATGTTCGACTCGAACATCGGCTGTTCGCAAGTTTGCCGAACAGCGAACAATTTAGCGTGTTCGCGGCAAATTCGAATGCCGCGGAACACCCTTTAAAAGTCTATGGGAGAAATCAAAAGTGCTAATTTTTTAAGGCTTATATGCAAGTTATTGTCATAAAAAGTGTTTGGGGACCTGGGTCCTGCCCCAGGGGACATGGATCAATGCAAAAAAAAGTTTCAAAAACGGCCGTTTTTTCGGGAGCAGTGATTTTAATAATGCTTAAAGTGAAACAATAAAAGTGTAATATCCCTTTAAATTTCGTAGCTGGGGGGTGTCTATAGTATGCCTGTAAAGGGGCGCATGTTTCCCGTGTTTAGAACAGTCTGACAGCAAAATGACATTTCAAAGGAAAAAAAGTCGCGGCTATTAATGAATTGCCGGTCCGACAATACACATAGAAGTTCATTGATAAAAACAGCATGGGAATTCCCCACAGGGGTCCCCCTAAATTCCATACCAGGCCCTTCAGGTCTGGTATGGATATTAAGGGGAACCCCGTGCCAAAATGTAAAAAAAAAACGGCATGGGGTCCCCCCAAAAATCCATACCAGACCCTTATCCGAGCACGCAACCTGGCAGGCCACAGGAAATGAGGGGGGGCGAGAGCGCCCCCCCTCCTGAACTGTACTAGGCCACATGCCCTCAACATTGGGAGGGTGCTTTGGGGTAGCCCCCCAAAACACCTTGTCCCCATGTTGATGAGGACAAGGGCCTCATCCCCACAACCCTGACCGGTGGTTGTGGGGGTCTGCAGGCGGGGGGCTTATCGGAATCTGGAAGCCCCCTTTAACAAGGAGACCCCCAGATCCTGGCCCTCCCCCCGTGTGAAATGGTAAGGGGGTACAAAAGTATCCCTACCATTTCACTAAAAAAGTGTCAAAAATGTTAAAAATGACAAGAGACAGTTTTTGACAATTCCTTTATTTAAATGCTTCTTCTTTCTTCTATCTTCCTTCATCTTCTTCTTCTGGTTCTTCTGGCTCTTCTGGCTCTTCCTCAGGTGTTCTCGTCCAGCATCTCCTCCGCGGCGTCTTCTATCTTCTTCTCCTCGGGCCGCTCCGCACCCATGGCATGGGGGGAGGCTCCCGCTCTTCTCTTCATCTTCTTCTCTTCTTCATCTTCTTCTCTTCTTCTCTTCTTCATCTTCTTCTCCAGGCCGCTCTGCACCCATGCTGGCATGGTGGGAGGCTCCCATTGTGTGACGCTTTTCCTCGTCTGACGATTCTCAAATAATGGGGGGGGGGCGGGGCCACCCGGTGACCCCACCCCTCTCTGATGCACGGTGACTTGACGGGACTTCCCTGTGGCGTCACGGAGAATGCCACAGGGAAGTCCCGTCATGTCCCCGTGCGTCAGAGGGGGCGGGGTCACCGGATGGCCCCGCCCCCCGTTATTTAAGAGCCGTCAGAAGAGGAGACGTGACACAGCGGGAGCCTCCCTCCATGCCAGCATGGATGCGGAGCGGGCCGGAGAAGAAGATGAAGAAGAGAAGAAGAAAAGAAGATGAAGAAGAGAAGAAGATGAAGAAGAGAAGAAGATGAAGAGAAGAGCGGGAGCCTCCCCCCATGCCATGGGTGCGGAGCGGCCAGAGGAGAAGAAGATAGAAGACGCCGCGGAGGAGATGCTGGACGAGAACACCAGAGGAAGAACCAGAAGAAGAAGATGAAGGAAGATAGAAGAAAGAAGAAGCATTTGAATAAAGGAATTGTCAAAAACTGTCTCTTGTCATTTTTAACATTTTTGACACTTTTTTAGTGAAATGGTAGGGGTACTTTTGTACCCCCTTACCATTTCACACAGGGGGGAGGGCCAGATTCTGGGGGTCCCCTTTTTAAAGGGGGCTTCCAGATTCCGATAAGCCCCCTGCCCGCAGACCCCCACAACCACCGGCCAGGGTTGTAGGGATGAGGCCCTTGTCCTCATCAACATGAGGACAAGGTGTTTTGGGGGCTACCCCAAAGCACCCTCCCAATGTTGAGGGCATGTGGTCTGGTACGGTTCAGGAGGGGGGGCGCTCTCTCGTCCCTCCCTCTTTTCCTGCGGCCTGCCAGGTTGCGTGCTCGGATAAGGGTCTGGTATGGATTTTTTGGGGGACCCCACGCTGTTTTTTTAAAAAATTTTGGCGTGGGGTTCCCCTTAATACCCATACCAGACCTGAAGGGCCTGGTGTGGAATTTAGGGGGACCCCCACGTCATTTTTTTAAAAAATTTTGGCCGGGGTTCCCTTTAATATCCATACCAGACCTGAAGGGCCTGGTATGGAATTTAGGGGGACCCCCACGTCATTTTTTTTTTAAATTGTGGTTCGGGGTTCCCCTTTGGGGAATTCCCATGCCGTTTTTATCAATGAACTTCTATGTGTATTGTCGGACCGGCAATGCAATAATAGCCGCAAGTAGTTTTAAATGACTTTTTTTCCTTTGAAATGTCATTTTGCTGTCAGACTGTTCTAAACACGGGAAACATGCGCCCCTTTACAGGCATACTATAGACACCCCCTAGCTACGAAATTTAAAGGGATATTACACTTTTATTGTTTCACTTTAAGCATTATTAAAATCACTGCTCCCGAAAAAACGGCCGTTTTTAAAACTTTGTTTTGCATTGATCCATGTCCCCTGGGGCAGGACCCAGGTCCCCAAACACTTTTTATGACAATAACTTGCATCCAAGCCTTTACAATTAGCACTTTTGATTATTCATGTTCGTGTCCCATAGACTTTAACGGTGTTCGCGTGTTTGAACAAAACTTTTTTCCTGTTCGCATGTTCTGGTGCGAATCGAACAGGGGGTGTTCGGCTCATCACTAATCGGGAGCAGTGATCAGTGTTGTGTCACTGGTAGCCCATCCCCCCACAGTTAGAATCACTCCTTAGGACACACTTAACCCATTCAGCATCCCCTAATGGTTAACCCCCTCCCTGCCAGTGTCATTTTTTACACAGTAAAATCAGTGCATTTTTTGAGCTTTGATCATTGTATAAATGACAATGGTCCCAAAATGGCATCAAAAGTGTCAGATGTGTCCGCCATAATGTCGCAGTCACAATAAAAATTGCCGCCATTACTAGTAAAAAAAATTATTAATAAAAATGTCATAAAACTAATGCCAATGCTAATGCTAAAATGCCACTAAAACTATTTTGTAGACGCTATAACTTTTGCGCAAACCAATTAATAAATGCTTATTGCAATTTTTGTTACCAAAAATATGTAGAAGAATACATATTGGCCTAAACTGAGGAAAAAATGTGTTTTTTATATATTTTTTGGGGATCCTTATATAGCTTTATTTTTCAAAATTGTCGCTCTTTTTTTGTTTATAGCGCAAAAAATAAAAAACGCAGAGGTGATCAAATACCACCAAAAGAAAGCTCTATTTGTGGGAAAAAAAGGACGTCAATTTTGTTTGGGAGCAACATTGCACGACCGCGCAATTGTCAGTTAAAGCGACGCAATGCCGAATCGCAAAAAAGTGGCACGGTCATTTGGCAGCCAAATCCTCCATGGCTGAATTTGTTAAAATGTAAAAAAAAAATAATAATCAGACACGTTACTTGCCGTTTTATGTCGCAGAATTTTTTGCAACAGACAGTCGGGTCATGCCGATTGCGATAGGTCTCCTCAACCCCTCTGGAGATCTCCTCCCACTTCCACTCCTGAGTGGTTTCCCTGGAGCGGGGGCCACACAGCTGCATCCAGCAAGGAAACGTTTCCTTTACAAGGACCTGGGACTCAATGTGAGTCCACATAAGGTTACATTTCCTGCTGGTTGCAGCTTGTGTCCCCCTCCTGTGCCCATTTTTGGATGATGGTGGGGATGTTGCTGCTGCCTCCATAGGAGGCCCGGGAAAGTCCACTATGTCGTCAAAATTCAATGCCATATCTGAGACTGACACAACGTCAGATGCCGTGCCCGCCATTGCAGTTGGGGATTTAGAAACGAATGTGAAAGTTGGCTGACTGTTGGGGTAGAGTAGACTAGACCAATGACCATTCATCAACATGAACGACGAAGATTGGACAAAGCAACGAAAAACATACAAAAGATACAAATCTTTGGCTTATGGTGTCTGTCGAAAGTTCTAAGAAGATTCGACGGAGCAGCTAAACTGTACGATGCTGCAATCGTACATTTCCGGTCAAATGCATCCTCCCATAGGCTATAGAAAAATTCTAAAGTTGGTTGACTAGTAAAATAATTAATAAATATCTTGTTGGTCTTACAGACAGTTGAGACACTTTTTTACCTCCACAGATTCCACTGACCAATGGTCAAGACAACTTACACCATTTGAAACTCTTTACTCTCATACCACACCACAAAGGCACCTAATATCTCTTAATTACTCTCTCCTCCAAGAAAAACCCCATCCCTCACATACAGAAACCTTACGACTATCCTGGGGTAAGGACCTACGAATAACCTTTACTGACGATGAATGGGAAACCATTCATATACATGCACACAAGGGATTATTAAACGTAGCAATACAAGAAAATGGCTACAAAATAATCACAAATTGGTACAGAACACCGACTCGCCTACACAAATTCTCACCCTCAATCCCAAACACCTGCTGGAGGTGTAATAGGGAGGAAGGATCCATGATCCACATTTGGTTGGAGTGCTTAGTGCTTCAAACATTCTGGAAAGAGGTACATTCCATAATACAACAAGTCACTACCTACACCCTGGATTTTAATCCGGCTCAATATCTCCTCCATCATACAACCCTGCCTAAACAATCCTATCATAAATCACTGGCCATGCACATGGTAAATGCGGACAGATTATGCATACCTGTACACTGGCGATCAACCAACCCCCCGACTATCAGGGAATGGCTAATGAGGATTGCCAAGATAGAGGAGATGGAAGAATTGATTTACATCTCACAAGACCGCATACAGAAATTCACCACTGTCTGGGCATCTTGGACACACTTCAAGCGTACAGAATTCTACAAGTCCTACTTCCCGACGTGATACTCCCCTCCCCGACTGACAGGAAACATACCCGGTCGCTCTCTGACCGTAACAAGGAGGACTGAGACGAGGAGAGGCCCTTTACCCCCTCACCCCCTGTTCCCTTTTCTCTCTCTTCTTCTTTCTCTCCTTTCCCCACTGGCCCTTATATGTAATCCCCCCCTTTCTTTATCCCCCTCATACCCCCACTGCACCTAACTCCCCTCTCCCATCTACCCATACCCCCCATTAGGGATGAGCCGAACACCCCCCGGTTCGGTTCGCACCAGAACCTGCGAACGGACCGAAAATTCGCATGAACGTTAGAACCCCATTGACGTCTATGGGACTTGAACGTTCGAAATCAAAAGTGCTCATTTTAAAGGCTAATTTTCATGGTATTGTCCTAAAAAGGGTTTGGGGACCCAGGTCCTGCCCCAGGGGACATGTATCAATGCAAAAAAAACTTTTAAAAACGCCCGTTTTTTCGGGAGCAGTGATTTTAATGATGCTTAAAGTAAAAAAAAAAAAAGTGAAATATTCCTTTAAATATTGTACCTGGGGGGTGTCTATAGTATGCCTGTAAAGTGGCGCATGTTTCCCGTGCTTAGAACAGTCCCTGCACAAAATGACATTTTTAAAGGAAAAAATTTGCTTTAATGTAATGTCGGGTTTTGGCAATATGGATGAAAATTAGTGAGACAAACGGCATGGGTACCCTCCAGTCCATTACCAGGCCCTTTGGGTCCTGTATGGATATTAAGGGGAACCTCGCACCCAAATTAAAAAAGGAAAGGCGTGGGGCTCCCAGGCCCTGTATACTCTGAACAGCAGTATAGAGGCAGTGCAAACAAGACAGGGACTGTAGGTTTGTTGTTAAGTAGAATCTGTTTGTAATTTTGAACTGGTACATTTTTGAAGCTCCAGCAAAAAAAATCTGTTTTTAAGCTTTTTGGAAAACATAGGGAAGGGTTATCACCCCTGTGACATTTGTTTTGCTGTCTGTGCTCCTCTTCAGAAGATTTCACCTCACTTTTTGTCCCAATGACAAATGTTTTTTGAAAATTTGGGGTTTTTAGTGAAACAAGGATTGGTGATAAAGCATCAGTGAAAACGAGAAAAGTTTTTCCCATATTAACTCTAATGCCCCGTACACACGGTCGGACTTTGTTCAGACATTCTGACAACAAAATCCTAGGATTTTTTCCGACGGATGTTGGCTCAGACTTGTCTTGCATACACACGGTCACGCAAAGTTGTCGGAAAATCCGATCATTCTGAACGCGGTGACGTAAAACAAGTACGTCGGGACTATAAACGGGGCAGTGGCCAATAGCTTTCATCTCTTTATTTATTCTGAGCATGCGTGGCACTTTGTCCGTTGGATTTGTGTACACACGATCGGAATTTCCGACAATGGATTTTGTTGTCGGAAAATTTGATATCCTGCTCTCAAACTTTGTGTGTCAGAAAATCCGATGGCAAAATGTCCGATGGAGCCCACACACGGTCATAATTTCCGACAACACGCTCCGATCGGACATTTTCCATCGGAAAATCCGACCGTGTGTACGGGGCATTACAGGAGAGAATTTCCCTTCCTATGGGGTAGATTTCATCTCACTTCCTGTTGTCTCCTTCCGTTTGCAAATAGGAGTCGTTTGTAAGTTGGATGTTTGAAAGTAGGGGCCTGCCCAATATGCTTAGCAGAAATTTGGGCCTTAGGTGTTGTTGTGGCCTCAACACTGTAAGCCCTCACAGGGCACTGCTGTGAAATATTAGATCAAGAATTGTAATTACATGCCCCTGTTGAACAAGGCCAGAAAAATTGGGCCTTTGGTGATGGTGGTGGTGGTGCTGGTGCCACAACACTGTAAGTCCTCACAGTTACTCTTGGTGGGTGCTGGAACGGGCCCTGCTGTGAAATATTATATCAAGAATTGTAATTACATGCCCCTGTTGAACAGGGGCTGAAAAATTGGGCCTTTGGTGGTGGTGGTGGTGGTGCTGGTGGCACAACATTGCAACCCCTCACAGATACTCTAGTTGGAACGCAGGAACGAGCCCTGCTGCAAAGTATTGCATCAAAAATTGTAATTACACGCCCCTGTTAAACAGGGGCTGAAAAATTGGGCCTTAGTCACTGGTGCTGGTGCCACAACACTGCAGCCCCTCACAGATACTCTAGTTGGAGCGCAGGAACTAGCCCTGCTGCAAAGAATTGCATCAAAAATTGTAATTACATGCCCCTGTTAAACAGGGGCTTAAAAATTGTGCCTATCAGCATGATCTGCATAGGCAGTCTTTGAAGGGATCTGACATTTCAAAAAAAAAATATTCGGTTACATCAGCATCAGGTGCTTGGTAGCTGGTGGTGATCCAAGACTGATTCATTTTTATGAAGGTCAGTTGATTGACTGAGTCGGTGGACAGACGCACCCTGTGATCGGTTACAAAGCCTCCAGCCGCACCGAAAGAACGCTGGATGCAGGACAGGCCAGTAGCTCAATTGCATACTGTGCAGGCTCTGGCCAGTGATCCATCCTCAAGACCCAGTAACCCAGAGGATTTTCGGTGGGAAAGGTGTCAAAGTCAGATCTTGCCCCTAGGTATTCCTGCACCATGTAAAACAGACGCTGGCGATGGTTGCTGGAACCGATCATACCTTGGGGCTGCGGACTAAAAAATTGTCTGAACGCATCTGTCAGACGGCCACCTTCTCCACCACTCCTTCTTTGACTGACCGAAGCCTCAGCAACACGTTGTCCAGAAACAGGAGTTTGTAACCTCCCAGTCTCTGGGAACGTATTGCACAGACCTTTCTGAAAGACCTCCCGAAGATGTTTCATCCTCTGCTCCCTCTGTGATGGCAAGATTAAGGTCCGCAACCTTACCCTTGTAACGTGCATCAAGGAGGGTTGGCAGTCAGTATTGGTCCTTCTCCTTGATACCACAAATACGAGGATCCTTACGCAGGCTTTGCAGGATCAGGGAGGCCATGCAGCGTAGGTTTGCTGAGGCATTCGGTCCGGAGTCCTCTGGGTCACTAAGGACGACATGGTCCGCAGCCACCTCCTCCCAGCCACGTACAAGTCCATGTGTTTCTTGGGACTGATCCCTTAAAGACTGCTGTTGATGCTGAGTGCCAGGCTCCACCTCCATACTGACACAATCTTCCTCCTCCTCCTCCTCCTCCTCTTCCTCTGTGATCGGCGGGCATGCAGGAACACTGTCTGGATAAAGGGGGCCTTGAGAGCTAAGGAAGTCCTCCTCTTCCTGCCTCTGTTCTGCCTCAAGTGCCCTGTCCATTATTCCACGCAGCGTGTGCTCCAACAGGTGGACAGTGTCACTGATGCATGCACTGTCACTGCTCACCATCCTTGTGGCCTCCTCAAATGGTGACAGGACAGTGCATGCATCCCTGATCATGGCCCACTGGCGTGGGGAAAAAAAAACAAGCTCCCCTGACTCTGTCCTGGTGCCATAGTCGCACAGGTACTCATTGATGGCCCTCTGCTGCGTGTGCAGCCGCTGCAGCATGGCCAACGTTGAGTTCCACCTGGTGGGCATGTCACAGATTAGGCGGTTCTTGGGCAGGTTAAACTCCTTTTGGAGGTCAGCCAGCTGAGCACTGGCATTATATGACCGGCGGAAATGCACACAGACTTTCCTGGCCTGCCTCAGGACATCCTGTAAGCCCGGGTACCTGCCCAAGAACCGCTGCACCACCAAGTTAAGGACGTGAGCCAAACAGGGCACATGGGTCTTTTGTCCCTGTCGGAGGGCAGAGAGGAGGTTGGTACCATTGTCGCAAACCACCATTCCTGCCTTAAGTTGGCGTGGCGTCAACCACCTCTGAACCTGCCCCTGCAGAGCTGACAGAACCTCTGCCCCAGTGTGGCTCCTGTCACCCAAGCACACCAGCTCAAGCACCGCATGGCATCTTTTGGCCTGCGTACTTGTGTAGCCCCTTGAACAGCTATGGAGCACCGCTGGTTCCGAGGACAAAGCACAGGAAGAGGCCATGGAGGAAGAAGAAGAGGAGGGGTGAAGGAGAGAGATGTATCACAATCATTAGTAGTGGCATTTTGGAGGCATGGTGGCGGAACAACCTCCAACACTACTGCACCTTGTCCTGCATCCTTCCCAGCTGCCAGCAGAGTCACCCAATGCGCCGTGAAACTTAGGTAACGTCCCTGTCCATGCCTGCTGGACCATAAGTCAGCGGTGATATGCACCTTACCACTGACCGCCCTGTCCAGCGAGGCATGGACATTGCCTTCCACATGCCGGTAGAGAGCCGGAATCGCCTTCCGTGAGAAAAAGTGGCGTTTGGGTACCTGCCACTGAGGAACCTTGCACATTCCACAAACTCACGGAAGGGGGCAGAGTCTACCAACTGAAAAGGTAGCAGTTGAAGTGCTAGCAATTTTGCCAAGCTAGCATTCAACCGCTGGGCATGTGGATGGCTGGGAGCAAACTTCTTTCGGCGGTGCAGCAGCTGGGGCAGGGAAATTTGCCTGGTACAATCTGACGTTGGTGTACCAAAAGCAGATTGCCCACAAGTACTTGGCTGTGACACACCTAATTCTACACCTTCATTCCTCTCACTGCAGGTCTCAGAGAGGACTGAAGGTATAGTGGGGTTGGACATCTCAGCTGATGAGGAGCAAGGAGAGGTCCTCTTTGTTCTTTGGGGTGGGTCTTTTAGATACGCTTGCCAACGAACTGCATGGCAGGTCAACATATGTCTGGTCAAGCATGTGGTACCCAAGCGGGAGATGTTTTGGCCACACGAGATACGCTTGAGACATATGTTGCAAATAGCAGCAGTGCGATCTGATGCACTCGTCTCAAAAAAGGCCCACACCAAGGAACTTTTTGAATAACGCGCAGAGACTGCACATTTGGAGCTTTGGGGTGTGATGCAGTCAATGTGCTGCCCTTAGGCTGGCCCCTGAAGGGCATCCTGCCTCGTTGGTGATGTGCCGCCTCCTCCTCTTCCTCCTCCTCCTCTCTCCTATCAGGCACCCACGTTGATTCAGTGACCTCATCATCCCCTCCCTCCTCATCACTGGAGAAAACCTGGCAGTATGCTGCAGCAGGGGGAGCATGACTGCCAGATTGCTGTCCTTCTTGGGCACCCCCTCTGTCCGTGCTCATGTTACTGCCTTCATCGAGCTCAGTATCATCATCAGAGCCTTCCAAACGCTGGGCATCCTCCTGGAGCATGTACCCAACACTGTGGTCAAACAGTTCGAGGGACTCCTCAGGAGGACATGGTGGGGCTAGGGAAGGAGTCACTGATGACATTGAGTTGAGGGAAAAGGCTGTTCCTTTGCCAGACAAAGTACCCTGGGCATGGGTGAGAGAGGATGAGGAGGATGAGGATGGCTTGGTCATCCACTCGACCAAGTCTTCCGCATGTTGCGGCTCAACACGGCCAGCTGCCAAAAAAAAGGCCAAGCGTGTCCAACGGCCACGTGCTGATGAGGATGCACCGTCTCCACGACCAGCACTAGACACAGAGCCTGCTTGCCCTCTCTTATTGGCTTGTGACTGTATGCCTCTCCTTCTTGGCCTTCCAGACATACTAATGGTCTGTAGCTGCACTAAGCTGGGATATATATATATATACTGATACTGCAGCTAGCAAAATCAACTGCCTGCCTGTAGTATGAGAACACCACCAACCTTCTACAGGTAGCTTTAGCTGAACACTGTGCAGAGCTTGCAAAAAACTCACTTTTTTAGCTGCCTGCGGTAGTGATAGGATCAGGAAAACACCACCAACCTTCTACAGGTAGCTTTTTTTTAACACAGGAAATGTTTATTAAGTAAACTGAACATTACACTTGAGTATAATGAGCAAATAATACAAACAAAAGCACATGAAAACAATTTACACATCTTAAGATGCTATACATTCTGATGTAAGCTTGAGTCAGGGCCTAGATTTAGCCACAGAACTAATTTGTATGTAGACTTTATTGACAGAAATATAAAGAAGGGATCCCTTACTGTTCTTCATTATACAGTGGCTTGCGAAAGTATTCGGCCCCCTTGAACTTTTCAACCTTTTGCCACATTTCAGGCTTCAAACATAAAGATATAAAATTTTAATTTTTTGTGAAGAATCACCAACAAGTGGCACACAATTGTGAAGTGGAACGAAATCTATTGGATATTTTAAACTTTTTTAGCAATTAAAAAACTGAAAAGTGGTGCGTGCAAAATTATTCGGCCCCTTTACTTTCAGTGCAGAAAACTCACTCCAGAAGTTCAGCGAGGATCTCTGAATGATCCAATGTTGTCCTAAATGACAGATGGTGATAAATAGAATCCACCTGTGTGTAATCAAGTCTCTGTATAAATGCACCTGCTCTGTGATAGTCTCAGGGTTCTGTTGAAAGCGCAGAGAGCATCATGAAGACCAAGGAACACACCAGGCAGGTCCGTAATACTGTTGTGGAGAAGTTTAAAGCCGGATTTTGATACAAAAAGATTTCCCAAGCTTTAAACATCCCAAGGAGCACTGTGCAAGCCATCATTTTGAAATGGAAGGAGTATCAGACCACTGCAAATCTACCAAGACCTGGCTGTCCCTCTAAACTTTCAGCTCAGACAAGGAGAAGACTGATCAGAGATGCAGCCAAGAGGCCCATGATCACTCTGGATGAACTGCAGAGAACTACAGCTGAGGTGGGAGAGTCTGTCCATAGGACAACAATCAGTCGTACACTGCACAAATCTGGCCTTTATGGAAGAGTGGCAAGAAGAAAGCCATTTCTCAAAGATATCCATAAAAAGTCTCGTCTAAAGTTTGCCACAAGCCACCTGGGAGACACACCAAACATGTGGAAGAAGGTGCTCTGGTCCGATGAAACCAAAATCGAACTTTTTGGCCACAATGCAAAACGATATGTTTGGCGTAAAAGCAACACAGCTCATCACACTCAACACACCATCCCCACTGTAAAACATGGTGGTGGCAGCATCATGGTTTGGGCCTGCTTTTCTTCAGCAGGGACAGGGAAGATGGTTAAAATTGAGGGGAAGATGGATGCAGCCAAATACAGGACCATTCTGAATGAAAACCTGTTGGAGTCTGCAAAAGACCTGAAACTGGGACGGAGATTTATCTTCCAACAAGACAATGATCCCAAACATACAGCAAAATCTACAAAGGAATGGTTCACAAATAAACGTATCCAGGTGTTAGAATGGCCAAGTCAAAGTCCAGACCTGAATCCAATCGAGAATCTGTGGAAAGAGCTGAAAACTGCTGTTCTCAAACGCTCTCCATCCAACCTCACTGAGCTTGAGCTGTTTTGCAAGGAAGAATGGGCAAGAATTTCAGTCTCTCGATGTGCAAAACTGATAGAGACATACCCCAAGCGACTTGCAGCTGTAATCGCAGCAAAAGGTGGCTCTACAAAGTATTAACGCAAGGGGGCCGAATAATTTTGCACGCCCCACTTTTCAATTTTTTATTAGTTAAAAAAGTTTCAAAAATCCAAAAGATTTCGTTCCACTTCACAATTGTGTCCCACTTGTTGGTGATTCTTCACAAAAAATAAAAATTTTATATCTTTATGTTTGAAGCCTGAAATGTGGCAAAAGGTTGAAAAGTTCAAGGGGGCCGAATACTTTCGCAAGCCACTGTATATGACAACAACTGTTTATGTATTTTAGCATTGATGGTATTACGTCCATCTCACATGGGACGCTGCATGATCTGGGAATATTTCATTAGGAAGAGGGGGGGAGAGGGGGGGAGAGAGACCACAGGGGTAAAACCAGAAAAGCAGGAAAAAGTTGATGGAGGGGTAAGAGGAATAGCTATCAGGGACGAGAGGGGGAGGAAGGGAGGGAAAACAGGAGGGAGGGAGTGACAGGAGAGACCCCCCATTGAGACATATCAGTTTGTTTTAAGAAGTGTCTTCCCAATAGAAAAGAAATGAGGGGAGAAGGTTAATGCAAAAAGTAAGGAGTAGTGAGAATCTGAAGGAGCGTGGATACTCTTGGTCATGCCAGTACCACCATGCCACATCATCCTATTTAACTAGGTATTTGGTCTCCACAACCCGCTTCCAGCCAGCCAGCCTCCCAAAACTCAACTCTCCGGTGCACTCACACCACCAAATGCCGAGCTTCAACCCAGGCCGCCCAGATTTTGTGAAACTTCTTGGGACAGTTCCTGCCCATGTAGGTGAGCTTATATAATGGCAGTACCACATTTATTTGTGCCCTCCATGCCCCAACAGTGGGGGGGTCTGATAACTTCCAGCGCAACAAAATCTCTTTCCTGGCATAATAAGCTGCATAGAACACAAAAAGTTTAGTATATTTGGCAGTGGCCAAATTATCTGTAATACCCAAGAGGAACACCATTGGGTCAACTTCTAAATGTAGTCCTGCCACACCATTTATATCCGTTAATATTTTGCGCCAATAGGTCTGTAGGACCGGGCACGACCATATTACGTGAAAAAAGGTCCCCACCGACTGTCTGCATTTGGGGCACCCATCATCAAGTCCCAGATAAATTTTGGACAACCTTTGTGGGGTGTAGTAGACTCTATGAAGAAATTTCAGCTGGACGAACCTATCCCTTGCTGAAATCATGAAGGGGATGCATTGCTGCAGACCCTCTGACCAGTCTTCCTCAGTCAGAGCCGGGATATCTAATTGCCATTTGTGGAAAAGGGGGAGCATTTTAGCAGTGTCTTTGCATGTAAGCCTAAGGTATATGGAGGATAATGTTCGATCTAGATGGTCGGTCATCAACAGGGATTCAACTGAGTGGGTAGACAGCTCTATCCCAAGTGGAAACTGCACTTGGACCACATGTCTCAGTTGTAGGAACCGGAAATACATCCATGAGGGTAGGTTATATCTAGTCTTCAGTTCTGGGAAAGAAAGAAGTTGACCCTTTCGACATATGTGACGCAATGTGCGGACCTCGTGTCTGGCCCAGACCTGCGGGTCCGGAACAGATTGGAGGTGTGGTATCATTGGGTTACCCCACAACGGCGTGTGTGGAGAAACAGCGCCCCCGCCGGTAAGATACGAGGAAACCTGCTGCCACACCTTCACCGTTGTTTTCATGGGCGTAGTAACCTGTGGGCTATATTTCGGGCCTCTGTAGACCAGATTGCTGAGTTCAGAGTAGGAGCCTAAAATCGCCGCCTCCAGATTAACTGATGGGTTTGTTTTGTCCTGAGCAAACCACCAGCACACGGTGACAAGCAGCGCCGCCCAGTAATATTTCTTGTAATTTGGCAGGGATAGGCCACCCTCTGTAAGCGATAACTGTAACTTTTGTTTGGCTACCCTGGGTGTTGTCCCCGCCCATACAAAGGAGGTGATAGTTCGGTCAAGTTTGTGGAATAATGAATTTGGGATGGGAACCGGAGTGTGGCGAAAGACATATAAACATTTTGGGAGAAAGGACATCTTAATCAAGTTGGCCCTCTCTACCGGGGTTAGCGGCAATGTTTTCCACACCGCACATCTCTGGATAAGTTGGTTTAGAATGGGATAAATGTTGTCAGCTAGATAGCATTGCGGGTCTAATTGGATCTGAATGCCTAAGTATTTAAATTTAGCTACTGTTTTAGGGGGAAGAGGGGGGTCCGACGACACCGGAGCATCCGTCAGGGGAAACAGGAGAGATTTTTCCCAGTTCACCTTGATACCCGAGAAAGCGACAAATCGATCAATAATGGATAAAGCCGCTCTGAGGGATTGCTGGGTGTCACGAAGATACAGTAACATATCGTCCGCATAGAGAGATACCTTTTCCACTAGGGGCGGGAACGAGATGCCGCCCACGTCGGGGGATGACCTAAGGAGTTCAGCCAGCGGCTCGACCGCAAGGGCAAAGAGAGCCGGCGATAGCGGGCAGCCCTGCCTGGTGCCTCGGTGGAGGGGAATAGGGGCCAATAGGACCCCGCCTGTGCGAACTCTAGCCGATGGGCCGGAGTACAACAGCCGAAGCCATCGTATAAATTTGGGCCCTATCCCGAACCTGTGTAGAATTAGCCATAAGTATTCCCACTCCACCGAGTCAAAGGCTTTTTCTGCATCCAGGGAAGCCACCACACCAGCCTCCTCCCCAGCAGCCGGATTCGCCAGGACAGTATATAGTCTTCGCAGGTTAATATCCGTTCCCTTGCCCGGCAAAAAGCCAATCTGGTCTCCATGAATTAGTGATAAGATAACCGTGTTTAGTCTGGTTGCCAGAACCTTTGCAAGTATTTTTGCATCCATGTTTAGGAGCGATATAGGCCTATACGAGGAGCAAAGCTCAGGGTCTTTGCCAGCCTTGGGTATCACAACTATCACTGCTCTAGACATAGAGTTGGGTAGGGAGTTTGATTCAAAAGAAGCAGATAAAATCTCCAGTAGCCTGGCAGCAATGATCTCAGCATGCATCTTATAGAATTCCACTGGAAGCCCATCATCCCCCAGGGTTTTCCCGGATTGCAAAGAGTTAATGGCGTTGTGAAGTTCTTTGAGGGTGAGCGGAGCGTCAAGTCTCTCGCGGGCCTCCCCCGACAAGGAAGGCAGCGTAATAGTCTCCACGTACGCTTTGAGATTGGCAGCAGAGTAGCGCACTCTGGAAGTATATAAATCCTCGTAGTATGAGGCAAAGCAGGTATTCATTTCCCTAGGGTCAGACAATATCTGCCCCGCTACATCTTTGATATTAGCCACTGTGGTTGTTAACGATTTCTCCTTGGAGAGCCACGCAAGGAGTCGCCCGGTCCGCTCACCCTGCTCAAAGATGCGCTGAGATTGATGCAGTGGATGTGTTTTGGCAGCCGCTACCCTAAGGAGCGCTACCTCTCGCACAGCACACTGCAAGTCCACTCTATGTACCTCATCCCTGGTGGTAGTGTATTGAGTTTCTAGGTCAGCTGCCCTCTGTTCGGCCTGGAGTAGAGCTGCCCCAGTCTGACGTCGAGTGCTAGCAATTGCCATCCGATAATGTTCCCGAGCATAAAACTTAAATGTCTCCCAGCTGGAAGTGGGTGTTGTGGCGGCGGGGTTGTCAACCCAAAATTCTCGCATTGCAACCTCCGCGTCCTGCTCTATGCGGTCATCTGAAACCCAGAATCGTGATAGGCGCCAAAGACAGTCGGTGGGGACAGGATTCACATTCAAACTAAGTAAAAGTGGAGAGTGGTCCGATATGCCCCTGGGCAGATGGGTAATTTCTTGAACCATCTTAAGGACATTGGCAGTGGCAAATACCAGATCGATTCGGGACATAGCCCTGTAAGAGGCCGACTGGCAGGTGAAGGATCTCAGCAAGGGATTTTTCCATCGCCAGACGTCCGTAAGACCAAACGTGGAAGCCCTTCTAGACAGTGAGGACTCCATAGCCACATCCGGTGTCAGCCTATTCA
The DNA here is from genome assembly GCA_037952835.1 of Lithobates septentrionalis. Lineage (NCBI taxonomy): Eukaryota > Metazoa > Chordata > Amphibia > Anura > Ranidae > Lithobates > Lithobates septentrionalis. Next base: position 782,456 of record JBBDGP010000994.1, read on the forward strand.
GATTGGGGCACGGTGGCATGTTAAAATCCCCTGCCAAGATTACCTTGTCAGTGGAGTACCCTGCAATAAGAGTGACAATTTTGTGGAGTACCACCATCGACGCCGGTGGAGGTACATACAGACCCACAATTATCATGGCAACATTTGCAATGACTGCATGCAATATTACAAACCTACCCTCAGGGTCCAGGTGCAGGTCAAGCAGCGTAAAAGACAGGGCCTTGCATATCAGTACGCTGACTCCCCTAGCATATGATGAGAACGTGGCATGATAATAGTGGCCCACCCACGGTTTTTTGAGACTCAGAACCCGACCTCCAGTGAGGTGGGTTCCTGTAATATACAAATATCTGGGGAATGTGATTTAAGAAAATTAAAGATCAGTAAACTCTTAATTCTAGAGTTCATTCCCCAAACGTTCCAAGAGATTAATTTTACAGGAGCCATAGGGAGTCAGAGCACATCGCAGCAGCCCTTAACTTGAGAAGCACACCGGAACCCCAAGAAGAAAGATTCCAGCCCGCCTCCCACAGCACAGCAGAATTCATCACACACAATAGCATCAAGTGGCATGGGCCTGTGTAATATAGAAGGAAAGCTGTCAACAGAACCGCGCTATAAATCTTAAAGTGAATAAATACCCATCAACCTATTATCTTGATTAAAGTGTTATGAACAAAACAAATATCAACACAACATGATCGTGATTAATATTGTAAACATTAATTATTGTGACTATAGGTAAATAAATTAGTGAAAAAACGGATGATAAAAAATGATGAGAAAAAAGGAGGAAATAAGTCCGTGGCCAATAGTGACTTCAAATAAAAACAGTCCTTATTGCAAATACTTTCACCCAGAGTGACTATGGGCTTGATGAATAAAAAACACCTCGTGAGAAGGATCCACCACCTATAAGGATGTATGCTTACCGAAGGCAAGCTTTCATAAGGCTTGTGTATGAAATCCACTCAGCGGGGACACCACCAACGATCACAGCATAGAGGGAGGATCGCCAGGAACTCTCCACCATACAAGCCAAAAACTCAGCATGAGGAACCCAGGGGAATAAAAGACACATCCTCCATAGTGTGAATCGGTATAAACAATTTAATGAGTAAAAAATGAAAGTAGCACACTCACATTAAAATCTCGAGTAACAGCATGTATTATAAATCAGCCGGCCGGCCTGCATGCACCCGTTCACAGTGGGGTAGAAACGATGACGTCAGCGCGTCTGCCTTCCGACGTACGTTTCGTCCTATTGGACGTTGTCATAGGAACGTCCAATAGGACGTTGCCTCCGGTAAGCATACATCCTTATAGGTGGTGGATCCTTCTCACGAGGTGTTTTTTATTCATCAAGCCCATAGTCACTCTGGGTGAAAGTATTTGCAATAAGGACTGTTTTTATTTGAAGTCACTATTGGCCACAGACTTATTTCCTCCTTTTTTCTCATCATTTTTTATCATCCGTTTTTTCACTAATTTATTTACCTATAGTCACAATAATTAATGTTTACAATATTAATCACGATCATGTTGTGTTGATATTTGTTTTGTTCATAACACTTTAATCAAGATAATAGGTTGATGGGTATTTATTCACTTTAAGATTTATAGCGCGGTTCTGTTGACAGCTTTACTATTTTGATTCTTACCTATGAATGAGAACTGCAGCTTAGGGGTGTAGGGAAGCGCAGTATTCTTATTGTTTTTGTCTGTTAATATAGAAGGAAACATTCCTGTGTATAACTAGCATAACTTCCCCCCTCTAAACATACCCCCCCACCCCGCACCCCCCCCAAACCTGGGCATGCCTGTTTCCCAAAACCAAGAAAGGTCATGAACCTCACGGGGTCATATACCAAATGACGAGAAGTAGATAACGTCTACTAACTGTACAGTGTTCCTAGCCTAAGGAAGATGCCGCCATCAAGCGGGAATAAAACATGTTCTTCTCCTGGCCAGTGCCACCAGGGGCACATACTTGGTATAAACAAAATTGTTGCAGGTCCCCCCCCACCCCCCCAAGAACACAATTAACCAGATTAAAGCAGGTGTCTCTTATCCACAATCCAGGGAAGAGAATGTAGTCGGCCAAATAAACAATAGCCATTGCTTGCCGCAGCTCTTTCACAAGTGTTCCCGCCAGTCCATTCCCACACCGGTAGAACTTAATGGGTTAATTAGAATAAACTGGAGTCCAGGAGCCAAGGCAATCTATACAGTTCCTTATGAAATGATCGGAAACCGCCAGCCAGTCAGTAGATGCCCAGCACATTTGGCAACGATCGTGCTATAGCTAATTTGAGGGACAAAATCCAGCTGGAATCGCCGCGCTCCAAAATCAGGCTTACCCCAACTTCAGCGCCAACAGAGCAGAAGAGTAACTCGGGGGGTATAATTATGGTTGCTCCAGTTCAGTGAGGGACACATCATCGTGCCACCAGATCAGTAGGAAGTTAGAGTCCCGGAGCAGCATATATAAAGAAGGGGAGATCACATACCTAATGTCTAGGCAGGGTGTTCAGCCAGCGCAAGGCCTCCTCTGGGGATGTAAAGAACCGAACGGTCTCGCCGTCTTGCACACGGAGTCGGGCAGGAAACAGCATGCTGTAACTTATTGCTCTAGCTAGTAGGGCCTGCTTCACCGGATCAAACGACTTCCTTTGCCTCTGTGTGTCCACAGAAAAATCTGGTAAGAACATCAGGCGGGCCGCCTCATGGCGGATGTCCGCCATTTTGCATGCCTCGCGTAGTATCAGGTCTCGATCCCTGAAATTGAGTAAGCGGAATATGAATGTGCGAGGCGGAGTCCCAGGCGGGCCACAGGTCGGTGGCATCCTATGAGCCCTCTCGACTGCAAAATGGGGTGAAAAGTTTGCCTGGGGAAACGTGTAGGCAGTGGCATCAGAGCCCTCTGATCTCTCAGGGAGTCCTATGATCCTCAAATTGTTGCGACGATTTGGGTTTTCGGAATCCTCGGCTCTTGCTTCCAGGTGTTTGACCCTGACTTGTAGGGTATGCAGAGAAGCCGAGTGATCCCTGACAGTGTCTTCCGCGTCCCCCACCCGACATTCCACCTCCGTTACCCGCTGCCTAACTTTTTCAAAGTCCTGTCTAATAAGTCCAATATCCAACTGTACAGTGTCAATCTTCGTTGTGAGGGTGGACAGGGAGGACTGACATCCCGTAATGGCTTTCATCAGGGCAGCGAAGTTGCTCTGCTCAGTGAGAGCTGGCTCCAGGTCCTCCGTCTGAGTCGCCATGCTGATCACTGCCTCCACGTGCGCGGCCGCTCCACCCAAACTATTCTACCTGTTACTCGGGTTATAGTGATCTAATCGGCGCCGGTTCCATGTCCGCATCGGCAGGGGGGGAGCGGGATGCACCTCGGATGGGTCTAGAGATGCTCAGGATGAGGTAAAAGGATTAGTTCCCCGCCATGGCTGCAGAGCTCCCTAACTAAGCGCCCTGTCTCATCGCCATCTTGGACACGCCCCCCTTATACAGGTAGCTTTAGCTGACCACTGTGCAGAGCTCGCAAAAAAATAACTTGTAGGTTTAGCTGAACACTGTGAGGAGGACGCACCACACTAACTTGTAGTTTTAGCTGAACACTGTAAGGAGGATGCACCACACTAACATGTAGTTTTAGCTGAACACTGTGAGCAGGACGCACTGCACTAACTTTAGATGAACACTGTGCAGAGGTCTTGCTACACTAACTTGTAGTTTTAGCTGAACACTGTGAGCAGGACGCACTGCACTAACTTGTAGCTTTAGATGAACACTGTGCAGAGGTCTCACTACACTAACTTGTAGTTTTAGCTGAACACTGTGAGCAGGACGCACTGCACTAACTTGTAGCTTTAGATCAACACTGTGCATTGGGCTCACTACACTAACTTGTAGTTTTAGCTGAACACTGTGAGCAGGACGCACTGCACTAACTTGTAGCTTTAGATGAACACTGTGCAGAGGTCTCACTACACTAACTTGTAGTTTTAGCTGAACACTGTGAGCAGGATGCACTGCACTAACTTGTAGCTTTAGATGAACACTGTGCAGAGCTCGCAAAAAAATAACTTGTAGGTTTAGCTGAACACTGTGAGGAGGACGCACCACACTAACTTGTAGTTTTAGCTGAATACTGTGAGGAGGACGCACCACACTAACATGTAGTTTTAGCTGAACACTGTGAGCAGGACGCGCTGCACTAACTTGTAGCTTTAGATGAACACTGTGCAGAGGTCTCACTACACTAACTTGTAGTTTTAGCTGAACACTGTGAGCAGGACGCACTGCACTAACTTGTAGCTTTAGATGAACACTGTGCAGAGGTCTCACTACACTAACTTGTAGTTTTAGCTGAACACTGTGAGCAGGACGCACTGCACTAACTTGTAGCTTTAGATGGACACTGTGCAGAGGTCCCACTACACTAACTTGTAGTTTTAGCTGAACACTGTGAGCAGGACGCACTGCACTAACTTGTAGCTTTAGATGAACACTGTGCAGAGGTCTCACTACACTAACTTGTAGTTTTAGCTGAACACTGTGAGCAGGACGCACTGCACTAACTTGTAGCTTTAGATGAACACTGTGCAGAGGTCTCACTACACTAACTTGTAGGTTTAGCTGAACACTGTGAGGAGGACGCACCACACTAACTTGTAGTTTTAGCTGAACACTGTGAGCAGGATGCACTGCACTAACTTGTAGCTTTAGATGAACACTGTGCAGAGGTCTCACTACACTAACTTGTAGTTTTAGCTGAACACTGTGAGCAGGACGCACTGCACTAACTTGTAGCTTTAGATCAACACTGTGCATTGGGCTCACTACACTAACTTGTAGTTTTAGCTGAACACTGTGAGCAGGACGCACTGCACTAACTTGTAGCTTTAGATGAACACTGTGCAGAGGTATCACTACACTAACTTGTAGTTTTAGCTGAACACTGTGAGCAGGACGCACTGCACTAACTTGTAGCTTTAGATGAACACTGTGCAGAGCTCGCAAAAAAATAACTTGTAGGTTTAGCTAAACACTGTGAGGAGGACGCACCACACTAACTTGTAGTTTTAGCTGAATACTGTGAGGAAGACGCACCACACTAACATGTAGTTTTAGCTGAACACTGTGAGCAGGACGCGCTGCACTAACTTGTAGCTTTAGATGAACACTGTGCAGAGGTCTCACTACACTAACTTGTAGTTTTAGCTGAACACTGTGAGCAGGACGCACTGCACTAACTTGTAGCTTTAGATGAACACTGTGCAGAGGTCTCACTACACTAACTTGTAGTTTTAGCTGAACACTGTGAGCAGGACGCACTGCACTAACTTGTAGCTTTAGATGAACACTGTGCAGAGGTCCCACTACACTAACTTGTAGTTTTAGCTGAACACTGTGAGCAGGACGCACTGCACTAACTTGTAGCTTTAGATGAACACTGTGCAGAGCTCGCAAAAAAATAACTTGTAGGTTTAGCTGAACACTGTGAGCAGGACGCACCCCACTAACTTGTAGTTTTAGCTGAACACTGTGAGCAGGACGCACTGCACTAACTGTAAATAGTCTAGCTGCCTGACTGTGGTACTAATAGGATCAAAAGAACACCAGCAATTTTCTTCAGGTATCTGTAAATACTGTAACAAGACAAGCCTGCCTGTCAGTAAGAAGATAACAGGAACAGATCTAGCTAAACTGAATACAGTGTATATATATATATGCAACACCTGGGATATATATACACAATACACTGTAAGTGCAGCTAACTCACTGATTGTCCTGCCTAATCTATCTAACTCAAATGAAATGACACTGTCTCTCTGTCTATCTATCTCTCTTTCAATGCCGGAACACACACTACACTGGGCCGCCGTGCAGGCGGCCTTATATAGTGTGGGGCGTGTTCTAAACCCCCTGAGCCATAATTGGCCAAAGCCAGGGTGGCAGGGTGTCTACCGACGGCGCTGTGATTGGCCAAGCATGCGAGTCATAGTGCATGCTTGGCCAATCATCAGCCAGCAATGCACTGCGATGCCGCAGTGAATTATGGGCCGTGACGCGCCACACGAATTTGGCGCGAACGGCCCATAACGTTTGGAATTCGGCAAACGACCGAACAGCCAATGTTCGAGTCGAACATGGGTTTGACTCGAACACGAAGCTCATCCCTAATGGGGAGCCCTGATTGTTCTTGCTCCTCCCTCAACAGTTGACTAGCCCCTACACTGCGGTGGAAATGCCCTACAATCTTTCTGCAAAGGTCCAAGATTTGAGCAATCTTGTTGTTTTTCTCCACTGGGATTGCACCCTTGACCACTAAATGCAGTATGTGTGCAGAACAGCGCACCCCGACAAAAGATCCATCTTGGAGCGCATTAACCATGTTTGAACCTCCGTCTGTCACAATGAACCCAACAGAGACATTGGTGACTGCCCGCTCTCCAAACCAATTGGCCAACATCGATCTAATTGCCCGCAATATGTTGGCAGAGCTGTGTTTATCATCACGGACTTCTGTGTGGAGCAGGAAAGCTTGATAACGCTGCTGGTCTTGCACTGCAGACCTGCTTCCTGATGAAGTTTGAACTCTTACACTAGTGCCACCACCAACAGGCACAGTGGCCTGCCACCAGTGTGCAGTCAAAGACAGGAAAGCGTGTTGACCACTGGGAGCTGTCCACAAATCAGTGGTCAAATGAATTGTCTGACCCGTTGGCCATTTTTTCCTACAATACTGCAATGCACGAATGGTATAGTGCTGGAATAATCTTTCTGCTGAAAGTTGTTCGTGCAGGAACAATGTATCGTGGAGCAAGGGCATGCATGAGCTGTTTAAACGGCTCCCCTTCAATCATGCGAAAAGAGGCTTCTCCAACAACAATGAGTTGGCCAATATGGCGGGTGATCTTGTTGGCCTGCTGTTTTGACATGCCCTTGGAACTAAAGCCAACAAAACTATCTAGGTTAGGCTGATGATGTCCTTGGGAGGATGAGGAGCCTATTTGGGTCTGCAGTGGAACTACTGCACGTGGACGGTTTGTCTTAATTGAACCCTCTCTATTGGCTGTGCTCTGAGTAAGTGGTGTGGTTGAGGAAGTACCACCAGTACAGTCAGAGTCGTTTATGCTGCTTCCTGCGCTACCATCTTCTTTTTCTGCCTCTGCCCGCAGTAAAGTAGAGTGGTGGTAATTTTTAAGGTGTAGGTTCATACCAGCATTGGTCCCAACTTTTTACCCCTACTTACTTGCTTCCCACACAATTTACACTTTCCTAAGAACCCGCCTTCCAATGTTTGAAAGTAACCCTCTCTATTGGCTGTGCTCTGAGTAAGTGGTGTGGTTGAGGAAGTACCACCAGTACAGTCAGAGTCCGTTATGCTGCTTCCTGCGCTACCATCTTCTTTTTATGCCTCTGCCCGCAGTAAAGTAGAGTGGTGGTAATTTTTAAGGTATAGGTTCATACCAGCATTGTCCCAACTTTTTACCCCTACTTACTTGCTTCCCACACAATTTGCACTTCCCTAAGAACCCGCCTTCCAATGTTTGAAAGTATTTCCAAACATTGCTGCGGCGGGATGCAGTCCCTTGACCCTGTTGATCTCTATTTAGGGCTGATATAGCTGCAGCAGGTAGCACACCAGTGGTGGAAGCTGTTGCCACTACAGTTACACTTTGTGAACTAGAACTAGTGCTAATGTCAGGGGTGCTGGGGAGGTCGGTGATATCAGCACAGTATTCTTTCTCCATAATAACAGAGGGAGAAGGGGAGTTAGCAGCAGATGAAAAAAGTGAACTGCTACCTGTCCTACTCCTCACAGAATATCCCTCTTGCACTTTCTCTAGGTCAAACTGTAAGTCTTGTGGGCTAAGAGTATATAAAACGTCTGCAGTGGTTGGGGAAAGAGGAGCATCACATTCAAAATCATTCTCTTCTTGGGCCAATGAAAAAAAAAGTCTCACACTCTGTCTCTGCTGCTGTCTCCCTCAATTGCTTCTTTGGGGAGCTGGGCAGTGGCACTGGCAGTGTGATTGGTGGTGGTGAGTGTAAAGGAAACTCCACTTGTTTTATACTAGGTTTCTTGCCTATTCCATAAAAATAAGAAGCCATGACACCTGTACAAGTAGAAGGAGGCGCTGCACTGGCAGTGGAAGTGGCAGCAGATGTTGATGGACTGGCAGGAAAACTAATAGTAGAACTGGTGGTGGTGGAACTAGCTTTGCTGGTGGAACTGGTTGTGGACAGCATGTTTGTGGCGGAAGAAGTGTCAGAGACACTAGTAGCAGAGACCTTGCCACTTTCTTTAGCAAGGCATCCACCACGACCGCGACCACGACCACTACCTCTACCTGCCTTCACTTTTCCGTTAGAATGGTACATTGCTGTTGCTGTATCACTGATCAGACAGGTAACAAAATAGGGTATATGGAATCTATATAGAATCTCAATCTATAATATAGAATCTATAATAATAACCCCCCCCACAACATGGGCAGCCTCTGAGGCTATCACAACACTAGTAACACTAGTATCACTATCAAGTTTACAACACTAACACAATAGCAGCAGATTATTGTGAAAAAGTTAAGTTGTAACTGTAGCTTGCTTCACTATTGTTCTGCTGCTGTGCTTATGCTCAATTGATAAATTATTCAGGTTCTCTGACAAACGGACCAGCTAAGATTGACTGTCTTCTGAAATGAAGGTTACAATTGGCCAATAACATTCATCATCATCATTATTTTTATTTTATCCCCCCCCACCCAATTCCAGCAGCGATCTTTTCTCTATCTATGTCGAATCTTTTCTCTCTATGTCGAATCTTTTCTCTCTATGTAGAATAATCTTGGACTAATAGAGTTAAGATTAGGCACATTCGACCACAGGTTCGATAGACACAGATTGTTATTGTCAGCGTCATGTCGAATCTCCTATATCGAACTGTTGTCGCAACAAAAACGAAAATAAAGCATTTGTTTATGTCGGCTCTTTCGGTTTTTGGAATCTGCGCTTTAGTTATCGTTTGTTAAAACGATAATGAAAATACCTGAAATTCAGACGAAAATACATTCGGATGAAAACGAATGCACATGTCTAGTTGTCAGCACTTCAGCTGCAGAAGTTTCTGGTAACTCCACAGATGCTGCTGGCAGAAAATCCCATGTCTCTGTCAGTATTGTGGGAGAAGCTGACTGCCCCTTCGCTGAAGCTGCTGTTGGTCCTGGGCAGAGGTTAGCAGAACTCTGCCCTGTTGTCAGCACTTCAGTTTCCTGTATGCCCTTTCCAGATACTGTTCCTTACTTAGCAAATAGTTCAGATCAGGTTTAAGCTCTGAGACCCCTGCAAGACCAAGCATAGCCTCTCTGGATTCTCGCAGATCCTCAAGGGTAGGTTCCCCTTCATCGCCAAACAAAAAACAATCTGTAAGGCTCTCCCACAGCAATCCAGGGCCGCCAAAGTCATATCCCTGCGGAGAGCATTCTGTTGTCTCCCCTAAATATCCTTACTCTGCGTGCCATTGTAGAGCCGATAATGATTGTCCAGCTCTATCTCCCGCTGGATCAGCCTGTACAACTCAGTCACCCATTGCTCCTGGGGCCGCTCTCCCAGGAATGCCATGCACCATGCCCGCTGGTCAGAGGCCTGTTGCTCTGGGGTTGGAAAGCACTTGCCCTGTTGAATACCAGTGACCTGGAGGGTTCCAATCCAGAGTCCTACCCAAATCTGATGCCTGAGCTCCAGGTATTCATCCGCAGACACAGTCCTGGAGTATGCTAAAGGACGATCTGGTATAGAATTATAAGGAGGATCCTATCAAAAAAAAAGTAATGGGATTCCCCTGAAAATTCTTACTAGACCATTATTTGGGCATACATCCTTGCTGGCCAGGAAAGGAAGGGGGAACATGTGTGCAAAATAAAACATAACACCTCCTGCCCAAGGCCATATTTGGTTAATTAAATCATCTCAGATCACTGGGCCACTTTGTTTACAAGCATGGGCCACCTGGGGATCCAAAATGTAATTTAGCAGAAATTTTTTTTTTAAAAAGATGCTTTTGCTGAAGTACATCCTATAAGCATTATCAAAAGATCTACTCCCTGCTGAATGGTATTCTTTAAAACATGTATTTGCATTGGTACATGTCACCCCTGGCATTCCCTTGCTACCAATGACTTATTTTACCAAAATCTTTCAAAATGGCCTTGAAAAAGAGCTGAAAAAATGTAAGATTCCCGAAAACTTCAATGGGAAACCAAACTTTTCTTTGTGCATTCATCATTACCATTGAAAAGTGTCACTATCACCCAGGCAGTCACATGGACATTAGAATAACCCCCCCCCCCCCCGACTTTTAGAGAGAACACTCAGGATATCATGTGATCACAGATATAGGTAAGTAAATAAGCTTTTTTATTAGGCTTTTCTTCTAAACTAACATTTTGATTAGTTGGGAGTGATTAATTGCTTTCATGCATAGTAGAGTGGCTTTTTAGTCAATGTTATTATCATACGTAGTATGTCATATCATACCTTAAGAACTATTTAGTATACCCTCAGAGCTACTGAGGATAGATGTATCAGACCAATTCATGTCGATGTTTCAGTAACACATTGCCTTCCCAGCATTTTACCGGTCTCATGATAACATACAAGCATATCTGAACTGCGATTATTCATAAACAAATAAACAGCCTGAAATCTCTATGCAAACTAAAGAGCATTCCCCAGCAATCATTAATGAGCAATTTGCTACTCCAGTTGTAAATCTTAAGAAAGCATTTATTTTTTTATTACATCCAGTGCCACAAATTAAATTTTCTTTCAAGTTTATATGGATGTTGTATTTCGTGAAGAGATGAAATTCCTTTCACAGAATTGTTTTCACTATAATTCTGCTCCTATTGCTGCACTAAATGTGTCTTGTGTACCTTCACAGCATCCAATGAATAGGTTCTCACACTCTATTATGTGCCGCAGACAAAATAACCACAAGCTCTGTTGTGTTATCCAAATAAAGGAATTTTATAGATGGACCACTTCATGTACAAAGCTAATATCCCCCTTTATATTCTTTTATATTGGGAAAAACATGTTTTTCTCATTTGTGAGACTTTTTTAACCACTTCCGGCCGGCCTTCCGCACATTTACTGTGGCAAGGCGGCCCGGCTGCACGAAACGACGTACCTGTACATCACTTTGTGCAGTAGCCTCTAATTGAACAGAGGGGGAGCCAATCAGCGAGTCCGGTGGAAGCGGTGTCCGCCGGCCACCCGCGATCATTCCCCAGACAGGCAGAACATAGTGTTTACATATGCAGATCGCCTTTCTGACAGGGGAAAACATAGAGATCATGTGTTCCTGCTAAGCCGAAACATGGATCTTTGTGTTTCTCCAGTCAGAGAAACCCCCACACAGTTAGCAAGCACCCTCTAGGGACACACTTAAACCTTTGATTGCCCCTGGTGTTAACCTCTTCCATGCCAGTGTCATTAGTACAGTAACAGTGCATATATTTAGCACTGATCACTGTATTAGTTTCACTGGTCCCCAAAAAAGTGTCAAAAGTGTCAGTTAGGTGTCTGATTTGCCTGCTGCAACGTCGCAGTCCTTCTAAAAATCACTAATCACCGCCATTACTAGTAAAAAAAAAAAAAAAAATCCATAAACATATCCCATCATTTGTAGACACTATAACTTTTGTGCAAACCAATCAATATACACTTATTGGGATTTTTTTTGCCAAACATATGTAGCAGAATACATATTGGCCTAAATTTGATTTTTTCAATTTTTTTATTGGATATGTATTATAGCAGAAAGTTAAAAATATTGTTTTTTTTTTCAAAATTGTCGCTCTTTTTTTGTTTATAGTGCAAAATATAAAAACCGAAGAGGTGATTAAATACCACCAAAAGAAAGCTCTATTTGTGGGAAAAAAAGGACATTAATTTTATTTGGGTACAGTGTCGCACGACCGCGCAATTGGCAGTTAAAGTAATGCAGTGGCGTATCACAAAAAATGGACTGGTCATGAAGGTGGTAAAATCTTCCGGGGCAGAAGTGTGTAGTGAAATATCTCACACGTGTGTGTGTGTGTAATGAAATATCTCATACATGTTATGTGGAATACCACTTTAAATTTGACAGGACTGTGAATGAAACACTACTATTTAAAGTAGAAGTTCAGGCTTTTCCTAACTAAGCCTATACATGCTCTCACCCACCTTCTAATTCCTATTCTAACTACCCTGTAGAAGAAAGATGCTTATACTTATCTATTCACTAGGGGCTCCGGTCCTATCACATAATCGGTTCCCAGCGGCTGCTGCAGGGAAGAGGAGGGACAGTCAACAATGGATCCCCCTGTAGCAAGCCTATGGGTGACACCACTGCAGCCGTTGTCTTTCTCCTCTACCCTGAAGCGGGCCACTGGGGAGATCGGGTGACCAGACCAGAGCGCCCTCAGAGTAGGTAGCTATAAGCATCTTCCTTTGACAGGGTAGTTAGAATAGGATTTAAAAAGGAAGTGGGAGCATGTTTAGGCTTAGTTAGGAAAAGCCTGTAATTTCACATTAAATCAGTAAGTCATAGCCATTCAACTTGTTGATAACCCAAAGTGTAATGCATGTTCTTTTGTTGTGTATACATTATATACATACAATATACAGTATATATATATATAGATAGATATATATCTATATCACTCTATAGATATATATCTATATATATAGTATATATATCTATCTATTTATCTATATATGTTTGTACTTGGAAACATTTACCAAGATTGCAGGGTGCCTTTGGCCAATCATGGCTTGGGGGGCTAAGTCCATGCCCCACACTATAAAAGGCTGCTTACACAGCGGCCGTATGTAGTGTGATACGTGGAGGAGACTGAGGGAGAACTTGAGCTAGACTAGACAAGTTAGTTAGTTGCATGCAGGCAGTTTAATTATATATATATATATATATATATATATATATATATATATATATATATATGTAGTCAGTGTAGGATATATATGCAGTGCAGGCAATGTATTAATATGTATATGCCGTGTAGTGTATATATATATATATATATATATATATATATATATATATATATATATATATATATATATATATAGTGTAGTGCAGCGTATATAATACAGTACATTGAAGTAGTTAAGGGGGACCCTATGACAGAATTAAGAAAAAATGGCATGGGGTCCCAAAACCTTTGGGTCTGGTATCGATTTTTAAGGGGAAATCTACACCAAAAAAAAAACAGTGTGGGAACCCCCCAAAATCCATACCAGGCCCTTTGGGTCTGGCATAGATTTTAAGGGGAACTCCACATCAAAATTTTTTAAAAAATTGGTGTGGGGTCCCCTCCAAAATCCATATCAGACCCTTATCCAAGCAAGTAGCCTGGTAGGCCAGGAAATGGGGGGACGAGTGAATGCCCCCCTCCTGAACCAGCCTCAACATGGGAAGGGTGCTTTGATGGGGACAAGGACCTCTTCCCAACAACCCTGGCCATTGGTTGTTGCGGTCTGCGGGTGGGGGGGCTTATTGGAATCTGATCCCAGATCCCGCCCCCCCATGTGAAATGGTATCGGGCACATTGTACCCCTACTCACCAAAAAAAGTGTCAAAAAAGTAAAAACGACAGGAGATTATTTGACAATTCCTTTATTAAAAAAGAAAAAAAGTGTCCCGTGATGTCCATCCATCTTCAATCACGCCGCCAGACTGACCTGAAAAATAGAAAAAAAAGCTCTGCCTCAATGGGAGGCTTTCTGGCAACTGCTGTCCCTTGGCTGTGACAGCTGTTATATAGGCAAGGGCGGGGTTACCCGGTGACGTAACCGAGTGGCCCCGCCCCTGCCTGTTCGCATGTTCTGTGTTTTGCACTCTCCAGCTTTAGTAAATCAACCCCTATGTCTCACTGAACAGAGGAATGTTCTGACAGTGGGGGACACTGACAGAAGAGAAGTATTCTGGTAGTAGAACCATATCAGGGAAAGGAGCATTCTGACAGCAGGGGAACATCAGGGAGAGAATAATTCTGATGGCAGGGGAACATCAGGGAGGGAAGAGTTCTGACAGCAAGGGAACTTCAGGGAGAGAAGAGTTCGGACAGCAGGGCAGCATCAGGGAGAGAAGAATTCTGACAGCAGGGGAGCATCAGGGAGGGAAGAGTTCTGAAAGCAAGGGAAGAGTTCTGACAGCAGGGGAACATTAAGGCAAAGGGGACAATTCACTAAGCTTTGCCACATGTGGTAAGGGTATCATCTTGCTCATTTGCATAAATGATGCAATGCGGTAAATAAAATCCAATTCATTAAAAAGAAATACAGATACTCCTCATTTAACAACTTACCTGTTTAATGAACGCTCGAACTTATGACCAGCTCTCCCGACCCACGCAGGACAACTGCTCCAACTTACGACCAGCTCTCCCAAACTGCGACCGCTCGGATTTACAACCAGCTCTCCTGATTTCCTAACCCGCGCACAGGATGTCATGTCATCTTTCTGCATCAGCCTCGTTATCACTCTCGGCCTGCTGTTTTGCAGGTATGTACTGGACTGTACTGTACTCGGTTCTCCTAAATGCCCCTTCTAGCATTCTTTATACTGTACTGTTTTTGTCTTATGTCTTTACTGTATACAGTACTGTACTGTTTTATGTCTTATGTCTTTACTTTACAGTATATAGTACTGTACTGTTTTATGTCTTTACTCTATGCAGCACTGTACTGTTTTATGTCTTATGTCTTTATATTGGACTGTTTTATGTCTTTATGTACAGTACTGTAATGTAATATGTGCTTGTACTGTACAAGTATTGTCCACGCCATGTCAGCAAAAAGAAAAAGCATGCTTGCACCTGCAGAAAGTGCTCAGAAAAAAAGAAAAGCTATTGATTTTGAGATGAAAAATAAGATCATTAAGGAATATGGGGCTGGCAAGAATGTTAAAGAAATAGCAGGTGAATTGGAACTTGCACTTTCTATCATTTCAACAATCCTAAAGGATAAGGATAGAGTGAAAGAGGCAGTAAAACCATTGACAGGATAGCAAGCCATAATAACTAGGCAGCGGAAAGGCCTCATTCATGAAAATGGAGAAATTGCTGGCAGTATGGATTGATGACCAAATAGAAAAAGAATGCCAATGAACTTAAAAGTGTACAAAGGAAAATAATCGACTGAAACATTTACAACAAGCCAAGGATGGTTTCAAAGGTGTCATGGAAGAGCCAACCTCCATAATTGGAGTATCAGTGGGGAGGCTGCAGGTGCAGATGTGAAAGCAGCTGAAAAATTTGTGGTTACATTTCATAAAATCATCAAAAAAGGTGGCCACTGTCCAGAGCAGATATTTAACATGGATGAAACTGGACTTTAAAAAAAAAGTGCCCGAAAGGTCCTACGTAAACAAAGAAGATAAAACAATGCCTGGTTTCAAGGCTTTTAAAGACAGGGTCACGTTGCTGTTGGGAAGAAATGTTGCTGTGTTCAAGCTAAAGCCTCTCCTCATCTATCGTTCACAGAACCCACGTGCATTGAAGCAGGTTAATAAGCGCACACTGCCTGTTTATTATTGTGCAAAAAAAAGCATGGATGATACAAGCTTTATTTGATGACTGGTTCATTAACTGTTTCATACCCTCGGTCAAGCGTTATTGTCAGCAAAAGGGTGTTCCCTTTAAAATTACCCTCCTGCTTGATAATGCCCCAGGCCACCCCCATCATCTGCATGACCTACATCCAGAAGTAAAGGTAGCATATCCTCCTAAAAACACAACTGCTATCCTACAACCCATGGATCAGGGTGCAATAGCAACATTCAAGGCCTACTATTTGTACAACACCTTTTCCAAAGCTGTAGCAGCAACTGAAAATGATGAAGTTACCCTTCATGATTTTTGGAAAGCTTACAACATTTTACACTGCATAAAAAACATTGCATCAGCTTGGGAGTGAGTAACAGATAAGTGTATGCAGGGTATATTGAAAAAATGCTTAAAGCGTTTTTTGAACAATAGCGAAGAGTTTGATGAAACAGATGTTGAAGACGGTATAAATCAAAAAAGTGTGCAACTTGCTAACATACTTGACCTAGATGTGGAAGTGACTGATATTAAAGAATTAGTGGAATTTGTTATGGGAGAGCTAAGTAATGAAGATTTAATAGAGTTTGAAGCACAGCAGCACTTAGAACAGGAAGAGGAAGAAAAGGAGGAAATAATGGAAGAAGTACAAAATAAATTCACAGTCAAGGGGTTAGCTGGCGTGTTCTCAAAAGTGAATGCAGCTTTATTACAATTAAAGAGTGTGGACCCAAATGTTGAAAGGTTCTCTAAAGTGGAACGGCAGATGAAGGAACTTATGCGATGTTATCGCTCAATTTATGATGAAAAAAAGAAAATTACAAAACAGAGCACCTTAACAGAATTCTTCTTGCAAGCTACCCCTACCAGTTCTATCATTTCCTTGTCATCTTCTCCCTCATTTACAACTCCTGATGACCCTGCTAGTAACTCCAATGATGACACTGTCGACCCTCCTGGTAACTCCAATGATGACACTGCCAATCCTGCTGATAACTCCAATGATGACACTGTCAAGCCTGCTGGTAACTCCAGTGATGACACTGATGACCCTGCTGGCAACTCCAATGATGACTCTGATGGCCCTGCTGGTAACTCCAATGATGACACTGATGACCCTGCTGGTAACTTCAATGATGACACTGATGACACTGAAGTACTATCACCATTTGAAGGATTTGATGACTAAAATTGTGTTCTAAATGTCTATGGAATACATTTACTTTCGTTGCACCTGTACAGTACAGTATTTTTGTTGTTTATATTTTTGTGTTCTGTACTTCTGCAAATTAAAACAACATTACTGCATTGGCGTTTTGTGTTTAGATCTTTTTTTTTCAGAATACAGTACAGTACAGTAGTTAGGAATGCTTAAAATATTGATTACTTGTGGCTCCTTGTTTAAAGACCAATCTGTTTAATGACCTGGTTGCTGGAACGGAACCCGGTCGTTAAGGGAGGAGTACCTGTAATGATTTTTCAGTAAACAACGAAAAAAGAAAATTGTCTGTAAATATTGCAAAAAATTGCGTGGTAATCTGGTAAGTCTAACTCTCTTACGTCTGTTAAGTCTAATTTACAAAGAAAACGGGACCTAAAGAAAGGTGCAATATTTGCCACTACCCTTTTGGTGGCCTATTCAGACCCTCAGAAAGGGGCATTCCACACACCAAGAGCCTAATTCCACCCACAGAGGATTCCACCAGCAATGGACACACAAAAATGTGGCATTGTACATCCCGAGTACACAAGTATTTTTTTTATTTTTTTTAATGAAATTAAAAAGGCATGACGTGCAGTGCAAATTAAATGCAAACATCGGCTAAAATGTAACATCAGGAACTTTTTTTTTTATTACATAGAGCATACAATGCTCCTTAAAAGCGGTATAAGTATAGTTATAGACTGAATCCTAAATGACCTAGGTGTGGGCAAACTCCAGGAGGCTTGATGCAAATGTTAAAATGTCCCAAATATTCAGGTAAGGGTCTGTCAGTGCTTTCAAGATTGTTGAATAATGAGGGCTTATCTCCTGAAGTTTTAACACCTGTTCTCAGATTGCTTTTCCTAGCATGTAAATTAATAGTAGAAAAAAATAGAAAAACTGCGCTATGAGAAAATGAATTAAAATAAAAATACAAAACTTTGTCGGAAGCTGCAATTCTCCTGTATAACACCAACACAGTAAGAAAATATTAACAGAAAAATAGAATTGCACTAAACCTTTGTAGCAATAACTCACGGTGGAGCTGCTGATTTATTATTGGGCCTGTTCTCTGATCTATTCACCCCTCTTAACTCGTTCAATCCCCTTGACACAGCTGTAGTGCAGTGTTGTAATGACACTAATACCAACTTTAGCTCACAATATACAATCATATATATTTACCTCTACCTGGTTGCTTGTAACTCCACCTGCAGGAGAAATAACGACACTGCACGTAAACTTCTGTATTAACCAAAATAACTTCTTTTTACTTAAATGATACATGTATATAAAAGTTATTACAGTGGCTACACTATCACACCAACGTAGTGCGACTGTGTAGTAAATAGTTATGACACACTTTGTACACATACACAGATATACCTAAATATATATATTTATATATATACCAGGGAGCTCCCCCTGCTTCAAACCATAAAGTCACTATCCTTTATAACTATATGCAGGGCCCTGCAATAAAAGAAATAGTCCTGACGTCTTCAATCTTCACTAGCTTTAAATCAGTATTTGTAATCCACAGAGAGTTCTTCTGGAGTGTTGCGCAGTGCAAGTTGATACACAAAGGAAATTATAACCCAGCAAATTGATTAAGTGTTCTTACTTGAAGAAGACAGACATCTAGTATCAGTATCTGGATATTGAAGTCTGTGTAAATGCAATACTTTCCAACTCAATTGTTCCATGGGACTATCAGTCCCAGCAACACTCTGTAACAGCTCTAAACGTGTGTAGTGTTAAACAAACTCCTGGGTGTTAACCCTCTCACCGCACCGGATCCGGACAGATGGATGTCTCAGTTTCAGCAGTTCTCAGTCCGTGTGGAGCCCCAACCACGCTGTCACGCTCTTCCATTTTCTAACGACCAGGAGTCCTCGGTTACCTCTTACACGGGTCTCCGGAACAATCACTTCTGCTGCTCCAGCACACTGTGATTGATGGCAGGATCCTTACTGCTGCTCTGCTCCTTCACAAAGTAGGCCGCAACCCTGTGGGACACACACACACCCACAGAGTTCAGTTGGCAGGCCAGGTGTCCCAGGAACAAGAGACCTAAGATGGCCACTCCCAGCCCTTTTATATCCTCCCCACAATGCATTTCAGTTGTCCTCTGGTCCTTGAGCATTCAGTACATACTCCCCCTGCTTTAGATCTTTGGTCCCCAAAAATATGCAAGACCTTGTTCCTGCTACACATTTTGGCCTCTAGACGAGTGCACAGGACCGACAGAGGAGCCTCCCACCAATTCTAAGGTTTTGGGAAACTATTCTGTGTACCCACAACTGTCACCTTGGTGTCAGATACAGCTGTGTCAAGGGGTGAAACAGGGCTCTCCGTTACCAGATTGACAGAGGAGGAACTAGGCTCATCGACATTTCTTTTACTGGTAACCTTTGCTACTTCAGAACACTCGCCCAGTGTATCATATGTTAGTCTTTTGGGTGGACAAATGCTCCTCATTCCTCTTTGTTCTTTTGGTGTGTCCTCTATTTCTGGGTGAACACTGTTTTCTTCTATTACAGACCTTGTTTCTTCCAATTCAGTGGGAGACGAACACTCTTCAGCCCTTTCAGACAATGGTACAAACTCTGGACCTTCTGGCCTAAGGGCCTCACTATCCTCTCTGGTTATCGGGAATGAAACACTCCTTTCAGCTTCATGTGTATCAGATGACCACAACCAGCTGATGTCCATGTCTCTCTCCTCACTATCTTCAGTTGTTAAAGACCCAGACTGAGATCTAGTTACAGGCCGATGTACAACATTTGATGTAGATGATAACTCCTTCTCGGGGATTATCCTGACTGCATCAGTGAGGGGCAAAAGGTGATTCCAATGCCAAGTCTTAATTGGTACAGCACTTCCTTCTGGTCTAATTTCAAATACTGGGAGCCCTGGGAGCTGTTTAAATACAATGTATGGCTGTGACCTCCAGCGATTTGCCAGCTTGTGTTTCCCAGGAATACCCAAATTTCATAATAGAACTTGGTCACCAGGCTGTAGATCTTGAACCCTTACTTTGAGATCAAAGTTTCTCTTATTTCTACTCCCTCTGTTGTTTGACATAGTCCGAGCCTTCTCATAAGCAATCTTCAGACTCCTCCTCAGTCTATTTGTATATCCTCGATGAGAAGTCTCTGAGGTGTGGTCCAGGAAAGTTCCGAAAGCCAGGTCCACTGGTAATCTAGCCTCTCGCCCAAACATCAACCGATAAGGTGAATATCCTGTGACGTCACTCCTGGTGCTGTTATACACATGTACTAAAGCAGTGATATGCTTACTCCAATTGGGATTTTGCTCAGAGGTCAGTGTCCCTAACATATTAAGAAGAGTTCTATTAAACCTCTCTGGCTGAGGATCTCCTTGCGGGTGATAAGGTGTAGTTCTAGACTTCTGAATTCCCAATAGATCCAACAACCTCCTGATGAGCGTACTCTCAAAGTCTCTTCCCTGATCTGAGTGAATCCTCTGTGGTAAGCCATAATGGACGAAAAACTTCTCCACTAGCGTCTTTGCCACTGTGACTGCCTTCTGATCTTTCGTGGAAAAGGCTTGAGCATATCTGGTAAAATGGTCTGTGACTACCAAGATATTTCCTTGCCCACTCAAGTCGGATTCTAGACAGGAAATCTATACAAACTAAATCCATGGGACCTTGGCTTGATAAATGACCCATCGGGGCAAAGTCTTTCTCTGGATACACCTATGGCAAGAGTGACAGTAACTCTCCACTTCTTTCCTCATGTAAGGCCAATAGAATCTATCCCTTATCAGTTCAAGAGTTCTTTCTGACCCCAGATGGCCATGACAATCATGCAGGGCGATTAACACTTTCTCCCTGTGTTTCTCTGGCAGAAACAGTTGCCACTTCTCCTCCAGATCTTCAGAGGGGCCCCTTCGGTAGACCACCCCTTGTTGAAACTGCAACCGACTCCACTCTTTATGTAACAACAGAGCTTCCCTCCAAGCATTTTTCAGAAGTAAATCGGGGTGCTGATTCTCCAAAGCTTCCAGTACCAAGCTGCAGAGTGGATCTTCCTGTTGGTCTCTCCTAACGTCTTTTCTCGATAACTTAGGTAGACCTTCTGCTGCAATCTGAGAGACATTACAGTAATACTTGGGCACCCCTGCTGTAGTCACTCCAATTTCTTCAGTTCTGGCTCCACCTTTCTCCTGCTTTTCTCCTTCACAAAGGGCTCTTACCCCTTCGGGGGCAAGCTGAGTCCAATTCTCTTGGGAGCTCAGGGGACTGTGGGGTCTTCTTGACAGCGAATCTGCATCTCTGTTGCCCACTCCTGGTCTGTATTTCAGGCTGAAGGAAAATGTTGAAAGAGCAGCCAACCACCTATGGCCTGTAGCATCCAATTTTGCGGTGGTAAGCAAGTATGTGAGGGGGTTGTTATCTGTTTTGACTACAAATTCTGCACCATACAGGTAATCTCTCAGCTTGACTACTACGACCCACTTCAAGGCCAGAAACTCAAGTTTATGCGTGGGGTAGTTCTTCTCAGCAGGGGATAGGCTCTGGCTCACATAAGCAATGGGCCCTAATTGTCCATTATGATCTTGGTAGAGTACTCCGCCGAGCCCATCTCAGCTGGCATCCATGTGCAGTTCATAGGGTTTGGTAGGATCTGCATAAGCTAATACTGGAGCAGTGGTAAGACTCCACTTCAATTGTCTGAATGTCTCCTCACATTCCGGAGTCCACTGATCCTGAATAGACTCCTTCTTCTTTCTGGAACCTTCTTTCTGCCTCGTAGGTTTCTCTGAATCCACATCAGCCTCTTCTTGATTCTTCAATAGTTCTGGGAGTGGGTGGGCTATCTTTGCAAACCCCTCCACAAACCTCCGTGGGTAGGAACAGAATCCCAGAAATGACCTGAGCTCAGTCACATTCGTGGGCTTGGGCCAAGAGGTAACAGCTTCCAACTTCGCAGGGTCAGTTGCTATCCCTTCTTCAGACACAATGTGCCCCAGATAGTTCACCGAGGATTGATAGAACTGAAATTTCTCCATTGAAAGTTTAAAGTCCTCATCATGTAATCTCTTCAGGACCTTTTCCAGTCGCTCTTCATGCTCTTCAAGAGTTCGGCCAAATACTATGATATTGTCTAAATATACTAGGACCTCAATCAAGTTCATATCGCCTACTGTCTTTTCCATGAGCCGCTGAAGTTGCTGGGGCCCCAGACAGACCTTGTGGCATCCAGTTAAATTCATAGAACCCCACGGGTTGATGAAAGCAGTTTTTTCCCTATCCTCAGGACTAGGGATGAGCCGAACACCCCCCGGTTCGGTTCGCACCAGAACCCGCGAACGGACCGAAAGTTCGCACGAACGTTAGAACCCCATTGACGTCTATGGGACTCGAACGTTCGAAATCAAAAGTGCTCATTTTAAAGGCTAATTTGCATGGTATTGTCCGAAAAAGGGTTTGGGGACCCGGGTCCTACCCCAGGGGACATGTATCAATGCAAAAAAAACTTTTAAAAACGGCCGTTTTTTCGGGAGCAGTGATTTTAATGATGCTTAAAGTAAAAAAAAAAAAGTGAAATATTCCTTTAAATATCGTACCTGGGGGGTGTCTATAGTATGCCTGTAAAGTGACGCGTGTTTCCCATGTTTAGAACAGTCCCTGCACCAAATGTCATTTTTAAAGGAAAAAATCTCATTTAAAACTGCTTGCGGGTTTAATGTCATGTCGGGTCATGGCAATATGGATGAAAATCAGTGAGACACACGGCATGGGTACCCCCCAGTCCATTACCAGGCCCTTTGGGTCCTGTATGGATATTAAGGGGAACCCCGCACCCAAATTAAAATAAGGAAAGGCCCTATATACTCTGAACAGCAGTATACAGGCGGTGCAAACAAGACAGGGACTGTAGGTTTGTTGTTAAGTAGAATCTCTTTGTAATTTTGAACGGGTACATTTTTAACGTGTTTAGCTCCAGCCAAAAAATCTTTTTTAAGCTTTTTGGAAAACATAGGGAAGGGTTATCACCCCTGTGACATTTGTTTTGCTGTCTTTCCTCCTCTTCAGAAGATTTCACCTCACTTTTTTGTCCCAATGAAAAATGTTTTTTGAAAATTTGGGTTTTTTTGTGGAACAAGGATTGGAAAGCATCAGTGGAAAGGAGAAATTGTTTTCCCATATTAACTCTTACAGGAGAGAATTTCCCTTCCTAGGGGTAGATTTCATCTCACTTCCTGTTGTCTCCTTCCGTTTGCAAGTAGGAGTCGTTTGTAAGTTAGATGTTTGAAAGTAGGGTCCTGCCCTATATACTCAGCAGAAATTTGGGCCTTAGGTGTTGCTGTGGCCACAACACTGTAAGCCCTCACAGGGCCCTGCTGTGAAATATTAGATCAAGAATTGTAATTACATGCCCCTGTTGAACAGGAGCTGAAAAATTAGGCCTTAGGCACTGGTGCTGGTGCCACAACACTGCAACCCCTCACAGACACTCTAGTTGGAACGCAGGAACGAGCCCTGCTGCAAAGTATTGCATCAAAAATTGTAATTACACGCCCCTGTTAGACAGGGGCAGAAAAATTGGTCCTTAGGCACTGGTGCTGGTGCCACAACACTGCAACCCCTCACAGACACTCTAGTTGGAACGCAGGAACGAGCCCTGCTGCAAAGTATTGCATCAAAAATTGTAATTACACGCCCCTGTTAGACAGGGGCAGAAAAATTGGGCCTTAGGCACTGGTGCTGGTGCCACAACACTGCAACCCCTCACAGACACTTTAGTTGGAATGCAGGAACGAGCCCTGCTGCAAAGTATTGCATCAAAAATTGTAATTACACGCCCCTGTTAGACAGGGGCAGAAAAATTGGGCCTTAGGCACTGGTGCTGGTGCCACAACACTGCAACCCCTCACAGACACTCTAGTTGGAATGCAGGAACGAGCCCTGCTGCAAAGTATTACATCAAAAATTGTAATTACACGCCCCTGTTAAACAGGGGCTGAAAAATTGTGCCTTAGGCACTGGTGGTGGCGCCCAGAACCAAAAATGTTCTTACAAGCTATCAGCGTGATGATTGAGGAGGAAGAGGATAATTACTCAGGGATAGTCACTCAGCATCAGCATAGGCAGTCTTTGAAGGGATCTGAAAAAAATTATTCAGTTACATCAGCATCAGGTGCTTGGTAGCTGGTGGTGATCCAAGACTGATTCATTTTTATGAAGGTCAGCCGATCGACCGAGTCAGTGGACAGACGCACCCTGTGATCGGTTACCACGCCTCCAGCAGCACTGAATGTGCGTTCCGAAAGAACGCTGGATGCAGGACAGGCCAGTAGCTCAATTGCATACTGTGCAAGCTCTGGCCAGTGATCCATCCTCAAGACCCAGTAACCCAGAGGATTTTCGGTGGGAAAGGTGTCCAAGTCTGATCTTGCCCCTAGGTATTCCTGCACCATGTAAAACAGACGCTGGCGATGGTTGCTGGAACCGATCATACCTTGGGGCTGCGGACCAAAAAATTGTCTGAACGCATCGGTCAGACGGCCACCTTCTCCACCGCTCCTTCTTTGACTGACCGAAGCCTCAGCAACACGTTGTCCAGAAACAGGAGTTTGTAACCTCCCAGTCTCTGGGAACGCGTTGCACAGACCTTTCTGCAAGGCCTCCCAAAGATGTTTCATCCTCTGCTCCCTCTGCGATGGCAAGATAAGGTCCACAACCTTACCCTTGTAACGTGGATCAAGGAGGGTTGCCAGCCAGTATTGGTCCTTCTCCTTGATACCACGAATACGAGGATCCTTACGCAGGCTTTGCAGGATCAGGGAGGCCATGCAGCGTAGGTTTGCTGAGGCATTCGGTCCGGAGTCCTCTGGGTCACTAAGGACAACAACGTCCGCAGCCACCTCCTCCCAGCCACGTACAAGTCCATGTGTTCCTTGGGACTGATCCCTTAAAGACTGCTGATGCTGAGTGCCAGGCTCCACCTCCATACTGACACAATCTTCCTCCTCCTCCTCCTCCTCCTCCTCCTCTTCCTGTGTGATCGACGGGCACGCAGGAACACTGTCTGGATAAAGGGGGCCTTGAGAGCTAAGGAAGTCCTCCTCTTCCTGCCTCTGTTCTGCCTCAAGTGCCCTGTCCATTATTCCATGCAGCGTGTGCTCCAACAGGTGGACAAGGGGGACAGTGTCACTGATGCATGCACTGTCAGTGCTCACCATCCTCGTGGCCTCCTCGAATGGTGACAGGACAGTGCATGCATCCCTGATCATGGCCCACTGGCGTGGGGAAAAAAAACCAAGGTCCCCTGACCCTGTCCTGGTGCCATAGTCGCACAGGTACTCATTGATGGCCCTCTGCTGCGTGTGCAGCCGCTGCAGCATGGCCAACGTTGAGTTCCACCTGGTGGGCATGTCACAGATTAGGCGGTTCTTGGGCAGGTTAAACTCCTTTTGGAGGTCCGTCAGCCGAGCACTGGCATTATATGACCGGCGGAAATGCACACAGACTTTCCTGGCCTGCCTCAGGACATCCTGTAAGCCCGGGTACCTGCCCAAGAACCGCTGCACCACCAAGTTAAGGACGTGAGCCAAACAGGGCACATGGGTCAGTTGTCCCTGTCGGAGGGCAGAGAGGAGGTTGGTGCCATTGTCGCAAACCACCATTCCTGCCTTAAGTTGGCGTGGCGTCAACCACCTCTGAACCTGCCCCTGCAGAGCTGACAGAACCTCTGCCCCAGTGTGGCTCCTGTCCCCCAAGCACACCAGCTCAAGCACCGCATGGCATCTTTTGGCCTGCGTACTTGCGTAGCCCCTTGAACGCCTACGGAGCACCGCTGGTTCTGAGGAAGAGGCCATGGAGGAAGAAGAAGAGGAGGGGGTGGAGGAGAGAGGTGTGTCACAATCAGCATTTTGGAGGCGTGGTGGCGGAACAACCTCCAACACTACTGCACCTTGTCCTGCATCCTTCCCAGCTGCCAGCAGAGTCACCCAATGCGCCGTGAAACTTAAGTAACGTCCCTGTCCATGCCTGCTGGACCATGAGTCAGCGGTAATATGCACCTTACCGCTGACCGCCCTGTCCAGCGAGGCATGGACATTGCCTTCCACATGCCGGTAGAGAGCCGGAATCGCCTTCCGTGAGAAAAAGTGGCGTTTGGGTACCTGCCACTGAGGAACCGCACATTCCACAAACTCACGGAAGGGGGCAGAGTCTACCAACTGAAAAGGCAGCAGTTGAAGTGCTAGCAATTTTGCCAAGCTAGCATTCAACCGCTGGGCATGTGGATGGCTGGGAGCAAACTTCTTTCGGCGGTGCAGCAGCTGGGGCAGGGAAATTTGCCTGGTACAATCTGACGTCGGTGTACCAAAAGCAGATTGCCCACAAGTACTTGGCTGTGACACACCTAATTCTACACCTTCATTCCTCTCACTGCAGGTCTCAGAGAGGACTGAAGGTCTAGTGGGGTTGGAAATCTCAGCTGATGAGGAGCAAGGAGAGATCCTCTTTGTTCTTTGGTGTGGGTCTTTTAGATATGCTTGCCAACGAACTGCATGGCAGGTCAACATATGTCTGGTCAAGCATGTGGTACCCAAGCGGGAGATGTTTTGGCCACGCGAGATACGCTTGAGACATATGTTGCAAATAGCAGCGGTGCGATCTGATGCACTCGTCTCAAAAAAGGCCCACACCAAAGAACTTTTTGAATAACGCGCAGAGACTGCAGCGCCCTGCACATGTGGAACTTTGGGGTGTGATGCAGTCAATGTGCTGCCCTTAGGCTGGCCCCTGGAGGGCATCCTGCCTCGTTGGTGATGTGCCGCCTCCTCCTCCTCCTCCTCCTCCTCTCTCCTATCAGGCACCCACGTTGAGTCAGTGACCTCATCATCCCCTCCCTCCTCATCACTGGAGCAAACCTGACAGTATGCTGCAGCAGGGGGAGCATGACTGCCAGATTGCTGTCCTTCTTGGGCACCCCCTCTGTCCGTGCTCATGTTACTGCCTTCATCGAGCTCAGTATCATCATCAGAGCCTTCCAAACGCTGGGCATCCTCCTGGAGCATGTACCCAACACTGTGGTCAAACAGTTCGAGGGAATCCTCAGGAGGACATGGTGGAGCTAGGGAAGGAGTCACTGATGACATTGAGCTGAGGGAAGAGGCCGCTGCTTTGCCAGACAAAGCACCCTGGGCATGGGTGAGAGAGGATGAGGAGGATGAGGACGGCTTGGTCATCCACTCGACCAAGTCTTCCGCATGTTGCGGCTCAACACGGCCAGCTGCCGAAAAAAAGGCCAAGCGTGTCCCATGGCCACGTGCTGATGAGGATGCACCGTCTCCACGACCAGCACTAGACACAGAGCCTGCTTGCCCTCTCTTATTGGCTTGTGACTGTCTGCCTCTCCTTCTTGGCCTTCCAGACATACTAATGGCCTGTAGCTGCACTAAGCTGGGATAGAACACCTGTAATTTTCTTCAGGTAGCTTTATATACTGTAACCAGACAAGCCTGCCTGTCAGTAGGAAGATAACAGGAATGGATCTAGCTGAACACTGTGAGCAGGACGCACTGCACTAAATGTAAATAGCAGGAACGGATCTAGAAAAACACTGTGAGCAGGACGCACTGACTGCACTAAATGTAAATAGCAGGAACAGATCTAGCTGAACACTGTGAGCAGGACGCACTGACTGCACTAAATGTAAATAGCAGGAACGGATCTAGCTGAACACTGTGAGCAGGACGCACTGACTGCACTAAATGTAAATAGCAGGAACGGATCTAGCTGAACACTGTGAGCAGGACGCACTGCACTAAATGTAAATAGCAGGAACAGATCTAGCTGAACACTGTGAGCAGGACGCACTGCACTAAATGTAAATAGCAGGAACAGATCTAGCTGAACACTGTGAGCAGGACGCACTGCACTAAATGTAAATAGCAGGAACGGATCTAGCTGAACACTGTGAGCAGGACGCACTGCACTAAATGTAAATAGCAGGAACAGATCTAGCTGAACACTGTGAGCAGGACGCACTGCACTGAATGTAAATAGCAGGAACAGATCTAGCTGAACACTGTGAGCAGGGCGCACTGCACTAAATGTAAATAGCAGGAACGGATCTAGCTGAACACTGTGAGCAGGACGCACTGACTGCACTAAATGTAAATAGCAGGAACGGATCTAGCTGAACACTGTGAGCAGGACGCACTGCACTAAATGTAAATAGCAGGAACAGATCTAGCTGAACACTGTGAGCAGGACGCACTGCACTAAATGTAAATAGCAGGAACGGATCTAGCTGAACACTGTGAGCAGGACGCACTGCACTAAATGTAAATAGCAGGAACAGATCTAGCTGAACACTGTGAGCAGGACGCACTGCACTAAATGTAAATAGCAGGAACAGATCTAGCTGAACACTGTGAGCAGGACGCACTGCACTAAATGCAAATAGCAGGAACGGATCTAGCTGAACACTGTGAGCAGGACGCACTTACTGCACTAAATGTAAATAGCAGGAACGGATCTAGCTGAACACTGTGAGCAGGACGCACTGCACTAAATGTAAATAGCAGGAACAGATCTAGCTGAACACGGTGAGCAGGACGCACTGCACTAAATGTAAATAGCAGGAACAGATCTAGCTGAACACTGTGAGCAGGACGCACTGCACTAAATGTAAATAGCAGGAACGGATCTAGCTGAACACTGTGAGCAGGACGCACTGCACTAAATGTAAATAGCAGGAACAGATCTAGCTGAACACTGTGAGCAGGACGCACTGCACTAAATGTAAATAGCAGGAACGGATCTAGCTGAACACTGTGAGCAGGACGCACTGACTGCACTAAATGTAAATAGCAGGAACGGATCTAGCTGAACACTGTGAGCAGGACGCACTGCACTGAATGTAAATAGCAGGAACAGATCTAGCTGAACACTGTGAGCAGGACGCACTGCACTAAATGTAAATAGCAGGAACAGATCTAGCTGAACACTGTGAGCAGGACGCACTGCACTAAATGTAAATAGCAGGAACGGATCTAGCTGAACACTGTGAGCAGGACGCACTGCACTAAATGTAAATAGCAGGAACAGATCTAGCTGAACACTGTGAGCAGGACGCACTGCACTAAATGTAAATAGCAGGAACGGATCTAGCTGAACACTGTGAGCAGGACGCACTGACTGCACTAAATGTAAATAGCAGGAATGGATCTAGCTGAACACTGTGAGCAGGACGCACTGCACTAAATGTAAATAGCAGGAACAGATCTAGCCTAATCTATCTAACTCAAATCAAATGACACTGTCTGTCTCTCTCTTTATCAGCACACCGGAACACACTACACAGGGCCGCCGTGCAGGCGGCCTTATATAGTGTGGGGCGTGTACTAAATCCCCTGAGCCATAATTGGCCAAAGCCACCCTGGCTTTGGCCAATTACAGCTCTCTCTACTGACGGCGCTGTGATTGGCCAAGCATGCGGGTCATAGTGCATGCTTGGCCAATCATCAGCCAGCAATGCACTGTGATGCCGCAGTGAATTATGGGCCGTGACGCGCCACACGAATTTGGCGCGAACGGCCCATAACGTTCGCAATTCGACGGACGGTTGAACAGCCGATGTTCGAGTCGAACATGGGTTCGACTCGAACACGAAGCTCATCCCTACTCAGGACTCATGGGGATCTGATAATAACCACTCTTCAAATCTAATACACTCAACCACTTCGCCCCTGACAGGCTCTGTTAGGCATTTTCTATACGAGGGGTAGTGTATTGATCAGGAATGGGCTGTCAGTTCAAGGTCCTATAGTCGATACACAGCCGTAACGACCCATTTTTGTTTCTCACCACCACTATCGGGGAGGAGTATGGACTCCTGGATTCCCTGATAATCCCAGTCCTTTTCAGCTCAGCCAGCTGTTCTCAGAGGTCCTCAAGATCTCCCAATGGGATCCTCCTGACCCTTTCTCGAAAAGGTTTGTCTTCCTCCAGCCGGATCTTGTGCTCTGCACTCTTGGCATACCCCACAACAAACTCACTCCTTGAAAAAGCCTCTCTCCATCTCATAAGCTGGGTTTTGGCCCTTTCCATCCAAACGGCGTAAGGGAGGTGTTTTTCGGGTAGAAGTCTTCTATGGGAATCTCCCTTTTGGGTCCTCTGTTGACATCGCATGGCAAGACCGGGGTCGCTTGATTTGCCTGACCGAGCAGCATCCTTGCTGGTATCTTCACAGGCAAAGCTGTTGTGTTCCGAACACTGACTGAGACTCTCCCTCTGCTTCTCTTAAGCGCCTTAGTTGATAACACTTTTGGGATTATATCCAGACCCACACCTTCTTCTCGAGTGTCCGTTTCCAAGACAATGAAAGAACCAGGTTGTCTCCAACTCAACTTGACAGGGGCCCTCATGCATATCACTTCACCCGGTTGTAGCAGTTCTTCACCTTGGTCTAAACGCCAAACTTTTCCCACCCCTTCTGGTGGGGCCTTCTGTTCGTGTACTATATCTTTGTACACTTGGGTCAGCATGGGGTGTACCTTCATGGCCGGGGCACTTTCCTTCTGTACAAGCGGTGTCAGGAGTCTTGTGACCAGATCAGTATTCGTTCCGATGAAAATAGAACTTCTATGAGCCCCGGGGGGCCGAGGACACACTACTGCCAGGCTGTCGAAAGTCTCTGCCTTTCCAGCCACCCTCGGGTCAAAGGTGAGTTTGATAGGGATATACCCCTCATAAGGGAAGTTCTGGGTACCCAGGCCCCATATCTCTAATTCCTCCAACTTTTGCAGGGGCAGATGTTTGAGATGCTTCACATAGAAATCTTTGTATAATAGAGTCACCTGGGCTCCAGTATCCAGAAGGGCCTTGGCATAGATTCCTTCCACCTGGATTGGGATGATCGGAGAGGGTCCTACTAACTTGGGAGGGAATCCACAAGGAGTGGTTGGCTTACTCTGCTTGTTAGTACGTATTTTGATTCCTCGTTTCCATGGACGTTTGCCCAACTTCGTCTTCTCTCTTATCCTCGGAACTTGGCGTGTCTGGGTTTTGTTGGAGTTGGCGGCTTTTACAGGGCACCCAGTTGACTCCTTCACTGGGGCCCTTTGAAGTTTTCCGCCGGCTGTTGGTGTCTCACTGCTGCCCTTGGGCTTGGGCACACTCTCCTATGGTGTCCAGTCCCTCCACAGTTGAAACAGAGCCCAGATCTCCTCTCAAGGGTAGAGTCTGACACATTTTCAGGTTTTCTAACTTCTCTTTCAGGTGAAGTAAGGGATTTTTCGGTCAACAGAGCCATCATCTCCATTAACTGTGCCACCTGAGTCTTTAGAAGCTCGATCTGAGGATCATCATCCATTATACTAACAGTCCTGACTCCAACAGCTTGTTTCGTCTCTTGAGTCTTTCCCTTCTTCCTTTCCAGGATAGCTTCTTCTTCTCATACAATCCAAATCAGATCGGGGTACTTCAGTATGCCTCCGTCTTGACGAGTCCTTAACTGGAGTGTGATGGGGTCCAAAGGCTGAGCACCTCTTAAAACTTGTTTGGCTCGAATTTCATCCCCCTCATGAGGATCCAACTTCTTCCTTAACAAGATCTGGTGAATGACCTTGTCCAACCGTCTCATATATTCTGACAACTTCTCTCCTGTTTCTTGATAGGTGTGTTCTAGTTGATAAATTAGGTCGGAAACTTTTTCAGTACATATGAACACATCTTGTAGGATATCTAAGTAGTCTTGGGCTACACAATTCTGTTTGCTTAACTTCAGATTTTGAATAGCCTCGGAGGCAGGCCCTTTCAAGCTCTCAGTAATCCGCTGTTTTTTGTGCGTCTCAGGGATGTCCCACTTATCCAAAGCTTGCGTGGCCTGTTCCAACCACTCTTCAAAAGTGTCTTCTTCTTTGGGTACAGGCCATCGGACCGAGAAAATGCCCAGTTTTCGATATGTTGGGTTCCCTTTTTGACATTGGGACACAAAGTTCCCCAGGGCTGTGAAAAGTTCTGGCTCAATTGCAGCCGGGGCTGACTGTGATGGAACCTTGACTTCTGCTCTCATCTGTGGGAGGGTGGTAAGATTCTCCCCTTCTTCCCCTGGGTGGGTCAGATAAAATTTGGTCTTATCAGCAAGTTCAACACTTGTACCCTTGAAATTTTCTGGAACTCCCTTCCTCCATTCTAATAATGCATAAGTGCAGAATGTCTCATGATTGGGTCTGACTGCGACCACCTTGGCTTTTTGTTCTGGGGACAGCGTTTTTACCACTCGGTTAATGTGTTCTTTCTCCCAGATATCTCCCCAGAGTTCCATGGCCATGCTCGCTTCTGAGCGGGTGACTTCCGCCTCATACCACTGTGCCACAGTGGGGGGATCCATTCTATGGTTCTTAAGGGGGTGCTTGACTTCAGAGTGACAGTTATCCCGGACGAGCCCCCACATGTAGCAATAACTCACGGTGGAGCTGCTGATTTATTATTGGGCCTGTTCTCTGATCTATTCACCCATCTTAACTCATTCAATCCCCTTGACACAGCTGTAGTGCAGTGTTGTAATGACACTAATACCAACTTTAGCTCACAATATACAATCATATATATTTACCTCTACCTGGGTGCTTGTAACTCCACCTGCAGGAGAAATAACAACACTGCACGCAAACTTCTGTATTAACCAAAATAACTTATTTTTACTTAAATGATATATGTATATAAAAGTTATTACAGTGGCTACACTATCACACCAACGTAGTGCGACAGTATAGTAAATAGTTATGACAGTCTTTGTACACATACACAGGTATACCTAAATATATATACCAGGGAGCTCCCCCTGCTTTAAACCATAAAGTCACAATCCTTTATAACTAGATGCAGGGCCCTGCAATAAAAGAAATAGTCCCGACATCTTCAATCTTCACTAGCTATAAATCAATATTTGTAATCCACAGAGAGTTCTTCTGGAGTGTTGAGCAGTGCAAGTTGATACACAAAGGAAATTATAATCCAGCAAATTGATTAAGTGTTCCTACTTGAAGAAGACAGACAACTAGTATCAGTATCTGGATATTGAAGTCTGTGTAAATGTAATACTTTCCAACTCAATTGTTCCATGGGACTATCAGTCCCAGCAACAATCTGTAACAGCTGTAAACGTGTGTAGTGTTTAACAAATTCCTGGGTGTTAACCCTCTCACCACACTGGATCCGGACAGATGGATGTCTTCATTTCAGCAGTTCTCAGTCCGTGTGGAGCCCCAACCACGCTGTCATGCTGTTCTGTTTTCTAACGACCAGGAGTCCTCGGTTACCTCCCCCACGGGTCTCTGGAACCATCACTTCTGCTGCTCCAGCACATTGTGATTGATGGCAGGATCCTTGCTGCTGCTCCGCTCCTTCACAAAGTAGGCCGCAACCCTGTGGTACACACACACACCCACAGAGTTCTGCTGGCAGGCCACGCGTCCCAGGAACAAGAGACCTTAGATGGCCGCTCCCAGCCTTTTATATCCTCCCCACAATGCATTTCAGTTGTCCTCTGGTCCTTGAGCATTGTGGGTAGGTCATAGTTAATGTAAAATCCACCAGTGCTCAAAACTTAATCGATGAAGTCCATCCATATGTGCGATGGTGGCTCCAAATGCTATAAGAAAAATAGTGCTGAATCCACCACCAAATTAGAAGAAATCACGTCTTACCAGATGACCGTGATCCCCCATTACAGAGGATCAAGGAAAGCATGTAGTATAATGCACAGCTTGATTCCAATATGCAGCAAGCACACGTAAACTCTTCGGACCGCCTCATTGACCATTCAGACCGATGAGTGGATACACGTAGTACATATAAAATATAAATGCTCCAAATAGTGTAAAACCTTATTAAATTTATTAAAATAAGCAAAGTATTACATTTACAAATAGTAGCATCAATAAAAGCCTGAAGTCTGATGTGCCGGCTGGCGCACAATCAGACAAACCCGTCCTTCTGGGAAACAAACAGTAGCACACGAGGTGACATCAGCGGAGCAACGCGCTGATGTCACCTCGTGTGTTACATCGCACATAGGGATGGACTTCATCGATTAAGTTTTGAGCACTGGTGGATTTTGTTGATGTATATCTATGGAATTTATTGGTTTCATTAATTTTTTGAACACTGGAGGACTTTATATTCATTTATAATCCATATAATCAATTAATATGGTTTATGTATATTTTTTGCACACTGGTGGACTACATGTTGATTAATCATCATTTATGATTTAAAGGTTTAGTGCAATTCTATTTTTCTCTTAATGTAAATGAATAGCACAGAGGTGGAATTATTGGGATACAGGGAAAGGGATTACTGTACAAGTATTGTTTAATGTCAAATGTTTAGTAAAAACTATCTGAGTGAAATAATTAAAAAAAAAAAAAATCAGACAATTTAGTTGGGTTCTGCTCCATCACTGTAATATGGATTCTTACGCACTGGTTTACATTCTCCATCTTAGCATACTTGAGAAATTCATGTTGGGCTTATTCAATAACAGCAGGAACATTGAGATGCCAGGTACAAAACCTTCTTTTTGCTCTTCTCTTAAGGGGTTTACAATGAGTAATTATGTCTCTTTCTACTTTCTGGCTCTAAAGAGCATATCCTGCAGGCCTAATTAAAAAAATCACACAGAGTTTATTTATTTCAGTTCTGAATCCCAGCCAGCCTAAATAAAGTACATAAATGAATAGTGTTGATCTGTTTACACATCATATAGACTGGGGAGTCCTTTTCCATAACCTCTTAAGTTCTAAGATACAGTACTCATTGCTCAACCTGTTCCACAATAAACAATGTTACTTACACATGAGAGCATCCAAAAAAAGTGCTTACAATTGTAAGAAGAACAGAAGTAGCCAATCTCTTGTTAAACTCTGATAACTTCTCAGTTTTACTTTCTTGCTAATTAAGTGACCGATGCACAAGGGTCTAGGCTGTTCCCATCAGAAATGTTAGAGCCTTGGCAGATTTCTGTGCCCTGATCAAGGCATGTGTGGGAAATTGTCAAGAAGCTCATGACCTCATGCTAATGTAACAGCTATTGTGTCTACCACTGGATCTATAGCATATTGATAAATTCATCAATGACTGCATGTGAAAGATGTGTCCTTCCCATGTTTTGGATGGCCAACCAAAACTATACCATTTAGAATTATATTGGACAAGGCATTTCCACTTGTCCAAATGTAAATCTACTTTAAATATATTTATGTTATTAAAATGCAATGGATAATGACTAGGATATTTTTTTTATTGGAAAAAAAAGCTTTTAAATAAATATTATTTCCAGTGAATATTGGGTGCAATGGTCCCCTTAACCACTGTCCTGGGCCAGAAGGGGTAATTATAATGACTTCCACCAAATTCCTGGGTGCAAAAGCTTATATATCCAAAGGAATAAATTAACTACTTGAGTACCCGGTGCCATTTTAAAACCATGCA
The DNA here is from genome assembly GCA_037952835.1 of Lithobates septentrionalis. Taxonomy (NCBI): domain Eukaryota; kingdom Metazoa; phylum Chordata; class Amphibia; order Anura; family Ranidae; genus Lithobates; species Lithobates septentrionalis. The sequence goes on from JBBDGP010000994.1 coordinate 817,773, forward strand.
GAGATAATGGCTTTTTGTCCAAGAACCACCGCAGCATCATTTTAAAGAGGTGGCTGGTCTCAAAGGTTTCTGTGGTGCAAGCTCTTTTATCACTTGAACCGGAACCCAGCATTAAACCCAAGAGCTGTAATGATCAGCTCCTGGTCTTCTGAACATTCTAAATAGTGCCCTGTAGAAGTGCCTGTAGCCGACTGCTGGAAATACAATGCTTCCGCGTTGCATTTACATTGAAAAGATGTGATGTCATATCAACCACGGTGAACAGCAGAGGTTAATGTCAGTAGAGTAAAGAATCTCTATAGATCTGCTCATTCAGAAAAGTAAAATCAGTTTTCTACCCAAGTATGGCAAATATAGTTCTGTACACGGATTTCAAAATGGATTACTAATACCCACCGGTTTATCCATAAATTCCAAGGTTTACAAGGTTATACTTTATAATACATAAGAGCTCAGCAAAGTGTTTATTTATGCTCTAAAATGAACATGCTTTCCAGTATTAGTATTAATGTCGCAACCATCTCTCTTCTTTTTTTTCATGGGTTGGTTTCTTGCTATGAAGATTGTGGAAGCTGGAGGCCAGCATATAGATTGCATGCTCTTCTCACTCCCTGAGCTCTATCAGCATCTCATTAACAACCTTCCTTTTGTTTCTGAACAAACCCCTAAAGTAGGCAACTTGCTTCAGCTATACATTTTATCACTGCTTTCTTACATTTATATGCATTTAACAGCAACTTGAAAATCTGGAATGCTGTTTGAAAAATTATCATAACATTCGGTCCACAATACCAGTCTAAATATCAAAGACTGGAATAATTCCCTTTTCATGACTTATTCAAGCAGGAAATTAATTCCTTAAGATAGTGATATTAGCATGGTTTAGAGAGAACTCTGTGTGGACTGGCTTTGTTCTGCTCTGAATCCCTTTGCTCATTTTACAGAGAAGTGTTAAAGGGTTTTGTATATGCTGCTCTTACTTCCTCGTCTATTGTTGTTTAGATAAAAAATATCTAAATCATTTAGGTTGTTCCTTGTGTTTGCACGGTGGTTATCATTCCTGGAGAGAAGATTATAATTTCATTTGTATTTAATACAAAGTAATCCTCTCTCTCTCTCTCTCTGTCCCCTACACGTTGACCTCAATTATTCCTATAAATCTGATTAGCCTTGTTGACTTCAATCTTCTTTATAATGAAGGTAGTGAATAGAGATGCTGGTACCTTTTTTCTCCTGCAGTGTTCATGAGCTCATGGTGCGTCCAGTCATTTATTTTCCTTCTGTTTTATCAGTGCTAGAAAAAATTACCCCAAAATATTACATTCTAGTGGTATGTGATCTTTCTATATGTTTGAACATATTTCAATGAACCCCACTCAAGTCGATGGGTGAAGGAATGGGGAGGGTCTCATCTTTACCAATATGGCTGCTGAAAGCCCATTTTCCAATAGGAAGGGGGCTGAGTTATCCATTCCTTCAAATTATTGGCTCTTGTGACATAGTTAAGCAGAACAAAGGCTAAGCACTGCATAACTGGGGTGTAGCATGATGCAGCAGCAATAACACACACAGTCCAAGTGCAATGAAAGCACTTGTATTGAAATAATACAGACAGTTCACTAGTAACCCGGTGGGAAGACAACCAAGCCAGGAACACTAACAGGTCCAACAGTGTGTAGAGAGAAGGATTCAGATGAATTGACAGTGCCTGAGGGACAGTGCCTGGCCGTCTTGTGCCCAAGCAGGTAGATGCCCAGAGTAGTTGCGAGTCTTACACTTTCCTCTCATCAGGAACCTTTCCCTGACACTAATTTTGTCCCTACCAGGTGGGGTACCTGTTCCTACCCTACCAACTCGCAAAATGCACACCAAACCTGGGAGCCAGGTCCTTAAAAATACTCTACCTGAACCAAGATGGCTGCTAGAGTCACATGGGGCAGCAGCATTTAATTAGATAGCTTCCCCAGTGACCCAGGAAACCATAGAGGTATATATTCCTCTTGACTTCCTCTCCAACTACAGTGCCACTGCAGAAGAACGCCACTGGCAGAATAGGTTATTCCTTATTTCTGGTGGAAAACCTGTAAACCTTTTAGCCAAATATTTGTGTTTTAAATCCCTGATATACACCACAAGCCTATGTAATGGTAAATCTAAACCTCATCATTAGTAACCGAGACAAATAGAGGGGGGGGGGGGTAAATCCTCCCAGTGGGACACAGACAGCAATAAAAAAGAACTGCCTGAGGTTCTAACCCTTTCCAGCTCAACATTTAGGATACCTAGGTGGATCTACCTGACATTTATTTATGGAGTGCATTGAACTCCACCCTAGTTCACTTGGAGAGCCTATGCTTCTTCCTGAAGCAAGGGTACTTATACCCATTAACACCAACCTCCACCCAGTTTGCGCAGGATCCATTTTTTTATTATTTACAAGCAGATGGTGCAAGGGATTATTTTGTGAAATTCCTTTTCATGTTATATCTCTAATAAATAAGCTCTGTTTTTTTTTTTTTTTAAACTTAACATTTTTATTAATTTTCAAGGTAAACATACATACAATTGTCAATAGTAATTTTTCTACAAACATATGAGACATTACTTAGTACTTACTTTCGTAACATGTTAATAGCATTTTGTCTATAATAACATATAGTAACTTCAAGTTTTCTTGGTGTCTGATCTGCACCCACCCTCAATGGGTACAAACTGTAAGTGGGGACTAGACACCAAGTTAGGGGTGTAAGAAAAGAAAAGAAAAAAAAAAACACATATATGCAATTACCATAGGTATTTAACATAACATTGGGTGTCAAGAAGAGTGAACATATATACATTAACCATGAGCTGGAATAATTGGATAGAGACTTGTCTTAATTTTATGGGCTAAACTGACCGATTTTGAGAAGTATAGGGAGGGGTAACACCAACTGTTACTAGTTTAAGCAGGTGTTAAGAAGACATGACTGGTTATATGAAAGAGTGTGTTAGAGCCGTGTCAATCAAGGTTCACTTCTTTGGTCAGCAATCCATGTGGCCCAATTTTTGAAAAAGATTGTGGTGGTCAGTTCGGCTTTGGCAAATGCGTATTCCAGTTTGAAGTGTTCATTTAGTATGCGGATAGTATCTGTTTTTGTAGGTGGATTTGCTGATTTCCATTGTTTTGCTAGTGCTAAGCGGGCAGCTATCAGAATATGAGTCGCTAGTACTTTGGACTGTTTGGGCCACGTGGAGATCGATAAACCCAGCAGAAAATCTAGTGATGTTAGAGGAGGGGATGCTGGGCATGTGGAGGATATGAGGCTAGATACCTCTTGCCAGTACATTTTGATATTGGGGCAGTCCCACCATATGTGTCGTAGAGTACCTGTCTCATCGCAACCCCTCTAGCACTTCTGTGATGACGTAGGATAGATGGCAGCGAGCCTGGCTGGGGTGAGGTACCATTTGTGATAGAGTTTTTGTATGGTTTCCCAGTGAGAGATGCAGTGGGACAGATGATGAGGTAGATTTATTGCTTGGTGCCATAGTTCAATCGGTTGACGGACTGTCTGCTAGAGAAGACCAGTAGTTGGTTGAAGAGGTTAAATGTTCCTCCGGTGGAGTGGTAAGCAGATTGTATGCCAATGAGATTCCTTTGAAAGCTGGTTTGGGAGTATCATAGTATTTCAATATAATATTAGGGAGTGAGTCCTTCTGTGTCCATTGAATTTTAGAAAGTGTTGATCGAATCCTAAGATATAAAAAGAAGGAATGGGGGGTGACTCCGTATGTCTGTTGCAGGTATGAAAATGGATGTAGTCCTGAGGTGGAGTATAAGAGACCTAGGTTAGTTATTCCTTTACTTATCCACTGATTGAGATTTAGATCCGGTGATAAAAGTTCTATAGCTTTCATGGGTAGCCTAGAAAGAGTAGAAAGGGGAATTCCTTTGCTGATTTGTGTGATGGCTGTCTATACTCGAATTGCTGCCGTTATTGAGCTTAGAAACTGATGTTGTGGTTGAGTAGGATGGCAGAAAGTAGAGTATTTGTGTCAGAGTTTAGAGCTGTAGTTTCAATTTGTTTCCAAGTTTTTGGGGAGTTAGTTGACCACCATTCTTTCAGTTGGTCCAAGAGTACTGCTCTGTAGTACGCCCGGATGTTGGGGGCTCCCATGCCCCCATGTTGAACAGGAGTTAGGAGAATGGTCTTTCTTAATCTTGGTTGTTTATGTTGCCATATAAATGTATTGATTAGACCTTGTAGTTTTCTTAATTGAGATGAAAGAAAGGGTAAGGAAATAGTGCGGAACAAATAGAGTATATGAGGCAGCAGAAACATCTTTGATATAGCAATTCTACCGGCCCAAGAGATGGGGAAATTGCTCAATTCCTTGGAAATGCACAGAAGCTTCTCCACGAGGTTGTCATAATTTACTTTAGTCAGGTTATGACTTAGGCATGTTAGATGGATTCCGATAAGGGGAGAGAGGATTTAGTAGACCGTGTAAAAGGGGATGCCGCTGTTATATTTTGTATAGTTTTTGAGCCGATGCCTATGTTTAGCATGGTAGATTTACTATGGTTGATTTTGTATAGGGAGATTGAGCTAAAATTGTGAGAATATTTTGGACAGCTAAAAGGGATAAGTTAGGATTGGTTAAAGTAATAATAACATCATCGGCATATAACCCGATTTTATGTTCTATGTCCCCAATTTTAATTCTCGTTATTGCTGTTGTCGAGCGGATGGATTGCGCTAATGGTTCCATGATCAGGGCAAAAATCAAGGGAGAGAGCGGGCACCCTTGTCTGGTGCCATTGGTGATTTTAAAGGGATCTGATACTATTCCCGATGTCCAGACTCGTGCAGTGGGGGAGGAATAAAGGCTCAACGCGGCAGCTAAAAATGATTCTGCCAATCCAAATTTACGAAGCACCTCCTCCATATATGTCCAGTGGACCCTGTCGAACGCCTTCTCTGCATCCAAAGAAAGAAACAGAGAAGGCATTAGACTATGCTCCACCCACTGCATGAGGGTGATGAGTCGTCAGGTACCGTCCGATGCCTGACGCCCTGGTATAAATCCCACTTGGTCTTGGTGTATTATTTGGGGGATTATCGCGGATAGACGTTGTGCTAATATTTTTGCGTATATCTTGGTGTCCAAATTTAGGAGTGAAATTGGTCTGTAATTAGCGGGATTGTCAGGAGATTTGACTGGTTTTGGTATTGTGACTACGAGGGCTTCCAATGATTCTTTGGGGATAGTACCTAGGTTAGCAGAGTGGTTGTAGGTGTTGAAGAGATGTGGTGTGAGAAGATCGGAGAAGTGTTTATAGTATTCGTTTGAGAATCCGTCCGGGCCAGGGGCTTTATGTAGTGGGAGTTGTTTTATGGTCTTAGTTATTTCTTCTGCAGTAAAGGGAGTTGATAGTGTTTCTAATTGTTCGGGAGTTTTTTTGGGAAGGTGAAAGGTACTGTTGAGAGAAAGGTTTTAATATTTTCTCTGCTCGGTGTGGTTTGGGGGTCAGAATCTTTTAGGTTGTATAACTTAGTGTAGAATGCGCTAAATTCATTTGCGATGTCTAGTGGATTTTGAAGGTGCTTAGGGTCTGTGAAGAATTGGATCTTATTCTTGGAAAATTGGTGTTTCGATTGTTTAGCTAGGAAGGCCCTTGATTTGTTGGCAGAGGCGTAAAACTTAAGTTTAAGTCGCTTGATATAATAATCAAATTTTTTGTGTAGATGTTCACTCAGTTGGTATCTGAGATTTTTTAATTCTGTGGCAGTCGTGGAGTTCTGGCATTTCTCGTTAGTCTGTTCGAGATCACGTATTTTTCTTAGTAAGGTCTCTGTGGTGAATGCATGCGCTTTTTTTGTTTGAGCGCCCATTTTTATAAATTAACCGCGTAGAGAAGCCTTATGCGCATTCCAAATTATGGAAGGATCATCAATCGAGTGGGAATTATGTTGAAAAAAGTTCTCAATCTCGGATCGAACCTGCCTCTCGAATAATAGGTTGGTAAGCAGCGATGAGTTTAGTCGCCAGACAGTGTGACTAAGGGGATGTTTGTTGGTGAAAAGTTTGATTGAGACTGGCGCATGGTCCGACCAAGTGATCGTGCCTATTTGCACTTCTGTGACTGATTGCAGCAGGTATTTGTCGGTGAGGAACAAGTCGATCTGGGAGTAAGAACCCTGGGCATGAGAATAAAAAGTGTAATCTTGTTCCTCATCATGCAAGCATCTCCATGGGTCATATAGGTCTTCTTTTTTAATCAAAAGAAGCTAGAACAGATAGTCTTAGTTTCATTAGCAGTTGTGTCAAGGGTTGTGTCAATTATGTCGTTGAAGTCCCCACATATTATTACTGGATTCGATCTATAAGGTGCGATTTTAGAGAGTAGCTTTGTATAAATGTGTTTTTGACCTGTATTTGGCTCATAAATATTAGCTATGGTTAAGCGGTAATTCTCAATTGTCGCTGATAAAATCAGATACCTGCCCTCCTCATCCACCTCACACTGATGCATTGTAAATGAGACAGAGGTGCTTATTGTGATCATAACTCCTTTTTTCTTTATGGGTGCATTGGCAAAGAAGCATTGTGAATATCGTTTGTGTGAACAAGAGGGGGGGTTTTGTTTTAGAGAAATGTGTTTCTTGAACACAGAGTATATCTGCATGTTGGGACAGTGCTTCTTTCCATAAGAGATTTCATTTAAATGGGGAATTTAAGCCTTTAGCATTAGGTGATGTAAGAGAAATGGCCATGTTGATCAAAATTGCCCAGTAGGCGCTTGCGATAGGAACGAGACCACACCTAAAGTACTTGTCAGTCGGGTGCAATAATAGTAGAAGACCAGCCTATAAAAGCAAAAAACTATACCCAATGTGCAGAGTAACACTTGTATGGTAAATAATAACAGATGCTATTAGTCTAATTAGATAATGCAGGAAATTTCTGAACAATAATATCAACAAAATAGAACATAATAGTGTGCTTAGCACACTGTAACCTGAGAGGGTGGGACAAACTAACAAAGTCGCCCACGTTGGATCCTATTGCTGCTGGAACAAATGGCAGTAGTAGTGTTTAGCCTCAATCTTTGTCAGGTATTGGGGAACGGGTGGCGGTATGTGTAGGTTGCGATCCTCTGTCTCCTGGAGTATTGATGCGTACTGGCAGTAACCCCCAGTTGGTTAACTTTTTGTATCCGTCTTTGGGGTTGAGGATGGGGATTAGTTGTTGTTTGTAGGTAACCAGTAATTTAGCTGGGAAACCCCATCTGTATATGATTTTATGCTCTTGGAGTATTGACGTGACTGGAGTGAAAGCTCTGTGCATCTCCATTGTGGCAGGGGAGAGCTTGGTGAACATTAGTATATTGGAATATGGAGCTAGTAGCGGTTTAGTGTTTTTGGCAGCATCAAGGATTTGATCTTTAACGTGATAATAGTGTATCTGCACCAGGACATCCCTTGGTATCTCGGCGGGAAGGTGTAGCAATCCTGTGTGTCCAATCAATAGTGAGAGCACGTGCGTTTAAGCGTGGGAGTAGTTTAGAAAAGAGTTGTTGAAGGTATTGCGTTAGTTTGATTGCTTTAATCGATTCTGGTATGCCCCTGAATTTAATATTGTTACATCTTGAGTGGTCCTCTAAGTCAGCCAATTTCACTTTGATGTGTTGAATTTCTTCCCCATGGTGATCATGGGCATCTAGGAGCTCATTATAAGCCTTGGAGTATTCCTGCATGTTTTCTTCTAATACATCAGCCCTCTCCTCCAGGCAGTCCACTCTGTCATGTATCTGAGAGATGGATAGCTGCAGCTCTCTGTGTAAGTCCCTCTGCAGGGTTAACAGCATGGATTTAAGCATAGCCTCTGAGACAGTATTGTCTGACACAGGCATGGCTGTCAGGGATGTGCTGTTATCTGCAATGGTGTCTGCGCCTGATGGGTTAGCCCATAATTGCTTCTTAGCCTGGGGCTTTTTACATGGTGAGGGAGCAGGGGAAGATGCCAGTCTCTTACCTCTGTCTGCCGCCTGTAAGCTGGGTGAGGTTTCCGAGGGAGGCAGAGTGTCCATAGCTTCCTTAGGGAGGGTGGCAGGAGTGTCCCCATTAGATCGGGGGGACTGTGAAGCATGTCCTGGGAGAGTAGCTGCTTGTGTGCCTCCGATCCTGGTGCCGGTGCCATCTTTGGCTGACTGCATAGCCGCGGTGCTGTAGTAGTCAGTGAGGCGGCATGGTGCGGGTGGTTTAAACCTATTTTTGGACATGCCCGAGTGTTCCCTCATCTATCCCCCAGCAATACAACTTTATTGCTGGTCAGACGGTCGCTGTGGGTTGCGGAGGATCTGAACGGTGGAGCAGAGCTCTAGACTCACACCTCCATCTTAGTCCGCAGCAGGCCACACCCCCAAATAAGCTCTGTTTTTATTAAGTGCTCTTCCAATAAGGAAACGCAATACTTTCTTATTCGAGGTATGACCGGGAAGTTTGGATCCTGCCCTAAAATCCTCTGCACCTTCTGCTTTTAAATAGAAGCAGGAACCCCACTGGCTCCTTCACACACTGTTGACCTTTTCTCTATTCTGGACCACAGGTCTATTATATGGGATTCCCACTCCATTATCTGCAATGCAGAAGTCAGTTGGTAAGTAATGTAAAGTAACTTTTTTCCAGTTTATTGAACAGATCAGTTCTTCAGGCACAGCAAATCAGCAATCCCCAGCAAACACCCTAATGCTTTGCTGTACTTCCAGTGACGCAGTCCACTCACCCCTATTTTGGTAGACCTTTAGCTGGAAACGAAACCTGTGTCAGGTAGCAACTTGCTTCTGTGGTTCCTTGTCATTATATATCGAGCAGTTACATCCAGCAATGACCCTCTTCGCCCATACATGTGACTGCTCCTCCCTTCCCCCGGTGTGTCATGATTCTGATTGCCTCCTTGCTACCAGTTTGTTCCTGATTGTCTGATCCCTTCCTTGCTGCCTGTTGTCCCTGATGATTAGTACTACAAAAGCAAATACTATTGCGCACGGGTGTGTTAGCTAGATGATCCAAAGATTCAGAATGGACAATAAATTTCGGCCTTGCTGCCGTCCAGGATGGGGATATCCTAGTAGTCAAACGAAAAGAAAGAAAGAGGGCGCACCAGCCTAGTGCATTATCCTTTAGCATATTTATTTAGAAACATGATTAAAAACTACTCACAAAGGTACATAACTCACTACATAACATAAGTACCTTTAATTAGTGTCCACTTGTGTCATGGGTGGAGACCTTATGATTCTCCCATTTAGAAGAGTGCAATGCTCTCATGGTTCAGAGATGCAGGTTCTCCCACTCCATGGATAGTGTAGGACCCACTGATTATGGGGTACTTTGTCGCAGTAAGTGGGCTTAGCACCATATAGCAATATGGTGTGACCAAATCCCCATATTTTTTGAAAATGTTTTTCTAGAAATGCTTAGGTGTTTTAAACTAGCCTTGCTTGAGGTAAATGTCTTTTTTGCATGTGTGCGCTGTAATATTTTCTTCTACTGTATGGTCTTATGGCTGCACCATCTTTAATGCATTTTTTAGAGTGTGCCCCCCAAATATCTTGTTTGTACTCACAAAGGTAGAAAGAAAATTGCGCTTATAACAATCTTATGGCAGTTAGTCTACTGGTAGCAGTTTCCAGATCCTAGAGAGAGGACGCACGAACCGTTGCTGGCTGACGCATTTCAAAGGTGTCCCTTCTTCTTCAGAGCCTTATCAGTATTCCTCTCTTACAGCCATTTATACATGAGTTCATGTGATCATCTGGGAGCCACATCCCAGAACCACTCTGAAGCCCCTGGGTAGTCTTATAAAGGACAGACTTTAGCTAAATAGTTAAATATGTATATTTATGTTTATACACTAACACTATAAACATAAAACTAAAATGTACATAGCAGTATCATGCGTTTTTGCACAGTTGCAACATATTCATTTAATGTTTATATACACTAAACATAGGGCTATTGATTTGTTCAGCACTGTTCATTGTTGTTTTCAGCGATTTTTACACAGCACCATTATGCGTTTTTGCACAGTCACAACATAAGCACTTTAGTATTCATCTGCACTGAACATAGGGCAACTGTTGCTTCAGTTATTTTGTACAGCATCATTATTTATTTACATAATCGCAATTAGCAATTTTGTACACCATTTATCGCTTATTGTTAAATATTCCATATATATCATTAAACTGCGCTGAATATCATTTACTTTATACCATTTAAGTGCATTCACACACTTTGGATCTAGCTGCGACTTATCTGATTAGCATATACTTAGCGATTTTACATAGCAGCATCATGCATTTTTGCACAGTTGCAACATAGTCATTCTATGTTTATGTACACTGAACATAGGGCTATTGGCACTTTAATATATACTATGCGTTTACATTAGTATATTAATACCCAGAAACACTATAGCATTTGCACAACACTATGTGCACATACTTAGATTGGTTTGTTTAGCACTGTTTATTGTTGTTTTTAGGGATTTTTTCACAGCAATCATTATGAGGTTTTGCACAGTTACAACATAGACACTTTAGTATACATCTACATTGAACATAGGGCTACTGTTGCTTCAGTTATTTTGCACAGCATCATTAGCAATTTGCATAATTAGCGATTTTGCACATCATTTATTACTTATTGTTAATATTTTATATATATCATTAAGCTGCGCTGATCATTATTTATTTTATACCATTTAAGTGCATTTATACACTTTAGATCTAGCTGCAACTTATCAGATTAACATATATTCACTTTGATAGCGCGAAGGATCTTACTTACATTTATCTTTGCCATACACTCACCTTTGCGGCCATTTATGGATCACAGGACAGTGAATTTAGATGAAGTTTTTAATTCACATAATAAAATAAAAATTGGAGGGAATAAAAAATTAACCCCCCAGGAAGGCCTATTGTCAACGGCATCGAGTACCTCACGTCCAGAATGGGACAGTATTTAGATAACTTTATCCAACCCGTCGTACAACAAACAAAAGCATTTCTAAAAGATACCAAGCATGTCCTACAACTTTTAGAAGAAGTCCCAGTGCTTGAAGGAAGGTCTCTACTAGCCACAGCTGATGTGACATCATTATACACCATAGTACAACATCATCAGGCCTGTAATGCTACTAAATGGTTGCTGAGAGAATACACAACCCTTATATGCAAGCAAAGAAAGTTCTTAATCAAATGTATTGAATTTTGTTTAAAATACAATTACTTTTGGCATAACCAATATTTCTATGAACAAATTACAGGCATAGCAATGGGCGCAAAATTTGCCCCAAGCATAGCTAATGAATTTATGGCACAATGGGAAGAGAAATCGATTTATGACAAACATCCAATTGAATTGACTTTTTATAAAAGATTTATCGACGACATCATCATTGTATGGAACGGAAGTAGAGAAACATTAGAAAACTTTTTAAGCCAACTCAACGAGAACGATAAAAATATTAAATTAGTTTGGAACATAACCAACAAAACAGTGAATTTTTTAGATTTGGACATTATGTTGGAAGGAAATAAACTCATCACAAAAACACATTTTAAAAACATAGATGCTAACAGCTATCTATCTATGCACAGTTGTCACTTTATACCATGGTTATGGAATATTCCTAAAGGCCAAATGTTTAGGATTAGGAGAACCTGTACAAAGGAAGAAGACTTCATATCACAGGCCTCCTTTATAGGAGATAGGTTCAAGGATAAGGGATATTCAGAAAAATTCATTAATAAAAAAAGAGACATTGTCAAATCTGTGGACAGAACAAAAATGCTACAAGGAAAAAGTCCAAGCCAACGTAATATGGACGCCCCGGTTCTAGTTCTAGATTTTAATATTCAGCACAAAGAAGTGGAGAAATTGATTAAGAAACACTGGCATATACTAAAAAGTGACAGGCACCTTAAACAGATACTACCAGAGGCCCCTAATGTGGTATATAAAAGGGCTCCCACATTAAGAGATATTATTGTAAAGAACGTTGTGGAACCACCACCTCCAAGTGGATACACTTTCTTTACAGGAAAAGGGTTTTTCCCTTTTTTTCCCTTGTAAGCAATGTTACGCATGCCGACACTCCAAAAAACAACAAATTAAAAGAAACCAATTCACATCCACACATACAAGACAAAATCACCATATTAAAGACTTTATTAGCTGCCACACTGAGGGAGTTGTATATGTAATACAATGTAGTTGCAATTTACAATATGTTGGAAAGACTAAAAGACCTAATGGTCAGAATGAGGGAGCACATTCAAAACATATACAAGGGGTTCCCTAAACACAACCTCAGTAAGCACTTTTTACATGTACATAATAAAGATCCCTCACAATTAACTTTCTCGGGTATTGATAAATATAAAAAAAAATGGAGAGGAGCTCATAAAGTTAGGTCAATTAGCCAAAAGGAATCCAAATGGATACATTCTCTCCAAACTTTAGTACCAGATGGACTCAACGTAGAGTTTGACCTTAACTGCTTTTTAAGTAATTTTTAATAGGTGGGACATTTCTATGCCAATTGCTATTTTTAATCTTTATTTTCATTTTAATTTTATTTGTATTTTATTTTTATTTATTATTATTGTTATTATTTTTTTTATTTATTTATTTATTTATTTTTTATTTTATTTTATTATTCCAGTTTTTTTCTCCCCATTTATTTTAACCACTTGCTTACAGGGCACTTAAACCCCCCTCCTATCCAGGCCAATTTTCAGCTTTCAGCGCTGACGCACTTTGAACGACAATTGCGCGGTCATACAACACTGTACCCAAATGAAATTGTTATCATTTTTTCACCACAAATAGAGCTTTCTTTTGGTGGTATTTGATCACCTCTGCAGTTTTTACTTTTTGTTAAAAAAAAATGTAAAAAACTAAATAAAAAAAAAAAAAATGTTTATTTTTTTATATTTTGTTATAAAAAATTTAAAACGGGTAATTTTTCTCCTTCATTGATGTACGCTAATGAGGCGGCAGTGATGGGCACTGATAGGCGGCAGTGATGGGCACTGATGGGTGGCAGTGATGGGCACTGATGGGTGGCAGTGATGGGCAGCACTGTCAGGTGGCACTGATTGGCACTACAGGTGGGCATTGATAGGTGGCACTTGTGGGCATTGATAGGTGGCACTTGTGGGCATTGATAAGTGGCATTTGTTGGCACTGTTAGGTGGCACTGTGGGCACTGTTAGGTGGCACTTTGGGCACTGTTAGGTAGCACTGTGGGCAGTGTTAGGTAGCACTATTATGGTGGCACTGATGAGGCAGATGTGCCTCTTCCACTTGGGGACAGATGTCCCTTACATCCGAGCCGGTGATCGGCTTTTTTTTCTACTCACGCTGTCAGCGTGAGTAAAAAAAAAACGATTACCGATCTTTTGTTTACATCATGTGATCAGCTGTCATTGGCTGACAGCTGATCACATGGTAAGGGGCCAGGACTGGCCCCTTACTCGGATCGGTGATCAGCCGAGTCTCAGTCACTCGGTGATCACAGCGCGCCAGGCGCGTCCTGCAGGGCGCGCGCAGGGAGCATGCACAGGGGAGGCCGTCATATGATGGTCTCCTGGGAATTAAGGTCCACGCTGTGGCCGTCATTCGGCCATAGCACGGATGGCAGGTGGTTAATCAACTTTATTTTATACTTAATAAAGATATTTATGTATTTTAACATGTTTTTACCTCTATACACCATTTCCGGTTTTCATTGTAATTCAGTCATTAATAGTACTATTTTTGTATTATCTTATCCCCAATTATTCATTATGTGGTACAGTTACCACATGAGTGAACTAACTTAAGTACTATATACTTCCCTCTTTCTTTAATACTCGGTAACTTGTGTGTAGGTGTTGACACATAAGTTACCGGAATGTAGGTGATACTATATATCCAGTGGTGTGTTTACTCACCAATGCAATGGCCGCTGCCTTTATAACACATAGGATTATGTTTAACACTAGACTAACCAAAAATGGCCACCCCCATTTCGGAGACAGGTTTTCAATAGAATGGCAGACGAAACACTTCCTGTCCTTTCATATAAAATGATAGCGTTTTCAACCAATCCGGATCCCCTGAAGAAGTTACGTGAGGTGACGCAATGCATAGGGAGTAACTGGACCACACGAGAACCGGAAGTGATGCACAGAGGCACCTGTAAAGCCGTACAATTTACAGACTTGCTGTTTTTATTTTACACTGTTGTAAGTACCCACTTGGCTTTAAATAAATGTATTAGCTTATTCAGTATTAAACTATGGGAGATTCTTCTTTATCCATTGCATATATCTGCTGGAAATGAACACATCCTAAGCCACTATCCACCATACCATGGTTTAAGAGGGATATCCATTACAACACCCTGCAAAGATCTCCAGCCACACTCATCTCCATTGCTGTTTACCATTTCCATGGAGGTAAGAGGCTGTCGTTTTTAATCGTGTTTCTAAATAAATATGCTAAAGGATAATGCACTAGGCTGGTGCGCCCTCTTTCTTTCTTTTCGTTCTTGATGCTTAGCCTGATTCAGTCTGCACCCTCTGCCTTGCTCCTGCCTCCCTCTGCTCAGTACCCAGTCGTGACCCCCCCCCACCTTGTATCCCTACATTCCCTGAACCCCTATCTGTACCTTCTATATAGTTTGTTTGAGTTGTTTGGTCTCAGTTCCTAGGTGTAGCTACGTGTCTGATTTCCTTGCCGCTGATTCCTGACATAATCGTGACGCCCACTAAGGACCATATCTGCTACACTTGGGAACTAAGAGCTAGTTGCTTGAGTTTTTTGCCTTTGTCAAAATGCTGAGAGTGAAGGTAATTTGTTGTGTGCAGCTTGCCATAGGGGATAAATATTTGTGTCGTTCACTTTGGCAGGATCCCACTGAGGAGGAGCTGTTGGGAAGCATTCTGACAGCACATGCTTTAGCTGTTGAGGGCAAATTCTCCCTTAGTAATGTGCAACCTTTAATTCAGGTCTGTTCTGAGCTATTCTTTCAGGTGATTTCTCAGGGCCATGATGTTTTCACTCCTCCATTTACTATACACCAGTCTGGATTTTTGGGTGGTTGCTGAAACATTGTGCAGGTTCTTTTTTCCAGCAGTATTCAGCCTATTCACAACAGCTGGTGTTGGATTGTATTGCTTCTGTGCACTGTTTAATTGAGCAATGTGAGCAAGGGAGAGACAACCTGACTTTAGTTCACCCTCTGCTACAAGCTTGGTCAGAGATCATATCCCCAGTACTAGATGAGTCACATAAAGTCACATCTGCTGCTAAAAATCAAATCTGTTACCCTTAGCAACCTCTGCTGCTACTGAGTGTTCCTTACCTCCTGTAGATCAATATCATGCCACCAGTAATCATACTTCCTCTGTATGCAATCCATTGAAAGCTCCCCCAGCAGTACCGTTACCCATAGCAACGTCTCAGGCCTCTTCCTGTACTGCTGCTACTTTTCCCTCTATTCTCCCCATTACTGTTACTACCTTCCCATCAGCAGTACACTCTGGTCAACACAATGCAAATACGTGCAGGACTCCAGTATTTAAGCCAAAAAGAAACAAAACTTTTCTCCTCCTCTTACAATTCTGCCCCTATCTGTGTTGCCTGCTGATGGTATCCAGTCTTCCTCCATGCTGATGACTGCTGCTGATGGTGTCCAGTCCTCCTCCATGCTGGGGACTGTTGCCGATGCAATCCAGTCCTCCTCCATGCTGATGGCTGATGCAATCTAGTCCTCCTCCATGCTGATGACTGCTGTCAATGCGATCCAGTCCTCCTCCATGCTGTGTTTTCATCACATTTACTCATGTTTTTTTATATATAAAATCATTATAAATACATTTTCTTTTTTTTATAAGTGAGCTCAGCTGCATAAGGGGCTTAGAGAGGTGGGGTAGCAGACTCCTTGCACCAATGGAGGGGGTGGGAAGGGCTTGGTAGCTGCAGCTTGAACAGAGCACAGACACGATCCATTGTATAATGCAGGGACAGCAATACACAGTGGAACCAGTGGAGCAGGGGAGACTAGCTGTGTAATAAACTCACCTCATCTCTAAATCTGCAATTTTTTTGATTTGCTTATTGAAAGTCCTGGTCACCTTTGGCACCTTGGCACATCTTCCCTCTATTGGGTTAATTGCAGATGACATTTCAGGAGGGCTTTTAGGGATAATTATGGAAATGTATACAGCCAAACTGATCCCCACAATTCATTTAAAGTTGCTGCTTACATTTAAAGAATTTAAACATGACAGATGTGAGCGGGTTGCCCTTCTGGAAGCTCACATTAGAGATCTGGAGGAGCAAATTGCAACACTGGGCAGAACTGACAACCTTGAAAGGGGTCCTCTGCTCACTGAGCAGGTGGTTAGTAGGGTTTATGTGGAGGGTGGACGGCAAGCCAGGAATATCAGGTAGGAAGATGTGTTAATGTATTTAATACAAACAATTTTATTGTAGAAGATAAAGAGTAGTAACAATGAGCATCAAATACAGAAGGTGGTACAATGTATGTAACAAGTTATGCAATCAACAGTATTGAGGTACATACAGTGGGGACGAAAAGTATTCAGACCCCCTTAAATGTTTCACTCTTTGTTATATTGCAGCCATTTTCTAAAATCATTTAAGTTCATTTTTTTCCTCATTAATGTACACACAGCACCCCATATTGACAGTAAAACACAGAATTGTTGACATTTTTGCAGATTTATTAAAAAAGAAAAACTGAAATATCACATGGTTCTAACTATTCAGACCCTTTGCTGTGACACTCATATATTTAATTCAGGTGCTGTCCATTTCTTCTGATCATTCTTGAGATGGTTCTACACCTTCATTTGAGTCCAGCTGTGTTTGATTATACTGATTGGACTTGATTAGGAAAGCCAAACACCTGTCTATATAAGACCTTACAGCTCAAAGTGCATGTCAGAGCAAATGAGAATCATGAGGTCAAAGGAACTGCCTGAAGAGCTCAGAGACAGAATTGTGGCAAGGCACAGATCTGGCCAAGGTTACAAAAAAATTCTGCTGCACTTAAGGTTCCTAAGAGCACAGTGGCCTCCATAATCCTTAAATGGAAGACGTTTGGGACGACCAGAACCCTTCCTAGAGCTGGCCATCCGGCCAAACTGAGCTATTGGGGGAGAAGAGCCTTGGTGAGAGAGGTAAAGAGGAACCCAAAGATCACTGTGGCTGAGCTCCAGAGATGCAGTCGGGAGATGGGAGAAAGTTGTAGAAAGTCAACCATCACTGCAGCCCTCCACCAGTTGGGGCTTTATGGCAGAGTGGCTCGATGGAAGCCTCTCCTTAGTGCAAGACACATGAGGAACCCAAAGATAACTGTGGCTGAGCTCCAGAGATGCAGTCGGGAGATGGGAGAAAGTTGTAGAAAGTCAACCATCACTGCAGCCCTCCACCAGTTAGGGCTTTATGGCAGAGTGGCTCGACGGAAGCCTCTCCTCAGTGCAAGACACATGAAAGCCTGCATGGAGTTTGCTAAAAAACACCTGAAGGACTCCAAGATGGTGAGAAATAAGATTCTCTGGTCTAATGAGACCAAGATATAACTTTTTGGCTTTAATTCTAAGCGGTATGTGTGGAGAAAACCAGGCACTGCTCATCACCTGTCCAATACAGTCCCAACAGTGAAGCATGGTGGTGGCAGGATCATGCTGTGGGGGTGTTTTTCAGCTGCAGGGACAGGACGACTGGTTGCAATTGAGGGAAAGATGAATGTGGCCAAGTACAGGGATATCCTGGACGAAAACCTTCTCCAGAGTGCTCAGGACCTCAGACTGGGCCGAAGGTTTACCTTCCAACAAGACAATGTCCCTAAGCACACAGCTAAAATAAGGAAGGAGTGGCTTCACAACAACTCCGTGACTGTTCTTGAATGGCCCAGCCAGAGACCTGACTTAAACCCAATTGAGCATCTCTGGAGAGACATAAAAATGGCCGTCCACCAACGTTTACCATCCAACCTGACAGAACTGGAGAGGATCTGCAAGGAGGAATGGCAGAGGATCCCCAAATCCAGGTGTGAAAAACTTGTTGCATCTTTCCCAAAAAGACTATGGTTGTATTAGATCAAAAGGCTGCTTCTACTAAATACTGAGCAAAGGGTCTGAATACTTAGGACCATGTGATATTTCAGTTTTTCTTTTTTTATAAATCTGCAAAAATTTCAACAACTCTGTGTTTTTCTGTCAATATGGGGTGCTGTGTGTACATTAATGAGGAAAAAAATGAACTTAAATGATTTTATCAAATGGCTGCAATATAACAAAGAGTGAAACATTTAAGGGGGTCTGAATATTTTCCGTCCCCACTGTATAACAAAATTTGGTGGTCAGAAGACCACATGGGCTCATTTTTATCAGCTTCAATCAATATTGCAACATATGGTGGTCAGCTAAGAGAGATGGCACAATGAGAGGAGCCCAAAGTCTTGCTGAGGGTATAGCGGGCGTCCCAATTACTCAATGACACTTCTATTACAAAAAGAAGAGATGAAAAGGAGCAAACAAAATACAGAACAAACAAACCATTAAACAAAATAAAGAAGTAATTACGGGGAACCTTAGGATAAAGGATGTTAACAATGCAGTATTATCTGGGAATTTTTCCATGGGAGAGCATATATGATCACTTTGGGATCAGGAGGACCAGAACTTCCATTTCATATCATAGATGAGCATGGTGTTCATGATAGTATGAAAAACTTTCTCCATGAGTTGTATGGCCGCCATACGGGACCCCAGGAGCACGCCAGAACAAGGCAATAGTCCAGTGGACCGCACTAGATAGAGTATGGGCTAGTTTTTGTTCAGGGGGGAAGTTCCAGGTATTTCTGCGAAGAATAGACACTTCTGATGTGTCAGGGTCATCAAAATACGCGTGATCTCAGCCACCTTTGAAACTACATTTTGCCAGATCTCTTTTAATTACTCCAGAAGATATGCAGGTAGGCCCCCCTCTCGAGACAACATCTGAAGCAGTTTTCGGAAACAGTGGGGAAAAATGTATGTAACTTTGAGGGGGTGTAGTACTATCTCGTGTGTAGTTTCACCACTGTTTCACCACTATGGATTTAGTGCATTTGTGCATGTTAGAGATCCTGTCTGCCCAGTCTTCCGTGGAAGACTCTTGACCGGTCTCTGCCTCCCATCCAAGCATAGCTGTGGATTTCTCTGGAAGGCCCAGGTCGTTCAAATAGTTATATATCAAAGAGATTGTCCCTTTGTCCCTAGATGAGGGGCCACATAAGTCTTCAAATGTTTTGGCCATGTTAGTTACACTAAGGGAGTAATGGGAGCTGAGGAAATGTCTGATCTGCAGATATTTGTAAAATTCTGTTTTGGGGAGGGAGGGGGTTGTTTGTAGGGATGCAAAAGAGCAGATTACCCAATCCTTTAGTAATGAGTCTAGGGTAAAGTGGTCCCCCGTTATCCAAAGGGCAAAAGCACTTGGGGAGAGGAATGCCGAGTGGAATGCGGGGTCCCCGACGAAGAATGCTAACCTGGGGCCAGATGGGAGTAGTGAGAATGTTTTTTTATATAATGACCATAGGTGTAGAGATTGTCCCACCACTAAGTTTAAAGGGGATATATCTTTGGGGCGAATCAAGGTAGCCCAAAGTAGCCCTGGTAAGAAATATGGAACTATGGAAGTCCTCTCAAAGCGGAGCCAAGGGATACAGTTCGGGAGGGTGTGCCATTGTGCCAATTGGATAAGTCTGGCAGAGAGGTAGGGCCGTAGTCCCAGCCCGCCCATAGCCTGCGGTCTATATACCATATTCCTACCCAGGCGGGGTTTTTTGTTTTGCCAAACAAAATTATTGACATCCCCTTGAATCAGATCAATCGTCTGGCGTGACACATAGATGGGGAGGGCCCTGAAAAAAACAATAGTTTTGGGGTAATGACATCTTCATGGCCTGGATCCTACCTAAGAATGTAATGTGGTATGGGCTCCATGTGTGTAGTAGCTGCTTAATACATGCAAATGCTGGAGGGTAGTTAGAGAGGTAAAGTCTGTGGAGCGTAGGGGCTAATTTGATGCCTAGATAAGGCAGCGTCTGTCCTTTCATTGAGAAGCTGAAGATAGATGGGAGGAAACCACATTTTGGGAAAATTTTATCGGGAGAGCAGAGCATTTGGAGAGGTTAACTCCTAGACCTGAAATGTCTTGGAATTTGCTTAGAGTGGAAATAAGATTGGGCATAGAAACGATCCGGTCTGTCAAAAATAATCATCTGCGTACAAACTAAGTTTGAATTCTTGGTCCCCCTTTAAATATCCATTAATATTAGGGACTAGGCAACGGGCCAGGGGCTCAATGGCCAGGGCAAATAAAAGTGGTGACAAAGGGCAACCTTGTCTTGTTTCCCTGCCCAGTGTAAAATAATCTGAGTTGCAGCCTGGGAGTTTTATCCGTGTGGTAAAGGGTGGTGGTAAAGTGCCCGGAATCCGTGGACAAAGTCCCCTAGGAAGCTAAATTTCTGGAGGATCGATTTGAGATACGGCTATAACACGCTGTCGAAGGTCTTGTGGATGTCAAGGCTCAGGAGAGCTCCTTGCGTGAGAACAGATCAGCATCTTGTATATTGGAAGCGAGTCTAATATTATCTGTGATTTGCCTGGTCAGGGGAGATTAAGGAGGTGATGATATTAGAGAGTCTGTCTGTCAGGATGCGGCCAAATATTTTCAGGTCGGTGTTGATGACCGAAATTGGCCTATTGTTTTGGGGGAGGGAGTGGTCCTTGTTAAGTTTAGGGATCAGGGACATATTAGCCATGAGCATATCATCTGGGAAAACATGATCTGTAAGGATGTGATTGAAAAGGGATTTAAGATTAAATTGCTTTGGAATTTTTTATAATACGGAGCCGAGTATCCATCTGGGCCAGGGGTTTTGGAGGGTTTTAGAGATTTGATGACGGTGATTATTTTGGAGTCGGAGAAAGGGGCATTCAAATCCTGAAGGGTTTCTTGTGTAAGGGCAGGGAGAGGTAAATTATCTAGCCAAGTCATGAGGGTGGGGTCAGGGGAAGAGGGAGATGGTGAGAAGAGTTCTTTTTAAAATTTGGAGAATATCTGCAATACCTCTGAAGGGTGGGAAACCAAGTTTACGTTGGGGTTTCTAAGTTTGTATGTGTGGGGGGGTTGTATAGATTGGTTGAGCTTTTTTGCAAACATGGCTGAGGCCAAGTTACTGTGTAGCAGGAACTTAGCTCTCGACCATCTTAAGGATTTCTAAGTCTGTTCTGAAAGGATCTTATTCTAATCTGTTAGTGTTAATTTGCTGTAGTTGGTCTGGGGAGTGATTTTGGGTATGCATGTGGTATAGTTTATCAAGTTCTGTAATAAGTCTGGTGATATCAGCAACTCTCTCCTTCTTCCTAGCTGCTGCTATGTGGATCAGGTGTCCTCTAATTACCGCTTTATGAGCGGACAATAAAACTGTGAGAGAGATATCATCTGTATCATTAGTGGCAAAATATTCTTCTATATGTTTAGAGATTTGGGATACCAGGACTGGGTCCCTGAGGAGGAACTCATTGAGTCTCCAACCAGTGACGGAAGGCCTAAGACCTATGTGTGTGATGTCTAGGGAGACTACCTGGCGGTCCGACCAAGGGCAGGAATGTATAGCTGCAGTGGTAGAGTTTGCGAGGAGTATAGGGGTACAAAACCAGTAATCCAATCTGGAATAGCTGTCGTGGGGGTGGGAATAGAAAGTATAATCCTGGGCCCCTCACATTGTGGTGTCCTTTTATGAAAGTGAGGTAAAATACCGCGATTCAGATCTCAGGCATTCTCAGAGGAGATCGCTCTCCTCTGAGTGCCTATTTATGAAAGTGTGTAGATGGCTTCTCATGTTGAGTTGAGAAGCGATCTACAAATGCCAGGAACTCCTGAGAAACGGCTCCTCTCACTATAATCTCGCGTGATATAGTGGGATTACAGTATGAGGAACCATAAAATACAAAGTGTAACACAAATCAGCACACATTCCCCAACATATTAATAAAATAACAACGTTAAATTCCCCCTACACAATATACATTAACCTAATTATAAAAAAACATTGTTTTTATCAATATTTAAAGATCATACATGTCCTTATTTAAATGTGAATGGTGTATAGTAAATGAATGTAATGCACATATGTAATGCAGCTATACACCATTCATATAAATGCAAAATACATTTATAATCATTTAAAAAATAATTTTAATAAAGTATACAAGTATAAATATTTATTAATAAATTAAAATAAAATATATTTCATAATTGATAAACATAAAAATTGATAAACTGGTGCAATGCGAGAACACTGCGAATCCACTGCGGGTTACCGCATCGCACCGACTCGCATGTCAGTTCACACTGCCATATGCGAATCGCTGGGGAGTGTCAATACATTGTTAACGACACCCCCAGTTCAGCTTGCATATCGCACTGCGAACTGACAGTCCGGACATGAATCGGATCGCTTATGTGTGAACACACATGCGATCCGATTCTGGTCCGAACAGAAAAAAGGGTCCTGTGCGTGTTTGCACCAAATGCGGTGCAATATCAGCCATACTATCTGTACAGCTGATATCGCACCGCACAGACATCGCATGTAATGTGAATGGCAGTGTGCTGCGAATTAAATGCGATGCCTGTGCGATGTCCGGCATCGCACAAGTGTGAACTGGGCCTAAAAGTTAACAACACCCCCAAATCAGTTCGCATATCGCAGTGCGATCTGCAAACTCAGACAGTAATTGAATCGCATGGGTGTGAACACCCATGCGATCCGATTCTGCTGTGGACCAAAAAAAGGGTCCTGTAAGAGTTTGGTCCGAGGGCAATGCAAATTTAGCAATACTATCTGTATGGCTGAAATCGCATCGCACAGAGATCGGATGTGATTTTGCACTGCAGTGCGGTGCGAATCGCATCCGATCTTGGACACCGCAGCAGTCGGAACTGGCCCTAAACCATATTGCATTTGCACCAAAATGGTACAGGACCCTTTATTTGGTCCGCACTGGAATCTGATCGCATGGGTGCGATCCGATTCCTGCACCATTACATAGTTCGCACTGCGATCTGTGAAATGATCTGGGGGTGTCATTAACTTTACATTGACACCCGCAGTGGTGCGCAGATGTCAATGCAGGTGCGATGTGAAAACCCACACAGGAATCACGCTGGTTCACGCATCGCACAAGTGTGAACCCAGCCAGAGACGTGAACATCTAAAAAAAAAAAATATATATATCTATATATATCTATAGCTATATCTATATATAGCTATAGATATATATAGATACAGATATATATATCTATATATATATATCTATATATATATCTATATATATATATATATATAGATATATATATAGATATATATATGTATATATATATATGTATATATATACACTACCGTTCAAAAGTTTGGGGTCACATTGAAATGTCCTTATTTTTGAAGGAAAAGCACTGTACTTTTAAATGAAGCTAACTTTAAACTAGTCCTAACTTTAAACAAATATACTCTATACATTGCTAATGTGGTAAATGACTATTCTAACTGCAAATGTCTAGTTTTTGGTGCAATATCTACATAGGTGTATAGAGGCCCATTTCCAGCAACTATCACTCCAGTGTTCTAATGGTACAATGTGTTTGCTCATTGGCTCAGAAGGCTAATTGATGATTAGCAAACCCTTGTGCAATCATGTTCACACATCTAAAAACAGTCTAGCTCCTTCCAGAAGCTACAAAACTGACCTTCCTGTGAGCAGATTGAGTTTCTGGAGCATCACATTTGTGGGGTCAATTAAACGCTCAAAATGGCCAGAAAAAGAGAACTTTCATCTGAAACTCGACAGTCTATTCTTGTTCTTAGAAATGAAGGCTATTCCATGCGAGAAATTGCAAAGAAATTGAAGATTTCCTACAACGGTGTGTACTACTCCCTTCAGAGGACAGCACAAACAGGCTCTAACCAGAGTAGAAAAAGAAGTGGGAGGCCGCGTTGCACAACTAAGCAAGAAGATAAGCACATTAGAGTCTCTAGTTTGAGAAACAGACGCCTCACAGGTCCCCAACTGGCATCTTCATTAAATAGTACCCGCAAAACACCAGTGTCAACATCTACAGTGAAGAGGCGGCTGCGGGATTTTGGGCTTCAGGGCAGAGTGGCAAAGAAAAAGCCATATCTGAGACTGGCCAATAAAAGAAAAAGATTAAGATGGGCAAAAGAACACAGACATTGGACAGAGGAAGACTGGAAAAAAGTGTTGTGGACGGATGAATCCAAGTTTGAGGTGTTTGGATCACAAAGAAGAATGTTTGTGAGACGCAGAACAAATGAAAAGATGCTGGAAGAATGCCTGACGCCATCTGTTAAGCATGGTGGAGGTAATGTGATGGTCTGGGGTTGCTTTGGTGCTGGTAAGGTGGGAGCTTTGTACAGGGTAAAAGGGATTCTGAATAAGGAAGGCTATCACTCCATTTTGCAACGCCATGCCATATCCAGTGGACAGCGCTTGATTGGAGCCAATTTCATCCTACAACAGGACAATGACCCTAAACACACCTCCAAATTGTGCAAGAACTATTTACAGCAGAAGCAGGCAGCTGGTATTCTATCGGTAATGGAGTGGCCAGCACAGTCAACAGATCTGAACCCCATTGAGCTGTTGCGGGAGCAGCTTGACCGTATGGTACGCCAGAAGTGCCCATCCAACCAATCCAACTTGTGGGAGCTGCTTCTAGAAGCGTGGGGTGCAATTTCTCCAGCTTACCTCAATAAATTAACAGCTAGAATGCCAAAGGTGTGCAATGCTGTAATTGCTGCAAAAGGAGGATTCTTTGATGAAAGCAAAGTTTGATGTAAAAACAATGTTATTTCAAATACAAATCATTATTTCTAACCTTGTCAATGTCTTGACTCTATTTTCTATTCATTTCACAACGTATGGTGGTAAATAAGTGTGACTTTTCATGGAAAACACAAAATTGTTTGGGTGACCCCAAACTTTTGAACGGTAGTGTATGTACACACTATAAATTCCTATCCTGCTGGTTTTGGGGTGTGTAATGGTGGGGAAGATGTGCTCTGACTGTTTGGTGAAAGAAAGAAGTCAAAAGACTTCTTGCTTTCTCCAGAATATCAGCCAGTTTCAGGCTTCTCACTCTGATTCTCCACTTCTGAAATGGTGAATCAGAAAGTGAGAATTCTGTCACAGATCGCCAGTGAGGTGCCGAGATCGCACCTTCATAAACTGGCCGTTTCTGTGAATTCTCACTGTGCTGAGATAATCAGCGGAGAACATGTTCTCCGCTGATTATCTCAGTTTCATAAACTGGTAATGAGCTGAGATCAGCGGTGAGACTCGGGATCGCCGCTGATCTCAGTTTCATAAAAGGACACCTGTGTGCCCGCCAAGTGTCTACCAATTGGTGTGAGTGTAGCAGTGTTTTCACGGTTTTGGGGAAAGCATTGGTGACACTACCAACACAACTTCTGTCAAGAGCTGAGTGTGCCACCAAGTTAAAGTCACCTCCAAGCAGTAAGTGTGGGGAGGAATATTTGTCTAAGACCTGGAAAAGATTTAAAGAAGGTTGCTTGCGAATCATTAGGGCCATACACATTGGCTATAGTAACCTTCTTCCCTTGTAATGAACCTTGAAGGATAATAAACCTGCTCACTGGATCCTTGTATATATGTTCAACATCCAACATTATGTTATTTCTAAAAAAAGTATCACTCCTCGGGACCTGGACCCAAAGGTAGTATAATTCCCCAGGCCTTAGGATCAATCAAAGTACCGTATATACTCGAGTATAAGTCGTCCCGAGTATAAGTCGAGACCCCCAATTTACCACAAAAAACTGGGAAAAACTTATTGACCCGAGTATAAGTCGAGGGTGAGAAATGCAGAGGGTCAATAATGTCCATCTGCAGCTGCCTGCCTCCCTGTGTCCTGTGCAGCCTACCTGTACCCTGTACATGTGTGTCCTGTACATGTGTGTGTGTCCTGTACATGTGTGTCCTGTACATGTGTGTGTGTCCTGTACATGTGTGTCCTGTACATGTGTGTCCTGTGTGCATGTGTGTCCTGTGTGCATGTGTGTCATGTGTGTCCTGTGTGTATGTGTGTCCTGTGTGCATGTGTGTCCTGTGTGTATGTGTGTCATGTGTGTCCTGTGTGTCATGTGTGTCCTGTGTGTATGTGTGTCCTGTACATGTGTGTGTGTCCTGTACATGTGTGTGTGTCCTGTACATGTGTGTCCTGTACATGTGTGTCCTGTACATGTGTGTCCTGTACATGTGTGTCCTGTGTGTATGTGTGTCATGTGTGTCCTGTGTGCATGGGTGTATGTGTGTATTGTGTGCATGTGCAGCCTACCTGTGTCCTGTGTAGCCTTCCTGTGGCGATCTCCATCCTCAGACAGCGGCCGTGTGATGATACTGTTCGGCGGCCATTCCACAGTTCAAAAGCCGCGCCTCCTTCTCGTCTGTGATAGGCTGACCGCTGACTGCCTATCACGGACATTCTCTCATTCTCATACCACGGACGAGGATGAGAGAATGTCCGTGATAGGCTGTACACTGACAGCTGTTCAGCCTATCACAGAAGAGCAGGAGGCGCGGCTTTTGAAAGCTGGAATAGCCTCCGTGCATTATCAGCACACGCCGGCCGCCGTCTGCCTGCATGACACGCTGATCATGCAGACAGACGGCGCGGACTCGAGTATAAGTCGAAGGGAAACTTTCAGCCCAAAAAAAAGGGCTGAAAAATTCGACTTATACTCGAGTATATACGGTAGGTTGGGTGATTGGTTTCAGAGAAATTGGTCTCCTGTAGGAGTAAGATGTCAGCTTTTAGGCGTTTAAATGTTTTAAAGGCTTTTTTCCTTTTTTGGGGAGAGTTAAAGCCCCTGACATTGTGGGAAATTACTTTAAACATTGTGGGAAATTACTTTAAATTAATTTTAAATACTTATTTAAAATTACTTTTAAATAAGGGCGGCTAAGTAGGCGTGGGTTAGTGGGGGAGGGTCCCAAGGGGCCTTCTGACGGGGATTCCCACCTACGCGAGGTGAGAATACCCAGCGTATTAAGTACAATTGTGATACCTCTGAGAGGGCTGCCTGTAGGTGGAGCCAGTAGGGTGACAATACTCAGAACTGCAAAGTAGGTTCTACCATAATAAAGAGTCCTGTAAAGAGAAAAGGCATAAACATAGGTCAAAACCATAAAAAAAAAAAAACCATTGGGGTCGGGAGGGGATAGGCCTTCCCGACAATGAGATGGTGTAATAACTTGCCAGGTATAAAATTGACTGAACAATAGGACACTAGTGTCCAACACTCTTGTCAACCTGCTGGGAAACAAAGAAACCCAAAGTTATAATGCAAAAAAAAGGCAATTGTTCCTTTTTTTTTTTATTCCCTTTCCCTGGAACCTACCACCCCAAACCTGAGGATGTCTGTCTCAGTCTCGCTGTGCACTTCAACAAGAGTAGAGGGACAACCAAATGGGAGTTGCAGTGCCCTGGCACAGCGGGGTGCAGTCAAGTTGGAAAATGATGCCGAAAGCAGTAAAAGCCCCATGGGGGGGTGTGTGAGGCACGGATAAAGCTGTTCAATTCGCACCTCCCTCGTATGTATCAGTGGTTCTCCTTAACCGTCTAGTGTAGTCCCAGTTCGTGGAAAAGAATAACGGTATAGGGTCCGGAGCTAGTGGAAAGCGGTGTTAGGTCAGTTCATTCAATCCATGAGATTCTGTCTTCTGCAATCCCTCTGTGGTGAAGGGATTGCCCAGATGGCTGAAGGGCGAGGGGTGGAGGGCATCCTAGGTAGATCTTCTTTAGCCAATAAACCCAGCTTGACCAGGAGCTCCTTCTCTTCTTAGATGGTGACCATGGTGTATGTAGTACCATTATGTGGGACTTGGAGTTTAAACGTAAATCCCCATCCATAACGGATTCTTGCCTCTTGGAGTGGTGTGGTGATCTCCTTCATCTTGCAGCGTTTATCCAGCGTGGCTGGGGATATGTCAGGGAATATCTGTATCCTGATCCCATCTAGCATAATGTTAGGGGTGTTGGGGGAAGCCCTAAGGATCTCCTCCTTCACCAGGTAGTCTTTAGGGCATAGGATAATGTCTCTAGTTGGTTTGTCCTCTGGTGGTTTGGGACAAAGGACTCTATGAATCCTGTCGCAGGAAAAAGCAGCCATAGGGGATGCAGGCAGTTTGAGGACAGCTGGGATTAAGCCCGTGACCACCTCAGGGACCCCCCTTATTCTCAGATTGTTCCGTCTATTTCTGTTGTCCAAATCCTTAAGGTGGGCCTGGAGCTGGGAGACAGGTTTAGTGAGGGATTCATGATCTCTGCAGAGATCCATGTAAGCAAGTTGCAGCTCATCATGTTTTGTCTCTAGGAGATCTGTTCTACCCCCCAAGACCGCTATCTCCTGCTGCAGATTATTTGTGGATTTATGTAGTTCGGTCTGGAACTTCTATGCAATTTGTATACATAGCGTATACATAGCGGCAAGGCTATCATCCAGGTCAGCCTTGGTGAGCTTCACTGTGTACTCACCGTCTCCTGATGAAAGAACAGGGAAGATCGCTGGGCTGTGTGCTGTGGCCGGAGCACATTGTGGCTCGGCGCCATCTTGAGGCTTTTCTCCCATCTCCCGGACCCTGAGGAGATAGTTTGTGAGGGACTTTTGCGCTGGTTTCCCGTGGTGAGAGTTGGACGATGGCATGCACCGCTCGTTCCCCTGGGGGTGCAGGTAGATTTTGAAGCAAAAGGAGCAGCTTAATGGCCCCAGGGAAGACGCTGAAGTCCCCGCTGTGCTCAGAGCTCCGCTCATATGCGACCTTCCAGCTTTGCGCCGCGCATGTGCCCCGTGTTAATGTATTTAGAGGGAGTGGTAGAGGCTCACAGAAAAGGAAGGCCAGACCTGTGTTTGTGCACTAAAACTAATTTGCCAAGCTGAGGTAAGATGTGGAGGTGGCAAACACAGAGGTGGCAGCCCTGGAAATCACTTCTACCCCTAACAGCCGGGAGAGAATCCCATCTAGTAGGGGTGGTGAGGCTAGAGCAGTTAAGTCTAGACAATTGGTGGTAATAGCGGATTCTGTAATCAGAAGGAATGATAGAATAATTTGTCGCCAGGATCCCTTCAACCAAATGGTTTTCTGTCTCCCTGGTACTAAGGTTCTGTATGTGGTGGACCGGGTTGATAAATGACTGGGAGGGGCTGGTCATGACCTAGCTGTCTTAGTCCATGTTGGAGGTTCTTTAAGAATCAATTTAAAGAATGAGGCTGCAAGTTGAAAGGAAGCCTCCAAGGTGATATTCTTTGAAATATTGCCTGTGCCATGCACAACACATGAAAGACAGGGGGACATTAAAGAACTGAATGCATGGCTAAAGAACTTGTGTAAGAAGGAATGGTTTGGGTTTCTAGAGCACTGGGCTGACTTTTCACTGGGGTGCAACCTATATGCTAAAGATGGTTTGCACCTAAATAGAAGGGGGTTTGCTGTGCTGGGGGGGAGGTTTATGGGAAGGCTGCAGGAGTATTTAAAGTAGCACTAAAGTCTTGTTTTTTTTAATTAAAAATAACAAACATGTTGTACTTACCTGCTCTGTGCAGTGAATTTGCACAGAATAGCACAGGTCCTCATCTTCTTGGGTCCTTCTTCTGTGCTATTGGCTCCTCCCTCCTGTTGAAGGCCCCCACAGCAAGCAGCTTGCTTTGGGAGCACCCGAGCCAAACCACAGCTCCTGTGTCCATTCAGACAGGGAGCCGTGGCCCTGGCCTGCCCCCTTTCTCTCCTTATTGGCTCACTAACTTTGTTTGACAGCAGTGGGAGCCAATGTCACTGTGCTGCTATCTCAGCCAATGAGGATGGGAGTCCCAGGCCACTGAGACACTCCTATAACATTGCTGGATCTAGATGGGGCTCAGATAATTATTAGGGGGTCTGAGGGTGACTGCTGCACACAGAAGGCTTTTTATCTTAATGCATAGAATGCATTAAGATAAAAAAAAAACCTTCTGTCTTTACAATCACTTTAAACTAAGATTGAGGGGGGGGGGGGGTGAACTAGAATTAAATTCGGCAGACAGGTCAGTTAGGAGTCAGACATTAATGGAGGGTGGAATGGGGATAGATGGGGAAGGAGTTATGGCAGGTAACCAGAAGGTTCTCTTGTTACAAAAAAACATTGGAAATTATAGTACTATTTGCACTACTAAAAATCTTATGCAAAACACAAGAGTAAAATGTAATATTGCTTTAAAGTGTTTTACTAATGCCAGAAGTCTGCCAGGCAAAATAGGTTAGTTGGAAGCTTTGGTGCATGAAGAGAAGTATGATTTAATTGGTATTGCTGAATCTTGGCTTCACTCTTCACATGACTGGTATATTAATATTCCTGGCTATGCACTCTTTCAGAGAGACAGGGTAAAAAGGAAAGGTGGCGGTGTCTGTCGTTATGTTAGAAGTCATCGCAAAGTGAGTGTGAAAGAGGACCTAGTTGATGGAGAGTGTGATGACGCTGAAGCAACTGCATATAGATGGGCATAGTTCAAAGTTAATCATGAGAGTTTATTGTTATAGGCCACCCAGTGTTATTGAGGAGGTGGGACAGTCATAATAATGGGGGATTTTAACTATCTTGATATTGCCTGGAATAATGGCACTGCTGGAACAGTTAAAGGGCAAAAATGTATAACCCTACTACAAAACCATTTTATGGTACAGTTTATTGAGGACTCGACTAGGAATGATGCTCTGTTGGACCTTGTATTCTCAAACCATGCAGAGCATATTACTAATGTTGATATAAAAGAACATCTGGGTAGCAGTGACCATAACATGATTTCATTTAATGTTAGCTGTAAGCAACAAACGCATATTGGAAAGTTAACCACTTAAAGTGGATGTAAACCCAATGTCATCCTTTCTAAACTACTGCCATAGGGGTTATCTATAAGGGTATACATGCCTCCTGTATGTATCTTTACCTGTCAAATGTCTCCCCTCTGTCTGTTATGAGAACCCAAAAACTGCAGATTCTGTTGGTGGGTCTGTTGTCTGGAGCTCGGTGGGTGGAGTTGTAATGTCAGTAGACTTCCCGCCCACCTCTACACTCCCCTTGTCAATATGCATCTTCTCCTGTACTAAACTTCTGCTATGATCTCTAACATCCAGTAAAAAGACAGCAAAGTAACCACATGACTTCAGCATGCCAAATCATGCTGAGGTGTGGAACAGCCAATCCTTGCAGAACTGCTGAAGAAAGGAGTGGGGGTGGGAATTAAAAAATAATGCATGTCTTAGACTAGTGCACCAGATATGTAAATCACCTGTCACTCATAACAAGGGGGAGGATTTGACAAAGTTTTTCTCTATTTGTCAAGATTTATCTCACTGAACAATAAAAGAGGATTGCTCAGAGCTGGATTAACCCTTTGTGGCAAGACTAGGCTCAAATGATAGGAAATCTTATACTCTACATTATGACATAAAAAAAAAAAAATATTCCAATGGGCAATAAGTTTAAAATGCTAAAATTCAAACCTATGTGGCTCACATCCAACGTTAAAAAAGCTATAATTAATAAGAAAAGAGCTTTTAATAAATATAAAAATGAAGGAGCACTATCAACATTAAATGTTACAACTAATATAATATAATATGTAAAAAGGAAATAAAGGACGCAAAAAATCAAAATGAATGACAGACTGCAAAAACAGTAGGACAAATCCCCAAAAATTCTTCAACTATATTAATAGTAAAAAAGTCAGATCTGAGCATGTAGGCCCTTTACAAAATATTCTGAAGTGGGTGACTGGGGACAAAGAGAAGGCATATTTATTAAATACCTTTTTCAGCTCTGTGTATACAAAGGAGCATGGGGGAGCTCATGTTCATAGGCGTGTGCACGGGATGTGCCGGGGGACACCCTATTCATCCCCCATGTGCATCGCTCTGCCTGGCCCTGCCAGTTCCATATGGGTTCCCGGCAGCAGGGAGAGGAGCCCAACTCACAAACCCTGGGCATCTCTGCTCTGCCACTATTTAACCACTTCAGCCCCGGAAGGATTTACCCCCTTCTTGACCAAGCCATTTTTTGCAATACGGCACTGCGTTGCTTTAACTGACAATTATGCGGTCGTGCGATGTTGTACCCAAACAAGATGTATGCCCTTTTTTCCCATAAATAGAGCTTTCTTTTGGTGGTATTTGATCACCTCTGCAGTTTTTACTTTTTGCACTATAAACAAAAGAAAAGTAATAATTTTGAAAAAAAAAACACCAATATTTTTTACTTTTACTGCTATAAGAAATATACGAAATTAAAAAAAAAAAAAATTTCTTCATCAGTTTAGGCCGATATATATTCTTCTACCTATTTTTGGTAAAAAAAAATCACAATAAGCATATATTAATTGGTTTGCACAAAAGTTATAGGGGATAGATTTATGGCATTTTTATATACATATATATATATATATATATATATATATATATATATATATATATATATATATATATATATATATATATATATATATATATATATATATATATATATATATATTATTTTTACTAGCAATGGTGGAGATCTGCGATTTTTATCAGGACTGCAACATTGCGGCGGACAGATCTGACACTTTTGACACATTTTTGGGACCATTGACATTTATAAAGCGATCAGTGCTATAAAAAATGCACTGATTACTGTATAAATGTCACTGGCAGGGAAGGGGTTGACACTAGGGGGCGATCAAGGGGTTAAATCTGTTCCTTCAGTGTGTGTTCTAACTGTGGCGGGATGGGACTGACTTGGAGAGGAGGCCGATCATTGTTCCTATATCCTAGTCTCCTCACCCCTGACAGAACGTGGTGCCCGGCAGACATCGCAGCCGCCGGGCATGCGCATCGGCTCCTTAGGGAGGCCCCTTACTCCACCTGCTCCCGAACGTGGATAAACAGTCCCTTTCGGTCCCAGACACCGTTACCCAGGTCCCTCCCTGGCGGTGCCGACTTACCCCCCGCCAAGCAGATGTGCTGCAGGAAGAGACTGGGCTCCGCTGCTGGCTGCCCAAATTGTGAGTACCAGCTGCCCCCTCCATGCTGATTACTACAGAGGGCAGGGTCCCTCTGAACCTGCCAGGCTATCTGAGGTCCCCTCTGACACTGTCCCCTCCGACACTGTCCTCTGCCCTCTACCTCTCTCCTGACTGGGTGTGGGAGCCCTCGCCTCTTCCTGCAACCCCCATCTACTCTGCACCCCTCTCACCCCATACTGACCTACTCTATAGAACCCCCCCACTGATCACCCTGTACAACACTGTACCCCTCACTATACACCCCCCCAAAGAACACTGCATCCCTCACCCCATACTGATCTACTCTACAGAACCCTGCACCCCTCACATTGAACCCCTCACTATATACCCTGCCCCCACCTTATAGAACACTGTACCCCTCACTGTTCACCCTGCCCCTACCCCATAGAACACTGTACCCTTCAGTATACACTCTCCCCCCACCCCACAAAACACTGCACCACTCACCCTATACTGATCTACTCTACAGAACCCTGCACCCGTCACTATACACCCTGCCCCCACCTTGTAGAACACTGTACCCATCACTGTTTACCCTGCCCCCACCCCGTAGAACACTGTACCCCTCACAATACACCCTGCCCCCACCTCATAGAACACTGTACCCCTCACTATATACCCTGCCCCCATCTCATAGAACACAAGCATAAATTCCCTTACTTCTCTTTTAATTTCTGTAAAAATGCAGCATGGACAGGGATCAGCAAGGTGTTCGCACACAGACACTGGTGTACGTGAGCGTTCCTTGCAATGTCCTCAGCCGCTGGAGACTTTTTTTGTATAATAACTTGATTTTTGATGACTCACTGCTCTTTCCTCCTGTGCCTGTGTACCGCCTGTGTTGTAGACCCAGCCGGGGGGCGGCGCCAGCACCGCTCACTAATCCTGGTGCGTGCGGAGTGATCTCTCTGTTGGAGGGAGGGACTGGTATTTTCTTGTTTTGAAATTACACTTTCTTTACACTTTCTTTACACTGAAATTACTCTTTCATTACACCCAGTTTGCCCTCTCCGACATGGGCACTGAATTACCTTGTCCCAGCACTGCTAAGGGGAGTACAACTGGGGGAATAAATGGTGAAGGATCTGGGTGTTCTGGTAGATCATATGCTTAATAATAGCATGCAATGCCAAGCTGCAGTTTCCAAAGCAAGCAAAATCCTTTCTTGTATTAAGAGAGGCATGGACAGCAAGAGAGAGATATAATTTTGCCCCTGTACATATCATTAGTAAGACCTCCTCTGGAATATGCAGTTCAGTTTTGGGCTCCAGTTGATAAAAAGGATATTGGGGAACTAGAGAAAGAGCAACCAAACTGATAAGAGGCATGGAGGAGCTCAGCTATGAGGAAAGATTAGAGGAACTGAATTTATTCTCTCGAGAAGAGATTATAGGAGCATATGATCAACGTGTATCAATAAATAAATGGTCTATATAGTGAATTGGTGGTGAATTTATCAAGGTCATCACAGAGGACAAGGGGGCACTCTTTACATCTGGAGGAAAAGAGATTTAGGCGGGCTTCACACTGAGGTGGTTTTCAGACATTTTAGCACTAGAAATAGAGTCTAAATCAGGGCTGTCTTTAATGCAGGGCAAACGGGGCAGCTGCCCTGGGCCCTATCATTGATGTGGGGCCCATCGCAGCTGCCCCCTGAGCCCGCACTGCCCGCAAATATTTTTCCACATGTAGCGGGTGCAGCCGATCCCCCGCTTGCTCTCCGAGCCCGTTAATTCAAGTGGCTACATTGTGACAGGAGATAGGCACAGCTGTGGGCTGTGCATGCCGCAAGTCGTGCTTCTCCTTCTGTTAGAACTGGAGCTACTGTGACAGGAAGTGAGACAGAGCGGCTCTGTGTTCCCCCGCTCGCCCCCCCCTTCTTCGGTCAGCAGCGCGGAGATCAAACACACAGACCGGGCTGTGTGCAGATTCTTCTCTCCCTTCTCTTGTCAGCAGGAAAGGGATTAATAGCAGGAGGCAGGACCGGACTGGAGAAACTTGCAGAATAGGACACAGGGTAAGTTGCTGGCAATTAGTGAATGGTGTTAATGTGCAGTAACCTCTCTAGCAACCAATCAGTATATGGTATTAATGCGCATTAACCAATAGCAACCAAATAGTGAATGGTAATCATGCACAGTAACCACTCTAGCAACCAAATAGTGAATGGTAATAATGTGCAGTAGCCTCTAGCAACCAATCAGTAAATGGCATTAATGTGCAGTAACCTCTCTAGCAACCAATCAGGGAATGGTAATAAGGTGCAGTAACCTCCCTAGCAACCAATCAGTAAATGGTATTAATGTGCAGTAACCCCTAGCAACCAAATAGTGAATGGTAATCATGCGCAGTAACCTCTCTAGCAACCAAATAGTGAATGGTAATAATGTGCAGTAACCTCTAGCAACCAATCAGTAAATGGTATTAATGTGCAGTAACCTCTAGCAACCAATCAGGGAATGGTATTAATGTGCAGTACCCTCTAGCAACCAATCAGGGAATGGTAATAACGTGCAGTAACCTCTCTAGCAACCAATCAGTAAATGGTATTAATGTGCAGTAACCTCTAGCAACCAAATAGTGAATGGTATTAATGTTCATTAGCTTCTTCTCTAGCAAACAATTAGAATGGTAATGATGTGCAGTAACCTCTAGCAACCAATTGGTGAGTGGCTATGATGTTCAGCAACCTCTAGCAACCAATCGGTGAGTGGCAATGATGTGCAGCAACCTCTAGCAACCAATCAGTGAGTGGTAGAGATGTGCAGTAACCTCTAGCAACCAATCAGTGAGAGTGGACTAGTTCTTTATGTGCACATTAGTAACTTTTTTTTAGATAAAGTCAACCATAGACACTTCGTATCTAGGCCAGTTTAGCAGGAACTGGTCAAGATTTCAACCATGTAAGGGCAGGCTGAATGTACCATCTATCAACTTGGGTACAACCAGTCTGTCAGATTTTACATGTGATTATTGTTATCCGCTAGCAATAATCATGTGTTCAGCCGGTGGGGACAGCTTCCCCTTCTGGGAGAACACAATGGTTTTGCAGGAGGGAATCCCCTGTCAACACTGTGTTGATGGGGGAATCTAGATATTTTCTTTCCTGCAACCTGTGGCTGCAGGAAAAAAAAATGCTCCATCTATAGCTGGCTTAAGTGTGTGTGTGTGTGTGTGTGTGTGGGGGGGGGGGGCAAGAAAATATTTGCCCAGGGTCCAATCAATATTAAAGGACGGCCCTGCTCTAAATAACACCTGAAAACCTCCTCCCATTCATTTCAGTGTGACTTTTCACACTGGGGCGGTGCACTTGTGGGACATTAGGAAAAGTCCTGCAAGCAGCATCTTTGGGGCGGTTTGAGAGTGCTGTACACAGAGCTCCCAAAACGCCCTGCCCTTTGAAATGAATGGGCAGTGCTTTCAAATCGCCTGAAAAGCGCTTTGGAAGCATCGCAACATGGATGCTTTTAACCCTTCTTCTGCCACTAGCAGGGCTTAAAAGCACCCTGCTAGCAGCCAAAAAACACAGCAAAAGAGCTGCTAAAGCGACGCAATAACGAGCAGCGTTTTAGTGCCAACGGTCGGGCGCTGCAGTGTGAAAGTAGCCTATATCTCCAAATACGGAAAGGCAGTAAGAGCTGTGAAAATGTGGAATGGACTCCCTCAAGAGCTGTTTCTGGCCAGCTCAGTAGATTGTTTTAAGAAGGCCTGGATTCTTTCCTAGATACACATAATATAACCAGATACTAATATTTATAGGTAAAGTTGATCCAGAAAATATCCTATTGCCTCTTGGAGGTTCAGGAAGGATTTTTGTCCCCTGCTGGAGCAAATTGGATCATGCTTCATTAGGGTTTTTTATGCCTTCCTCTGGATCAACTGTGGGTACAAGTTTGTATATATATATATATATGTGTGTGCGTATATACAGTGCCTTGCAAAAGTATTCGGCCCCCTTGAACTTTTCAACCTTTTGCCACATTTCAGGCTTCAAACATAAAGATATAAAATTTTAATCTTTTGTGAAAAATCACCCACAAAATGGGACACAATTGTGAAGTGGAACGAAATCTATTGGATATTTTAAACTTTTTTAGCAAATAAAAAACTGAAAAGTGGTGCGTGCAAAATTATTCGGCCCCTTTACTTTCAGTGCAGCAAACTCACTCCAAAAGTTCAGCAAGGATCTCTGAATGATCCAATGTTGTCCTAAATGACTGATGGTGATAAATAGAATCCACCTGTGTGTAATCAAGTCTCTGTATAAATGCACCTGCTCTGTGATAGTCTCAGGGTTCTGTTGAAAGCGAAGAGAGCATCATGAAGACCAAGGAACACACCAGGCAGGTCCGTAATACTGTTGTGGAGAAGTTTAAAGCTGGATTTGGATACAAAAAGATTTCCCAAGCTTTAAACATCCCAAGGAGCACTGTGCAAGCGATCATTTTGAAATGGAAGGAGTATCAGACCACTGCAAATCTACCAAGACCTGGCTGTCCCTCTAAACTTTCAGCTCAGACAAGGAGAAGACTGATCAGAGATGCAGCCAAGAGGCCCATGATCACTCTGGATGAACTGCAGAGAACTACAGCTGAGGTGGGAGAGTCTGTCCATAGGACAACAATCAGTCATACACTGCACAAATCTGGCCTTTATGGAAGAGTGGCAAGAAAGCCATTTCTCAAAGATATCTATAAAAAGTCTCGTCTAAAGTTTGCCACAAGCCACCTGGGAGACACACCAAACATGTGGAAGAAGGTGCTCTGGTCCGATGAAACCAAAATCGAACTTTTTGGCCACAATGCAAAACGATATGTTTGGCGTAAAAGCAACACAGCTCATCACCCTCAACACACCATCCCCACTGTCAAACATGGTGGTGGCAGCATCATGGTTTGGGCCTGCTTTTCTTCAGCAGGGACAGGGAAGATGGTTAAAATTGAGGGGAAGATGGATGCAGCCAAATACAGGACCATTCTGGATGAAAACCTGTTGGAGTCTGCAAAAGACCTGAAACTGGGACGGAGATTTATCTTCCAACAAGACAATGATCCCAAACATACAGCAAAATCTACAAAGGAATGGTTCGCAAATAAATGTTTCCAGGTGTTAGAATGGCCAAGTCAAAGTCCAGACCTGAATCCAATCGAGAATCTGTGGAAAGAGCTGAAAACTGCTGTTCACAAACGCTCTCCATCCAACCTCACTGAGCTCGAGCTGTTTTGCAAGGAAGAATGGGCAAGAATTTCAGTCTCTCGATGTGCAAAACTGATAGAGACATACCCCAAGCGACTTGCAGCTGTAATCGCAGCAAAAGGTGGCTCTACAAAGTATTAACGCAAGGGGGCCGAATAATTTTGCACGCCCCACTTTTCATTTTTTTATTAGTTAAAAAAGTTTCAACAATCCAATAGATTTCGTTCCACTTCACAATTGTGTCCCACTTGTTGGTGATTCTTCACAAAAAATAAAAATTTTATATCTTTATGTTTGAAGCCTGAAATGTGGCAAAAGGTTGAAAAGTTCAAGGGGGCCGAATACTTTCGCAAGGCACTGTATGTGTGTGTGTGTGTGTGTGTGTGTGTGTATATATATATATATATACAGTATCTCACAAAAGTGAGTACACCCCTCACATTTCTGTAAATATTTTTTTATATCTTTTCATGTGACAACTCTGAAGAAATGACACTTTGCTACAATATAAAGTAGTGAGTGTACAGCTTGTATAACAGTGTACATGTGCTGTCTCCTAAAAATAACTCAACACACAGCCATTAATGTCTAAACCGCTGGCAACAAAAGTGAGTACACCTCTAAGTGAAAATGTCCAAAGTGGGCCCAAAGTGTCAATTTTTTGTGTGGCCACCATTATTTTTCAGCACTGCCTTAACCCTCTTGGGCATGGAGTTCACCAGAGCTTCACAGGTTGCCACTGGAGTCCTCTTCTACTCCTCCATGACGACATCACGGAGCTGGTGGATGTTAGAGACCCTGCGCTCCTCCACCTTCTGTTTGAGGATGCCCCACAGATGCTCAATAGGGTTTAGGTCTGGAGACATGCTTGGCCAGTCCATCACCTTTACCCTCAGCTTCTTTAGCAAGGCAGTGGTCGTCTTGGAGGTGTGTTTGGGGTCGTTATCATGTTGGATTACTGCCCTGCGGCCCAGTCTCTAAAGGGAGGGTATCATGCTCTGCTTCAGTATGTCACAGTACATGTTGCCATTCATGGTTCCCTCAATGAACTGTGTCTCCCCAGTGCTGCCAGCACTCTTGCAGCCCCAGACCATGGCACTCCCACCACCATGCTTGACTGTAGGCAAGACACGCTTGTCTTTGTACTCCTTACCTGTTTGCCGCCACACACGCTTGACACCATCTGAACCAAATAAGTTTATCTTGGTCTCATCAGATCACAGGACATGGTTCCAGTAATCCATGTCCTTAGTCTGCTTGTCTTCGGCAAACTGTTTGCAGGCTTTCTTGTGCAATATCTTCCCTCTGGGACAACAGCCATGCAGACCAATTTTATGTAGTGTGCGGTGTATAATCTGAGCACTGACAGGTTGACCCCCCCCACCCCTTCAACCTCTGCATCAATGCTGGCAGCACTCATACGTCTATTTCCCAAAGACAACCTCTGGATATGATGCTGAGAACATGCACTTAACTTCTTTGGTCGACCATAGTGAGGCCTGTTCTGAGTGGAACTTGTCCTGTTAAACCGCTGTATGGTCT
Source organism: Lithobates septentrionalis (assembly GCA_037952835.1). NCBI lineage: Eukaryota > Metazoa > Chordata > Amphibia > Anura > Ranidae > Lithobates > Lithobates septentrionalis. Next base: position 857,769 of record JBBDGP010000994.1, read on the forward strand.
TGGCCACCATGCTGCAGCTCAGTTTCAGGGTCTTGGCAATCTTCATATAACCTAGGTGATCTTTATGTAGAGCAACAATTCTTTTTTCAGATCCTCAGAGTTCTTTGCCATGAGGTGCCATGTTGAACTTCCAGTGACCAGTATGAGAGAGTGAGAGCGATAATACCAAATTTAACACACCTGATCCACATTCACACCTGAGACCTTCTAACACTAACGAGTCACATGACAACGGGGAGGGAAAATGGCTAATTGGACCTAATTTGGACATTTTCACTTTGGGGGTGTACTCACTTTTGTTGCCAGTGGTTTAGACATTAATGGCTGTGTTGAGTTATTTTGAGGGGACAGCAAATTTACACTGTTATACAAGCTGTGCACTCACTACTTTACATTGTAGCAAAGTGTAATTTCTTCAGTGTTGTCAGATGAACAGATATAATATGGAGGTGCATGTGCAGCAGCATCCAAGATGGCTGCATCCGCTCCACTCCGGTCTAACTATCACTGCAGCAGCCGTCTAAGCCCTCGTTCCAGCACGGCATGCACACCTGCCAGCCAGGGACACCCTCAACATCAGCCCGATGACCTCAGGCTCTGCCCGGAGGAGCCTCACCCCCGCTCTGGACTGCAGCAGCACAGATCGGCCATCCCAAATGGCGGCCGTCTCCACATGAGGCCTGTCCTGCCTGACTGAATCAATTGCTGACTAGGACCATGAAGCTCTCCCGCCCTCACAAACATCAGATGCCACAGTGAGTACCTCCCTACAAGGGTCCCCCTCACCTGCCTCAACTGAATCCCTTCTAGGGAGAACGCTAGGAGGGGGAGCCCTCACCCCACAGCAGGAACTGCTCCAGAGCCCAGATCCATGGGACACAGATACCAGAGACCCATCTCTAACCCCCACAGATTTTCCCACTATGATGGCTGCCTTCTCCCAAATGCTGTCCAGAGGCCTATCTTACACTGCAGCACAGATCACAGCCTCCATACATGCAGATCTGCAACAGATAGGGGCCAGAATTGAGGTGATTGAGCAGAAATCAGACCAAACAATTCTGAGAATAAATCAAAATACTGCCAGGAGCTCCAGGACCAACTAGAGACTGCCATCTCCAAAATAGATGACCTCAAGAATAGGCAGAGACGTTACAACCTGGCGGTTCAGGACCTTATTAAAAATTGAATCTCTAACTTTCCGGCACACTGCATGGAGCTTGACAGAACTCACAGGGCATTACAAAACTCCTCGTCCTAACGGGCTTCCGAAGGACATCATAGTGAAACCGCATTTTTATGCGGTTAAAGAGGAAGTGATGAAGCTATCCCAAATGGCAGAAAAACTGAATATCATGGGACACCAGATTCAAATATTTGCGGACCTGTCCCCATACATCGTACAAAAGTGACGGGCACTGAAGCCACTTCTCCAAGTCCTGGCGGACAAAGAGATCACCTATAGATGGGCCTTCCCGCTTCACTTAAACTTCTCATTCCACAACAAATCATACAGCTTCTCCTCTTTCCATTGTGAGGAACGACTCCTACTACAACTCGGATTGATCTCTCAGGAATTACCACCGATGCCCACTACTAGAGGAGCACCTTCTTCCAAAAGACCATCACCTACGAGCCCCATAACTCAAGTGTGGCAGAAACAACTTCCCAAAAGATCAAGAGGAATCATTTCCACCATGAGAAAAAAGTGAACTTTTCATGCCTCTTTATTCTACTGACTTCCTTTTGGACTGAGATTGTGGCCTAACTGTTGCCATAGCAGTGGTGGCTTGCTTATCCTGTGTAAACCTCAGGAATGGCCCATGGATCCTTAAGGAATTTTGTTTCCAATTGCTGCCCAGTGCAGCACTACCACAGTTTTACAGGTTTCTCGGGTTTTGTTACTGTTTTTATCTTTTTTTTCATACCATAGGCTTTTATGAACAGTCCTAAATGTCAGGAATTCATACTTTTTCCAAGTTTACCCTAGTATTTTTATTTGTCCAGGGGGTTCATCCGCAAACTTATTTGAACAAGTCCCCAGCTCCACGCAGTGGTTGTTTTCTGTTTCCTATCTTTATGGAATAGTGGAGCCCAGGGTACAGCGGACGTGACTTTAAGAGACCCCCCCTGAACCCCCTTACTGGGTCATTTGTTCCCTACTATGAGGGCCAGCTTTATTGCTACGGGTGGCTGTATAGCCCTTTCCCATGGCAGGCAGCGGGTGCCAACATCACGCTTTTCACTCCCAGTTGCTATATACTGAGGTGGCGCGTGTTGCCCACTGGGGAGGGGTGGGATGGTCTAAAGAGATTTGTAGATGTTTCACTTCAGTGCCAATAGGGCTCAGGCTACAAGAATTTTATATTGTTATCGATAACCTCTGAGGTGGGGTTGACCGGAATGGTCACAGTGCGCCTCCCTCTAACTCTGATAGGTGAACTCTAATTCTTTCCCCTGTCTGAGTTAGATACACACGACCCCTTTGGGTCGTTTTGAGTTTCTTCTGGGTACAGGACCAAGCAGGGATGGGTCCCTTCCTGGTCCTAGTGGGTAGGGGTTATTATTGTATGGTGCATCTAATGCTTCTCCTCTTTTTCACTCCCATCTCTCTTTCTCTAATTTCATACTTGAAAAGTATGTTAGTTAGATTGTAGTATTTAATGACAAAGAAGGGCATTAAAAACACTCACATTTCATGACATATTAGTCCGGTGCAAGGGATAGCAGTAACAGCCATGGGTGATCTCTGCAGTAGTAGGTGGAAGGGAGCCTTGTTCTTCTGTATTGTCTGCCGTTAGTAAAGCGTGTACTTCTGGGATCCGACCGTGATCTAGAATGAGGCTTGCACCTCAGCCAAGTAATCGTAGGAAGGGCTGGAACGCAGGGTCAGTGGTATGTGCTGTAGTGCTGTTAAGCAACGCGTTGGGAAATCACGGTCCGATCCCGGAAGTACACGCTTTACTAACGGCAGACAACACAGAAGAACAAGGCTCCCTTCCACCTACTACTGCAGAGATCACCCATGGCTGTTACTGCTATCCCTTGCACCGGACTAATATGTCATGAAATGTGAGTGTTTTTAATGCCCTTCTTTGTCATTAAATACTACAATCTAACTAAGAGGCGCCTTTTTGCTGTTTTTTCTTTTCATACATTGGAGTGGCTTCACCTCCCTTTGCAAGGCTGCCCTACATATAAACTGTACAACTCTCACCAGGAGCTGCAATATTGCTCAAAGGACTAATCTGACGATTTGCACTGTGTTTTCCAGTTGTATTGTAACCTGCGCTGCTATTTGTATATTTATTTGTCTAATTTCATACTTCCCCACCCTCTTCTCCCCTTCCTTCCCCATCCCTTCCCCCTCCCACCTCCTTCTTCAGCTGCAGGGTCTCGCTGGATCCCCTACTTCTCAAAACACAAGACGAGTCCACAAAGTAGCTGGGGTCGTCTTCTATCTGCCAGGGATCACACCAATGATCGGTAAGATTCACACGCACATAGTACACAACCATAATCACTCCATGACTGACTCCACACAGACAGATTTGAAACTCAGGATATTCTCCCATAACGTACAAGGCCTTAACTCCCCTGTGAAGAGACGCAAAATAATACAACAGTTACATACACTAAAGGCAGATGTAGTGCTGCTCCAAGAGACACATTTTCCTGCAACCTACAATCCCCCGTTCCTCCATAAAATCCTTCATGCACTTTCACTTAGCTAACGCGGTCAACAAAATGAGAGGAGTGGCGGTTTGCTTCTCGAACAAAATGCACTTCTCTCATTCAAAAACCATTAAAGACCCTGACGGTCGTTACAGCCTAGTTACCGGAACAATTAATGGGGGGGACTTACACGTTTGTCTCATACTATGCCCCAAACACACATCAAGACAAATTTTTCGATATTACCCGCACCTTGGTCTTCCCCAAAATTTGTACCACGATGGGCATTTTAACACAGAACCCAGCGGGAATTATGGACTCGTTCCATGACTTTTACTCGTGCCTATATTAAAAATGACCTCACACACATTCCAAAGCCAGAGAAAAGTTTCTTCAGGACCTTAATCTACCCCACCTAAAGCAAACGCACCAAGAGCTACTTGACAAATCCTTCTCATCAGATGAAATACTGGAAGTTATTAAATCCTTGAAGTTAGCCTCAGCCCCTGGACCTTACGGCTTCTCGGTCTGCTATTATAAGAAGTTCGGCCCACAACTGGCACCTTACATGGCTCAGTTCTTCAACTCCCTCCGGGATGGAGCCCCCCTTCCTAGCGATTAGAACTTAGCTTTTATATCAGTCATACCTAAACCTGGTAAAGACTCAAGCATGGTCGGTAACTACCGTCCTATCTCGTTAATCAATAATGACCTCAAAATGATGACAAAAATCCTAGCAACCAGGTTGTCAGGCTTCATATCTAGTTACATCCACAGGGATCAGGTGGGCTTCATCCCTGGGAGACAGGGACCGGACCAGGTTCGGAGGGCAATTGATCTGATTTCCCTTCTGCGGTCCCAGTGGGACAGGGGCCCCATTCAGGAAGGCTACTGTTGTCATTGGACCTGCAGAAGGCCTTTGATTCTGTGTTGTGGCCCTATCTTTTTGATATTCTAGAACGCTGGGGGTTTGGAGCCGGATTTCTTAAAATAATACACACCCTTTACTCAACTCCTAAAGCTCAGGTGCGACTAATGGGTCAATACTCAACTTCCTTTGACATTCACAGAGGAACCAGACAGGGTTGTCCTCTATCACCCTTGATTTTTGCATTTAGACACTAGCCATAGCCATAAGAGCGAATACGAACGTTAAAGGGGTCCAATGCGGCCAAGAGGAACATAAGTGTGCCATCTTCGCCAATGACATGTTATTATTCCTGACCTCTCCACTAATCTCCACCCCCAATGTGTTCCAGCTTCTCCAGGAATTCGGAACCATTTCGGGACTCCAGGTCAATGTGTCTAAATCAGTGGCCCTTAACATATCGGTTCATACAACATTAATCGACCAACTTAAACAACACTTTCCCTTCACTTGGGCAGGAGACGCAATCCCCTATATGGGTATCAAACTGGCTAAATGCATTGGCAACCTATACACTGCCAACTACCCCCCCATATTCCGCTCATTAGAGGCAGACCTAAATAAATGGTCAAAGGAGGGCTTGTCCTGGCTAGGTAGACTGAACGCAGTCAAAATGAATCTATTGCCCTGTCTTTTATATTTGTTCCACTCCCTCCCCATCCCTATTAAAAAATCTATTCTGTCTAAATTGCAATCCAGGGTTGTTGGATATGTCTGGGGAGACCGAGGACACCGTTTCGCAAGGAACATTCTATTCCGTCTTAAGACTCAGGGCGGACTAGGCCTACCGAACTTATGGCTCTATTACCAGGCAGCACAGCTGGTCCAGTTTTTCGCTATATAAGCCAAGAGTTTCAGACCTGACTGGGTCTCCCTTGAGAGGCAAGCAGTCCCTCATTATAGACTTGACTTCTTAGTATGGAGACCAGTGAAACATAGACCTGTCATATTGGCTCCTACATTATCTCACTCCCTAGCGCTTTGTGATCAGCTACATAAAAATGTGCACCTGATATCTCCCCTAAAACCCCTCACGCACCTATTTCATAACCCCAACTTCCCTCCAGGGATGAATATGCATGGGTTTCACTGGTGGCTGAACAAAGTTCTTTTCAGAATAGGTCATTTTTTTACACCTCATGACCCCATTTCACTAGGTCATTGTTGAGTAAACTAGAAATGCCAGCCTCGGAAAAATTCAGACTTTCACAGATCAGGCACTTCCTCCACACACTTTGAACTGACAAACTGAACATTCCCAAAGCCACTATGTACGAACAATGGTGCTCTAATATAGGACCCCAAAAGGGCGGGATCTCCATTATTTACGCCTCCCTGGCAGATAGGACGGACGCTACATACGCTCCATCTTGGAAGTCTGATCTGGACATCCAGCTGGACCCTGATATGTGGTTTCAAGCCTTCAGCAGATGATCTAAAGGTATCTTAAACATCGCTCTGATAGAAGCTAACATTAAAGTTTTCACAAAGTGGTACTATGTCCCTGCCAGGCTCTCTAACATATTTCCAGATGCCTCCCGCCTTTGCTACAGAGGCTGCGGACATATAGGCATGATGCTTCATATATGGTGGACGTGCCCCCGCATATGAAGCTACTGGAATAAATTTCTTCACCTTCTACGAAAGGTCACTGAAATCGACATTCCTCAAGACCCCGCATACATCCTTTTAAAACCACAGAGTGCACAACACTCCTAAGACCACACAACAACTCATCTTCTTTATGTGTTTGGGAGCCAAGATCACAGTAGCGAAAGCCTGGAAAACTCCAACTGTGTCAATCACGGCTGCCTCTGTCAGTGTGAGGCAAGGAGCACAGATTACCGGCATCTCCATGTTTACATGTGAACGGCTGTGATTGGATACAGCCGATCACATGGTTAAAGAGCCTCGGATGCGGCTCTTTACAGAGATCGGTGTCATTTCATGTCCTAGCAATTAGGTGCGGTCGCGATCGTCGTGCTGCATGCCTCCGCGAGCATGCTAGAGCGGCCGTTCTGGGACGCCGTCATATGACGTCGCCCTAGAATGAGAGCCGCACCGCTCTGCCGTGATTTGACGGTGGGTGGGCAGCAACTAGTTAAAAACACATCAGATCTCAATGGGGAAAAATATCATGCTGGATATCTATACTGATATGGACTGGGTAATGTGTTAGGAACTAAAGGATGCCACATCGTTTGATGGAAATGAAAATTATCAACCCCCAGAAGGCTGAATTCAAAGGCCCCTCTGAAAATCAAAGTAAAAAATGATGCAGCAGGCTAGTCCATTTTGCTGAAATTTTCTTGCAGCAACTCAAAATGGTACTCAGTAGTTTGTATGTCCCCCAAGTGCTTGTATGCATGCCTGACAACATTGGGGCATGCTCCTAATGACATATGGTGTCCTTGGTTATTTCCTCCCAGATCTGGACCAGGGCATCACTGAGCTCCTGAACAGACTGAGGCGCAACTTGGCGGCATTGGATGGATTGAACATAATGTCCCAGAGGTGTTCTATTGGATTTTGGTCAGGCGAGCGTGGGGGCCATTCAATGGTATCAATTCCTTCATCCTCCAGGAACTGGCTGCATACTCTCGCCACATGAGTTGTGCACCAGGAGGAACCGAGGACCCACTGCACTAGCGTACGGTCTGACAATGGGTCCAAGGATTTCATACCGATAGCTAATGGCAGTCAGGGTACCATTGTCTAGCCTGTAGGGGTCTGTGCATCCCTTCATGTATATGCCAGACCATCGTTGACCCACCACCATACCGGTCATGCTGAACGATGTTACAGGCAGCATAACGTTCTCCATGGCTTCTCCAGAACCTTTCATGTCTGTCACATATACTCTGGGTAAACCTGCTCTCATCTGTGAAAAGCACAGGGCACCAGTGGCAGACCTGACAATTCTGGTGTTCAATGGCAAATGCCAATCGAGCTCCACGGTGCTGGGCAAAGAGCACAGGGCCCACTAGAGGATGTCGGGCACTCAGGCCACCCTTATGAAGTTTGTTTCTAATTGTTTGGTAAGAGACATTCATACCAGTGGCCTGCTGGAGGCCATTTTGTAGGTCTCTGGCAGTGCTCATCCTGTTCCATCTTGCACAAAGGAGCAGATACCAGTCCTGGTTATCTGTCCTGGTTAGTCCTGGATGGGTTAAGGACCTTCTACGTTCTCCTAGAGTAACTGCCTGTCTCCTGGAATCTCCTCCATGCTCTTGAGACTGTGCTGGGAGACACATCAAACCTTCTGGCAATGGCACGTATTAATGTACCATCCTGGAGGAGTTGGACGGCCTGTGCATACCTCTTTAGGATCCAGGTATCGCCTCATGCTACCAGTAGTGACACTGACCCTAGCCAAATGAAAAGCTAGTGAAAACAGTCAGAAAAGATGCATAGGGAAAAAAAAATGTCAGTGGCCTCCACCTGTAAAACCATTCCTGTTTTGGAGGTCGTCTTGCCCATCTAGTGCACCTATTGTTAATTTTATTAACACTAAAGCAGCTGAAACTGATTAACAATCCCCTCTGCTACTTAACTGACAAGATCAATATCCCAGGAGTTTAATTGACTTGCTGCTATACTCTGATTAAAAAGTGTTCCTTTAATTTTTTTGAGCAGTTTATATATACACACTCACTGACCACTTTATTAGGTACACCTGTTCAATTTCTTGGTAAAACAAATTGCAAATCAGCCAATCAGATGGCAGCAACTCAATGCATTTAGGCATCTAGATGTGGTGAAGGCGACTTGCTGAAGTTCAAACCGAGGATCAGAATGGGAAAGAAGGGGAATTTAAGTGACTTTGATTGTGGCATGGTTGTTGGTGCCAGACGGACTGATTTGAGTATTTAAAAAACTGCAGATCTACTGGGATTTTCACACACAATTATCACTAGGGTTTACAGATAATGGTCTGAAAAAGAGAAAATATCCAGTGAGCAGCAGTTGTGTGGATGGAAATGCCTTGTTGATGTCAGAGGTCAGAAGAGAATTGGCAGACTGGTTCGAGATGATAGAAAGGCAACAGTAACTCAAATAACCACTCGTTACAACCAAAGCATGCAAAATACCATCTCTGAACACATAAAACATTGAACCTTGAAGCAGATGGGCTACAGCAGCAAAACACTACACCGGGTGTCACTCCTTTTAGCTAAGAACAGGAAACAGAGGCTACAATTTGCACAGTTTCACCAAAAATTGGACAATAAAAGATTTGAAAAACATTGCCTGATCTGATGAGTCTCGATTTCAACTGTGACATTCAGATGGTAGGGGCAGAATTTGGCGTATGAAGGCATGGATCCATCCTGTCTTGTATCAACGGTTTATGTTGGTGGTGGTGTAATGGTGTGGGGGATATTTTCCTGGCACACTTTGGGCCTCTTAGTACCAATTGAGCATCGTTTAAACACCACGGCCTACCTGAGTATTGTTGTTGACCATGTCTATCCCTTTATGATTACTGTGTACCCATCTTCTGATGGCTACTTCCAGCAGGATAATGCATCATGTCAAAAGTTCAAATTATCTCACCACTGGTTCCTTGAACATGACAATGAGCTCCACAGTCACCAGATCTCAATCCAAAAGAGCACCTTTGGAATATGGTGGAACAAGAGATTTGCATCGTGGATGTGCAGCCAACAAATCTGCAGCAACTACGTGATGTTATCATGTCACTGTGGACCAAAATCTCTGAGGAATGTTTTCAGCACCTATATATATATATATATATATATATATATATATATATATATATATATATATATATATATATATATATATATATATAAACAGTGGGGACAGAAAGTATTCAGACCCCCCTTAAATGTTTCACTCTTTGTTATATTGCAGCCATTTGCTAAAATCATTTAAGTTCATTTTTTTCCTCATTAATGTACACACGGCACCCCATATTGACAGAAAAACACAGAATTGTTGACATTTTTGCAGATTTATTAAAAAAAGAAAAACTGAAATATCACATGATCCTAAGTATTCAGACCCTTTGCTGTGACACTCATATATATTTAACTCAGGTGCTGTCCATTTCTTCTGATCATCCTTGAGATGGTTCTACACCTTCATTTGAGTCCAGCTGTGTTTGATTATACTGATTGGACTTGATTAGGAAAGCCACACACCTGTCTATATAAGACCTTACAGCTCACAGTGCATGTCAGAGCAAATGAGAATCATGAGGTCAAAGGAACTGCCTGAAGAGCTCAGAGACAGAATTGTGGGAAGGCACAGATCTGGCCAAGGTTACAAAAAAATTCTGCTGCACTTAAGGTTCCTAAGAGCACAGTGGCCTCAATAATCTTTAAATGGAAGATGTTTGGGACGACCAGAACCCTTCCTAGAGCTGGCCGTTCGGCCAAACTGAGCTATCGGGGGAGAAGAGCCTTGGTGAGAGAGGTAAAGAAGAACCCAAAGATCACTGTGGCTGAGCTCCAGAGATGCAGTCTGGAGATGGGAGAAAGTTGTAGAAAGTCAACCATCACTGCAGCCCCCCACCAGTTGGGGCTTCATGGCAGAGTAGCCAGACGAAACCCTCTCCTCAGTGCAAGACTCATGAAAGCCCGCATGGAGTTTGCTAAAAAACACCTGAAGGACTCCAAGATGGTGAGAAATAAGATTCTCTGGTCTGATGAGACCAAGATAGAACTTTTTGGCCTTAATTCTAAGCGGTATGTGTGGAGAAAACCAGGCACTGCTCATCACCTGTCCAATACAGTCCCAACAGTGAAGCATGGTGGTGGCAGCATCATGCTGTGGGGGTGTTTTTCAGCTGCAGGGACCGGACGACTGTTTGCAATCGAGGGAAAGATGAATGCGGCCAAGTACAGGGATATCCTGGACGAAAGCCTTCTCCAGAGTGCTCAGGACCTCAGACTAGGCCGAAGGTTTACCTTCCAACAAGACAATGACCCTAAGCACACAGCTAAAATAAGGAAGGAGTGGCTTCACAACAATTCCGTGACTGTTCTTGAATGGCCCAGCCAGAGCCCTGACTTAAACCCAATTGAGCATCTCTGGAGAGACCTAAAAATGTCTGTCCACCAACGTTTACCATCCAACCTGACAGAACTGGAGAGGATCTGCAAGGAGGAATGGCAGAGGATCCCCAAATCCAATGTGTGAAAAACTTGTTGCATCTTTCCCAAAAAGACTCATGGCTGTATTAGATCAAAAGGGTGCTTCTACTACATACTGAGCAAAGGATCTAAATACTTAGGACCATGTGATATTTCAGTTTTTCTTTTTTAATAAATCTGCAAAAATGTCAACAATTCTGTGTTTTTCTGTCAATATGGGGTGCTGTGTGTACATTAATGAGGAAAAAAATGAACTTAAATGATTTTTAGCAAATGGCTGCAATAAAACAAAGAGTGAAAAATTTAAGGGGGTCCGAATACTTTCTGTCCCCACTGTGTGTGTGTGCGTGTGTGTGTATATATATAGTATCTAACAACAGTGAGTACACCCCTCACATTTTTGTAAATATTTTAATATATCTTTTCATGTGACAACACTGAAGAAATGACACTTTGCTACAATGTAAAGTAGTGAGTGTACAGCTTGTATAACAGTGTAAATTTGCTGTCCCTTCAAAATAACTCAACACACAGCCATTAATGTCTAAACCACTGGCAAAAAAAGTGAGTACACCCCTAAGTGAAAATGTTTAAATTGGGCCCAATTAGCCATTTTCACTCCCCGGTGTCATGTGACTCGTTAGTGTTACAAGGTCTCAGGTGTGAATGGGGAGCAGGTGTGTTAAATTTGTTGTTATCACTCTAATTCTCTCATACTGGTCACTGGAAGTTCAACATGGCACCTCATGGCAAAAATTGTTGCTCTACAGATGGCCTAGGCTATAAGAAGATTGGCAAGACCCTGAAACTGAACTGCAGCACAGTGGCCAAGACCATACAGCGGTTTAACAGGACAAGATCCACTCAGAACAGGCCACGCAATGGTCGACCAAAGAAGTTGAGTACACGTGCTCAGCTTCATATTCAGAGGTTTTCTTTGGGAAATAGACATATGAGTGTTGCCAGAATTGCTGCAGAGGTTGAAGGGGTGGGGGGTCAGCCTGTCAGTGCTCAGACCATATGCCACACACTGCATCAAATTGGTCTGCATTGCTGTCATCCCAGAAGGAAGCCTCTTCTAAAGATGATGCACAAGAAAGCCCACAAACAATTTGCTGTAGACAAGTAGACAAAGGACATGGATTACTGGTACCATTTCCTGTGGTCTGATTGATTTATATATATATATATATATATATATATATATATATATATATATATATATATATATATATACACAGTATCTCACAAAAGTGAGTACACTCCTCACATTTTTATTAATATTTTATTTTATCTTTTCATGTGACAACAGTGAAGAAATTACATTCTTTTTTCAGATCATCAGAGAGTGACCAGTATGAGAGAGTGAGAGCGATAACACCAAATTTGACACATCTGCTCCTCATTCACACCTGAGACACTAACGAGTCACTTGACACCGGGAGGGAAAATTGCTAATTAGGCCCAATTTGGACATTTTGACTTAGGGGTGTACTCACTTTTGTTGCCAACGGTTTAGACATTAATGGCTGTGTGTTGAGTTATTTTGAGTGTACAGCTGGTATAAAAGTGTAAATTTGTTGTCTCCTCAAAATAACTCAACACAGGACAGGTTCCACTCAGAACAGGCCTCACCACGGTCGACCAAAGAAGTTGAGTGCACATGATCAGCGTCATATCCAGAGGTTGTCTTTGGGAAAGAGATGTATGAGTGCTGACAGCATTGCTGCAGAGGTTAAAGGGGTGGGGGGGTCAGTCTGTCAGTGCTCAGACCATACTCCGCACACTGCATCAAATTGGTCTGCATTGTTGTCTTCCCAGAAGGAAGCCTCTTCCAAAGATGAGTTTGCTTAAGACAAGCAGACTAAGGACATGGATTACTGGAACCATGTCCTGTGGCCTGATGGGACCAAGATAAACATATTTGGTTCATTTGGTGTCAAGCGTGTGTGGAGACAACCAGGTTAGGAGTACAAAGACAAGTGTGTCTTGCCTACAGTCAAGCATGGTAGTGGGAGTGTCATGGTCTGGGGCTGCATGAGTGCTACTGGCACTGGGGAGCTACAGTTCATTGAGGGAACCATGAATGCCAACATGTACTGTGACTGAAGCAGAGCTTGGTCCCCTCCCTTCGGAGACTGGGCTACAGGGCAGTATTCCAACATGGTAACGACCCCAAACACTCCAAGATGACCACTGCCTTGCTAAAGAGACTGAGGGAAAAGGTGATGGACTGGCCAAGCATGTCTCCAGACCTAAACCCTATTGAGCATCTGTGGGGCATCCTCAAACGAAAGGTGGAGGAGCACAAGGTCTCTAACATCCACCAGCTCTGTGCTGTCCTCATGGAAAAGTGGAAGAGGACTCCAGTGGCAACCTGTGAATAGGGATGGGCCGAACGGACCCCTGCTCGGTTTGCACCAAAACTTTTGAACACCGCAAAAGTTCAGACCCAAATAGTGAACCTGAACATCAAAAATCAAGTGTCCATTTTGAAGGCTTATATGCATGTAATTGGGCATACAATGGTTATAGGGGTCTGGGTCCTGCCACGGGGGACATGTATCAATAAAAAAAGTTTGTGAAAAACATAATTTTTAAATGAGCAGTGATTTTTTGATTTTTTAAAGTGAAAGCATAAAAATGAAAAATCCCTTACAATATGGGGCCTTGGGGGTCCCCTTAGTCTACCTGTAAAGTGGCAGATCTGCACCATGTCTAGAATCTGCTGCAGAAATAATTGCATTTATAAAGCCAAAAAAATGAAAATTTCCCTGCAAGCTGCCTTTATTTTGCTCAGCAACAGCTGGGGAGCCACTGTGTATGATGAGTCCATAATGTAGTGCACTGGGAACAAGATTAGAGATTTTTTGGATATATTATGGTGTCACTTTGACTTTGGATAGAAGTAACGGGTGCGTGAAAATTTGTCTTTGGGTGTTGGTGGTGCCCTTCTCATCGTAACCCCATAGAGGTACTCTTGATAAAAGCAAGAATTGGCCTTGCTGTAAAAAATTGCAATGATATGCACCTGTCAAACAGGTGCAGAAAAATTATTCTTTGGGTGTGGGGGGCACATTCCCACCGTAACCCTATAGAGGTACTCTTGATGAAAGCAAGAATTGGCCTTGATGTAAAAAGTTGCAATGATATGCACCTGTCAAACAGATGCTGAAAAAATGGTCTTTGGGTGTTGGTGGTGCCTTCTCATCGTAACCCTATAGAGGTACTCTTGATGAAAGCAAGAATTGGCCTTGCTGTAAAAAATTGCAATATGCACCTGTCAAACAGGTGCAGAAAAATTACACTTTGGGTGCTGGGGGCGCCTTCCTACCGTGATATCGGTGATATCGGCCTTCCCACCATAACCCTATAGAGGTACTCTTGATAAAAGCAAGAATTGGCCTTTCTGTAAAGAATTGCAATGATATACACCTGTCAAACAGGTGCAGAAAAATTATTCTTTGGGTGTGGGGGGCACATTCCCACCGTAACTCTATAGAGGTACTCTTGATGAAAGCAAGAATTGGCCTTGCTGTAAAAAATTGAAATGATATGCACCTGTCAAACAGGTGCTGAAAAATTGGTCTTTGGGTGTTAATTATGCCCATGAAACCTATACCAAAAACATTCTTCCAGATGGAATGATTGAACACCCTCAAAGCTAGGCAGCCTTGAAGTCCTGCAGAGATTCCACATCCCAAAAAGACTTAATCAGTGATATCGGCATCAGGGGCTTCATAGCTAGTAATCCAGGACTGATTAATTTTTATAAAAGTCAAACGATCCACGGAGTCTGTGGACAGACACGTTCTATGATCAGTAACAAAACCTCCAGCAGCACTGAATGCCTGTTCTGAAAGCACGCTGGATGCAGGGCAGCCCAACAACTCAATAGGATACTGGGAAAGTTCTGGCCAGTGGTCTATTCTCATGACCCAATAAGTCAGTGGATCGTCAGCTGGAAAGCTCTCCATCTCTGTTTTGGCCCCGAGGTAATCGTCCACCATGTGATGCAGACGCTGCTGATGGGATGTGAAAGCTGAAAGCCCTGGCCGGTGAGGATTTAAAAAATTCTGAAATGCATCACTTAGGCGGACGCCTTCTCCAACGCTCCTCTCTTGACCAACAGAAGACTCAAAACAACATTTTCCACCACACTGTAACTTACTGGAGTCAGGAAAAACGTTCAATAAAATCCTCTTTAACGTGTCCTCAAGATATTTTATCTTCTGCACTCTCTGTGGGGATGGGAGTTCTGAGACCTTTCCCATATAACGGTGGCCAAGGAAGGTTGCCAACCAGTAATCATCCTTTTCCTTTATGCCATGTATTCTTGGGTCCTTTCGCAGGCTTTGAAGGATGCGGTTGCCCATGTGCCACAAATTTGCCGAGGTTTGAGAAGCAGACTCCTCGGGGTCACTCAGGATGACAGCATCTGGAACTTCCTCCTCCCAGCCACATACTACTCCCAGGGGTGCTGGGGTTAGAAAGCTTTCGCTTACAGATTGACGCATGTATTCCTCTTCTTCAAAACCTATGAAAGTGCCAGGATCCTCCTCCTCATACTCCTCCCCTCTCTCCTTCTGTGTGTTCTGTGACATAGGAATGATTATGTCTGGATAAAGTGGGCCTTGGAGAGGAAAGGAAGTCCTCCTCTTCCTCCTGCTGCTCTGCCTCTAGTGCCCTGTCCTTAATGCCACGCAGAGTCTGCTCCAGCAGGAACACAACAGGGATTGTGTCACTGATGCATGCACTGTCACTGCTTACCATCCTTGTGGCCTCCTCAAATGGTGACAATACAGTGCATGCATCCTTAATGAGCAGCCATTGGTATGGGGGGAAAAAGCAGAGGTGGCCTGTGCCTGTCGTTGTACCGTGCTGGCACAGATACTCGTTGATGGCCCTCTACTGCATGTATAGCTGCTGCAGCATTCCCAAAGTTGAGTTCCACCTGGTGGGTATGTCACAAATCAGGCGGGTTTACGGGCAGGTGAAATTCCCACTGAATTTCATCGAACAGAGCACTGGCTGCGTATGACCGGCTGAAATGACTACAGACTCTTCTGGCCTGTTTTAGTACATCTTGCGACCCTGGGTACGTACTTAGGAAACGCTGCACCACCAAATTGAGGACATGTGCCAGGCATGGCACATGTGTCAACTTTCCTTGTCCAAGGGCGGACAAGACGTTTGAGCCATTATCTGACACCATCATTCCTGGCTCCAGCTGGTGTGGTGTGAACCACCTCTAGGCCTGTCCCTGCAGAGCTGCAAGAATCTCTTCTCCGGTGTGGTTCCTGTCCGCTAAACACACCAGCTGAAGCACTGCATGGCACCTTTTAGCCTGGCTCTGGAAATAGCCCTTTGAAGGCTTAGGGGGTACCTGATGTTCATTGTACAATTCTGAAGAGGAGCGCATGGAGGTGGCGGAGGAAGAGGGGGTAGAGCTCACAGGTCTGGCATCATCACCACCAGTTGTATGGAGACGTGGGGGCACAACAAGCTGAAGCACCAAGCCCTGTCCTGCATCCTTTTGAACTGCAAGCAGCGTTACCCAGTGTGCTGTAAACTAAATATATCGTCCTTGCCCATGCTTGCTGGACCACCTGTCAGCAGTAAGGTGGATTTTATGGCTGACTGCCGTGCTCAACAATGCCAGAACATTTCCTTCCACGTGATGGTAGAGAGATGGAATGGCTTTACCACAAAATTAGTAGCGTTTGGGAACCTGCCATTGTGCTACAGCACATTGTGTGAATTCACATAAGGTGTCAGAATCCACCCGGCTGAAAGGCCAAAGTTAGAGAGCCAACAGATTTGACATGCTTGCATTTTGATGCTGGGCATGTGAGTGGCAGGGACTGTATTTTTTTTCTGCTGCAGCAGATGGGGCAGAGAAATTTGCCGGCTAAAGTCTACAGCTGGTGGTGTGCTGCTGGCAGATGTGCTGCTAGGACGTGGGACACCCTGTGCTATACTATCATCCCTGTCAATGGAGGCTGCTGGGAGGTAATGACTCGGTTTCACAGGGGCAGACTGAAATGAGTAAGGAGGAGGAAGAGGAGGAGGTACAGATTTCTGCCCCTTATGTGTGCCATTAAGGTGCTCTTGCCAAGGGGCTGAGCGGTTGGACGTTAAATGCCTTGTTAGGCATGTGGTACCCAAATAGTTGGTGTTTTTGCCACATTTGACGTGCCTGAGACACAGTTTGCAGATAGCAACAGTGCGATCTGCTGCAGATGTGCTGAAAAAGGCCCAGACATCATCATCATCACCATCATCATCATCTCCATCTCCTCCATCTTCATCATTACCACTGGAGACAACTTGGAAATAAGCTGTGGCTTGGGGAACATGAATGCCAATTTGTCTATCAGTGTTCCTCCCTCTCTCTAGGCTCATGTTCCTGTCATCCTCAACCTCAAAACTAACATCTGAATCCAGTAATGCCTGGGCATCATCAAGAAGCAAGTGCCTGAGGCTGTGGTCAAATAACTCAGCTGACTCCTCAATGGCTGATGTTAGGGCTATGGCAGGAATAGATGTGGAAAAGGAGGCAGGTTTATCCACTCTGGCAACTGCAGGGGACTGCACACTTGTCTCTACTTGCGTGACAGAGGATGAGGAGGATGAAGAAGGTTTAGTAAGCCAGTCCACCACCTCCTCTGCATGCTGTGGCTGGATAGCTTGGGCAAACTCACCAAACAGAGGAAAGGATGCCCTGCTTGAGGACTGACCATCACGTCCACCTTTACCTGTGGACACATTTGTTGCTGGCCCCCTTACAGTGCCAAGGGAACGTCTGCCTCTCCTTGTTGTCCTCTCAGACATTATTGGGAGGGAGGAGGCAGTGCTTATAAGCAAATGTAAAGAAGAAGTTGAAATCTGTAAGAGAACTGTTGCGTTCCAGGTTCACTCGCGCACACATGCGCGCATAAGGGATTCTTTGGATCGCAGACGCGCCCATGCGCGTGTGCAAAGGAATGTGCACGCCCGCGGGAGCGCGTCTACGCGCCCCCTTGGCGCCAGGCGGCCTATTTAAAGGGCACACTGATTGTAACAGATGCTGACTGATCTTCAGCTGTTCCTGTACCAGTACCCTGTGTTTTGCTTGTCTGCCTGATATCCGTTGCTGTGACCTTGGCTTCCCCTGACCTTGCTTCTGGACTCTCCCTCATCCTTGATTACTGGTTCCTGATTCCGGCTTCCTATTCGACTCTGCTCCTGCTTGATGATTTGGTACCTTGCTGCCCGCCTGCTTCCGAACTCGTCTATTCCTGTGACTCAGCTCTTGTCTCCTGTTTGGCTCCAAGCTGCCTGCCAAGTTGCTGCATCTCCGCTCCTGCGATCTGCTGCGACTTCCTGCATACCCAAAGTCGCATCATCTGCCTCAAGCTTCCTCGGCTACATCTGCAGGCACTTGTGTTTCCTTTGGGTCCTTCTGTTCCCACTCTCAGCGGGACCCGGGTTGGAGATACAAGGGAGGCCAACCTCGTCACTTCAGACTCCGATAAGGTACGTGACAAAATCTGTACATAGATGCACTTTAATCAATGTAAAGAGGTGTTTGCTGCACTTTAATTTGAGTACTCACACTACACAAACACATTCCATGGATACACTATAATATACTGCATAATAATGTGGCAAACGTACAGTAACGCACAGAACTATATGGCGTTAAACTGGCAGTAAGCACACAAAACTATGGCGTTAAACTAGCAGTAATGCACGCAAAACTATATGGCGTTAAACTGGCAGTAACGCACACAAAACAATGACATTAAACTGGCAGTAACACACAAAACTATATGGCGTTAAACTGGCAGTAACCCACACAGAACTATATGGCGTTAAACTGGCAGTAACGCACACAAAACGATATGGCGTTAAACTGGCAGTAACGCACAAAACTATATGATGTTAAACTGTCAGTAACGCACGCAAAACGATATGGTGTTAAACAGGCAGTAAGGCACAGAGAACTATATGGCGTTAAACTGGCAGTAACGCACAAAACGATATGGCATTAAACTGGCACTAATGCACACAAAGCTATATGGTGTTAAACTGGCAGTAATGGTAAACTGGCAGTAACGCACACAGAACTATATGGCATTAAACTGGCAGCAACACACAAAATTATATGGCGTTAAACTGTCAGTAATGCACGCAAAACTATATGGCGTTAAACTGGCAGTAACGGACACAAAACTATATGGCGTTAAACTGGCAGTAACACACGCAAAACTATATGGCGTTAAACTGGCAGTCAAGCACACAAAACAATATGGCATTAAACTGGCAGTAACGCAAGCAAATCTATATGGCATTAAACTGCCGGTAACACACACAGAACTATATGGCGTTAAACTGGCAGTAATGCACACATAACTATATGGTGTTAAACTGGCAGTAACGCACAAAATGATATGGTGTTAAACTGGCAGTAGCGCACAAAACTATATGGTGTTGAACTGGCAGTAACGCACGCAAAATGATATGGCATTAAACTGACAGTAACGTACACAAAACGGTATTGCATTAAACTGGCAGTAACGCACACAGAACTATATGGCGTTAAACAGGCAGTAATACACACAGAGCTATATGGCATTAAAATGGCAGTAACGCACAAAACTATATGGCGTTAAACTGGCAGTAACACAACCAAAATGATATGGCGTTAAACTGGCAGTAATGCAATCAAATAGACGGTGTTCAACCATCACTGTACTGACGCTATCTGAACTGTCACTACTCTAGCTATACACTAATGTCAAGATTACTGACATGGTTTCACTACACTACACTGAAACTATATGAGCTGTCCCTACTCCACACTAATATATGTATGAATTAGACTGTCTTACTACACTTCAGTGAAACTATCTGAGCTGTCCCTACTCTAGCTGCACACTATGCAAAGCTGAATGATGATCCTCCTCACTACACTCACACTATCCCTACACTGACAATTGAAGCAAAATAGCACAGTATAGTACACTAATAGCACTGAACAGAGCCCTTTTCTATCTCTCTCCACACCAAAATCACACTGAAAATGGCTGCCATTGAAAGAATACTTTTATACTGTGGGGCGGGAATGAACCATCATTGGATAAAGTCATGATGACAGTGGGGGTTATTTACTAAAGGAAAATCCACTTTGGACTGAAAGTGCACTTGGAAGTAGAGTCGCTGTAGATCCGAGGGGGACATGCAAGGAAAATAAAAAACAGCATTTTAGCTTGCACATGATTGGATGATAAAATCAGCAGAGCTTCCACTCATTTCAGATCTAGCCCTTAGATTTAGAGCGACTGCACTTCCAAGTGCACTTGCAGTGCAAAGTGGATTTGCCTTTCCTTGTCCAAGGGCGGACAAGACGTTTGAGCCATTATCTGACACCATCATTCCTGGCTCCAGCTGGTGTGGTGTGAACCACCTCTAGGCCTGTCCCTGCAGAGCTGCAAGAATCTCTTCTCCGGTGTGGTTCCTGTCCGCTAAACACACCAGCTGAAGCACTGCATGGCACCTTTTAGCCTGGCTCTGGAAATAGCCCTTTGAAGGCTTAGGGGGTACCTGATGTTCATTGTACAATTCTGAAGAGGAGCGCATGGAGGTGGCGGAGGAAGAGGGGGTAGAGCTCACAGGTCTGGCATCATCACCACCAGTTGTATGGAGACGTGGGGGCACAACAAGCTGAAGCACCAAGCCCTGTCCTGCATCCTTTTGAACTGCAAGCAGCGTTACCCAGTGTGCTGTAAACTAAATATATCGTCCTTGCCCATGCTTGCTGGACCACCTGTCAGCAGTAAGGTGGATTTTATGGCTGACTGCCGTGCTCAACAATGCCAGAACATTTCCTTCCACGTGATGGTAGAGAGATGGAATGGCTTTACCACAAAATTAGTAGCGTTTGGGAACCTGCCATTGTGCTACAGCACATTGTGTGAATTCACATAAGGTGTCAGAATCCACCCGGCTGAAAGGCCAAAGTTAGAGAGCCAACAGATTTGACATGCTTGCATTTTGATGCTGGGCATGTGAGTGGCAGGGACTGTATTTTTTTTCTGCTGCAGCAGATGGGGCAGAGAAATTTGCCGGCTAAAGTCTACAGCTGGTGGTGTGCTGCTGGCAGATGTGCTGCTAGGACGTGGGACACCCTGTGCTATACTATCATCCCTGTCAATGGAGGCTGCTGGGAGGTAATGACTCGGTTTCACAGGGGCAGACTGAAATGAGTAAGGAGGAGGAAGAGGAGGAGGTACAGATTTCTGCCCCTTATGTGTGCCATTAAGGTGCTCTTGCCAAGGGGCTGAGCGGTTGGACGTTAAATGCCTTGTTAGGCATGTGGTACCCAAATAGTTGGTGTTTTTGCCACATTTGACGTGCCTGAGACACAGTTTGCAGATAGCAACAGTGCGATCTGCTGCAGATGTGCTGAAAAAGGCCCAGACATCATCATCATCACCATCATCATCATCTCCATCTCCTCCATCTTCATCATTACCACTGGAGACAACTTGGAAATAAGCTGTGGCTTGGGGAACATGAATGCCAATTTGTCTATCAGTGTTCCTCCCTCTCTCTAGGCTCATGTTCCTGTCATCCTCAACCTCAAAACTAACATCTGAATCCAGTAATGCCTGGGCATCATCAAGAAGCAAGTGCCTGAGGCTGTGGTCAAATAACTCAGCTGACTCCTCAATGGCTGATGTTAGGGCTATGGCAGGAATAGATGTGGAAAAGGAGGCAGGTTTATCCACTCTGGCAACTGCAGGGGACTGCACACTTGTCTCTACTTGCGTGACAGAGGATGAGGAGGATGAAGAAGGTTTAGTAAGCCAGTCCACCACCTCCTCTGCATGCTGTGGCTGGATAGCTTGGGCAAACTCACCAAACAGAGGAAAGGATGCCCTGCTTGAGGACTGACCATCACGTCCACCTTTACCTGTGGACACATTTGTTGCTGGCCCCCTTACAGTGCCAAGGGAACGTCTGCCTCTCCTTGTTGTCCTCTCAGACATTATTGGGAGGGAGGAGGCAGTGCTTATAAGCAAATGTAAAGAAGAAGTTGAAATCTGTAAGAGAACTGTTGCGTTCCAGGTTCACTCGCGCACACATGCGCGCATAAGGGATTCTTTGGATCGCAGACGCGCCCATGCGCGTGTGCAAAGGAATGTGCACGCCCGCGGGAGCGCGTCTACGCGCCCCCTTGGCGCCAGGCGGCCTATTTAAAGGGCACACTGATTGTAACAGATGCTGACTGATCTTCAGCTGTTCCTGTACCAGTACCCTGTGTTTTGCTTGTCTGCCTGATATCCGTTGCTGTGACCTTGGCTTCCCCTGACCTTGCTTCTGGACTCTCCCTCATCCTTGATTACTGGTTCCTGATTCCGGCTTCCTATTCGACTCTGCTCCTGCTTGATGATTTGGTACCTTGCTGCCCGCCTGCTTCCGAACTCGTCTATTCCTGTGACTCAGCTCTTGTCTCCTGTTTGGCTCCAAGCTGCCTGCCAAGTTGCTGCATCTCCGCTCCTGCGATCTGCTGCGACTTCCTGCATACCCAAAGTCGCATCATCTGCCTCAAGCTTCCTCGGCTACATCTGCAGGCACTTGTGTTTCCTTTGGGTCCTTCTGTTCCCACTCTCAGCGGGACCCGGGTTGGAGATACAAGGGAGGCCAACCTCGTCACTTCAGACTCCGATAAGGTACGTGACAAAATCTGTACATAGATGCACTTTAATCAATGTAAAGAGGTGTTTGCTGCACTTTAATTTGAGTACTCACACTACACAAACACATTCCATGGATACACTATAATATACTGCATAATAATGTGGCAAACGTACAGTAACGCACAGAACTATATGGCGTTAAACTGGCAGTAAGCACACAAAACTATGGCGTTAAACTAGCAGTAATGCACGCAAAACTATATGGCGTTAAACTGGCAGTAACGCACACAAAACAATGACATTAAACTGGCAGTAACACACAAAACTATATGGCGTTAAACTGGCAGTAACCCACACAGAACTATATGGCGTTAAACTGGCAGTAACGCACACAAAACGATATGGCGTTAAACTGGCAGTAACGCACAAAACTATATGATGTTAAACTGTCAGTAACGCACGCAAAACGATATGGTGTTAAACAGGCAGTAAGGCACAGAGAACTATATGGCGTTAAACTGGCAGTAACGCACAAAACGATATGGCATTAAACTGGCACTAATGCACACAAAGCTATATGGTGTTAAACTGGCAGTAATGGTAAACTGGCAGTAACGCACACAGAACTATATGGCATTAAACTGGCAGCAACACACAAAATTATATGGCGTTAAACTGTCAGTAATGCACGCAAAACTATATGGCGTTAAACTGGCAGTAACGGACACAAAACTATATGGCGTTAAACTGGCAGTAACACACGCAAAACTATATGGCGTTAAACTGGCAGTCAAGCACACAAAACAATATGGCATTAAACTGGCAGTAACGCAAGCAAATCTATATGGCATTAAACTGCCGGTAACACACACAGAACTATATGGCGTTAAACTGGCAGTAATGCACACATAACTATATGGTGTTAAACTGGCAGTAACGCACAAAATGATATGGTGTTAAACTGGCAGTAGCGCACAAAACTATATGGTGTTGAACTGGCAGTAACGCACGCAAAATGATATGGCATTAAACTGACAGTAACGTACACAAAACGGTATTGCATTAAACTGGCAGTAACGCACACAGAACTATATGGCGTTAAACAGGCAGTAATACACACAGAGCTATATGGCATTAAAATGGCAGTAACGCACAAAACTATATGGCGTTAAACTGGCAGTAACACAACCAAAATGATATGGCGTTAAACTGGCAGTAATGCAATCAAATAGACGGTGTTCAACCATCACTGTACTGACGCTATCTGAACTGTCACTACTCTAGCTATACACTAATGTCAAGATTACTGACATGGTTTCACTACACTACACTGAAACTATATGAGCTGTCCCTACTCCACACTAATATATGTATGAATTAGACTGTCTTACTACACTTCAGTGAAACTATCTGAGCTGTCCCTACTCTAGCTGCACACTATGCAAAGCTGAATGATGATCCTCCTCACTACACTCACACTATCCCTACACTGACAATTGAAGCAAAATAGCACAGTATAGTACACTAATAGCACTGAACAGAGCCCTTTTCTATCTCTCTCCACACCAAAATCACACTGAAAATGGCTGCCATTGAAAGAATACTTTTATACTGTGGGGCGGGAATGAACCATCATTGGATAAAGTCATGATGACAGTGGGGGTTATTTACTAAAGGAAAATCCACTTTGGACTGAAAGTGCACTTGGAAGTAGAGTCGCTGTAGATCCGAGGGGGACATGCAAGGAAAATAAAAAACAGCATTTTAGCTTGCACATGATTGGATGATAAAATCAGCAGAGCTTCCACTCATTTCAGATCTAGCCCTTAGATTTAGAGCGACTGCACTTCCAAGTGCACTTGCAGTGCAAAGTGGATTTGCCTTTCGTAAATAACCCCCAACCCTCTGCTTTTATTGTGCTTTGTGTGGCCATCCTTAGCATAGCATACATGCGATGGACTAATTCCGCGTATACACAATCGGACATTCCGACAACAAAATCCTGGATTTATTTCCGACGGATGTTGGCTCAAACTTGTCTTGCATACACACGGTCACACAAATGTTGTCGGAAATTCCGAACGTCAAGAACGCAGTGACGTACAACACATATGACGAACCGAGAAAAATTAAGTTTAATAGCCAGTGCGGCTTTTCTGCTTGATTCCGAGCAAGCGTGGAATTTTGTGCGTTGGAATTTTGCACACACGATCGGAATTTCTGCCAACGGATTTTGTTTTTGGAAAATTTGAGAACCAGCTCTCAAATTTTTGTTGTCGGAAATTCCAACAACAAATGTCCGATGTAGCCTACACACGGTCTGAATTTCCGACAACAAGCTCACATCAAACATATGTTGTCGGAAATTCCGACCGTGTGTACACAGCATAACAGTTTTCATTATACTTTATGTGGCCATCCTTAGCATAGCATACATGCGTTGGACTAACAGTTTTCATTATGCTTTGTGCGGCAATCCTTAGCATGGCATACACAGCATGGACCATAAAAAGTAAGAACTGGTCTCATTGCCAGTTGTTGTGGTTTTTTGGCCATCTATAGCATGGCATACAGAGTATGGATCATCAAAACCAGTTGGTCTCATTGCTAGTTTATATTTTACTTTGGATAACATACATGGCATTTTTTTTTTCAAGTTGCCCAACATATTCTAGCATTCCTTAAAAACAATGATAGAAAAATGGTACATTGTATATTCTGAAAGTCTTTTCCTGCCCTTCATGGTCTGTTTATTGCACCTGATGATAACCTAGTTTTGGCTATCTTTTTATTGGATAAGTACCTGCATATGTGCCAGAGGCAGTTTGCCATTGTCAGAACTAGAACAAATTAGGCTTTTGTGTTGGCATTTTGAGAGCTTTCAGAATAAAGCACTAATGCACCAGATGGCCAGCAAGGTGTGACTGTATGATTTGTATGTATTCGTCAGCCTGCTTCCATTTGCTTCCATTGCCTTTTAAGTGGTTCAACTTCTAATTGATTAAGGTGGACCAATGGAACAGCTGGAGAGAAAGTTCTGATCTGCAGACACCTCAGGCACAAATTTCCAGAGTCTTAATCTTGACAGAACCCAACCGTGCAGGTTCCTGTATCTCTCTACAGAGTGGGAGCCTTTGAAGTAGTCATTTTAATCTTGCGCTCTCTGAACAAAGCCATAGCCCATATAACAAAAGGCAGAAGTCAGTGTTAATCTAAAGCGGCTTTATCAAGGGCAAAGAAACATTACCTGACAAAAAGGACAGCTCCCTACTGTGTCTGCCCTATCAAACTTCAAATATATACGTGCTTCCAGTGTGTACATAAAGCAAAATGTACCATCTTACACTATATTTTTACTGCGGCATAAAACACCTGCCCCGAAGACTCATAAACACTGTTGCTTTTATTTTATTGAAACCGGGACATTTTGTCTGGGACTAGCCACCGGTAATAAACGTGGGACATGATAGTTCATAGTTTAATAACATGAGGGAAATAGGAATTTGGAGCAATGGGTCCTTTTCATCTTTTTTACACTCCAGTTCCCCTGTAGTAATTTTCTTATAACATCCACTTTAGGAAATAAAAACATTTTGTCTGTAAAGATTTTTTTTCCTCATGCTTTTCCAACAACCAGTTATTTTGTCTGTATCAGATTTGCAACTACTTTGTGTACAGTTGCTGAAGCTTCAGATATTTAGTTATCTGAAGATAAAATAGTGCTAGAAATGTAGTCGATGATGGATTTTGTGACATGAAAAGATTTTTGAAACAATTTGGAATTTACTTATCGCCCAAATGATTCAAGAAAAAAATGTGCATTTACCATGCTAGCTATGAATAAATACATGAATACTCTTTGGCAGATAACAGAAAAACAATATGGATATAAAAGCTTTGAGAGCAAAAAGCCTATACATTAAATACATTAACAGAACAGGTGAGGTGGTAGAGTGCAAAGTATATACATATTTTGAAGGACGTCGTATAATAAAAGCATATATTTGTACATGTAGATGTTACAGTGAGTCTTGAGAATAGTAAAGGAAAGTGTTTCACTTTCCCAGGTTTCCCTGGCAGACCCATTCTCTATATTTTTTTTCTGCAGTTCTCTGAACAATGACGTCTGAAACAAAACATTGAAGTAAGGTAAGAAGATATGGGGGCTGATTTACGAACCATTTGCGCCATGAGTTGAGGCGCATGCCGAGGTGCAACGTACGTTTTGGTATTTACAAAACAGTTGCACCAGTAATACAGTGCTATTCCCCATTTAGGAAAGTAATCTCAGTGCACGGGAGGAGGCGATCAGTGTGCCACTATGGACCTGGGGCTCAGCATCTTCACCTCAAAATTAAAAGAAGCTGGAAGTGCCAATATTATGGGGGTGATGTGAGGAAGTATAGAATTAACTGCCCAAGTAACAAATATGCCCAAAATAGAATAAGAAAGTAACTTTTTCTGAACAAGCCTGCTGCGCCTGCAAGTATGTTTAGAACTGCAGGAGGTCAATTTATGCACTGCACATGCACAAGCGGCATTTGCACACATTCAAATGCGTTGGTTCAGTGTGCCGGCAAAATCTTAGTAAATGTCAAGCAACTTAAATGCATTTGCGTGGGTTGAACGGGCGCACCTCTAAACTTTTTTTTTTTTTTTTACGCTGGCTCACTTTTATGTGTTTTTTTTAAGGATATTTGCACACAGGTCATGTTAGCGTGTTACGTTGCCAACATGTGACATGTCCTTTGTTAAAATTATGTAAAAAGACTCTCCTCCTAAAAGGGCCTTTAACTACTTCCATACAGGGCATTTTCCCAAGCCAATTTTCAGCTTTCAGCGCTGTTGCACTTTGAATAACAATTGCGTGGTCATACTACACTGTACCCAAATGAAAATTTTATCATTTTTTTCCCCACTAATAGAGCTTTCTTTTGGTGGTATTTGATCAACCCTGCGTTTTATTTTTTTTTGTGCTATAAACAAAACAAGAGTGACAAGTTTGAAAAAAACCCAATTGTTTGTACTTTTTGCTATAATAAATATTATAGCGATAATTGCGGCGGACACATCGGACAATTTTGACACATTTTTGGGACCATTCACATTTATACAGCGATCCGTGCTATAAAAATGCATTGATTACTGTATAAATGTGACTGGCAATGAAGGGGTTAACCAGGAGGGGGCGCTGTAGGGGTTAATATGTTGCTAGGGAGTGATTCTAACTGTGGGGGGAGGGGATTCACAAGGGGAGGAGACCGATCGGTGTTCCTCTGTACAAGGAACACACCATCGGTCTCCTCCCATCTGACAGGACGTGGATCTGTGTGTTTACACACACAGATCCATGGTCCTGCTCGGTTACCGGGCAATCGCGAGTGCCCAGCGGACATCGCGGCCGACGGGCACGCGCACCGGGACCCGATCGATGCAGGGGGCGCGCGCCGTCATATCATGGCGGCCCAGAACAACAGCTGTATCATCCCGCCATCATATGATGGCGGGCGGGCAGCAAGTGGTTAACCTTCTCCCTCTAATGCATATGTGATTTCTTTGGGCTAGTTTTTGCCTTTAAAGGGGAACTCTACACTCCACTCCATACTCCAAAGGCTGTGAGCTGCCCTCACCAATCCAAACCACTTTTGGGGTGCTCAAGCCCCTCCTGCCCCCAAACTTCACCCCCTTTCATTAGCTGGCTTGCTGTGTTTGGCTTGGGGTTTGTTAGTGTGTGGGGGGGGGCCCAATATTTTTTGATTTTGGGGTGGTATTTTTCACGTGGGGGTTCTCATTTTAAGCCTTTCCAGACCCAAATAGCCTTGTATGTATTGGGGGCAGGCTATTTTTTTTTTAATGTTAAAATCTTGCAGCTACAATGTCGATTTGTAAGTTTGCTATAAAGCCATACATCTTTGAAGCAGCATTGCAGCATTTTGGATACATGCTACAGATGCACCACTTTACAGGCAGAGTAACCCCCCCCCCAAGTTAATAGCTTTAGGGCAAGTTCACTCTATAGAAACGCAGTCCAGATGCTTTTCTGCAAGCGCATTTTTGATGCGTTCCTGTGTGTTTCTGATGCATTTTTTTTTTGCTTTTTACAGCGTTCCAGTACAGTCTAGTGCAGGAAAAATGCAGCATGTTTTACTTTATTTTCTGGAACTGGAATGCACTGAAACTGCAAGCAATGGTGTAAACTATGCCATTGAAAAACATATAACCTACTTTCCCTGCGTTTTTGATGCAAAAAAAAACGCACTGGACTGCATGTGGTGTGAACTGGCCCTTAAGCAATTTTGCATATTTAAAGGCATTTCTCCTTGTTACGTTTTTGGGGTTCTCCAAATTGTTGACAATTGATATATGTCCCTTAGGGTGGGACCTGGGCCCCCATACCCATTTTAAGGCCAATAACTAGAAGATAAGCCAGCCAAGTGGGGACTAGCAAAATTAACAAGTCAGTTCCCATGAACTGCAATGGTATTTGTTGTATAACTTTTGTACATTTTAGGCTCTTTGTTTGCCCCCCCCCCCCCCTGGACTGGGGGTGTTTGTCCCATCTCTAATTCTGTAGCATGCTGGATGATGTGCTTCATTTTAGTCAGGGGGGTGGCTTATTTTGTGCTAGCTGCATTTGGGTTGATCTGGGCATGCTCATGGACTTTGATTTTTTTTTTCCTGTGCCTTTTGGTGTGTGAAATGCATTTGGGTTGGTCTGGGCATGCTCAGGGACTTTGTTTTTTTTGGGTGCTTTTTGTGTGTTTCTTGGATCTTTCTGGGCATTCACAGAGAGTGTGTTTTTTGGGTTAGTAATTTAAGGACATCCTTAACAGGTGTACCCACTTTGAAGTTCTGTCTCTACATTGGGTGAACTTGCATTTTGTAGGTTTCATGGACGGTCTATGTGCTTTCAATTGCCTCATTAGCACACAAACCTATGTTATATAAAGCTTGCAGATAGGATTCTTTACCTTGCCCTGGAAAGAGGCAAGATCGTGTGTGTGGGGCCGGCAAGAGAGTACATTTGGGTGTCCTTATCGAGTTTGTAACACATGTATTTTCTCATTGTATTTTGTTTGTTATGTCTTTGCAAAACAGATGTGTTTTCAAGCAAGTTTGTTTTTACTTTGGTGTGTTTTTTTTTGGGTTGGGGTTATTTTTCCATGATATATTTTTGATGATAATGTGTGTAGTTTTTACGTTGTTCACTTTGATTTAATTGTCTGTGCTGAATTATTTTGCTAAATCATTCTCAAGATGTTATGACTAGTGTTTAAATTATTAATAGATGTGCTTTATGTTCTGTTAATTTCCAATGCAAAATGAGCAGACCTCCAAAAACCATTTTCTGTTAGTGTCCCAAATTAACTTTTTTTTTTTTTTTTAATTTAATTTATTTTTTTGCTTTCCTTGCTTTTTTCCTGCTTTGTTGACCAATAAAATGTGATGCAAATTTAGATGTTTGTTTTTTGTTTTTCATGCAGTATATTTCACAGCTGCAACTTAACTAGGCTGATTGCCATGTCAAAACAAAACAGGTGTGATTTGTCTAAGTTATGCTGGCCATACACTATACGAAAAATCGGCCGAAAAATCGTTCGTATGGACACTTCGTTCGTTTTTCGGCAAGTTAGTGGGTACAAATCGATAATCGTTTGTGACGTTTTTGTGGAAAAAAAACGAACGGCATGTTTGGAAAATTTCTGCCGAACGTATGATAAATTGCAAGGTTAATGTGTTTCCCGTCCGAACTGCCTGCACTAGGTATATGTAAAAAAACGAACACAAAATTATTTATTCATGTCCACTGAACAGATTATCGGTCATTATATGATGGCACGATCGTTTGCGGTCACGGTCGAACGTTCGTTTTTCGAAAAGGGGTTCGGCCGATTTTCTGTATAGTGTATGGCCAGCATTACTTTCCTGGTGCCTTCATGGTAGCATATGCATGGATTGTGCATATGCTGCCATGGATAGGCACCAGGAAAGGAAAATTATAGAGCGGTAAGTATTCAATTTTCCTTTTTACTGCAGTGTTTCTCTGCCTCAGTCCTCAAGTACCCCCCGACAGGACATGTTTTGTGAATTTATCATCTCTAGAATAGCTGTCCAAAATACCAAGACATTGACTGTGATTTAAAGCATCTGTGCAAGATGAAGGAAAACCTGCAAACATGGCCTTTTGTGGGTACTTGAGGACAGGCTTGATGAGCACTGCGCTAAACTCTAGCTCAAGGCAATCCTATTTTAATTGTGGGCATTTGAGGGAACCAAGTGAGTGTTAGAACCCCTGCTTTTTTTAGGTTGGGCTTTGTGTCCCTTTTCTTAAAATTGGCTTCACTTCCTGTTACATAGCCAAACAGTAAGTGAGGGTCCAATGTCTTTTCTCGCGTACATACAGATCAATCTAACTAGTGTCCCCATTAAGCAAATTGCACTCTAGGACTTTGTTGTGTACATCCCAAATGATTAGGCAGTTTGGTGTTTAGTAAAGGAAAATCCACTCTGCAGTACAAGTTTAGTCGCTGAATTTGAGAGGAAGCACTGGTGATTTTAACATCCAATCATGTAGAAGCAAAGATGTTTTTTTTTTCTTTTCCTTGCATGTCCCTCTCGGATCTCCAGCAAGTGCACTTGTAGTGCATTTGCCTTTAGTAAATAAACCCCAAAGTCCAATATACCTAATAATTTGGGGTGTACACAGCAAAATGCTAGAGTAACATTTACCTAATGGGGAAGCTATTTAGATTTACCTGTGTGTCCCCTAGGAAAGACATTGGTAGGGTTTTACCCTCACTTCCTGTTTGGCTATGTGACAGGAAGTGAACAAATTTGAAGGAGAAAGTGGCAACATTTGGGAGGTGTCTTCACCCTATCAGGGGTGCAGATATCACCAAAAACTGACCAGACTTCTAATCCCTCTGCACCCTATCCCCAAGCAAAAATAAGAAAGGATTTCATTTAGTTGAACTTTGCAAAGACACATTCCTAAGTACAACTGTGATGCATGGCAATGGCCCATTTAGACCTTGTTTAATAGAAAACACCAGTTGCCTTTCAATAGAAATATTTGTTAGTCCAGTCCTGGAAATCTGCATCTGCTTCACTATTAATTTCCATAAAAATTGGGTTTCTGCAGCTAGATGCGCCAAATGAATCTAGATGCGCAACTGCTGTGTGCGCACAGGTATGTGCATATGTGGTTCTCGGAAAGCGGTGGCCAGCACACAGGAATGACATAACACCCCTACAGGAAGTTGCTTGTACTGCTGCTAAGTTCTATGAGGAAGAGATGATCCTTATTTGCAAATTAAGAAAAAAAAAATTTTAATATGCGGTGTTGTTTGTGTGGGTCCCTAACACACGTTCATACATATTAGGGCCAATTTAGACAGGATCCGATCTACAGCATGTTTTTAGATAGTGGGAGGAAACCCACGCAGGCACAGGGAGAACATGCAAACTCCAGGCAGATGGTGCTGCACAGATCTGTAACTATAGATGTAGGTTCTTGTGTCCACTTGTGAAAATACAAGTGGGTCATGTCTCTACATTCCAAATTTGGCACTTAAGATGGTCATGCACGATGCAATCTGATTGGCCAATCTCTGATTGGCCACCTTTAAAGATCAAGATCTGAAAATATTAATTTATTGGGTTTAGAAACACTTTTCTGTTTTTTGTAATGTATTGAAATATTTGTGTGAAAATCAAAAAAAAAAAAAAAACATTTCAAAGATATATTAAAAGTAATAGGAATGAGATTAGCATCAAAAGGGTTAATTAAATGAGAACAACTACTAATTGCCTAACAAGACACATCCAATGAGATGGGCGTGCGCTATTATCAATGAGAAAACAGCAGTTACGCTGCCAGCAGTTGCCAGTTACATATTTATTATTGCGTTGCGCATCTGCGTGCGCCGTTACGCTCAATTAATGATTTATCCAATTAAGGTATGAACCGACGCAGCGCATTCATCTTAGTAAATGACCCCCATAGCCTTCAATTCCAGGGATTGGATATGTATTTTTTTTTTTTTTTTGGTGAATGTTCAATTCAAGTATTAGGAGTGGAATAGAAAGAATGTGCAAGACCTTAAAGAATAAACCCAGCCTCATTTCCATTGTCCTATTTGCTCCTGTTTCTGGTGCTGGGTAGAAAACGGCTTTTTTTCAGCCTCTCCACTATGCGCTTATAATTTTACATCGAAGGGCATTGCAGTAGGCACGCCTTTTGCTTGTGTGACTATGTGATGCCCTCTTGTCAAGTAGAATTCAATGGGGCAAACACAGATGTCATCACCGGTGGTAATATAATACATAGAGGAGTCAAAACATATGGGGTGAATTTACTAAAAGCAAATAGACTGTGAAACTTTCAAGTGCAGTTTTACTCTGCAAGTCCATTTTCTCCAGAATTTAGTAAAATAGGGGAAGCTCTGCTGGCTTCCAGTATCCAATCATGGGCAAGCAAAAATAAATTTTTTTTTTACATTTTTCTTACGTGTGATTGGGCATTCTTTGAAAACTGGAGCGAAATCGAATTTACTAAGCTTTAGGGTAACTACACTTGCAAAGTAAACAATCTAGTTACTCTAGTATATCCACCCCATAGGGGTTTATTTACTAAAGGCAAGTCCACTTTGCACTACAAATGCGCTGCAAATTCCATATAAAGTGCACTTGGAAGAGCAGTCACTGTAGATCTGAGGGGGACATGCAAAATAAATAAAAAACAACACATGATTGGATGATAAAATCAGCAGAGCTTCTCCTCATTTCAGATCTTCCCCTCAGATCTACAGTGACTGCACTTCGAAAGTACACTTGCAGTGCACTTGTAGTGCAAAGTGGAGTTGCCTTTAGTAAATCAACCCCATAGTCTTGCCTGTCCACCTCCCACTCCAACACATTGGGGGTTATTTACTAAAGCCAAATCCACTTTGCATTGCAAGTGCACTTGAAAGTACACTGAAAGTGCACTTGGAAGTAAAGTCGCTGTAGATCTAAGGGGGACATGCAAGGAAAATAAAAAACAGCATATTAGCTTGCACATGATTGGATGATAAAATCAGCAGAGCTTCCATTCATTTCAGATCTACCCCTTAGATTTAGAGCGACTGCAGTTCCAAGTGCACTTTCAGTGCAATTTCAAATGCACTTGCAGTGCAAGGTGGATTTGCCTTTTGTAAAGAACCACCATTTGTGAATCCCGTTCATTTCTACTTGACAAGTGGAACAGCCGAGCGGGGATGCTCTCCTGGGAGAGCTGGAGGTACAGGAAGATTTAAGTTTATAGTGGCATAGCTACTATTGATTCCCTTTCAATCGTTTTTTTATTGACATATCAACATATGAAATCAACAAAAATACAGGTAATACCGTTGTGAAACATTTACCGAATGAGTACCAGAAACATCATACAACATATCAAAGATAGAGACCTCTATAGTGCCTGCAGTAGGTAAATTCGAACATAGCCGATTCCGGTAGGGGGAACCACCCCAGCACCCCTTAAGGTAACTGGCTGTGCTGGGAAGGGAAGGCCCGCCCCCCCAGGCGAAGCCGAACGTCTAATACCAAGGTATGTAGTGTAACAAAAATGGAGTAAAACATTAAGACAGGAGAGAGGAAAGAGAGAGTACCGCATTTAAAGTGTCTAGCATGAAGACTGTGCCTAGACTATTGGGTGGACTATCAGAGATTATAGCTATAGTAACATGTGGGAGTCCAATAGACAGAGGGATTCAAAATAGAGATCCAAGCATGATCTTATTAGCTTTTGGAACATGCAGAATAAACCTTTCTCCTGTAATTCGGGAAAGGGCTGAAGTAACGTCTCCAAGTGGTAGCTAAGTAGTATAACCTGTAGGATGATAATGAAAAGTATAGAAGAGGAAATGAAAGAAAGGAAAAAGAGAAAAGTGAGGATAGAGAAGGAAGGGTTGGAACATCGGAAGATGGTGCAGCGCTTGCTCATCTACAGAGGCCCGGATGAAAGGGAAGCGGTAGGAGGTAGAGATATTAATCTGGTCCAGGGATCCCAGACAGCATCGTGTTTAGTGGCAGTGTCCAAAAGGATGCTAATTGTTTTCTCCTGGGCCATGATCCATGATATCTTTCTTTTAACCAAGAGAA
The DNA here is from genome assembly GCA_037952835.1 of Lithobates septentrionalis. Taxonomy (NCBI): domain Eukaryota; kingdom Metazoa; phylum Chordata; class Amphibia; order Anura; family Ranidae; genus Lithobates; species Lithobates septentrionalis. The sequence goes on from JBBDGP010000994.1 coordinate 892,325, forward strand.
AGGATACAGTCGGTCTTTTCCAAGCCCGTGCATTTGTGAGCTTGGTCCCCAGGAAGATGAACATAATAAGTCGTTGGACTGGTTTTAGGGCAAGGAAAGTTTAAAAGAGCTAGTTGAGGAGACTTTTGGATGGGTAATCCCGTAATTTTTCTAATGATATTAAATATCTTATTCCATAGGCCGCTGATTTTGGGACAGTCCCACCATATATGCAGCATTGACCCAACATGCCCACAGTTGTGAAAGCATAAGGGAGAGGCATTTGTGTAGATTTTGGAGAGTTTTAGGGAGACCAAGTACCACCTCATGAGTACTTTCAGGTTCGCTTCAATTAATGCTATATTTAGAATGCCCTTAGATGCTGCAGTAAAAGCTCTATGTCATTCTTCAATGTGCCACGTGTGTTGCAAGTCATTTCCCCAATCTATCATAAAGAGTGATTTGGTCTCAGCCTTAGCAAGTGATCAGTAAATCACTGTAACCCCCCCCCCCCTCTGCTTCACAGCCTGACCACACCACCTTTCATATTCCGTGATCGAAAGTGGGTTGGGATTGTGGGACCGCAGGGACTGGTGGAAGTGTACTATTTGTATCGAAATCTTTCTGTTCTGGGCATGTCGAGTTTGCTGATGCAGTGGGCCATATTGAGAGGTCCCGTAGGGTTAACAAAATGTCCTATCCTATACAGCCCCTTATCTAACCACCACTGGAACGCTTTAATATCCATCCCAGGAGGAAACAGAGAATTTCGGAAAATGTGAGACAAAGGGTGCCAGTGTGAAACCGTCGTGAATTGGTTTTGAGAGAGTCCCATAAGACAAGGGAGTGGGATAGTGTAGGGACCATGATGGCAGGTCTAGATTTAGTCGAGGACCAGAGAATATAGTCCATAGTATATTGGGGGATAGCGTGTCATTCAATGTATACCCAATCAGGGTGTGCAATTTTAGAGTAGATAGTGGAGAGTTGGGAGAGTTGTGCTGCCTGATGGTAGCAGAGAAGGTTAGGCAAACCCACACCTCCCTAATCTCTGCTCCTAAACAAGGACCCTTTGGCTATCCTGTGCCCCTTCACTCCCCATATAAATTTAATGATTTTAAATTGGAATCTCCAGAGGTGATCGTTGGGGACGGGTGCAGGTAGTGATCTAAATAGATAAAGGACGCGTGGCAGTAGGGTCATTTTTACTGAATTGCCTAACCAGGATAGCCCCATTTTATCCCATTGTGACAAATCCTCTCCAAGTTTGCGATAGAGTGGGGGAAAATTTGCATTATAGAGATTGTCTATTGATGCCGTGAGGTTGATACCTAGATAGGGGATCATTGACTTACCCCACCCAAACCGGAAGTTGTCTTTGAGCTGGGTTATTAGGGTTGCTGGTAAGTTAATATTTAGTGCCAGAGATTTTGAGTAGTTAACCCTAAGACCTGAGACTTTGCCGAAGTCATTGAGTACCCTGCATAGATTTGGTAATGAGGTAAGTGGTGAGGTGATGAAGAGCAACACATCATCAGAAAAAAGAGCGCACTTGTGGGTTTGTGGGCCACAGCGCACTCCATGTATGTCAGGATTGTCCTGGATGGCGATAGCTAGGGTCTCAATGACCACAGCAAAGATCAATGGGGACAGAGGACAACCTTGTCTTGTGCCATTAAAAATTGGGAAAGAATGTGACTAATAACCCTGCATTTTAATTTGTGCTTCCAGAGTGGAATAGAGTTCTCCTATTATATTCATAAAGGATTGACCGAAACCCCATTTTTGTAGTATCGAAAACAGGAAGGCCCAGGAGACAGAGTCAAATGCTTTCATGAGATCCAGTGAAAGCACGAATCCCTGCTGTGGGGGTCCCTTGTCCCAGCCAGATCTCAGTAGTGAAACTATGTCGATAGCTCATCTGATCTGGTCTGGTCCCTGTCTCCCAGGAATAAAGCCCACCTGATCTTTATGGATATATAGGCTAAAAAAGGTAGATATTCCATTTGCTAGAATTTTTATTAAAATGTTTAGATCATTGTTTATCAATGATATGGGCGGTTTTGGTATTACCGTGATGAAGGCTGAATTTAGCACCTTATCAAGCTGTGCACCAGCTCGAAGCTGGTTAAAGAAACGGGCCAGATAGGGGGACAGTAGTGGGACAAAATGTTTGTAATATGGAACTGAAAAGCCACCCGGCCCGGGAGCCAAGTCATTTTTAAGGTTCTGAATGACCTGAGAGATTTCCTCTGCTGAGATAGGGTTCTCCAAGCTGTCCCTGTGGTGTTCCCGGAGCTTGGGATTCTTCAGTGAGCTGAGGAGGAAGGAATCAATCAGGCTAGGCCAGGGTTCTTTTCCATTTTTACTGTACAAAGAGCGGTAGAAATCATGAAACACTTCCATAATTTTCTGGGGATTTTGGGAGAGGGATCCATTGCTCAATTGTATCTTGGGTAAGGTGCGCAACCTTATCTTAGGAGTTAGCCTGTGTGCCAACAGAGTTCCCAATTTGTCTTTTTGATGATAAAACCTCCCTCCATCCCATCTCAAGCTTTTTTCGGCTATGGCAGTGAGGGCCAAATTAAGAGCCGTGCGCACTGTTTCAAGCTTAGCTGCCATTCCAGAGGTGGAGTTGCGTTTATGTTGCTTGCTTAAATACAAGAATTCCCTTTCCAGTCTGTTTATCTCTAGTTTGCGGGCTTTGCGTATCCTGGTGGACATTTGGATTAGTTTACCCCATATGTAGGTTTTGTGTGCCACCTACAAAGTGTTGGAAGAGATGTTATCTGTGACAGACCTAGCCGGGACAGAGGCTTTTGGAGAAGACTGAACGCAAGCCTATTGCCTACCGATTATAGGCCCTCGATTTTAAGTTAACAATACTGTTTGTGAGGTGAATGATAAATCCAGTCTGATCTGTACTAATTAGACTCAATCTTGTATATATGTATATATTGTATATTGTCTCATTTTGTTGTGGACTCTTTGCTGTGATCGGTTAGGGTGTGGCTGTATTCCAATGTTCTATTGTGTCTGTCTGCTCTGGATATTATGGGATGTTTATCTCTATGGAGGGAGGGGGAATTCCTCCAGCAGCCCCCTGCTAAGACTGTTTACCGAGGAGAAGTTTGAACACACCTGACCTGTGTGTCTATTGTCATTGGACAGTCTAACACGCCCTGTTTTCCAAGGGTGGGGGAAAGAGTCTCTGAGTTATTTTGTCTGTTGTGTCCATGTGTGATAATAAATTAGTTTGTTGTTTGCCACTCCAAGACTGGTGTTGTCTGGTGACTGGGTGGGCTAAAGGGTCTTGGATAGTCTGGCTACATTAAGACTATGTCTGGTGGGATGCACACCATCCCTACCTGGGGGACAGGACTTATCCTTTCCTGCATCGAAAGCAATGTTCGAATCTCCGCCATAAAGGACCAGGCCGTCCAGCATTGGAGTTAGGATGTGAAAGAGGGGCTGAAAAAATTTTGATTGGCCTTGATTAGGTGCATACTATAAGTTTAGGGAGTAAAGCTGGTTATCAATGAGTCCTTTCACTAGTAGGAATCTGCCATCAGGGTCCTTAAATTCTGATATCAGTGAAAATTGAGTTTTGCGGAAGAAAAATACACCCACTGCTTTAGTTTTATTGTCAGAATTGGCAAGGTAGAACGTAGGGAATTTGGAATGTATGAATGATGGGGCATAGGATTTTGGGAAGTGCGTTTCTTGGAGGAATAATATGTCTATTTTTTGTAAAGGTAGAAAGATTTTGCGCATAAAATCTATCATAAAAACTCTAAATCACATCAAATAAATGTTATGTGTGGGTGTGCAAGACTACAAATCATAAAATCCCGCTCCGAGAAATAATAAAAATTCATCAATCAGAAAAAAATATTAAAAAATTCATAAATCCCAATATTGCATCAAAAAGGGGAAACTGCAATAAATGTGCAAAAATGAAAAAATGTGCAATAAATGTGCAAAAATGCAAAAACCAGAGTGCAGGATAATTCAAGTGGATAAATATAGCAATAGAAAAGTTCATAAATATAACAATAGAAAAGTTCATAGGAAGTGGATATTGACCGCTGGGATTATATGGATAAAGAGATGCAGATGTAGGTGATAATAATGTTCTTCTTCATATAACAACTGCCGGCCCAAACAGGCTCTCTAAACTCTCACCTTAAACCAAGAAATAACAGGCATCGATGTGTATCTTTAAATGTTGTACGTTGTAGCATACAGATATGGTGATGGCCGTATTCCCCTCTGCTTCTGACAGGCACCTATTAAAATAAAAGGGATTTTTCCACCTAGGCTTAAAAGTGCTCAGTGTCAGTCAGCAAAACATTGAACAGTGGATGGTAGAAGTAGAGTAGTGGACGGCACAGTATAAGAGTGGACACGATTGAAAACCTGGACTGTCCCGGTGAATCTCTCTCCTCCACCTCCTCCTCTTCTTCTTCCTCCATGGCCTCTTCCTGTGCTTTGTCCTCGGAACCAGCGGTGCTCCGTAGTCATTCAAGAGGCTACGCAAGTATGCAGGCCAAAAGATGCCATGCGTTGCTTGAGCTGGTGTGCTTGGGGGACAGGAGCCACACTGGGGAAGAGGTTCTATCAGCTCTGCAGGGGCAGGTTCAGAGGTGGTTGACGCCACGCCAACTTTAGGCAGGAATGGTGGTTTGCGACAATGGCACCAACCTCCTCTCTGCCCTCCGACAGGGACAAATGACCCATGTGCCCTGTTTGGCTCACGTCCTTAACTTGGTGGTGCAGCGGTTCTTGGGCAGGTACCCAGGCTTACAGGATGTCCTGAGGCAGGCCAGGAAAGTCTGTGTACATTTCCGCCGGTCATATAATGCCAGTGCTCGGCTGACGGACCTCCAAAAGGAGTTTAACCTGCCCAAGAACCGCCTAATCTGTGACATGCCCACCAGGTGGAACTCAACGTTAGCCATGATGCAGCGGCTGCACACGCAGCAGAGGGCCATCAATGAGTACCTGTGCAACTATGGCACCAGGACAGGGTCAGGGGAGCTTGTTTTTTTTTCCCCACGCCAGTGGGCCATGATCAGGGATGCATGCACTGTCCTGTCACCATTTGAGGAGGCCACGAGGATGGTGAGCAGTGACAGTGCATGCATCAGTGACACTGTCCCCCTTGTCCGCCTGTTGTAGCACACGCTGCGTGGAATAATGGACAGTTAGTGTACTGTGTACCCTACACAGCTGCACCTACAGTATAGCTACCTGAAGACAGGTGCTGGGGTTCTTCTTCTGATCCTATTAATACCACAGGCCTGTTTTTTTCTTCCTAATATACTGACAGGCAGGCAGGTGTTTTTACAGTATTTACAGTTAGTATACTGTGTACCCTGCACAGTTGCACCTATAGTTACCTCAGGACAAGTGCTGGTGTGCTTCTTCTGATCCTATTAATACCACAGGCAGGCATTCTGCTAGCTGCTGTATAATCAGTATATATATACATCCCAGTTTTGTGCAGCTGCATCTCACTGCAGTGCAGGCCATTAGTATGTCTGGAAGGCCAACAAGGAGAGGCAGACAGTCACAAGCCAATAAAAGAGGGCAAGCAGGCTCTGTGTCTAGAGGCAAGAGTGCTGGTCGTGGACACGGTGCATCCGCATCAGCACGTGGCTGTGGGACACGCTTGTCCTTTTTTTCGCCAGCTGGCCGAGTTGAGCCGCAACATAGGAAGACTTGGTAGAGTGGATGACCAAGCCGTCCTCATCCTCCTCATCCTCTCTCACCCAGGCTCAGGGTACGTTGTCTGGCAAAGCGGCTGCCAATGTGGCCTCTTCCCTCGGCTCAATGGCATCAGTCACTCCTTCCCTAGCCCCACCATGTCCTCCTGAGGAGTCCCCCAAACTTTTTGACCACAGTGTTGGGTACATGCTCTAGGAGGATGCCCAGCGTTTTGAAGGCTCCGATGATGGTACTCAGCTAGAGGAAGGCAGTAACATGAACCCATGCCCAAGAAGGAAAGCAATCTGGCAGTCATGTTCCCCCAGCTGCAGCATACTGCCAACTTTGCTCCAGTGATGAGGAGGGAGGGGATGATGAGGTCACTGACTCCACGTGGGTGCCTGATAGGAGAGAGGAAGAGGAGGCACATCACCAACGAGGCAGCAAGCCCTCCAGGGGCCAGCTTAAGGGCAGCACACCAACTGCATCACACCGCAGAGCTCCGCATATGCAGGGCGCTGCTGTCTCTGCGCGTTATTCAAAAAGTTCTTTGGTGTGGGCCTTTTTTGAGACGAGTGCATCAGATCCCACCACTGCTATTTGCAACATATGTCTCAAGCGTATCTCGCGTGGCCAAAACATCTCCCGCTTGGGTATTACATGCTTGACTAGACATATGTTGACCTGCCATGCAGTTCGTTGGCAAGTGTACCTAAAAGACTCACACCAAAGAAATAAGAGGACCTCTTCTTGCTCCTCATCAGCTGGGATCTCCAACCCCACTATACCTTCAGTCCTCGCTGAGACCTGCACTGAGAGGAATGAAGGTGTAGAATTAGGTGTGTCACAGCCAAGTACTTGCGGGCAATCTTCTATCGGTACACCGACGTCAGATTGTACCAGGCAAATTTCCCTGCCCCAGCTGCTGCACCGCCAAAAGAAATTCACTCCCAGCCATCCACATGCCCAGCGGTTGAATGCTAGCTTGGCTAAATTGCTAGCACTTCAACTGCTGCCTTTTCAGTTGGTAGTCTCTACCCCCTTCCGTGAGTTTGTGGAATGTGCGGTTCCTCAGTGGGAGGTTCCCAAACACCACTTTTTCTCATGGAAGACGATTCCAGCTCTCTACCGGCATGTGGAAGGCAATGTCTTGGCCTCGCTGGACAGGGCGGTCAGCGGTAAGGTGCATATTGCCGCTGACTCATGGTCCAGCAGGCATGGACAGGGACGTTACCCATCTTTCACGGCGCATTGGGTGACTCTTCTGGCAGCTGGGAAGGATGCATGACAGGTGCAGTAGTGTTGGAAGTTGTTCCGCCACCACGCCTCCAAAATGCTACTACTGGTGATTCTGACACACCTCTCTCCTCCACCCCCTCCTCTTCTTCCTCCATGGCCTCTTCCGGTGCTCCGTAGCCGTTCAAGGAGCTACGCAAGTACTCAGGCCAAAAGATGCCATGCAGTGCTTGAGCTGGTGTGCTTGGGGGACAGGAGCCACACTTGGGCAAAGATTCTGTCAGCTCTGCAGGGGCAGGCTCAGAGGTGGTTGATGCCACGCCAGCTTCAGCCAGGAATGGGGGTTTGCGACAATGGCACCAACCTCCTCTCCGCCCTCCGACAGGGACAACTGACCCATGTGCCCTGTTTGGCTCACGTCCTTAACTTGGTGGTGCAGCAGTTCTTGGGCAGGTACCCGGACTTACAGGATGTCCTGAGGCAGGCCAGGAAAGTCTGTGTGCATTTCTGCCGGTCATATAATGCCAGTGCTCGGCTGGCTGACCTCCAAAAGGAATTTAACCTGCCCAAGAACTGCCTAATCTGTGACATGCCTACCAGGGGGAACTCAACATTGGCCTTGCTGCAGTGGCTGCACACGCAGCAGAGGGCCATCAATGAGTACCTGTGCGACTATGGCACCAGGACAGGGTCAGGGGAGCTTGTTTTTTTTCCCCCACACCAGTGGGCCATGATCAGGGATGCATGCACTGTCCTGTCACCATTTGAGGAGGCCACGAGGATGGTGAGCAGTGACAGTGCATGCATCAGTGACACTGTCCCCCTTGTCCACCTATTGGAGCTCACTCTGCGTGGAATAATAGACAGGGCACTTGAGGCAGAACAGAGGCAGGAAGAGGAGGACTTCCCTACCTCTCAAGGCCCCCTTTATCTAGACAGTGTTCCTGCGTGCCCGTCGATCACACAGGAGGAGGAGGAGAATTGTGTCAGCATGGAGGTGGAGCCTGGCACTCAGCATCAGCAGCAGTCTTCAAGGGATCATTTACAGTCCCAAGAAACCCATGGACTTGTACGTGGCTGGGAGGAGGTGGCTGCGGATCATGTCATCCTTAGTGACCCAGAGGACTCCGGACCAAATGCCTCAGCAAACCTATGCTGCATGGCCTCCCTGATCCTGCAAAGCCTGCGTAAGGATCCTTGTATTCGTGGTATCAAGGAGAGGGATCATTGCTGGCTGGCAACCCTCCTTGATCCATGTTACAAGGGTAAGGTTGCGGACCTTATCTTGCTGTCGCAGAGGGAGCAGAGGATAAAACATCTTCGGGAGGCCTTGCAGAAAGGTCTGTGCAATGCGTTCCCAGAGACAAGGGAGGTTACAAACTCCTGTTCCTGGACAACGTGTTGCTGAGGCTTCAGTCAGTCAAAGAAAGAGCGGTGGAGAAGGTGGCCAATGCATTCAGACAATTTTTTAGTCCGCAGCCCCAAGGTATGATCGGTTCCAGCAACCATCGCCAGCGTCTGTTTTACATGGTGCAGGAATACCTAGGGGCAAGATCTAACTTGGACACCTTTCCCACCGAAAATCCTCTGGGTTACTGGGTCTTGAGCAAGTAGAAGAGAACAAGAAGACCTGGACAACCCACCAGAATGGATAAATCCGTCTTTTTATTCAAAATACAGGATCATGAAGTGCACAAAACACGACTGTGGTGTGGTACAAAAATGGCTGACGCATTTCGCACTTACACCAAGTGCTTACTTATAGCTGTCTGGGTCTTGAGGATGGATCACTGGCCAGAGCTTGCACAGTATGCAATTGAGCTACTGGACTGTCCTGCGTCCAGCGTTCTTTCGGAACGCACATTCAGTGCTGCTGGAGGCTTTGTAACCGATCACAGGGTGCGCCTGTCCACCGACTCGGTCGATCGACTGACCTTCATAAAAAAAATTAATCAGTCTTGGATCACCACCAGCTACCAAGCACCTGATGCTGATGTAACCAAATATTTTTTTTTTAAATGTCAGATCCCTTCTAAATACAAGAACATACAAGAACATATTTGGGGGGCACACCCTACAATGCATTTAAATTCAAGATGGTGCTGCTATAAGACCTACAAACAGTACAAAATATTTTACAGCGCACACATACAAGAATGACATTTCCTGCATAGGCAGTCTTCTAAAGACTGCCTATGCTGTCCCGATACAAAATCATAATGCGCTTCTTGCATTTCAATGACAACTCACAGTGCCCCCCCCCCCCCCCGAAATCACCCAAACTTTGACAAACTATATAAAGTTCGCCCCCTAATTCATTTTTTTTCCCAGAAGTTTGCCGAAGTTTATGTCCCTGAAAAAAACATATCTGTGGACGAATCCCTGGTGCATTTCACAGGCCGGCTGGGAATCAAGCAATATATCCCCAGTAAGAGGGCGAGGTATGGCTTGAAGCTTAACAAGCTTTGTGAAAGCGCCACCGGTTATGTGTATGCATTCCGCGTGTACGAAGGCAAAGATTCCCAGCTCCAGCCCCCTGAGTGTCCCTCGTACATGGGAATAAGTGGGAAAATTGTTTGGGAGTTGGCATTTCCACTCCTCCAAAAGGGGTACCATATTTATATGGACAATTATTATACTAGTTTGCCCCTTCTCCGCCACCTATATCTCAAACAAACTTTGGCCTGTGGTACAACTAGAAAAAACCGAAAGGGCTTCCCATAGTGTCTTGTCACCACAAACATTCCAAGGGGGGAATCGACAAGCTTGAGGAACGAAGAAGTGTTGGCTGTGAACTGGAGGGATAGAAAAGACGTGTATATCATGTCCACCATCCACGATGACACCTCAGTGGAACTTCACAGAAGACGCGGTACCGTTCGCAAGCCTACCTGTATCACTGAGTACAATAAATACATGGGGGGGTGGATTTAAACGATCAGTTGTTGCAGCCCTATCTTTTTTTTTTTTTACAAATTCCGTTCTTTATTGAAAATATCATTCACATGTACAGGAAAATACATTTGTGGTACAGGTATCAGGGATATATCGTATTAATTGAACAACAAGTGCACAGAGGCCTAACAATTTTCCCTAAAACGTAATGTTGGATATATATTAAATATGCTTATACACAAAAAAGCACGTTTAAATCTTTTCAGTGGACTTATTTATTGCAGTCTACTGATAGTTTTGGTTCTTTGTCCTCTTTTTATTATTAGTCTAGTGGTGTGGTATTCAGTTCGTCACAAGTGGATGCTTCGTTTAACCAGGTGTCCCATATCTTATTATACTTTGTGGGACATCCTCTATGGGCATAGATTTCTTTTTATACCGTAAAACGTTGTTAACTAATGCAACCCATTCCTGGATTTTGGGCGGTGTTGCTCTAAGCCATTTCCTTGCAATAAGCATTCTGGCAATAAACAGTGTTTCCTGTAGGAATATGTGATGGAATTTATCCGATTCAGGGTTCGGGAACACCCCCAATATACATTGTTTCGGGCATAGAGTTAGAGGCGAGCCCATTTTGTCATGAATGAATTTAACTATTTGGGCCCAATAATCCTGTATCATTGGACATGCCCACAGGAGGTGAAAAAATGTCCCCTGGGGGCTTGCGCATCTAGGGCAAAGTGGGCTATGTTCCTCTCTAAATTTGGCCAATCGTATGGGGGTCAAATAAGATCTGTGTAGAATAAATAATTGTATGAGACGATCTGAGGGTTTATGGGAGACTTTTTTATATACCTCTAGAACCTCTTCCCACTCCTCCTCCTCCATCTCACCCACGTCCCTGACCCAGCGCTCCTTTAGTTTATAGGCAATAGTTACCGCCGTGGGGCGAAGTAAGCTTGAGTAGAAAATAGAAATTAGCTTTTGGGGATCCGGACCATTTATCACAGCCAGAACATCCAATTGCTCTAGATTTGGTGGGGAATCTCGAAATTGGGTCTGGAGAGCGTGGCGAAGCTGGAGGTATCGGAAGTGCATAGAGTTGGGGAGACCGTACTGGTCTTTCAGTTGTTGGAATGATTTGAGAATGTCTCCAATGTACATATCTGCTGGTAAACCACCCCATGATAAATCCACAAATCAATATCTGGCAACTGTGATAATTCGGTGAGACCTGGGTTGTTCCATAAAGGTGTCTGACTGTGTGTAGGGGGGATCTGAAGTTTACGACCAACTATCTCCCATATCTTACAATAGTTGTATAACAGGCCTTTGCCTTTGTGACCGTCCAAGTTACCTCTGTCTTTATTATCCCTGAGGATGAGTTGGAAGGGGTGGGAGTGTATACGTGCGGCTTGAGAGCTTATTAGTGCCATGAACCGTACCTTATCTTCTTTGTCTATATGAAAAAAATGGGACAGCTGTGCTGCCAGGTAATATAAATTGTAATCCGGCAGTGCTGTACCCCCTAAATCAGTGGGATTTTTCAGCACCTACCAGGATAACTTGTGCCGTGTTTTGCCCCACACAAAAGTGTTTAATATCGTTTCTATAACTTTAAAATATCTCAGGGGTATGTATACAGGTGCATGCCAGAAGACGTATAGGAATTTGGGCAACAAAATCATTTTTGTCAAATTTACTCGACCCATCACTCCCAGTTGAAGTCTAGACCACAGTTGTGTTTTAGTTTTCAGTATTTGGAACAGCGGCTCTAGGTTTAGTCTAATGTATTCATCTGGAGACCGTGTAATTTTTATACCTAAGTATTTGATTTCACTAACCCGCATTAAGGGGGATGAGGTCTGCATCTCTGATGGGGCTCCAAGATCCACAGGGAGTATCTGGGATTTCTCCCAGTTGATCCTTAAACCTGAGTAATTCCCAAATTGCTTAATAATTTCAAGGGCCTTTAATAATGAGTGACCTGAGTCTTCTAGATATAATAACATATCGTCCGCATATAGGCTGATTTTCTCGGTCAGGTGGCCCCGACTTAAGCCCCTAACCTCTGGATGTTCTCTTAGTGATGACGCTAGGGGTTCCACCGCCAGAGCATAAAGTAGAGGGGAAAGGGGACAGCCCTGACGTGTGCCCCTGGCCAGTGGAAATGCCTGTGACATTTTGCCGTTGACCAAGATCCTGGCACTCGGAGTCCGGTACAGAAGCTGAATCCAGCGGATATATTTGGGTCCAAAACCGAACCTGGCCAGACACTCCCAGAGATAGTCCCATTCGACTGAATCGAACGCTTTAGCAGCGTCAAGGGACACCACCACTCTGGAGCCCATCTGGTCGTGTCTGGCCTGTAAGTTCATATACAGTCTTCGTAAATTGTATGCTGTATTTTTTGCCGGCATGAACCCGGTTTGATCGGGGTGTATAAGACTCAGAATAACCTTATTCAAGCGCAGTGCCAGGACCTTGGCCAAAATTTTTATGTCTATCTGTAGTAGGGAAATGGGACGATATGATTCTGGGAGTGTTGGGTCTTTACCCGGCTTGAGGATGAGTACAATAAATGCCTCACTCATTGATTTGGGAAGGGAACCTGATTTAAATATATAGGTATATATCGCATGGAGCTTGGGGGTGAGAATCTCACTGTATGTGTCGTAGAATTCCAATGGGAGACCGTCAGACCCCGGAGCCTTGGAGGAGACGAGATTTGACATGGCTTCAGCGACATCATCTTTGGTGATTGGCTCCTCTAGCATTTCTATTTGGGAGTGTGTTAATTGTGTGAAGGTAACATTGGATAGAAAATTGGCTATTTCTTGTCTAGATTTGTTAGTTGTGGACGAGTATAGAGAGGCATAGAAAGAACGAAACATATCAGCCACTTTATCAGGGTCCTGTATCAGAGCCCCCGTATTATCTTGTAGGGCAACAACTGTGGGTGGTTTATGTTCCATATGGGCCAAATAGGCCAGCAGTCGTCCCGCGCGCTCCCCACACTCGTACACTTTTTGTTTGATGTAAAATATTTTTCTTTCTGCTCTTTCAAAGTGAAGCCCATTCACTATACGCGTTTGTAGTTTTACTTTATTAGCTGTTTCAGTGGAGGAGTGTTCTGAGAAGGTTCTGTCTGCCTCTGCCATAGCTAATTCTGCTTGTTGGATAATGTCGTTGGAAGTGCGTTTATATCTGGCTATTCTTTGTGCTAGAATCATGCGGGCATGTTTTTTAAACATATCCCAGACTATATCAAAAGGGGCTGTGTCAATGTTTGTGTTGAAGAAAAACTCCCACTCTTCTCCCAAAACATCCAAACCCGGGACAACTGTGAGCCAGAAAGGGTTAAGTTTCCATGTATATGTAGAGGGGGAGAGGTCCACCTCAAGTTCTATCCAACAAGGGGCGTGGTCCGAGAGAATACAAGGGGACAAACCTGCTCCTTTGAGGTTTGGTGCCAGCGATTGGGATATCAGGATCAGGTCAATTCTTGACATGGTGTTGTGTGACGCAGAGAAACATGTAAATGCATTTACCGTGGGGTGGCAAGCTCTCCAGGCATCTATCAGACCTATTTCATTTATTAGCTTCCCGAATCATGTGGGGGAGGGCGTACTGTCACTCAGGGCCGTCAGAGAGGTTCTGTCTAAGTGATTATCTATTACAGTATTAAAATCACCCATCCACATAGCTGGAGTTGTGGGAAATTGTGACATAAACTCCAGTCCCTCATTTATAACACTGAATTGAAATGGGGGGGTACATATATTGCCAGGAGAAGTATTTCTAGGCCGTTCAGTCGGCAGTGTAGAAAAAGGAACTTGCCCTGGAGGTCAGATTTCAATGTAAGCATGACGAATTGTGTTGTTTTAGCTACTAAAATCGCCACACCTCTAGAGTATGCTGTGTATGGGGCTTGGTAAACCCACCCCAGCCATGGTTTTTTAAGCGATAGCGTTAATTGACCAGTTAAGTGGGTTTCCACCAAGACCATAACCTGTGCTTGTTGTGCCTTAAGATATGTCAGAACTGCATTCCTCTTAGGTTTAGCTCTAAGGCCACGGACATTCCACGTTATACATTTTATGGACAACATATCATTGTGGGTAGTGTATATGTGGGTCTCCCATTCTGCAACAACTTGTCTCGATGTTGGAGCGTATTTGAGCAAAGCTGGGAGAGTATATCATCATAATCCATTACCCAGTGGGCATAATTGGCCCGCATGTCAGTACGTATATTAATATACGTATATACACGGTATATTAATATACCACTTCAGAATTTCATACAGTGTGAATAAAATAATAAGAACGATTAACTTAAAACTAAACAAAACATTACCATGAACAAACGCACTGGACTGGCTGGGCACGTCACATCCCCCGCATACATTCCTCCGGGGAACGTGCTCCCAGACAGGCCAGGGAAACTTAGCTTGTGGATTAACAGTGCAATACTGTATTGAAGTAGCGGGGCCTATTAAGGCTCTCGCGGCTAAGGGGACGAACTTCCGCTGCAAAGCCAGCGATAGTGCGAGGGGAGCAACCTTTAGGAGCGGGCGTAGCGGATAATAACATAGGATATAAAAACATAAAAAATAGAATATGCATGCCCGGTCATTAGACATCCTGGTAGGAAATAACCCGAGGGTAACTTTAGTATTCGACAGTTGCAATATTATTTTGTAGGATAAAACAGTATCTGGGGAGGTGAAAACGGATTGCACGGCAGGGGCAGAAGAAAAAATAAAAGAAAAAAGGGGAAAAGGGGGAGGGGATGAGTGAAGGCCATAGATCTTACATTGGAGACTGCCAGCTCGATCTTGATCGGGAGAAAAAAAAAAGGGGGGGAAGAATAAAGGGGTCCTGTGTCTTCAGCACTGCCGTGCTAAGGGGGACAGCACAAATTGCTATTCTCCCATCGCTGAGCTGCAGAGGATAGTGCGGTGGTCTAGTCGGGCAAATAGCGTCTCCAGTGTAATGTCCTCGTCCCCTACCATCCGGGGCTTGAGGGGGGTAAACATAGAATGCTTAGGGGTGCCGTGAGAAGAAAAAGTACCTTATCCTGTAGTCCTTCGGGAAGATTCGATGTAGGGAAAATACTTATGGCTTCCTCACTTCCATGGCTAGGGGGTCAACCTGCGGTATTATTCACCCAGAGGTGGACGATTAGGAGCAGCCCGGTTTTCCAACCATGCAAACACCGCCTCCGGTGTGTCGAAAAAGTGGGTTCGATCATCTCCCACCACACGCAGCCTGGCGGGAAATAACATGGCGTATGTGTAATGTCGAATCCGGAGTTGGCGCTTCGCTTCCATGAAGAGCGCTCGTTTCTTCTGAACCTCTGCTGAGAAATCCGGGAACACTTTAATTTCCACATTTCTGAAGGGGATGTTGCCTTTCAGCCTTGTAAGACGAAGGATGGCGTCCCGGTCTCTGAAATTCAAGAATTTCGCTATGAATGTCCGGGGGGTGCACCTTGCGCTGGGGGTTTTGCCGCCAATCGGTGTGCTCGTTCTACCACAAATGATGTTGAGAATTCCGGTCTTCCAAAAGTAGAAATGAGGAGGTTTTCCAAAAATGCCGGAGGGTCAGTGCCCTCCGCACCTTCTGGCAGTCCTACAAATCGGAGATTACAGCGCCTCAGGCGGTTCTCCATGAGTCCTGTTTTGAAAGGATAGTGTGGAGTTGCTGTTGTAGATTGTCAGTGGCATGCTGTAATGGCGGCATTTCGTCTTCCACTCTGCTGATACGGGTCTCCGTTTCAGTGACACGGTCCCTTAGCTTTTGCAGGTCCTGTCTTATAAGGGACACATCGATCTTCACTTCCTCAATCTTACAGGTTAGAGAGCTTTTGCAGTCAGATATTGCCTCAAGCACACGGGCCGTGTCATCTGCCGCTGATTCAGAGGAGGAAGGTGCATCGGCGCCATTTTCACCTGTAGTCCCCTTCTCTTTAAGCCGGTATTTGTCGAGCTTAGCAATTGATTCTGCCGGTTTTTTTGGAGGCGACATGGTAGCGATATGTGTGGAGGTGGATATCCAGCCTAGTAGGGTTAAAAAAGCCACTTAAATTTGTAGGATTTTGCGGTGACGGATCTTTCCTCGAGCGGAGCTCCCTTGTTGCACTCCACACACCATGCCGGTCCAGGCCACGCCCCGTTGCAGCCCTATCTTTCAACAAGAAAATCCTTATTCTGGTACAAAAAAGTCGCAATTTACTTTTTTCATTTGGCCCTTTTAAATTCTTTCATAATCTACCAAAAAATCAACAGAAACACCCACCACCTTCATAAAGTTTATTGAAGACATTGTCACTGCCCTGATTTATTAGCAAGTATCCCCCCCAGAAAGCATTCGCTCCGATTCTGTCAGCAGACTACATGAGCGCCATTTCCCGGACCATATTCCACAAACAGGATCGGGAAGACGACGCCAAAAAAATGTCGGGTGTGCACCAAAAAAGGAATTAGGAAAGATACCAGCTTCCATTGTACCGACTGTCCCTCCCAACCTGACCTTTGCATCGGAGAATGCTTCAGGTGATATCGCACTCTGGAAAATTATTAGTCCATATTTCTAATACTGCCATTTCCCCGTTTTTAATTTCTGTCCTGAATATTTCCCTTCCTCAACCAACCATATCATTGCCTTCCACTTGAACCGACCCTGGCCTGTTTCTCGACTATGCCTCTGCCTACCGTCTGCATTGTTTTTTCCGCCATGTTTTTGCCTTTCACGTGAACTGACCCTGGACTGTATCGACTATGCCTCTGCCTACCGTCTATTTCTGCCTTTTACCTGCCCTGACCTCGGCCTGTTGACCATGTTTTTGCCTGCCCCTTGGATTGATCTTTCACCCTGCTACACAGGGGTCTCACATATGTGAGGGGCTCCAGAATATTGTTCGGAGTTCAGAAAAACAGTTTTTGGTTTTTGTAATAATCGAGTTATTTCTGTATTAATAACTATATTTCAATAATTCATATTGATGAGAAAAGTTCCAAGAAAAATCTGTTAAGTTCTCGTGTAAAACCTCCAAAATTGATTTAATGATCAATTAGCAAAATGTTACAAAAACAGTGTCAAAATGTAGAATACAAAAATAGATTATTCTTAAAATGAAGTTTAAATCAGATATGTCTGTGTGTATGTCTTGAGATGTGAGTCTGTGTGTGTGACTTGATGGGGAGCTGCAAAGAATCTGACCCTCTCCCCACAGCCTGTCTGTACTCCTACAATTAACTCCCACCTTTTTCCATAGAGGCTGGCTTAAAAAAGGTTCATTATACTTATAGTCCCACAGAAAAGACCGCGAAATTTGAATTACTCCTTCCAACATTCCTAAGGGAGGGGCTATGAACGAAGTGGGAAAAGCTATCTTTTGAGAATCACTTAACTTACAATATATACATTTCCTTTAAACATATAAAATCCTACATATCAGTATACATATATGTAAAATGCAGTGTTCTTATTAATATCCTAATCAAGAAATATAATAATATAAAGAAACAGCTTATATTCTTAACATAATGAAACTTTGTGTCTTTGGAAAGACTGTAATCTAATCTTCTTACGATGGGGGAGGTGAAATGGTCTACACTAAATTGTATCCACATGTGAGATGAATCTCTCCCAAGCAATGCATACAAAGCCTATACCAGCATAAACTTATAGAAGTTATAAAAACCTATATAACTTCACCTTTTCCATACATAGAAGATATATATATATTTATATATATATATTTATATATATAATTCAATTATCACATGAATTCAACCATTCATAAATTCTGATATTCTAACATTTCCCTCTCAAAATGATTGATTTAACCAATCTGATCATTTTAAATTAAATCATTAAATAAATCTGAATCTAACTCTAAATTCATTTATACCTCAAACGCATCACATCCGTATTCATTCATGCCCAAAGATCTTAAGATAATTGACTCAAATATATATATTTTCAAATGTGATTCTATATAAGGAAAAGTGAATTCATAACCCTTCATCTTCATATACCATAAAAAATATTTTCACAATTATTATTTTCTTTTTCTTTTACCAAATAAATCAAACCCCTTAATTTCATGATTCATAAATGTAACATTGTTGTACAATACTTTGAAATATAGATATCACTTCAGAAATTTGTTTCATATTTTCCCTCCAAATTGTATTTAACATAAATCTATAATCCATAAAACCTTTCTAATAACCTTGTCAAAATTAAGACATAAAATATGTTCTTAACTTCAATTTGTTCATATAAGTGAGATGCTTTCAAAGCTAAATACATATTACAATGTAAAGTTAATCCTATCTTGTTTATGTACCTTTAAGAAAAATGTACTCTGTCTTAATTAACACCAGATATTCCCTCTAACTAGAATGACTCCATTGTAGGGATGTTTAACCCTTTCAACTCTGAAAATACACTATATATGAGTGTAAAAATGATGTGTAAAAAAATATCTCATCTTGATATAATAAACATGTCCTGTCACATAAAAATGATATATAAAAACTGCAATATATCTGATGGATAAATGATTTCATCAGTAGTCAAAAAAACTAAAAAGTCCATTGTTTTTAGAATGTCCTCTCTTATCAGAGGTTCTCGAGAATTTTTCTTCTTCTTCTTCTTCCTGCACTCTGTAAAGTTGGAAAAACTTTATTGAACATTAAAATGACAACAATAATTATAACGAATGAATCTCTTCTGTCAATTCTTCTCCCAGAACTGATATTCTTAAACTTCAAGATTTTGTTCCCATCTGGAAGGTCTAGAAATATTAAATTTCTTTCTTTTGGTGACTTACAAGTCAGATCCTAAAAAAGAATGCAGTATCATTATTGAGAATTTAAATACATGCAAAATATACCTTCATTTACTTATTCATTTTACATACCAAAATTCTAATATTTTATTATGACATATAAACCATATTTTAATAACATTTCTAATTACCTTACTTTGCTCTATTTTTCCTAAAATTACCTATACTCTAATTTATTATTCTGTGTATTTAAACGACAGGACGCAATTTCTCTTTTTTCAGTCATAATATAAAATCTTGTTTTCATAAACTAAATAAAGATTTTAAATTACCCCAGAAGACAAAAGCGAATTATATATTCATTCACTTCTCCTCTATAATATTTCAGAGTAATGCGTGCTGTACTGTACTTCTAACATTTTCAATTCAGCATTTTCTGTAGAATTTTTGCTGAATAGTATAACCATTCTTTGGGTAACACCTAGAAAGACCTGTTGAACAATTCTTAATATTATTAACAAATCCTGTCTCAAAGCATCTCTCAGCACTTGTTCTAACAATCCAATTTATAGGCTTTCTGAATAAATTTAGCTGAGAATGTTCTGTTATCACATCTACCTCTATGGGTTTAGATTTTAAAGTTTTAAAAAATGGGCAATATTTGTCATATAATTCTCCTGAATGAATTCTCTTAAAAATAATTTTTAATGACAGATCAGGTGTCCGTAATATGATCATCCTAGATCTCACAATCTTTTCTGTTACTTTGACTGCAAAATAAACACTTAACAATTGCTTCATATTTGTGTCAAAAGTCTTTTCCATATTTGTCAAACCTCTGGAGGAAAAACCTATTATTTTCGGTTCACCATCTTTTACCTGAAATAAAATTACTGAGATGGAATTCTCAGATACCTTAGTAGACAATAAAACAGGCATAGACATTCCAATTTCGATTGTATGCAATGAAACAGCATTCTGCAAATCTTTTTTCAACATTTCAAAAACATCTGTATGGGTTTGAGACCATTCATCAAACACAACATCTTTTTGTTTCAGGAAATCAAATAATGGTTTAACTTTATCATCATATTCCTGTAAAAACTCTTTGCAAGAATTTAACTCACTCAAAAATTGATATAATGC
The DNA here is from genome assembly GCA_037952835.1 of Lithobates septentrionalis. Taxonomy (NCBI): domain Eukaryota; kingdom Metazoa; phylum Chordata; class Amphibia; order Anura; family Ranidae; genus Lithobates; species Lithobates septentrionalis. The sequence goes on from JBBDGP010000994.1 coordinate 912,095, forward strand.
CTTGTAAGATATTGGAACTGGAATAGCAGAAATGTTTCTAACTTTTTCCTGTGATAACATTCTCTGTCCATGACTAATTTGCATATGAAGAAAGTTAACTTTATCTTTCATTAACTGAACTGACTCTGTGTTCAATTTCAATCCTGCTGTTTGTAACAGAGTAAATAACTCTGTCAACAGAGTGACATGTTCCTCTGTATTTTGGGTAGACAACAAAATTTTGTCCACGTGTTGGAAAATACATTTTGGTCTAGAAAATTTTGATAAAACTTTCTCCAAGCACTCGTGCACTATTCCGTCACTGATTTCCATTTCTGGAATTATTCTAGTGAAGGCATAAGTTTCTTTATTGAAACTGAAGGCAAGTTTATAATGACAGCTGTTTGTTACTGGTACTGAAAAATGACTATTGGAAATTTCCAGTACTGAAAATACTTTGGCCTTGGCATCCATTTGTGACATTAAATTTAAATTAGGAACAATAGGTTTGTTATTTGTAATGCATTTATTCAGTGATCTTAAATCAACTGATAAAGAATACGAATCATCAGCATTCTTGATAGGCCAAATACAATTATTTACCACTGATTGTGCCTTCTTTAATATTCCTTGTTGTAAAAATGATTGTACAATGTCAGAAACTGGACCTATTGATTCTTGTGGCAACTTATTTTGAATTAGGGGTTCAGGGTCTCGTCCCTCAATTTCTATCTCAATATCTTTAAACAAACCTGTATCCATTTTGTTCTGACTCCAAAGACTTTTATGTGCTCTTACCGATTGTTCCAATTCGAGATTGGTTCCTGTGTGTGGCCAATTAAGATCTGAAGAAATGTCAGCGACTGCTGTACAAATACTTCCAACATTATTGCACATGGAAGAATCTATTAACCTAGATTTGGGCCTAGATGAATCTTTCCATATAGTAGAATTACTTAAATCAATAATCCAATCTAATTTACTAATCACATCCATGCCTAAAATATTCTCTGTATTTTGGCAACACCAGATGTCCATTTTAGTTTTTAAAACTCCCGGAATCTCGAAATTCACACCAGAAACTTTAGCTGCAACTGTATTTCCTTTTCCATTGAAACCAATTAAATTACATTTTGGAGAATCAATATTCACATGTAATTTGTTTTTAGTTAAACTGAGTTTAGATCCTAAATCTATTAACCATTTAGTATCCTTGCCATTTAATAAACCATGTACCCATGGCCTTCCACTTTCATCTAATAAAAGTTAAGTCACATATTTTAATGTTGGAGATGACTCAGAACCTTTTTTCCTAAATCCTGATGGTGATGGAAGTAATCCATCCCTCTCATTTTCATCATTGTTTTTCAAATTGATTGAACTGTCATTAACAATCAATGTACTGATCTGTTTGACTTCTGAAGCATAAGGCAAATCAGTCAAACTATTGTTTGAAGAAGAAAGAATATATTGCTCAGAAATATGTTCTGTATTTTCTACTTTCAAAGTTTTCCTTTGTGTAGTATGTAGGGAAGTATTTCCTGTCTGCTCTGAAACTTTAGTTCTGCCTGTGACGTGTATCTCATCATCTCTGGGTGTGGCCTTACACGTGGCACTCTGAACACCATTTTGTAATATATCTAAACGGCGTCTGCATTCAGCAGCTTTATTCAATATTTTTGTTTTAAGCAAAACTTCATTTTCCTGGTCATCAACCTTGAAAAATCGCATATTTTGAACAAAAGGCTCCTGCATAGAATCTGCAGTAACATTCATAGAGTCTGCATTAACATTAATCTCTAAACTCTTGCTTGACTCTGCTTTAAACGTTACATTATTCTGTAACTCAGACAACTGAATATCCTTTATTTGAATTGCACTCTGCAAATCATCTATCCTTTCAGTCAAAATCTGACAATTAGTACATAAACTATTGTCCTTTTTTTCCTCTTTTGTACCAACTACATTGCTTTCAAAAACTCCTGATATCATTGTATCATAAACTTTAATCAACTTAATCAAATTCCTAACCTGTTTGCTGAATTTCTTAAATGCAAATTTTGACTTTTGTATTTTCTTATTAGCCTGTAAGCATTCATTGAACATGTAACACCATAATTCATCATCTTTAACAAACTTTGACAAATTTTTAAATTCTAAATCACTCTCACTGGATAATTCATGAATTAAATCCATAACTTACCAATGTAAGACGGCTTCCTTCATGTAACACGCGTTCCCTCTCTTGGCGGGAAATTACGTCATCAAGAAACAGATTTTTCTTGTACGTGCACAAACGTCTCACCGATTCTGATCTTTCTTTTCCTTCCAAGTTCAATTCAATGATGCCGAAAATGAGCTTTTTTGATTTCTCCTGAAAGCTTGTCTGAATAATCACTGTTTTTGCTGATATTCCCTCTCGACAAGCGGAAGGAGAAATTATTGAAAAAAAATTCGATATTCGGACAAAAAGAATCTGGCAAATGGCTCGCCACTGTAATAATCGAGTTATTTCTGTATTAATAACTATATTTCAATAATTCATATTGATGAGAAAAGTTCCAAGAAAAATCTGTTAAGTTCTCGTGTAAAACCTCCAAAATTGATTTAATGATCAATTAGCAAAATGTTACAAAAACAATGTCAAAATGTAGAATACAAAAATAGATTATTCTTAAAATGAAGTTTAAATCAGATATGTCTGTGTGTATGTCTTGAGATGTGAGTCTGTGTGTGTGACTTGATGGGGAGCTGCAAAGAATCTGACCCTCTCCCCACAGCCTGTCTGTACTCCTACAATTAACTCCCACCTTTTTCCATAGAGGCTGGCTTAAAAAAGGTTCATTATACTTATAGTCCCACAGAAAAGACCGCGAAATTTGAATTACTCCTTCCAACATTCCTAAGGGAGGGGCTATGAACGAAGTGGGAAAAGCTATCTTTTGAGAATCACTTAACTTACAATATATACATTTCCTTTAAACATATAAAATCCTACATATCAGTATACATATATGTAAAATGCAGTGTTCTTATTAATATCCTAATCAAGAAATATAATAATATAAAGAAACAGCTTATATTCTTAACATAATGAAACTTTGTGTCTTTGGAAAGACTGTAATCTAATCTTCTTACGATGGGGGAGGTGAAATGGTCTACACTAAATTGTATCCACATGTGAGATGAATCTCTCCCAAGCAATGCATACAAAGCCTATACCAGCATAAACTTATAGAAGTTATAAAAACCTATATAACTTCACCTTTTCCATACATAGAAGATATATATATATTTATATATATATATTTATATATATAATTCAATTATCACATGAATTCAACCATTCATAAATTCTGATATTCTAACAGTTTTCTGTGTTCCCATAACAGGGTCTGGTTGCCCAGAGGCTTCAAAGCGATTTGGGTGGGAGAAGCCTCTACCCCTGTCCCCATTCTTTCCTGACCGATGCCCTTCGCTCGATGGTACTGCCTGCTCCCTGGACAAATACTCTGGCTGTGCTGACCATACCTATGCCTGCTGCATGTACTAACTATGGACAGTATTCCTGCCTGCTGCATGGACGATCCTTTGATCCTTTTGCTGCTGCTGACCACATCCCTGCCTGCTATCTGGACTAATGCTTTGGCTGTGCTGACATCTCTACCTGTACTGACTATTCCTGCCTGCTGCCTGTTTTGCTGTCGCTGTTCACGTTCCTGCCTGCTGCCTGGACCGATGCTCTTCTCTGTGGACCACTGCACTACTAAAACTGCAGGTAATCTTTTCTTTACCCTTTACTCAGAAGAATGTTTTTTGGTTTGTAATTGGTATGTACAGCACATGCTATGTGTTAGAAATATGAAGGGCCTTCAACAATGTGATAGGTTGGCAGGAATTTGTGTGTAATGTATGCTCCTAGAACAACTGACAGTGCTACTTGGATGTTGGGCCTCTGTATGTGGCCAGACTATGTAAAAGTCTCACACATGTGGTATCGCCATACTCAGGAGGAGTAGCAGAATGTATTTTGGGGTGTCATTTTTGCTATGTACATGCTATGTGTTGGAAATATCTTATGAATGGACAACTTTGTGTAAAAAAAAAATGCGTTTTCATTTTTTTTTCCACAGTTTCCAAAAACTTCGGGAAAAAAATGAACCATTCAAAAGACTAATTATGCCTCATAGATTATACGTTGGGGTGTTAGCTTTCCAAAATGGGGTCATTTTGTGGGCGTTTCCGTTGTCCTGGTGCTCCAGGGCCTTCAAAATTGTAATAGGTGGTTGAGAAATGAGATGTGTAATTTATGCTCCTAGAATGCCTGAAGCTGCTACTGCAATGTTGTGCCTCTGTATGTGGCCAGGCTGTGTAAAAGTCTTACACATGTGGTATTGCCATACTCAGGAGGAGTAGCAGAATGTATTTTGGGGTGCCATTCTTGCTATGTACATGCTATGTGTTGGAAATATCTTATGAATGGACAACTTTGTGTAAAAAAAAATGCGATTTCATTTTTTTCCCACAGTTTCCAAAAACTTCGGGAAAAAAATGAACCATTCAAAAGACTAATTATGCCTCATAGATTATATGTTGGAGTGTTAGCTTTCCAAAATGGGGTCATTTTGTGGGCGTTTCCATTGACCTGGTGCTCCAGGGCCTTCAAAAATGTGATAGGTTGTCATCATATGAGATGTGCAATTTATGCTCGTAAAACGCCTGACGGTGCTAGTTGGATGTTAGACCTCTGTATGTGGCCAGGCTGTGTAAAAGTCTCACACATGTGGTATCACCATACTCAGGAGGAGTAGCAGAATGTATTTTGGGGTGTCATTGCAAGTATGCATGTGCTGTGTGAGAGAAATAACTTGTTATTATGACAATTTTGTGGGAAAAAAAAAAAAAAATTCCAAGAATTGTGGGAAAAAATTACAACTTCAAAAAACTCACCATGCCTCTTTCTAAATACCTTGGAATGTCTGCTTTCCAAAAGGGGGTAATTTGGGGGGTATTTGTACTTTCCTGGCTTGTTAGGACCTCAAGAAATGAGATTCAGTACATCAGGTATGATCAGATGTGATAATTTTTCAATGATTTGCACCATAGTTTGTAGACTCTATAACTTTCACAGAGACCAAATAATATACACTAATTTGGGTTATTTTTACTAAAGATATGTAGCAGTATACATTTTGGCCCAAATTTATGAAGAAAAATTACTTATTTGCAAAATTTTACAATAGAAACTAAAAAAAAGTGTTTTTTTTTCAAAAATTTCTCTCTTTTTTCGCTTATATTGCAAAAAATAAAAAAAACAGCAGTGATTAAATACCATCAAAAGAAAGCTATGTTTGTGAGAAAAAAATGATAAAAATTTGGTTTGGGTACAGTGTAGCATGACTGAGTAATTGTCATTCAAAGTGTGAGAGCGCTGAAAGCTAAAATTTGGTCTGGGAAGGAAGGGTGTATAAAAGCCCTGTATTGAAGTGGTTAAAATCACTGCTCCCGAAAAAAACAGCCATTTTTAAAACTTTTTTTTGCGTTGATACATGTCCCCTGGGGCAGGACCCGGGTCCCCAAACCCTTTTTAGGACAATACCATGCAAATTAGCCTTTAAAATTAGCACTTTTGATTTTGAACGTTTGAGTCCCATAGACTTCAATGGGGTTCTAAAGTTTGCCCAAATTTTCGGTCCGTTCGCAGGTTCTGGTGCAAACCGAACCGGAGGGGGGGTTTGGCTCATCCCTAGTGGTTAATTCCACTGTCCTGGTGCTCAAGGAGCTTCAAAAGTGTGATAAGTAGGAATGAATTAAGATGTGTAATTTATGCTCCTAGAAGGCCTGAGGGTACTACTTCAATGTTGGACCTCTGTATGTGGCCAGGCTGTGTAAAAGTCTCACACATGTGGTATCGCCATACTCAGGATGAGTAGGAGAATGTATTTTGGGGTGTCATTTTTGCTATGTGCATGCTATGTGTTGGATATATCTTAAAAATTGACAACTTTGTGTAAAAAAAAAAATGCGTTTTCATTTTTTTTTCCACATTTTTCAAAAACTTCTGGAAAAATGATGCCTCATAGATTATATATTGGGGTGTTTGCTTTCCAAAATGAGGTCATTTTGTGGGAAATTCCATTGTCCTAGTGCTCCAGGGCCTTCAAATATGTAATAGGTGGTTGAGAATTGAGATGTGTCATTTATGCTCGCCGAACGCCTAAAGCTGCTACTTGAGTGTTGGGCCTCTGTATGTGGCCAGGCTGTGTAAAAGTCTCACACATGTAGTATCGCCATACTTGGGAAGAGTAGCAGAATGTATTTTGGGGTGTAATTTGTTGTAGGCATATGCTCTGTGAGAGAAATAACCTGTTAATATGACAATTTTGTAAAAAAAAAAAAATCTTCATTTTGCAAAGAATTGTTTTTTGGTTGTAAGCTCTAACGAGAAGGCCCCTCTGATTCCTCTTGTACCAAATTGTAATGCAACTGTAATGTCTGCCCGCATGTTGTAAAGTGCTGCGCAAACTGTTGGCGCTATATAAAACCTGTATAATAATAATAATAATAATAATTGTTACTAAAAAAAAACTACAACTTAAAAAAAACTCACCATGCTACTTACTTAAGACCTTGGAATGTCTACTTTCTAAAAAGGGGTCATTTGGGGGGTATTTTTACTTTCCTGACTTGTTTGTTTCAAGAAATCGGATAGGCCTTCAGTACATCAGGTGTGATCAATTTTCAGTGATTGGCCCCATAGTTTTTAGACTCTACACCTTTCACAAAAACCAAATAATATACACTAATTTCGGTTATTTTTACCAAAGATATGTAGCAGTATACATTTTGGCCAAAATTTATCAAGAAAAATGACTAATTTGCAAAATGTTATGACAGAAACAAAGAAGATTTTTTTTCACAAAATTGACGGTCTTTTTTTATTTATAGCACAAAAAATAAAAAACCCACTAGTGATTAAATATCACCAAAAGAAAGCTCTATTTTGTGTGAAAAAAGGATACACATTTTATATGGGTACAGTGTTGCATGACTGAGTAATTGTCATTCAGAATGTGAGGGTGTTGAAAGCTAAAAATTGGTCTGGGCAGGAAGGGGGTGTAAGTGCCCTGTATTGAGGTGGTAAAAAAATAATAATATATATATATATATATATATATATATATATATATATATATATATATATATATATATCTTTTTTCACACTTGGGCATCAAATTTGGACCTCCGAGTTCTATGACAAGTTGTACACCATGATTCTCAATGATAACCATTAATATCTGTGCTACTTCAAGTCGCACCAACTTCAAAGTACTCTGTACTACTTTGCTGTGACTTTCATGCGACTTGAGGTACATAGGTTGCTATATTACAAAGGCATTCCCAGAAGTTGGGGTCAAGTTGCAGCGGCAAAGTGGCAGCAAAATAGTGTGACTTCAGGTCGCAACAGTGTGAATGAGATTCATGGATAACACCTTTGAATTTGGCCCTATTGTCACTTGTGCATCCTGAAAGTAGGCCAAATTCGTCCCTGCACTACCTTGGTTCGACTTTAATGCAATTTGAGGTCCATACACCACAAGATTACACAGGCATTGCTTCAAATTAGGGCAAAGCTGTGCAATTTTAAGGTTGCACAAGTGCAAATGGGGCCTAATTTAAAGGTGTTATCAATTAATCTCATTAGGTTACTTTCACACTTGGGTGACTTTTCATGCAGCTTTAGACCTCAGAGTGGTGGTGAAAAGTTGCCCCCCCATGATTTCCATTCATATCTATGCAACTTCACCTATGTTCACATGGCTCTGAAATGACATGTCAAATTGCAGGCCAAATTGGCGCCTATTGACGGCAATGGAACTGTCCGAATTGGTGCAACACGGCACCGATTCCCAAAAGTAGTCCCTTCACTATTTTGGGCTACTTCAGAGGCGATTTCTTACCTCCCAACTTTTTGAGATGGGACTGAGGGACACCTATTAGCAAAAGTATGTAGGCATAGGACACACCCCCTAACTCACCATTCATATCTCTCCGACTTCTAATCTCACACCAACTTCAAGGTAGTCCCTGTACTACTTTGGTCTGAGTTTGATGCAAGTTGAGGTCCATAGTCCTCAAGTTTACACAGGCATTCCCTGAAGTCGCGGCAAAATTGCCTCCACAAAATCACAGGGAAATTGCAGAAAAATTGCACAACTTTCCCTGCGACTCCTGCATCCATAGGCCTCAAGATTACACAGGCATTGCTTAAAGTCGCATCAAAATTGCTTTAAAAAAGCACTGAAAAATTGCACAACTTTCAGGTCGCACAAGTGCGAAAGTGGCCTAAGTCACTGTGCTGAGTACTATTGACCTAGAATATAAAGTAGTCCCACCATCAAACACCAGTAAACTTATGTTCTCAATATAATTGTGCTCAAATGGCTGAAAATCACACAGATGGTATCACCTACTGAAAGCTTGCATTGTACTCAGCAGCATATGCTGAAAAGAGGCGAACGCCTATTAGTCAATGCCACATCAGCATGATCATGGTTGTTACTATAATATTAATGCCTGAAATGCAAATCATTATTGTATAAAATCAAACATTAGTAAATGTATTTTCTATGTAGGTTTGTGCTCAGCTCTGTAGCATAATGGTATGCCCTGCTACCTTCAAAGCTCAAGCCATGAGTTTGAATCCAATTGATGGTATCACCTCCTGAAAATGTGCAGTGTACTCAGCAGCATAATTAGCCAATGCACATCAGCTTGGTTTATTCCATAATTTTAACTCTTCAAATGCATGCAATGGTATGTAATTATTCAATAATATTATGGTGTGGAATTCCAAAAATCAAGAAAAAAACATTGTAGGGTCCACCCAGTACATACCAGGCCCTTCGGGTCTGGTATTGACTTTAAGGGGAACCCCACACCAAAATTTTAAAAATAATTGATGTGAGCATGCAGCCTGGAGGTCAGGATGGGGGGGGGACAAGCGAGCACCCCCCCTCCTGAACTCTACCAGGCCACATGCCTTCAACATGGGGAGGGTGCTTTGGGCCCACCCCCCACAAAGCACCTTGTCCCCATGTTGATGGGGACAAGGGCCTCTTCCTGACAACCCAGGCCGGTGGTTGTCAGGGTCCACTGGCAGTGGGCTTATCAGAATCTGGAAGCCCCCTTGTCAAAGATCCTGCCCCCCCCGTACGTGAATAGGTATGGGGTACATCTGTTCACCAAAAAAAACTGTGAAATGTAAAAAAAACAATAGCCGTTTTTTGACAAGTCCTTTATTGTAAAATAGCTCAGAGCCGTCTTCTTCCCTGAGCCATCTTCTCCTCCAGCTGTATCTGCCACAGCCATCTTCTCCCCGAACTGTCTTCTCCCAGAGCCATCTCTCCTGCCGCCGCCGCCTTCTTCATCTGCTGTGTACTTTCGCACAGCCGGTTACCTGCTAATAAAAAAAGGCGCTCTTCTTTTGTGGTGGTCTTCCTCCACTGTTTTGTCACCTGCTGTGTGGCGTCTCTTACATGGGGTGGGCTCACCGGGTGACCTCATCGGTTCGCCATGGAAGATCGCCACAGAAGAAGAGCAGCTTTTTTTTTATTAGTGGGTAATCGGCTGCACGGAAGAACACAGCAGCAGGAGAGACGGGTTGGGGTGGAGACAGCTTGGGGAGAAGACAGCTCGGGGGAGAAGAAACATCAAACACTAGTAAATGTATTTTTTAAGTATGATTGTATTAAGCCCAATAGGCTAGTGGTCTGTGCTTCTACCTGAAAAAACTCAGGCCTTGAAGGACACATGGGTTCAACTCCCACAGAGGGATACTAAAAGATTGCATTGGTGAAAAAAAGGTGAATGACAGAATGCATATAAATGAAAGCAGCATATGCATGTCACACACTAGATAAAGGGCAGTTTACATTTCTTTGTTTGTTTATTTTAATTTATTTGTACACTGAAAAAATAAACACAGCTGGTGGATGGTAGGTTGGCTGGGATTTGAATTCATACCTTGAGTGCTGTGGAGACGTCTGAGCAGACTGCCAAGCCATTTTGCTAAGTACACTGAGACCTGCATAATATCAGCCCTCAAAATTTGCGCTCGCCTGCTCGCATTTGGCGAATGAAAAAATGAGGAGTGTGAGTATGGACATGCTGTGCTGTCCCAGAAATCTATAGCCAGTGCCCCTCGCAGCATGGTCATTTCAATACAAACAGTCAGCAGCCTAGGATCGCCCCTCTCCACCTCCCACCTGCCACACATCCCCACCCCCCACAGGCACACAGAGCGTGCACTTCCATAGGAGTGAAAGAGCCGCCCAGGACCGCCCCTCTCTGCCTCCCACCTGCTGCACATCCCCGCCCCTCACAGGCACACAGAGTATGCACTTTCATATAAGGGAAAAAAACGCCCGGGACTGACGCTCTCCGCCTCCCACCTGCCGCAAATCTAAGGAGTGGGGTTGTAAATGTCTCTGCAAGGCAGTCCTAAGTGGGCAGGCTCAAAACCTCTCAGTCCACTCTCAGGGAGCACCCTCGTGGCTGCAGGAGAATGGTAAATCTTTGTGCTGGAGGCATTGGTACAATGGAGGATTAAATAAGATGCGTGCTGGGAGGAGGGGGGGGGGATTGAGAGCATAGATGTGCTGGATTGGGGGGGGGATTGGAGGCATAGATATAATGTCTGAATCATACCTATGCCTTGATGGGCACAGGTCATGCTGCATTGATAAGCACAGATTACTCTACATTGATGAGCACAGATTACTCTACATTGCTGGGCACAGGTCAGGCTGCCTTGATGGGCACAGGTCAGGCTGCCTTGATGGGCACAGGTCATGCTACATTGATGGGCACATGTCAGGCTGCATTGATGGGCACAGGTCACACTGCATTGATAGGCACTGTTTATGCTGCATTGATGGGCACAGGTTACGCTTCATTGATGGGCACTGGTCACGCTTCATTGATGGGCACTGGTCACGCTGCATTGATGGGCACTGGTCACGCTGCACTGATGGCCACAGGTTACGCTTCACTGATAGGCACTGGTCACGCTGCATTGATGGGCACAGGTTATGCTGCATTGATGGGCACAGATCCACTGCATTGATGGGCACTGGTCATGCTTCATTGATGGGCACTGGTCATGCTTCATTGATGGGCACTGGTCATGCTTCATTGATGGGTACTGGTCACGCTGCATTGATAGACACTGTTTATGTTGCATTGATGGGCACTGGTCACACTGCAATAATGGGCTCTGGTCACGCTGCATTAATGGGCACTGGTTACGCTGCATTAATGGGCACTGGTTACGCTGCATTAATGGGCACTGGTTACGCTGCATTGATGGCAACTGGTTATGCTGCATTGATGGCAACTGGTTATGCTGCATTGATGGGCACAGGTTACACTGTATTAATGGGCACAGGTTACGCTGTATTAATGGGCACAGGTTATGCTGTATTAATGGGCACAGGTTACGCTGCATTGATGGGCACTGGTCAGGCTGCATTGATGGGCACAGGTCAGGCTGCATTGATGGGCACTGGTGAGGCGGCACTGATAAAGTTGTTAATATTTATTTTTGTAACCTAATTCTGCATAAAACATTTAAGTGTCATTTCATGAGATAATTTATGAGGGCGTTTCTAGGGGCGGGATTAGGGATGGGGCATGCTAGGGGTTCGGTGGAGCAACTGGTGGCGAGTAACACTTATGGCCTGGCTAGTAGCTCAGAAATTGAAATTTTGAGCCCTGATAATAGTGTAATATGATTAAAGAATGAACATACATAATTACCACTTTATAGTCACCTAAATTAAAAAAACATGAAAAAAATAACATACAACAAATAGGTAACCTAAATGTTCAATACATGTAACTTTACAGAATATCAGACATTACTCTGTAATACTCATTCATAACTGCATTTGTTATAAAAGAAGCAAAAAACTAGGAATACTAATTGCAATATACATCAATAGATGCACACGAGGTAGAGCACATCTCATATAAAAATGTTTCTCTCACATACATGGATCATGGTTGCAGTGCAGTGCTATATAATAACTTATATACATATTTTGAAGGCCGTCATATAATAAAAGCATATATTTGTACATGTAGATGTTAGAGTGAGTCTTGAGAATAGTAAAGGAAAGTGTTTCACTTTCCCAGGTTTCCCTGGCAGACCCATTCTCTATTTTTTTTGCAGTTCTCTGAGTGATGATGTCTGAAACAAAAAAATGAAGGAAGGTAAGAAGATAGAGCCTTCAAATCCAGGGAATGGATAAATAATTTTTTTGGTGAACATTCAATTCAATTATTAGGAGTCTAATAGTAAGAATGTGCAGGGGGGCGTGGCCTGGCTCTGTTCCGTGATGGACGCTTAATCCCTGAGCTCCCGTTCCCCAAGGTTCAGCTACCTGACTACAGAGACTATCATCTGGACTAATTATGGAGAGCACACCCCAGAGCGCTTCGGCAACAAGGTTGAGGTCTCCAAGGAGCCAAGACACGCAGCTAAGCTGGCAAATTCCAGACACAGCCCAGAGATGCCACGCTGGAGATGCAGGCCTCATCCTGAGAACCATGCTCCTCAAGTAGAAGCACTCCCTGGACCCGCAGCCGAAGTCCTCCCCCGCCAGATATACAACCAACACCTGCACTGAGCATGGCCGACCTCCGCTCAGTGGCAGCAGACATTAAAAACTCGCTCTCGGCAACGATAGAAGACGCCATTTCCGAGCTGCGCTCAGACCTACAGGCCATATCCCTGAGGGTAGAGGAGACTGAAGAAGAAAATATTACAGCGCACACATGCAAAAAGACATTTACCTCCAGCAAGGCTAGTTTAAAAACACCTAAACATTTTCAGAAAACATTATCAAAAAATGTGGGGATTTGGTCGCACCATATTGCTATATGGTGCTAAGCCCACTTACTGCGACAAAGTACCTCATGATTAGTGGGTCCTACACAATCCATAGATTGGGAGATCCTGCATCTCTGAACCATGAGAGCAATACACTCTTCTAAATGGGAGAATCTTGAGGTCTCCACCCATGACACAAGTGGACACGGGGTGAGGAGCACCCCACTCCCTCATCAAGTACCTCTCATTAGTGTCCACTTGTGTCATGGGTGGAGACCTCAAGATTCTCCCATTTAGAAGAGTGTATTGCTCTCATGGTTCATAGATGCAGGATCTCCCAGTCTATGGATAGTGTAAGACCCACTAATCATGGGGTACTTTGTCGCAGTAAGTGGGCTTAGCACCATATAGCAATATGGTGTAACCAAATCCCCATATTTTTTGATAATGTTTTTTGAAAATGTTTAGGTGTTTTTAAACTAGCCTTGCTGGAGGTGAATGTCTTTTTTGCATGTGTGTGCTGTAATATTTTCTTCTACTGTATGGTCTTATGGCTGCACCATCTTTAATGCATCTTTTAGGGTGTGCCCCCCAAATATCTTGTTTGTATATTGTGAGGAGACTGAGGAGGCGCAAGCCCGCCATGATGCCTCACTATGCCAGATGCAGCAAGTCACGGAGTCACATGCGGTTCACCTCAGAGAGATAAATCGACACATGGAGGACCTGGACAACCGCGGGAGATGCCGCAACCTACGGGTAAGAGTTCTCCCCGAATCCATAGAATCCAAACCAACTCTCCCGCGCGATCACTGCCCTGTTCAACGATCTCTTGGAAAGGCCCTCTGATACGCAGATAGTTATGGAATGTATGCACAGAGCCCTACACCCAAGGGGCAGAGACACAGATCCCCCCCCCCAGGGATGTGATCTACAAAAGATATATCCATGACATCTTTATATTATGCGAAGGCGATGTCGATCAGTTGACCAACTTCCTCGAGAAACTCAACTTAAACGATAGGAATATCCGACTCTCATGGGACGTGAGCAAGAAGAAAGTAACGTTCCTGGACTTAAAAATTCTACAAGAAGATTCAACATTTAGTACACTAACGCACTTTAAAAACGTTGACAGGAATAGTTATCTTCCAACAGAGAGCTGTCACCACAAAAACTGGCTCTTCAATGTCCCGAAAGGCCAATTGATGCAAGTGAGGAGAAACTGCACCCGGTTTGATGTTTTTCTGTAGCAGGCAGAGAAAATTGCAGCTAGGTTCACCTCAAAAGGCTATGATCAAGCTTATATAAACAAGAAGATATTAGAAGTATCAGAATCGATCGTAAAACACTAATTGAGGATAAAGTGATACAAAAACGCCCAAGGGAATGACTGCCGCTTATATTTGATTTTAGTGTGCAACACAAGAAAGTAGAAAAGATCATCAGACGACATTGGCATATTCTATTGGCAGACACACAATTACTCGGTAGCCTACCAGAAAACCCCAAATTCATTTACAGAAGGGCACCAACGATCCGGGATAAAGTGGTGAAGAACGTGATAGACCCACCAAAGAAGACTTTTACGTTTTTTACTGGGAAAGGACTTTTCCCATGTAAAAGATGGTTCGCATGCGTAAGAACCAAACGTCCAAATGAAAAAGTGTTCCACTTTTCATCTACAACCACGGGGGACACCTATGAAGTCCAAAACTTTATTTGCTGCAATACGGAGGGGGCAGTGTACGCCCTACAATGCAGCTGTGGTCTGCAATACATTGGACGAACAAATAGACCTCTAATGCCCCATACACACGGTCAGATTTTCCGACGGAAAATGTGTGATAGGACCTTGTTGTCGGAAATTCCGACCGTGTGTAGGCTCCATCACACATTTTCCATCGGATTTTCCGACACACAAAGTTTGAGAGCAGGCTATAAAATTTTCCGACAACAAAATCCGTTGTCGGAAATTCCGATCGTGTGTACACAAATCCGACGGACAAAGTGCCACGCATGCTCAGAATAAATAAAGAGATTAAAGCTATTGACCACTGCCCCGTTTATAGTCCCGACGTACGTGTTTTATGTCACTGCGTTCAGAATGATCGGATTTTCCGACAACTTTGTGTGACCGTGTGTATGCAAGACAAGTTTGAGCCAACATCCGTCTGAAAAAATCCTAGGATTTTGTTGTCAGAATGTCCGAACAAAGTCCGACCGTGTGTACGGGGCATAAAGGTGTGAATTAAAGAACATGTGAAAAACATCATAAATGGATACGACAAACATAGCGTATCCAAACACTTTCTGCTGTGTCATAACAAAGACCCCTCCCACCTGAAGTTTTGGGGTTTCGAACCATACATTAAACACTGGCGGGGGGGGCATAAGGTTATGACCCTCAGCCAGCTAGAATCTAAATGGATTTTCACTTTAGACACTTTCTCGCCAAGAGGCCTGAACATAGAATTTGATCTGAACTGTTTCCTCAGTGATTTTTAAACTTTTACATTTTTATATATTTCAGCATATTTTTTAGTGCTTTTAGTCTTAATCCTGACCATTTAGGCTGAGTTTGTGCATTTCCCCTCTGACATTTACATTCTATTCACAATTGCAATATTTTTTATTAGCGCCTACCAGTTTATATTTTAATACTAAGAGAGAGATATATTTTTTATGTATATGTACAATGTGATGGTATTTTTATGATTATCTCTGTTATGCTTACTTAGTAATAGCTGTTTTACTGACTCTGTTCCTTGATTATTACCATCCTGTGTATGCTTACTATGCACTGGTATTTTGAGCACCCGTCCCCCAGTGCCTTGTCCTACACCTGTGTTATCCCTCGGCCCCGGTCATAGGTGCCTCTCCTGGACCGATCGTTTTTGCACTGCTGTAAATCACATTTTTAATCTTTTGGCCTTTATAATAATTTTAAATAATTTTAAATAAAAAATTAATGTTTTTAAATATGTTTTTTACCTGTCTGTGTGCCGATGTTTCCTATGGTTTCACACACAGAGTAATAGCCTTGTCACTTTGATGTTTTTGGATTCTCCTCCCCTGCTGACAGTGGCTGTCAGTGTTGTTATCGATTGGCTACCTCATCACAGCCATCGTGTATTAACATCCGCCCCCTACTGCTCTGTAGTTACCAACAAGATGGCGGCATCTATTCGCCTCCAGGAAAATGGCCGCTTCAGCATTTCCTTTAGACTCATAGAAAATGGCCGCCAATTAAAGTCTATGAGCGAGCTATTTAAGGACAGTTCTAGTGCCTCCCTATATCCCCTGATGAAGTCACGTGTGTCGTGATGTCACGCGTAGAAAGAAAAATGGGGACGGGAAAGGCACTTTATGTTTACTGGAGATACGAGCCCGCCGCTCGTCGGATTGATGCTTTATGTCACTGCTTTTATGTGAGTACTACTATTGTCTAAATAAACCCTGCTGATTATCAAACAATATTACACTATTGTAGGACTTTCCTTTTGCTCTTTTCCCCATCTGATGACCCTGGTATAACACTCGGAGGGAGTTCCCATAAAAGGCCAGCAAGGATAAGACCAAGGTTTGCTGTCCCCACTACTGGTTTGAAGCTGGCACTCTGCCATTCTGAAGTCTTTTTCATCCCTGCATCCTAAAGGCGCCATGCCTGAAATTGGCTAATGCTGTTACCCCATTACCTACAGGTAAGGGGCCACTGCCCACCAATGTGTGGTGTGTTACTCGAAGAAAGAAAATATCACTATTTGTGCTAGTCACCTTAATTGCCAAAAGAGGATCACCATTTTTGCACTTTTATTTGTGGACTTTTTGTAGTTCATTGTCACAAAAGTTTTTTAGGTAGTTGTCACTGACACCTTGTTTATTTGCACTAGTCACTTTATTTTTGTGTCCGTTTGCTGTGTGCTTGGCTTGCACATTATTCATATGTAATTTTATTATAATCAGTTACTGGGACTACATTTATTTGTGTTTTTTATGCACATGATATTTATCACATGCTTTTTTTCCACATGTTTATGTCCTACATCAGTACGTCAGTATAGTCACTTTATATATTTTCCAGATATCCTGATCTATAGAGATCAGCACCTTAATAATTTTTTGTATACAATACTTTTTGTATATAGATTTTATATTTTTTATATTCTTTTATATTTTCACATATGTATGTACTACACAGTTTTCAAATGGATTAGCGCAGCACCATACTTTTATTGATACTTATTTATAGGGGCAGGGTGTACCCTATTCGGAGCAGGCGGCTTTTCCTAGTAATATATTCATTATCTCTATACTTTATCCCTTCCTCTGTACATGGTAGCGCAGGAATAATTTTATTTGTTAACGTCCTAACCCGCCACCACCCGAGAACCATGCCTTAGCAGACTGTAATCTAATCTATACCACCCCCCAACCATCCTGGAACACCCAAGCCTACCTACACCTAGAGGTAACCCCTCATTCTCCAACCTTACGGCTCCCCGCAAATCAGCCCTGTGACAATACCGGACAAATGCCCATCGATACCACACTCTCAACCATACATGGAAGGGCGATATGTCTATTGACTAAAAACCCAATGCACTGGGCACTACCTCTACAGACCGATGCAGGTCCCTTGACCTACATTGAAGCCCAGGTCTCAGGCACTTGCTAGAGCTATCCACCATAAGAACAACAACCAAGGAACCCACCTTCCACCTATGCACGAGGCAGAGTTGTTACAAATTCCAAACCTGCCATAGAATGCCTGGACCACATAGTGTTATGCCTCTAAACTATACATAGGAGACGCTCTCCCTTAACAGTAGGGCCTGAGCTACTCTATTAAACTAACCCCTACTTCCCTTCCAGCTTCTACTACAACCTCTAAGAACTTGGAATGGTTGAGCTAACAGCACTAAGGATTGCCACAATGTAAAGGACTTTAATGTAGGTATACTCGAGTGGGGGTGGTGTGGGTAGCCAATCTGGCTAATAGGGTCAGCCCCTGTTCTCTGCAATAAACTCTTGGTTATCATAGCGCATATCTTCATTAGGGATGAGCCGAACACCCCCCGGTTCAGTTGGCACCAGAACCTGCGAACGGACCGAAAATTTGCACGAACATTAGAACCCCATTAACGTCTATGGGACTCGAACTTTCGAAATCAAAAGTGCTCATTTTAAAGCCTAATTTGCATGGTATTGTCCTAAAAAGGGTTTGGGGACCCGGGTCCTACCCCAGGGGACATGTATCAATGCAAAAAAAACTTTTAAAAACGGCCGTTTTTTCGGGAGCAGTGATTTTAATGATGCTTAAAGTAATAAAAAAAAAAGTGAAATATTCCTTTAAATATTGTACCTGGGGGGTGTCTATAGTATGCCTGTAAAGTGGCGCGTGTTTCCCGTGTTTAGAACAGTCCCTGCACCAAATGTCATTTTTAAAGGAAAAAATCTCATTTAAAACTGTTTGCGGGTTTAATGTAATGTCGGGTCCTGGCAATATGGATGAAAATCAGTGAGACAAATGGCATGGGTACCCCCCAGTCCATTACCAGGCCCTTTGGGTCTTGTATGGCTATTAAGGGGAACCCCGCACCCAAATTAAAATAAGGAAAGGTGTGGGGCAACCAGGCCCTATATACTCTGAACAGCAGTATACATGCGGTGAAAACAAGACAGGGACTGTAGGTTTGTTGTTAAGTAGAATCTGTTTGTAATTTTGAACGGGTACATTTTTAACGTGTTTAGCTCCAGCCTAAAAAACTTTTTTGTTTCAATATATTTTATTTTCAAAGAGACAAAATGAATAGGGAAAAAGGGAAGAGGAGAAAGTATTGCATAGTATGACCACATCTCGAGTCAGCAAAAGGTAGATGACCAACACGGTCTCATGACAAACATCTCAATAAAGCTATGGAGTACATAACATCATAAAATGGAGTTAACCACGTGAGACATGAGCTTTACAAGTAATAAACAGGAAAAGACATCTGATCAGATAATGTAAATGTTGTATGTGATATGGGGGTGAAGAGGACCGCCACCCCAATTGGGGACACACTGTGGCGAGGCGTCCCCACCCCCGACCTTCTTCCAACTAGGGAAAGGAGAATGTCTATTCTCCCAAGGGAATGAAGGTGAGATGCTCGGAAGCTACCAAACTTATTTCTCACCTCAGTGGGTGAATGAGGTGATCTGATGTCTTCCGATCAGTAAGTAGCTCTGTCAGAAACTGTTCAACATTAGTGACTAAAAAAATGAGTATGAAAATACTTGGGTTGGGAAACAGGGGGAATGGACTCCCCTATGGCTGTGTAACTCTGAGCCCGGAACAGGGGCAAACACAAAATGAGCCTCCGCTGAGTCCCAGGTCATGGCCGTTGGAGAACAGGCCAACGCCCATGACCATCAGTAAGAAGCTAAGTTAGGAAGAGGAGAGGACTAAAGGCGTAGGGAGAGAGAGAAGAGAGAAGAAAGGGGGAGAGGTGATGGAGGAGATAAAGGTAGAAAGAGATGCACAGGAGTCGACTGGGGGAGATCAGATACAACTAGATGCGACAGCTCCGAGAAAGAGTCAAAGCGTGACGCCAATGTATTTTGCCCAGGGTTCCCAAATTTGTTTGAATTTGGCCGAGTTATCCAGGACCACACTAGCCATTTTTTCTTGGTTCATGATCCAAGATATCTTTCTTTTGGCCAGGGTTGTTGATACTGAGGATCCCTTCCAGGCTTTGGCTAGGGTGAGTTTAGCTCCGAGAGTGATGAAGAAGATGAGGCGTTGCGTAGCCCTGGGGACCTCCCTTACTGGGAAATTGAGAAGAGCTACCAGCGGGGACGCCTGTACAGGCCTTTCGGCCATCCTACTAATCCAAGTGAAAATCTTGTGCCAGAATGGTCTGACTCTAGGGCAGGTCCACCACGTATGAAGCATGTCTCCCCTGAGGCCACATCCCCGAAAACAAAGGGATGAGGCCAAAGGGCAGAAGCGGGCTATCCTGGAGGGCACCAGGTACCATCTCGTCAGCACTTTCACGCTAGCTTCCACTAGACTAGTGTTTAAAATGCCCTTGTAGGACTGGGAGAAGTTCCTATGCCAAGTTTCCAGCTGCCAGCCCTGAGAAAGATCCTCCTCCCAGGCTAGCATGTACGGTGCCTTAAGCTGTGCAGATGATAGTGCCCGGTATGTTGGGGAGAGGATGGGGGTCTAAGATTCTTTGGGCTCCAGAGGAGGAAGTCTAGGGTATGTAGGGGGACCGCTTGCCTCTCTATGTGGAGCCAGTCTGGATGTTCCCATCGAGAGTAGACTGTGGAGATCTGGGCCAATTGAGCCGCTTGTAGGTACCAGAGTAGGTTAGGTAAACCCAATCCGCCCTCTGATCTAGGTCTAAACAGGATCGCTTTAGAGAATCTGTGTCCCCCTTTACCCCATACGTATTTAACAATGTTGGCCTGGAAGCGTTTTAGACGGGTATTATCGACCGGGATTGGGAGAGCTCTAAAATAGTACAGGATGCGGGGGAGTAGTGTCATCTTGATTGTGTTGATTCTGCCTAGCCAGGTCAGGGACAGCCTGGACCAACGAGATAGGTCCTCCTCCAGTTTTTTATATAGAGGGGGAAAATTGGCTTGATAAAGGAGTTCAGTCTTAGGAGTTAGCTGTATCCCTAAATATGTTATGGAAGAGTCGCTCCATGAGAACCGAAAGCTGTCCTTGAGTCTGGCCAGGAGAGGATCTGGGATATTGATATTAAGCGCCTGAGATTTGTCATAGTTGACCCTGAGGCCGGAGATCTTCCCGAAATCATCCAATAGACGGCAAATATTGGGGAGTGAGGTCAGCGGGGAGGAGACAAATAGCAAGATGTCATCCGCAAATAATGCGCACTTATGGCATCTAGAACCACTTTGAATACCTTGGATGTTAGGATCGTTTCTGATGGCAATCGCCAGGGATTCTATCCCCATGGCGAAGATCAACGGGGAGAGTGGGCATCCCTGTCTTGTACCCCTAGAAATGGGGAAGGAGTCTGAGTACAATCCCTGCAGACGCACCTGAGCTGAGGGAGTCGAATACAGTGCGTGAATGACATTGAGGAAAGAGTCCCCAAATCCCCATTTTCGTAGTAAATTGAAAATGTAGGGCCATTGAACAGTGTCAAACGCCTTTTGTAGGTCCAGAGATAGAAGGCATCCCTGCCTGGATGAGCCCCCATCCCAGTTGGAGTTGATAAGAGACACTATATCAATCGCTCTTCGTATTTGGTCAGGGCCCTGTCTCCCCGGTATGAAGCCTACTTGGTCTTTATTAATGTATATGCTGATGAAGGAAGCCAGGCGGTCTGCAAGGATCTTAGTCAGAATCTTTAAATCATTGTTGATGAGAGATATCGGTCTATAGTTGCTGACCGAGCTGGTGTCCTTATCTGCTTTGGGGAGAACCGTTGAGTGAAGTATCGAGTGGGTCCCCCTTCCTAAGAGAATTGAAGAATCTAGCCATGTATGGGGCGAGTAGGGTAGAGAATGATTTGTAGTACGGAGTGGAAAAACCATCTGGGCCTGGGGCTGAGTGTGATTTCAGGTTTTTGATGACCGCGCAAATTTCTTCAGCTGAAATAGGGGAATCCAGTATCTGGCGATGCCTAGCTGCTAATTTGGGAATCTGTAGGTTATTTAGAAAGAGGTCCAAAGCCTCTGGAGTAGGGCTGGTTCCACTACTGTATAAGGATTTATAGAAGGTTAGGAATTCCCCCATTATTCATTGAGGGTTTTGGGACAGAGTGCCCCCCTGAATCCTGATCTTTGGCAGGGTTGGGGAACGGAGTTTCGGGGATAATTTGCCTGCAAGCATAGAACAGATTCGGTCGCCATTGCTATAGAATGTGTTTCTAGTCCATCTAAGCCATTTTTCAGCTTTAGTGGTTAAGGCGAGGTTTAGGGCCGTGCGTGCTGCGTCCACCTGGGTGATAGGGACAGAATTACGGTCCGCTTTGTGTTGTTTAATTAAGGCTGTATATTCCCTATCCAGTTTTTCTATGTCGGTTTTGTTTTCTTTTTTAATTTGAGAGGCCAGTTGGATTAGATGTCCTCTTATCACTGCTTTATGAGCTGCCCAGAGACAAGAGGGGCTAGTGTCCTCTGTATCGTTAATGAGAAAGTAGTTGCGTATGTTAGCTTCGATGTCTTTCGTTCTGATCGGGTCACTCAGGATGGACTCGTTAAGCCTCCATCTGCGGGCAGGCGTATGGCCCCTCGGGCGTCGAAGTACAAGAGTCACCATCGAGTGGTCCGACCAGACTACGTCTTTTATATATGCCCTATGCGTTAGCGGAATGGATGTTGAGGCTATAAGGATGTGATCGATTCTTGCGAAGGACCCATGTGAGTTAGAGAAGTGTGTGTAGTCTCGCAGCGTGGGATTTACTTCTCTCCATATGTCTATTAGACCCTGCTGGAAGATAAGTTTGGCTATGCGTAGGTTCTGCTTTGTCGGTCTAATGATGCACTTGCCCAGGGGACGTGATTTGTCCATACCCTGGTCAAAGGCCGAATTAGAGTCGCCCCCATAGATCACTGTGCCCTCCAATAGTGGCATTAGTGTTTTAAACATGTTTTGGAAGAAGGCCAACTGACCCCGATTGGGAGCATAATACGAAATTAGAGAGTACAGTTGGTTATCTAACTCCCCCACCAAGAGAAGGTAGCGCCCCTCCGGATCCCTAAGTTCAGATTTGGGGGAAAATTTACATAGTTTGGAGATAAAGATACCCACCCCCTTCGTTTTATTCTCAGCATTGGCAAGTTTAAAGAAAGGGAATTTGGAGTGGATGAAGGTAGGGTTGAAACTTCTAGGAAAGTGAGTTTCCTGAAGAAGAATCACATCTGCTTTTTGGGATTGTAGGTATTGAAAGACTTTGCGTCTCTTGGACGGGGAGTTCAGACCTTGGGCATTATGGGACACTATTTTGAGGGCTGCGTTTACAGGTGTGTCAGTAGCCATCGAGCAGAGGTAGGGGCAGAGCAAGGTAATCAACATCACTCACCATCCTGTGTCCACGGATTCTAGGGTTCGTCAAATGATGTGTCGAAAGCGGTGTGAGCAGCCGCACATGCCTAAGGTAGTTCCCCCAGTCGACTCCTGTGATGAGAAGCAAGTTAGAGTATAAGCATAGGAGGAAAAAGAGGAGGTGAAGAGGAAAGACGGGGAGCAAGGGAGATCCCCGGAGAATGGAGGGGACAGGGTCCTCCATCAATAAGTGTGAGTCACAGACAAATCTCTCTATAAGGAAGAGATTGGTTCTGTCCAGTGGCAGTGGGAATACCAGATACCACTAGGCAGAGAGGGGGGCATGAACACCGCCCCAGCAGAGGGACCATTTAATAGCACAATGTATAAGTACATCCTAAAAAAAAAAAAAAAAAAAGGCACTTGGCCCGACCCATACATCTCAACCTCCATCTAAGGTAAGCTTTCACTTTAAGTAGAGCCTGGAGGAGAAGACGTACAGGACAATATATCAGTAGCCGAACTAATAAGCAAGTAGTAGAACTGTGCGAAGGAACCTGGAACAGTAAGGGGTATTGGGGAGTACACCCAATTAGCTGAGGAGGGGGACTACACGGGGTACCACAAAAATCTGTGCGGTATACTAATAATATAACCCAAGGTCTAGTTAATATGATGGATAACCTCCCCCCCCCCCACCCACCCGGGCCAACCAAAGGTTATAAAGGTGTAATTCAAAGGCAGTATATGAAGAAGAGCAAGGGGATAACAGCATCTCGATGGTCATGTCCCCCGAGATCGCCTCAAAAAAGGCGGAAGGGTGTTCCAACTAGACACTCATCTCGGGGGTCACGAGCGGGATGACCCCACCCCCTCAGCCAGCCACTGAAGAGGGGAGGGGGAAAAAAAAAAAAGAAAAAAAGGTTCACCAAAAATGAGTGGAAGTCAAAGGAATTGAGTTCCCAAGAAAAAGTAGGGACTGGGGATCATGGAGGATTGGTGTCCTTGGACTTCTTGGTTCTTGCTTTCTCCCAAACCGGATTCAGAGGACTTGTGGGCACATGTCTCTTTGCTGCGTTGGGTTGGTTTCCTGGTTGGCGTGCAGTCGGGTCATGGTTGATGAAGCCTAATTGAAGAAAAAGCTTTTCTCCTTCCTGCAGGGATCCAAATGTATAAGCCTTGCCTTTGTGGAGCAATTTGAGTTGAAACGGGAAGAGCCACCAGTATTTGATTTCTCTGTCCATCAGGATTTGGAGAAGTGGCTTTAGGGTTCTCCTTTTTTGTATGGTCGAGGGGGATAAGTCAGCAAATATTTGCAGACGGTGACCCTGAAACAATATTTCAGACATGGATCTCGATTTCCTCATGACCTCTTCTTTGATTGAGAAGAAATGTGGTTTCACCACGACGTCACGGGGGAGGCCGTCAGCTCTAGGAGGCCGGAGTGCTCTGTGGGCCCGATCCAGCTCAAGCCTGTGCTGTGGGGTGTCTGGGAGCAGGTCTTTAATAAACGATTTTATAGTTTCAGGAGTGTCCTTGTAGGATTCAGGGAGCCCCCTGACCCTAAAGTTGTATCTTCGATTACGGTTTTCAAGGTCGTCAATCTTTGCATTGGCATTCTCTAGTTGTTCCTGCAGGGTCTGTATACATGTAGTATTCTGGTTTGTTCTGGAAATTGTGGATTCCAGATTGGATTCAATGATTTCCATACGCGTGCCTATGTTCTGTAAGTCTGCTTTAATGTCACTGGTGATTTTGTGCGCAGTATTGTGAAGGCCTCTGTCCAGAAGTTCTGCAAACTTAGTGTATAACTCAGCTACTGATGCTGGCTGGAGTAGGCCTGAATCCCCATGCTGTAGTGGCTGGTGGGACTGGGGAGGACCTGCATCCATCGGGGAGAACCCCATGCCCGACAGATTATGCTCCAGGAGAGAAGCAGTGGATGCTGGAGATGCTGGGTTGGAGGGAATGTCACCTGTAGGGAGTTCTGGCTGAAGCATGGAGGGGGAGGCCGTGTATGAGTGATTCGGCCGGGCAGCCGGTGGAGAGCTGTGAGGTGCGGCCGCCATCTTGGCAATCTCGGCCTGTGGTTCAGCGGCTTCAAAGGCCGGTTTCAAGTTCCTCCTCACCGCTCCCGAGTACATCGGGAATGTCCCCCGTGTGTCCGGATGCTGGGTAGGGCTATCCCAGGCGTCCTTCGCTGGTCCAAGTGCCGGAGATTCGATCCGGTCTGCCGAGGCGGGACGGAGCTCCCGGACTACGCGTCCATCTTAGGTGCCGCCGCGCATGCGCCTGCTAAAAAACTTTTTTAAGCTTTTTGGAAAACATAGGGAAGGGTCATCACCCCTGTGACATTTGTTTTGCTGTCTGTCCTCCTCTTCAGAAGATTTCACGTCACTTTTTATCCCAATAGCAAATGTTTTTTGAAAATTTGGGTTTTTTTGTGGAACAAGGATTGGAAAGCATCAGTGGAAAGGAGAAATGTTTTTCCCATATTAACTCTTACAGGAGAGAATTTCCCTTCCTAGGGGTAGATTTCATCTCACTTCCTGTTGTCTCCTTCCGTTTGCAAGTAGGAGTCGTTTGTAAGTTAGATGTTTGAAAGTAGGGGCCTGCCCTATATACTCAGCAGAAATTTGGGCCTTAGGTGTTGTTGTGGCCACAACACTGTAAGCCCTCACAGGGCCCTGCTGTGAAATATTAGATTAAGAATTGTAATTACATGCCCCTGTTTAACAGGGGCAGAAAAATTGGGCCTTTGGTGGTGGTGGTGCTGGTGCCACAACACTGTAAGTCCTCACTCGCTCTTGGTGGGTGCAGAAATGGGCCCTGCTGTGAAATATTAGATCAAGAATTGTAATTACATGCCCCTGTTGAACAGGGGCTGAAAAAATAGGCCTTAGGCACTGGTGCTGGTGCCACAACACTGCAACTCCTCACAGACACTCTAGTTGGAATGCTGAAATGAGCCCTGCTGCAAAGTATTGCATCAAAAATTGTAATTACACGCCCCTGTTAAACAGGGGCTGAAAGATTGGGCCTTAGGCACTGGTGGTGGCACCCAGAACCAAAAATGTTCTTACAAGCTATCAGCGTGATGATTGAGGAGGAAGAGGATAATTTCTCAGGGATAGTCACTCAGCATCAGTATAGGCAGTCTTTGAAGGGATCTGAGATTTCAAAAAAAATTATTCGGTTACATCAGCATCAGGTGCTTGATAGCTGGTGGTGATCCAAGACTGATTCATTTTTATGAAGGTCAGTCGATCGACCGAGTCGGTGGACAGACGCACCCTGTGATCGGTTACAAAGCCTCCAGCAGCACTGAATGTGCGTTCCGAAAGAACGCTGGATGCAGGACAGGCCAGTAGCTCAATTGCATACTGTGCAAGCTCTGGCCAGTGATCCATCCTCAAGACCCAGAGGATTTTCGGTGGGAAAGGTGTCCAAGTCAGATCTTGCCCCTAGGTATTCCTGCACCATGTAAAACAGATGCTGGCAATGGTTGCTGGAACTGATCATACCTTGGGGCTGCGGACCAAAAAATTGTCTGAACGCATCGGTCAGACGGCCACCTTCTCCACCGCTCCTTTGACTGACCGAAGCCTCAGCAACACGTTGTCCAGAAACAGGAGTTTGTAACCTCCCAGTCTCTGGGAACGCGTTGCACAGACCTTTCTGCAAGGCCTCCCGAAGATGTTTCATCCTCTGCTCCCTCTGCGATGGCAAGATAAGGTTCGCAACCTTACCCTTGTAACGTGGATCAAGGAGGGTTGCCAGCCAGTATTGGTCCTTCTCCTTGATACCACGAATACAAGGATCCTTACGCAGGCTTTGCAGGATCAGGGAGGCCATGCAGCGTAGGTTTGCTAAGGCATTTGGTCCGGGGTTCTCTGGGTCACTAAGGACGACATGGTCCGCAGCCACCTCCTCCCAGCCACGTACAAGTCCATGTGTTTCTTGGGACTGATCCCTTAAAGACTGCTGCTGATGCTGAGTGCCAGGCTCCACCTCCATACTGACACAATCTTCCTCCTACTCCTCCTCCTCGTCCTCTTCCTGTGTGATCAGCGGGCACGCAGGAACACTGTCTGGATAAAGGGGGCCTTGAGAGCTAAGGAAGTCCTCCTCTTCCTGCCTCTGTTCTGCCTCAAGTGCCCTGTCCATTATTCCACGCAGCGTGTGCTCCAACAGGTGGACAAGGGGGACAGTGTTACTGATGCATGCACTATCACTGCTCACCATCCTCGTGGCCTCCTCAAATGGTGACAGGACAGTGCATGCATCCCTGATCATGGCCCACTGGTGTGGGGAAAAAAAAACAAGCTCCCCTGACCCTGTCCTGGTGCCATAGTCGCACAGGTACTCATTGATGGCCCTCTGCTGCATGTGCAGCCGCTGCAGCATGGCCAACGTTGAGTTCCACCTGGTGGGCATGTCACAGATTAGGCGGTTCTTGGGCAGGTTAAACTCCTTTTGGAGGTCCGTCAGCCGAGCACTGGCATTATATGACCGGCGGAAATGCACACAGACTTTCCTGGCCTGCCTCAGGACATCCTGTAAGCCCGGGTACCTGCCCAAGAACCGCTGCACCACCAAGTTAAGGACGTGAGCCAAACAGGGCACATGGGTCATTTGTCCCTGTCGGAGGGCAGAGAGGAGGTTGGTGCCTTGGCGCAAACCACCATTCCTGCCTTAAGTTGGTGTGGTGTCAACCACCTCTGAACCTGCCCCTGCAGAGCTGACAGAACCTCTGCCCCAGTGTAACTCCTGCCCCCCAAGCACACCAGCTCAAGCACCGCATGGCATCTTTTGGCCTGCGTACTTGCGTAGCCCCTTGAACGGCTACGGAGCACGGCTGGTTCCGAGGACAAAGCACAGGAAGAGGCCATGGAGGAAGAAGAAGAGGAGGGGGTGGAGGAGAGAGGTGTGTCACAACCATTAGTATTTTGGAGGCATGGTGGCGGAACAACCTCCAACACTACTGCACCTTGTCCTGAATCCTTCCCAGCTGCCAGCAGAGTCACCCAATGCACCGTGAAACTTAGGTAACGTCCCTGTCCATGCCTGCTGGACCATGAGTCAGCGGTAATATGCACCTTACCACTGACCGCCCTGTCCACTGAGGCATGGACATTGCCTGCCACATGCCGGTAGAGAGCCGGAATCGCCTTCCGTGAGAAAAAGTGGCGTTTGGGTACCTGCCACTGAGGAACCGCACATTCCACAAACTCACGGAAGGGGGCAGAGTCTACCAACTGAAAAGACAGCAGCTGAAGTGCTAGCAATTTTGCCAAGCTAGCATTCAACCGCTGCACATGTGGATGGCTGGGGGCAAACTTCTTTCGGCGGTGCAGCAGCTGGGGCAGGGAAATTTGCCTGGTACAATCTGACGTCGGTGTACCAAAAGCAGATTGCCCACAAGTACTTGGCTGTGACACACCTAATTCTACACCTTCATTCCTCTCAGTGCAGGTCTCAGAGAGGACTGAAGGTATAGTGGGGTTGGAGATCTCAGCTGATGAGGAGCAAGGAGAGGTCCTCTTTGTTCTTTGGTGTGGGTCTTTTAGATATGCTTGCCAACGAACTGCATGGCAGGTCAACATATGTCTGGTCAAGCATGTGGTACCCAAGCGGGAGATGTTTTGGCCACGCGAGATACGCTTGAGACATATGTTGCAAATAGCAGCGGTGCGATCTGATGCACTCGTCTCAAAAAAGGCCCACACCAAAGAACTTTTTGAATAACGTGCAGAGACTGCAGCGCCCTGCACATGTGGAGCTTTGGGGTGTGATGCAGTCAGTGTGCTGCCCTTAGGCTGGCCCCTGGAGGGCATCCTGCCTCGTTGGTGATGTGCCGCCTCCTCCTCCTCCTCTCTCCTATCTGGCACCCACGTTGAGTCAGTGACCTCATCATCCCCTCCCTCCTCATCACTGGAGCAAACCTGGCAGTATGCTGCAGCAGGGGGAGCATGACTGCCAGATTGCTGTCCTTCTTGGGCACCCCCTCTGTCCGTGCTCATGTTACTGCCTTCATCAAGCTCAGTATCATCATCAGATCCTTCCAAACACTGGGCATCCTCCTGAAGCATGTACCCAACACTGTGGTCAAACGGTTCGAGGGACTCCTCAGGAGGAAATGGTGGGGCTAGGGAAGGAGTTACTGATGACATTGAGCCGAGGGAAGAGGCCGCTGCTTTGCCAGACAAAGTACCCTGGGCATGGGTGAGAGAGGATGAGGAGGATGAGGACGGCTTGGTCATCCACTCGACCAAGTCTTCCGCATGTTGTGGCTCAACACGGCCAGCTGCCGAAAAAAAGGCCAAGCGTGTCCCACGACCACGTGCTGATGAGGATGCACAGTCTCCACGACCAGCACTAGACACAGAGCCTGCTTGCCCTCTCTTATTGGCTTGTGACTGTTTGCCTCTCCTTCTTGGCCTTTCAGACATACTAATGGCCTGTAGCTGCACTAAGCTGGGAGATATATATATATATATATATATATATATATATATATATATATATATATATACTGATACTGCAGCTAGCAAAATCAACTGCCTGCCTGTAGTATGAGAACACCACCAACCTTCTACAGGTAGCTTTAGCTGAACACTGTGCAGAGCTCGCAAAAAAACTAACTTGTAGCTTTTTTAGCTGCCTGCAGTAGTGATAGGATCAGGAAAACACCACCAACCTTCTACAGGTAGCTTTAGGTGAACACTGTGCAGAGCTCGCAAAAAAATAACTTGTAGGTTTAGCTGAACACTGTGAGGTGGACGCACCACACTAACTTGTAGTTTTAGCTGAACACTGTGAGCAGGACGCACCGCACTAACTTGTAGGTTTAGCTGAACACTGTGAGCAGGACGCACCCCACTAACTTGTAGGTTTAGCTGAACACTGTGAGCAGGACGCACCCCACTAACTTGTAGTTTTAGCTGAACACTGTGAGCAGGACGCACTGCACTAACTGTAAATAGTCTAGCTGCCTGACTGTGGTACTAATAGGATCAAAAGAACACCAGCAATTTTCTTCAGGTAGCTGTATATACTGTAACAAGACAAGCCTGCCTGTCAGTAAGAAGATAACAGGAACGGATCTAGCTGAACACTGTGAGCAGGACGCACTGCACTAACTGTAAATAGTCTAGCTGCCTGACTGTGGTACTAATAGGATCAAAAGAACACCAGTAATTTTCTTCAGGTAGCTGTATATACTGTAACAAGACAAGCCTGCCTGTCACTAGGAAGAGAACAGGAACGGATCTAGCTGAACACTGTGAGCAGGACGCACCGCACTAATTTGTAGGTTTAGCTGAACACTGTGAGCAGGATGTACCCCACTAACTTGTAGTTTTAGCTGAACACTGTGAGCAGGACACACCGCACTAATTGTAAATAGTCTAGCTGCCTGACTGTGGTACTAATAGGATCAAAAGAACACCAGCAATTTTCTTCAGGTAGCTGTATATACTGTAACAAGACAAGCCTGCCTGTCAGTAAGAAGATAACAGGAACGGATTTAGCTGAACACTGTGAGCAGGACGCACTGCACTAACTGTAAATAGTCTAGCTGCCTGACTGTGGTACTAATAGGATCAAAAGAACACCAGTAATTTTCTTCAAGTAGCTGTATATACTGTAACAAGACAAGCCTGCCTGTCACTAGGAAGATAACAGGAACGGATCTAGCTGAACACTGTGAGCAGGACGCACCACACTAACTTGTAGGTTTAGCTGAACACTGTGAGCAGGACGCACCCCACTAACTTGTAGTTTTAGCTGAACACTGTGAGCAGGACGCACTGCACTAACTGTAAATAGTCTAGCTGCCTGACTGTGGTACCAATAGGATCAAAAGAACACCAGTAATTTTCTTCAGGTAGCTGTATATACTGTAACAAGACAAACCTGCCTGTCAGTAGGAAGATAACAGGAATGGATCTAGCTGAACACTGTGAGCAGGACGCACTGCACTAACTGTAAATAGTCTAGCTGCCTGACTGTGGTACTAATAGGATCAAAAGAACACCAGTAATTTTCTTCAGGTAGCTGTATATACTGTAACAAGACAAGCCTGCCTGTCACTAGGAAGAGAACAGGAACGGATCTAGCTGAACACTGTGAGCAGGACGCACTGCACTAACTGTAAATAGTCTAGCTGCCTGACTGTGGTACTAATAGGTTCAAAAGAACACCAGTAATTTTCTTCAAGTAGCTGTATATACTGTAACAAGACAAGCCTGCCTGTCACTAGGAAGATAACAGGAACGGATCTAGCTGAACACTGTGAGCAGGACGCACCACACTAACTTGTAGGTTTAGCTGAACACTGTGAGCAGGACGCACCCCACTAACTTGTAGTTTTAGCTGAACACTGTGAGCAGGACGCACTGCACTAACTGTAAATAGTCTAGCTGCCTGACTGTGGTACCAATAGGATCAAAAGAACACCAGTAATTTTCTTCAGGTAGCTGTATATACTGTAACAAGACAAACCTGCCTGTCAGTAGGAAGATAACAGGAATGGATCTAGCTGAACACTGTGAGCAGGACGCACTGCACTAACTGTAAATAGTCTAGCTGCCTGACTGTGGTACTAATAGGATCAAAAGAACACCAGCAATTTTCTTCAGGTAGCTGTAAATACTGTAACAAGACAAGCCTGCCTGTCAGTAGGAAGATATATATATATATATATATATATATATATATATATATATATATATATGCATGCAACACCTGGGATGCATATATATACACAATACACTGTAAGTGCAGCTAACTGACTGACTGTTCTGCCTAATCTATCTAACTCAAATCAAATGACTCTGTCTATCTCTTTCAATGCCGGAACACACTACACAGGGCCGCCGTGAAGGCGGCCTTATATAGTGTGGGGCGTGTACTAAATCCCCTGAGCCATAATTGGCCAAAGCCTCCTTGGCTTTGGCCAATTACGGCTCTCTGTTCAGACGGCGCTGTGATTGGACAAGCATGCGGGTCATAGTGCATGCTTGGCCAATCATCAGCCAGCAATGCACTGCGATGCCACAGTGAATTATGGGCCATGATGCGCCACACGAATTTGGCGCGAACGGCCCATATCGTTCGCAATTCGGCGAACGGGTGAACAGACGATGTTCGAGTCGAACATGGGTTCGACTCGAACACGAAGCTCATCCCTAATCTTCATACAGGACCCACAGTACGGACCTCTAAGGGAGGCACAGGACACCGTCAAAACCCCATCCCCAAACAAAACAAAAAAAAAAAAAAGTATTAAAAATAAAGGTATAATAATAATAATAATAATAATAATAATATAATAAAAGTAATAAAAGACTGCACTCATAAAACAGGACGCTGAGAGCGACCACAAACCAACACCTATATCGCTCTCACTACTTGATCCTAACTAATTCATAAATGCCTGGATCAAACCAAGGGGTATGCCCCCCATTCCAACGCACGGTGCCTCCCTCAGATTGGTCCGCCTAATGTCCGCAGTAAGTGGTTGCAGGATTAATTGTCACTGTGTTGACGCCTTCCCCTCCGTGTCACAATTTGTTAGCCTTTTTCAGTTAGATTGTTTCATGGTTTATATTGTTATATCTGGTTACTCCTAACGAGCGACTACGTCCTCCGAGGGAACCATGCCTTAAGGAGATTCCCCGCAATCAAAAAGTTTGACGGCTCACTAGCTCTATTGAGCTGAACTATATGGATCAGTAGATATGTTAACCTGCTCGAGCTGCCTCAGTTCAGAAGCTTATATATGTTGATATAAGACAAAAATATATAATAATATACTGCTATTAGTCTTAATGATATGTAGAATGGGAACTTCTCCACACACATTGGCTTAGTTCGGAGCCAATCAAACTGACCACCTGAACAACACAACACTCTGTTCCCAAACACCCAATGGGAAAATTTAGCGACAAACATTCATGCCCGATGCCTCTGATGGGTGAACGCTCCCCCTACACCCCCTTTCTTTGACTAACCAACCCTTTTATAGACCAACCAGACCTCACTGGAATTCGAGATTGAATCCTTTTAGGAACCGCAGCCAACTACCCTCACACACAGTGGACTCTAATGCCCCGTACACACGGTCGGATTTTCCGATGGAAAATGTCCGATCGGAGCGTGTTGTCGGAAATTCCGACCGTGTGTGGGCTCCATCGGCCATTTTCCATCGGATTTTCCGACACACAAAGTTGGAGAGCAGGAGATAAAATTTTCCGACAACAAAATCCGCTGTCGGAAATTCCGATCGTGTGTACACAAATCCGACGGACAAAGTGCCATGCATGCTCAGAATAAATAAAGAGATGAAAGCTATTGGCCACTGCCCCGTTTATAGTCCCGACGTACGTGTTTTACGTCACCGCGTTCAGAACGATCGGATTTTCCGACAATTTTGTGTGACTGTGTGTATGCAAGACAAGTTTGAGCCAACATCCGTCGGAAAAAATCCTAGGATTTTGTTGTCGGAATGTCCGAACAAAGTCCGACCGTGTGTACTCCCTATAAGAGCTCCAACTGACCCCTTCTGGAATTTTTCCCCTCACGGGTAGGACCAGGAGTCCGTACCCGCATCCAGTAGTTACACACCCCATCCCTACACCCCCCAGGGACACATACCTCTATTCCTTCCCCCCTCCCCCTTCTCCCTTTTACTAGCTGATAGGCCGCCTCTTGCTTCCCTCTGGTGGGCGACCCCACATCAGGCCTACAAAAATCTCTAGGCACTATGAATGCCCCAAACTCCTCAACGAGGAATACCTCACCTAAAATAAACTCATTGAACACGAAGGGATTGAATATACCTGAGAAGCGCACCAAAGTATTAAACCGTATGCACAGCATGAAAGCAGACATTGTATATCTGCAGGAGACACACTTCTGTTCTTCCTCTATCCTTAAACTATCAAACAGGGACTTCCCAATGTACTACCACGCAGCCTCACCAAATTCCAAAACAAAAGGGGTCTCAGTCCTCATATTCAAAAATGTCACAATTCAGACAACAGACACCCTCATTGATGATAATGGCAGATACATCTTCCTGAAAGGGAACTTTCAAAATAGACCCATTACCTCAGCCAATATATATAGTCAAAACACGTCCCAGGTTTCACTCTTTCGCTCAACTTTGCAATCTCTCGCCAACTTTAAACATGGTATGTTAATCTTGGGAGGCAGTTTTAACGTCCCTCTCGATCCTCTTCTTGACACATAGACAGGATCTTCCTGCCTGCCATGCATAGCTTTACGCCAGATCAAACTCAGTCTACAGACTCTCCTATTACATGACACATGGCGCACCCTTAGACCACAAGAAAAAGACTTCACCTTCTTCTCAACCCCACACAACAAATATTCAAGACTGGACTATCTCTTTCTGACACAACAGGATCTCCCCTGTTTCACAAAGGCAACGATAGAACCGATGATGATATCGGACCAACATCCAATTACGATTACACTTTCCCTTCCTGACAAACTCTCAATTACCAGAATCTGGAGATTAGACCCTAAGATCTTGACTGACGAAACCCAGGTAAACACACTCACCAAATGTCTGGACAATTATTTCACAGATAATGACACGTAGGACACTTCAAAATAACCCAATGGGAAGCTCATAAGTGTGTAATACGAGGCAGACTCATTTCCATGGCGGCCAAACTTAAGAAGGATAGACAACAGTGATTGTCAGACCTGTTCAAAACACTCAGGACATTGGAAGCACACCACAGACGCTAGCACAGCAAACATACCAGGAAGTGACTGATACACGTAAACTAATACAAGAAGAACTAGGTCGAATTATCAGAAAAAACTTTATGTTGTCACAAAAACTTTTTTATGAATTCGGGGACAAAAGCAGACACCTATTAGCCCAAGCACTTCAGAAACTTAGAAAAGCCAAAACAAAGGTACACAAGTTGCACTCCCCTACAGGCGACATCTACACGAAAAAGGACGTTATAGCTCACGAATTCGAGAAATTTTACTTGTCCCTATACCATATCGACCAGACAAACACATCGGTACCCTCTCCTGAGGCAAGGCATAATAAAATTACAGAATTCTTAGCCAAATTCTGCCCCAAAGGCATTTCAGATGATTCAGCGGATACACTAGAAACCCCGATCACTCCATTAGAATGAAAAGAAGCAGTTAAACTGAAACCCAGAAAAAGTCCTGGCCCGGACAGCCTATCGGCAACGTACTACAAAACATTTGCAGACACTCTATGTACCCCATACCTAAAAGCATTTAATTCCATATCCAACTCCAACCCACTCACTCCAGGAATTCTAGAAGCTCACATTACTGTAATACCAAAGGCAGGCAGAAACCCAACACAAGCTGCGAACTATAGGCCAATTTCGCTCCTCAATGTGGATATCAAAATCTTCTCCAAAATTCTAGCTAACAGACTACTACCGCTCCTCCCATCCATTGTCTTCCATGATCAAGTTGGATTTGTACCTGGAAGAGAAGCCAGGGACAATACTTTGAAAGCCATCAATTTGCACCATCATATCACCACATCGAAGCAAAAAGGTTTCTTCCTTTCACTGGATGCGGAGAAGGCATTCGACAGGGTGGCATGGGATTATATGGCAGCAGTCTTACAGGCACTGGGCATGAAACAGCATATGCTCAGTCTTGTGATGTCCTTGTATGCTAAACCCAGGGCTCGGATTAGCGTTAACACCACCCTGTTGAGTGCCTTCTCCATCCACGATGGAACGAGGCAGGGATTTCCCTTGTCCCCTATCCTCTTTGTCCTTACCCTAGAGCCTCTACTCTGCTCCATCAGGCAGAACCCTGACATTCAAGGAATTAGAACTAACCAGACATAACACAAATTAGCTGCTTACGCAGATAATATATTATTGTTTCTCACAAGCCCTCACACCACGTTACTGGTATTGCTAGACGAATTCAGACGCTTTAACCTAATTTCTAATCTTAAGATAAACTTCTCCAAGTCTTCCGCCCTCAATATATCTATACCACTAACCATTGTCCTGCAATGCAAAGAGAATTTCCCCTTCCAATGACTGGCAGATGCAATTACCTTTCTCGGAATACAACTACCTCACCAAACTGACAGACTTAAATGCAAAGAACTACCTACCAATACTGACCAAACTGACCACTGATCTAAAAAACTGGAACAGACCAGTGTTCTCATGGTTTGGGAGGGCGGCAATATTGAAAATGAATGCGCTCCGAAGAATGTTATACATCCTACAAACGGTACCAATACATATACGACTGGCCTTCTTTAAATCCTACAGAAGCCTTAGCTCCAACTTCATAATCTGCCCTTCTAAAATACAATGCATGCCTCCATGCTGCCAAACAA
Organism: Lithobates septentrionalis; assembly: GCA_037952835.1. Lineage (NCBI taxonomy): Eukaryota > Metazoa > Chordata > Amphibia > Anura > Ranidae > Lithobates > Lithobates septentrionalis. The sequence continues at coordinate 948,380 of JBBDGP010000994.1, forward strand.
GCCTACTTTGTCTCTCTTATTAATTCCTTGTCATCCAGTCCCCGTCGGCTCTTCTCAACCTTGAACTCTCTGCTTCGTCCACCACCCCCTCTACCCACTAACTCACTCACTGCCCAAGAGATTGCCAATCACTTCAAAGACAAGATCCATGCAATTTGTGAGGACATCTCCACTGTGCGTACGTCTTCCCCACCCAACATACCTTGCCTAGCAGCACATTCAACACTCTCCTCTTTTGAATTGGCTACTACGGAAGAGGTTACAAAAATTTTCTCGGATGCCCACCTAACCAATTGTCCCTTGGATCCTATTCCCTCACAACTACTACGGTCACCCTCCTCTTCTATCCTATGCTCCCTCAACCACATCTTCAATCTCTCCCTCTCTAGTGGCATCTTCCCCTCCCCTCTAAAACATGCGCAGATCACTCCCATTCTTAAAAAGTACTCACTGGACCCTACCGACCTGAACAACTTAAGACCCATCTCATTGCTTCCATTCACCTCTAAACTTCTAGAACGCTTAGCCTACAACCGTCTTAGCTCCTACCTCAATGAAAATAACCTCCTGGACCCCTTACAGTCTGGCTTTTACTCGCAGCACTCCACGGAAACTGCCTTACTAAAACTCACTAACGATTTACTAACTGCTAAAACTAACAGCCAGTACTCCATACTCCTACTACTTGACCTCTCTGCGGCCTTTGATACTGTTGACCACCCGCTCCTTCTCAATAAACTACATTCCTTTGGCCTCCGAGATTCTGCTCTATCCTGGTTCTCTGCCTATTTATCACAGCGCTTCTTCAGTGTCACCTACAACTCTGTCTCCTCCTCTCCATTGCCCCTTTCTGTGGGGGTCCCTCAAGGCTCAGTTCTTGGACCCCTTCTCTTCTCTATCTACACCTCCTCCCTCAGTCACTTAATAACTGCCCATGGCTTCCAATACCACTTATACGCTGATGACACCCAAATCTATCTGTCTACTCCTCACCCCACTCCTTCAGTCTCCTCTCGCATTATTATGGATAAAGTAAGAGAGGTTTATAACCCCTTTTAAGTTTTTTGCGATTTGTGCCCATTGCAGATATTTCCCTTCACTTCCTGTTCCATAACCCAATCAGGAAGTGAGAGGAAATCCCTTCAAAGTTAGGGAATCCCTGGTTGACATCAGGATCACCAAAACAAATGTCCCTGTTGGAAGATTTCCTCTCTATTCCTGTTCTGGGGACAACACAAAATTTGAAATTTTCTTTCACCTTCACTTTCAGTGATAACAGTCACCAGGTCAAATAGAGAGGATGAATCTCTGTAACATGGATACAGTCAACAATAAAAACCTGACAGGTGTTCTAAGTCCTCTCCACTTTATCCAAAAAAAAAAAGTTTTGCCTTTAGTTATGCTTTAAAAGGAGATGGACCTATTTTCCTCAGGAGGTTTTCCTGCAACCTACAACTACTCCAATCCACATTCTGAATGACAAATGTTTCCTATCCACCTATTCTCCCTGCAGTATCTTCTCCTCATGCTCCAGTGAGCTAAGTTCCTGACATCATCAAGACCGATGCAGGGTCCATAACTTTATACTGAATGAGAAAAACACCAAGGAACAGTCCACCACTGGAGCAAAGGGATGTGCTATCTGTAGTACAGCATTGACAAATGAAAGAGCTGGGCAGAAAGGATGGGCATGGTCAGGCATTCTTGATGAGTGCCTTTCACAGCTTTCAGCTCCATTAACCCCTGCCACACCAGAAGATTACTTCATGGTTTGTAATAGGGTGATTATTAATTAAACAGATTTGTTTTTACTACCTATACCATCCAATCCATTTTCAAATATTATTTTGTTGTCTGAAAAAATAATAAGGATTTTTTTTGTTGCTTATATCCATATATCATTATGCCTACACTGCATCTCATATAACATTGAAGCACATCTTAAAGTGTTACTAAACCCAGGACCTACATTCACTATATCTGGTCTCCCACAGTACACAGAACATGGAAATGCAATTATTTTAATAAATATAATCTGCTAAATACCTTTTCTCATGAGCAGTTAGAGCCGTCTTGATGACATGCACCCTCCCATCCTCATATGCAACCTCCCAAAAACATAAAAAAAACTCTAGAAATATACACCAAACTGAGCATGTGCAGCTTGCCCCCAAGTCTCTGTACTATCAGGATATGGTTTGGGGACTGTGGAAGAAGGGGAGGATCATAGAAGACAGGATCAAACAGCCTTTTTACACAATGCAGATGATTAACCCCTTAGGTTCCACAGTGAGTATACCAAGCTTGTTTATTGCATATACAGACTGATTTTACAAGGCCATCCACAACATCGCCCCCAGCTACATCACCAACCTCATCTGCAGATATTGCCCAAATCATCCCCTCCACTCCTCCCAGGACTTGCTGCTCTCTAAATCCCTTGTTACCTCCTCCCATGCTCGCCTTCAGGACTTCTCCAAAGCTTCTACCATCTTCTGGAACTCCCTGCCCCAGTATATCCGATCAGCCCCTAACCTGTCCACCTTTAGGAGAGCCCTGAAAACTCACTTATTGAGGGAAGCCTATCCCACACCCACCTAACTGTCCCCGAGCCACCCCCATAAAATCATTCCCCGCATCTATTACCTTTTGTAACACCCCCCCACTCCTTTAGTCTCCTCTCACATTACTAACTTACTAACTGACATATCAGCATGGATGTTGCACTAAATCTCTCTAAAACTGAGCTATTAATATTCCCCCCTGCCCGTGCCCCCCTCAATGACTTTTCCATCAAAATCAACAATGTAACCATCAGTCCCTCCCCTCACGCCAGGGTAATAGGTGTAATCCTAGACTCTGACTTGTCATTTCAGCTTCAAATCCAATCGTCAAAAGTTTGGAGAATTTACCTCCATAACATCTCTAAAATTCGCCCCTTTTTAACAAATGAAACCACCAAGCTCCTCATTCACTCCCTCGTTATCTCTCGCCTTGACTATTGCAACTCCCTTCTCATTGGCTTACCTCTCCATAGGCTATCCCCTCTTCAGTCTATCATGAATGCTGCTGCCAGACTTATCCACCTTACCAACCGCTCAGTGTCTACCAACCCTCTGCTCCAATCCCTACACTGGCTCCCATTCACCCAGCGAATTAAATTCAAAATACTAACCACAACATACAAAGCCATTCACAACTCTGCCCTGAACTACATAACTAATCTTGTCTCCAAATATCACCCAAATCGACCTCCCCGCTCCTCTCAAGACCTCCTGCTTTCAAGCTCTCTTGTCTCCTCCTCCCATGCTTGTCTCCAGGATTTCTCCAGAGCCTCTCCCATCCTCTGGAACTCTCTACCTCCATCTATCCGGCTATCCCCTACTCTTGCTACCTTCAGGCGATCCCTGAAAACCCATCTCTTCAGGAAAGCCTATCACGTCTCTAAATAATCTCCTACCACTTCCACCAGCTCATTCCCCACAGTTACAACCTTTTGTACCACCTGCCCCACCCTATTAGATTGTAAGCTCTTCTGAGCAGGGCCCTTTTAATCCTCTTGTATTTTATTGTATTATAACTGTATTGTCTCCCTTTTATATTGTAAAGCGCTGCGTAAACTGTTGGGGCTATATAAATCCTAAATAATAATAATAATAATAATAATAATATGGGGAGGACACAAGCCCAGAATAAAATACACACACTTAACCTTGCCCAAACACCTAAGAGGTATCGGTCTCCCGGACCTCCAGAACTACTATAAAGCAGTCCATTTGACCAGAATACTTGACTGGAACCTACACACATCTTCAAAAGACTGGGTGGGTCTGGAAGATTCTTTTCCAAATTACACCTAGCATCAGTACCATGGATACTCGATCGCCATATCCCCCCGGAGCTCAAATCTCACCCTCTCATCAGTCCAACCACACAATGCTTCAGCAAAATATGCAAACAATCCTCAATATCATCGATACCAGGTCCACTACCTCCAATAAGATTGAACCCTGACTTCCCCCCAGGCATGTCTGCAGGCTTTTTAGCACAACAGTAGTCAGAAGCGAAGGTTCTCGCTCATCATTTCTTTGACCAAGGTAAACTCTGTACAGCACCTCTCCTCTCTACATGACCTGACAGACCCCTGATCCCACCTTTGACATACCTCTTAATAGCACAGTACCTGGGAACACCAGACAAGAAATCCTCATGCTTCAGGCAGCTTATGCCTTTTGAACACCTCTGTTCCCAGTCGTCTCCCCAAACACACTTGATCTCTACTACACATTCCCTTCTTTTCTTGGACTGTCACCCCGACAGCCCAGCTATATGCAAAGTTTGGGAAAAAGAACTTTCACTTCCTCTGACACCAGTAGATTGGGGTAACATCTACCTCAACATCCACAAAGAATCCATTAATGTTTCCACTCAGGAAAACGGCTACAAAATTCTATCGTGATGGTACCGCACGCCAGAATTACTGCACAAATTTAACCCACAAATCCCAGATCTCTGCTGGAGATGCAACACACAACCGGGCACCTTACTACACATATGGTGGGAATGCCCACAGATCCAATCATTTTGGAAAGAAGTACATCGCATCACCTCACTTGTCACTACATATGACCTGGAATGGTCGCGGGCGCAATTTCTCCTACACCACTCAAATCTATCTCATCGCACCTATCACAAATCCCTGGCAATGCACATTATAAATGCAGCAAAACAGTGCTTCCCGATACATTGGAAGTCCCAAACCATTCCTTCATTGAAAGAATGGTTCTGTAGAATCAAAAGAATTGCAGAACTGGAAGAACTGATTCACATAGCAAGAGACTCCCCCAGCAAATTTGGCATAAAATGGGCATGCTGGAAACATTTCCAAACCACACCAGAACACTCCCTCTTATACTCCCCAACCAACCAGAAAAGAACCTAATACATACCGAACTTAGAAACCTGGACTTTCTAAGAATTACTAACACCGTCCTCTGCTCACCACCAAATATAAATATATAGATATCAGGTAGATAACCCCACGAGGAGGGAAGCAAGAGACGGTCAACTTAATCCCAGAGACAGGATCCCTATCAACCATATCATTCACTCTCTCCTATGGACTCCCCCCCCCCCACACCACATACATGGCATATCCCACCACCTGACCCCCCACCCAGTTCTTTTCCCCACTCCCTGGAATGACATCCTTGATATCATCAAACAAACGATGGCGAATGCACCTCGCATACCCCGCATAGGAACCACAACACATAACTTAGATCTCCAAAAGGTTACAAGCACCACACAATTCTGAACACTTATATACAGGTACCCATAGCTGAATACCAGCACCCAATAACTCTCCCCGAGCTATTACGCTTAGTCGTGTCCAACGAAATAAAGATGCTCTAATCTACAGGTCATCCAAAATCTCACATAATGCTCACTCGACTATTAAACGAGAGATCTATCTTGATACATTAAAGCTAATACTGGGTTACTTACACTGGATAATGATGTTTTTTTGAATGCTTGCAGCCAATGTTAATATGCCATTTATGTTGATGCAACCTGTACAATGTGAAATGTAACATGTTACTTTGTTGGATTTTACCAATAAAAATCTATTTGAAAAAAAAAAAAAAAGAATGTGCAAGACCTTAAAGCATAAATCCAGCCTCACCCCCATTGTCCTATTTGCTCCTGTTTCTGGTGCTGGGTAGAAAACTGCTTTTTTAAAAAAAAAATTCACCCTCTCCAGTGTGCATTTATAATTTTACATTAAAGGGCATTGCAGTAGGCACCTTTTGCTTGTGTGACTATGTGACACCCTCTTGTCAAGCAGAATTCAATGGGGCAAACACAGATGCCATCACCGGTGGTAATATAATACATAGAGGAGTCAAAACATATGGGATACATTTACTAAAAGCGAATAGACTGTGAAACTTGCAAGTGCAGTTTTACTCTGCAAGTCCATTTTCTCCAGAGTTTAGTAAAATAGGGGAAGCTCTACTGGCTTCCAGTATCCAATCATGGGCAAGCAAAAATGCTTTTTTTTTTACATTTTCCTTGCATGTTATTGGGTATTCTTTGCAAACTGGAGCTAAATCTCATTTACTAAGCTTTAGGATAACTGCACTTGCAAAGTGAACAGTCTATTTGCTTTAGTATATCCACCTCATAGTCTTGCCTGTCCACCTCCCACTCCAAAACATCACACTACAAAGGGCTTTATCATGGATATCTACTTGGTGATGACACCAGTGTGAATCCCATTCATTTCTGCTTGACAAGTGGAACAGCTGAGCGGGGATGCTCTCCTGGGAGAGCTGGAGGTACAGGAAGATTTAAGTTTGTAGTGGCATAGCTACTATTGATTCCATAAACTGTGTGATGCCTAGCCTCTCACAGGGTGGTAGGGAAATCCCAGTTGATTTATCCTGTGTGGTGCACACAACTTCCAGAGCTAGTTTCATCTGGATAAGAAGGAGGATTAGCTGCAAAGTGTCAATCACTGTTGGTGCTGTAGACATTCCTGCAGTGTTGCATTTTTACATGTGTTTCCATGTCATTTTTGCATGCGTTGTAGTGATTTTTATTATTCATGTAATATTCTTTATTTAAAGGAGTCTTCATTTAAAGTAGATTTTTTTTTTTGTGGGATCACTTCTATATTGGCTTCTTTTCTGTGTGGAATCCATTGCTATTTTTTTGATGATATACTCACTCTAATGGCAGAAAGGAAAGAAGGGAATCATTTTGGACCTTGTATAAACTTTATGTATCATTGATACTTAGACCAAAAAGGAAGGAACACTCTGAATAGAATGCTTGTCCTGAAAATTCAAATATTTAAATTTAGAAGTATTTTTCTTCAGTCCTGTTTGCGGTTGTCAAAGCAGATTACTGGTTCACCTACATCGATGTGGAATATTATGGCAACAATGTATATTAATCAAAGCTATACAGCGCTATTTGTTCATCACCACCGACACAGAAAACTCACCAGATTTATATGACCACCCACTACAGGTAAGATTGACTACAGTCAAAAAACACAGGGGTTAAACATCATCCACTTTCCATCTTGACCAACTCTTTTTCTCTTCTCTTGCTGGTGTTATATTCATATAGACTCATGCAACATAAGGAAGAAATAGAGGAAGACCGATAGTGTGAATCCTTAAAAAACATTATTTTGCCATAAACCACTTCCACATTGCCTACTCACATTAAAAAGTTCTACACCTTGCACTAAGGTACATTTGCTTGTTTGCTGACATCAATCGTACTAGGATACCTGATCTATAGGCTGTGGCCACAGGTGGTCCTTTCCTACTCTTCCCTGAGTATATGATGCATCACTTCCGAGTGTACTGTGTGTGATGTCCTTCCTTCCTGGCCTGCCCCAAGGCAGCATTTCATCATCTTGAAGAGGTATGATTGGTGTTTTTAACAATAGATTGTGCTGTGCTGGGCAAGTGCATGTTTGGTATATTGTTAAACAATCGGCAGATATTGCACTCAGCCATCCAGATAGCTCTGGAAAATGTTATGAATTTCATCAGGTCAACCTGTGTTCTCCATAACTGCGTTATGGAGATGAATGGCTATATCTTTGGGGACTCATTGCACCATACAATTGAACAAACTCAGTGGAGCAGGGTTAGGAGGAACATGAAAACCATCATTAGTAGAGAGAAAAGGGCAAAGTATTTTATGCTCCCTGCAGTTGAGGTTTGCCTAGCCTGTAAATCTTATGGAATACTTTTCCCCAAATTGCCAAATCTTTCTGCTGTTGTATTTGCTGTTTTTTTATCAAAAGTATACATTTTGTTCGAAGTCATACCTTCCACATAATGTTATATGTATACAGTGCTTAATAAAATATATTTTACACAGTGTATGGTTTTCGTTTTTCTGACTCTAAGTAACTAAGTCATTAGGGCAGGAATGTACTGTACATTTCAGTCTCTTCTAGGAATTATGGGCCTCATGTCTATTTTTATGTAGCCAGTTAACAGAAAATAAAGCTTCACCTCAGTAGTAAAACAAAACAAAGTCCTGCTTACTTCAGAAAATGTCCAAAAGCCTATGTAGAAGGTTTTTGCTCAGCCTCAACAACTCACAGTTCTGCTCAGTAAACCCTTCAAGTGTTTTTGCACAGCCTATTAGTCTGTCAAATCCACAGAGTTGTTTTAAAAAGTACCTTGCACAGCCTCTTTCTGTGAGGGTTCCTGTACCTCCTATACTGAGCCAGGTATTCTGAAAGGAGGTATAATCAAAGGGGTGAACAGCGCTGATCAGCAGACATAAATAGGACCCTCAGAGGCAAAGTAAAAACTTTTTATTATTGTTAAAAAATAATAAAATGTTCAGCAAGGCATACAGCAGTCAATTGATGGTTGGTCATGCAGAGACTTGAATTAAAAGACTGACAGTACCTGGAGGCTGGAGCCGCATGGATGACACAGGGGCTTAGGGAAACCCAGCACAAAGCCGTTGGACAAAGAACACAGGAGCACCGCTGATGGGGGGCCCATCCAGGACCATAAGGCCAGGGGTCCAATGAAGGGGGAACCAAACTGCAGGCACAGGAACTTTTGGGGGCCAGTATACAGCTTCCAGTCGCACTGTGTACGAAGCCCGGAAGTGATGTCACACAGCCTGGCGGAAGTCAGCCAAAGGAATCTGAAGAGTATGGGCAAACCCTGCTGCTGGAGCCAATTAGAAACTGCTGATGCCAAGGGAGCAAAGAGGGTCACACATCACCGACTGGAGACACTACATGTTTCAGGGACACGCCCCTTCTTCACGAGGACCTGGGGATGGCCAAGCTGCAGACCCACCCAATCTTTTTAGCAGCTTGAACTCCATGCCCAACAAAGGAAATTTATTAGTAGTCTCTTAATGTAAAATTAAGGCAAAACTTCTTTTTTTCATTATGGATAAAGTAAGAGAGGTTTATAACCCCTTTTAAGTTTTTTGCGATTTGTGCCCATTGCAGATATTTCCCTTCACTTCCTGTTCCATAACCCAATCAGGAAGTGAGAGGAAATCCCTTCAAAGTTAGGGAATCCCTGGTTGACATCAGGATCACCAGAACAAATGTCCCTGTTGGAAGATTTCCTCTCTAGTCCTGTTCTGGGAAAAACACAAAATTTGAAATTTTCTTTCACCTTCACTTTCAGTGATAACAGTCACCAGGTCAAATAGAGAGGATGAATCTCTGTAACATGGATACAGTCAACAATAAATACCTGACAGGTGTTCTAAGTCCTCTCCACTTTATCCAAAAAAAAAAGGTTTTGCCTTTAGTTATGCTTTAAAAGGAGACGGACCTATTTTCCTCAGGAGGTTTTCCTGCAACCTACAACTACTCCAATCCACATTCTGAATGACAAATGTTTCCTATCCACCTATTCTCCCTGCAGTATCTTCTCCTCATGCTCCAGTGAGCTAAGTTCCTGACATCCTCATCAAGACCGATGCAGGGTCCATAACTTTATACTGAATGAGAAAAACACCAAGGAACAGTCCACCACTGGAGCAAAGGGATGTGCTATCTGTAGTACAGCATTGATAAATGAAAGAGCTGGGCAGAAAGGATGGGCATGGTCAGGCATTCTTGATGAGTGCCTTTCACAGCTTTCAGCTCCATTAACCCCTGCCACACCAGAAGATTACCTCATGGTTTGTAATAGGGTGATTATTAATGAAACAGATTTGTTTTTACTACCTATACCATCCAATCCACTTTCAAATATTATTTTGTTGTCTGAAAAAATAATAAGGATTTTTTTGGTTGCTTATATCCATATATCATTATGCCTACACTGCATCTCATATAACATTGAAGCACATCTTAAAGTGTTACTAAACCCAGGACCTACATTCACTATATCTGGTCTCCCACAGTACACAGAACATGGAAATGCAATTATTTTAATAAATATAATCTGCTAAATACTTTTTCTCATGAGCAGTTAGAGCAGTCTTGATGACATGCACCCTCCCATCCTCATATGCACCCTCCCAAAAACATAAAAAAAACTCTAGAAATATACACCAAACTGAGCATGTGCAGCTTGCCCCCAAGTCTCTGTACTATCAGGATATGGTTTGGGGACTGTGGAAGAAGGGGAGGATCATAGAAGACAGGATCAAACAGCCTTTTTACACAATGCAGATGATTAACCCCTTAGGTTCCACAGTGAGTATGCCAAGCTTGTTTACTGCATATACAGACTGATTTTACAAGGCCATCCACAACATCACCCCCAGCTACATCACCAACCTCATCTGCAGATATTGCCCAAATCATCCCCTCCACTCCTCCCAGGACTTGCTGCTCTCTAAATCCCTTGTTACCTCCTCCCATGCTCGCCTTCAGGACTTTTCCAAAGCTTCTACCATCCTCTGGAACTCCCTGCCCCAGTATATCCGATCAGCCCCTAACCTGTCCACCTTTAGGATAGCCCTGAAAACTCACTTATTCAGGGAAGCCTATCCCACACCCACCTAACTGTCCCCGAGCCACGCTCCCATCAAATCATTCCCCGCATCTATTACCTTTTGTAACACTCCCTCCTCCCTTTAGCATGTAAGCTCTACGAGCAGGGCCCTCCTGTCCCTTCTGTATTGAACTGTAATGTAATTGTGCTGTCCCCCTCTACATTGTAAAGCGCTGTGTAAACTGTTGGCGCTATATAAATTGTGATAATATTAATAATAATAATTTTACTGTTGTGGGTTTAATAAAGATGTAATTTTTGCAAAATTGATTTTACCATATAATTACCAAAACTCTAATGCCGCGTACACACGAGCGGACTTTACGGCAGGCTTTGCCCGGCAGACTTTAACGGACTTTACGACAGACTTTCTGAATGAATGGACATGCCTACACACAATCTACCAAAGTCCGTCGAATTTCTATGTGATAATGTACGACCGGACTAAAATAAGGAAGTTCATAGCCAGTAGCCAATAGCTGCCCTAGCGTGGCTTTTTGTCCGTCGAACTAGCATACAGACGAGCGGACTTTTCGACCGGACTCGAGTCCGTCAGATAGATTTGAAACATGTTTCAAATCTAAATCCATCCAACTTTTGAGAAAACAAAGTCCGCTGGAGCCCACACACGATCAAATTGTCCGACGAAATCCCGTCCACCGGGCAAAGTCTGCCGTAAAGTCCGTTCGTGTGTACGCGGCATAAATCTTTCTCATTGAACTGCAAAATTTGTTTGGAAAAAAAAGTCACATTCTTATTTTTCCCTTTTATTTAAAGATTGTTTTCTTGGGTAGATATATCAGTGGTAGCTTCATTTATTTAATTTAGAGGCCACACTGTGACCATGCTTCTATTGTAAAAAAAATTGCACTTGAAGCAGAATTAAACTCAAAAGTAGTGATGAGCCCGATGTTCGAGTCGAACGTAAGTTCGACTTGAACATCGGGTGTTCGCCTGTTCACCGAACAGTGAACAATATGTGGTGTTTGCGGCCAATTCTAAAGCTGCCGGAACACCGTTAAATAAATAAAAAACAAAGGCGCCTCTAAGTGCAGAAGAAAAGCAAGTTTTAATGCCCCAACTGGGTTCAAAAACACTTACAGGATGGAGGATATAATCAGGCACATCATAAATATGGCTGCATTGGAAGGGGTCACGGTGGAAGAACGCCTTCAGGGAGATGGATGTGGTTGTCACTAACAGCAGCGAGGTGGAACACTGGAATCCACCTCGCTGCTGTTAGTGACAACCACATCCATCTCCCTGAAGGCGTTCTTCCACCGTGACCCCTTCCAATGCAGCCATATTTATGATGTGCCTGATTATATCCTCCATCCTGTAAGTGTTTTTGAACCCAGTTGGGGCATTAAAACTTGCTTTTCTTCTGCACTTAGAGGCGCCTTTGTTTTTTATTTTCCTATAGATCCTGCTTCAGTCTCTTAAAGCTGCAGCCCTTTGTGCTGAAGATATTATTTCACGACCACATTATCATCTTTACCAGCACCTCTTTGGACTGCCCCCTCATATAGAGACATTGTTTAGACTACGTTAGTCTTGTGCGCCCTATATATACCTTTTTATTTTAACGGAACACCATTAAAGTCTATGGGACACTAACATGAAAAATCAAAAGTGCTCATTTTAAAGGCTTATATGCAAGTTATTGTCATAAAAAGTGTTTGGGGACCTGGGTCCTGTCCCAGGGGACATGCATCAATACAATTTTTTTTTTTTTTTAAACGGCCATTTTTTTCAGGAGCAATGTATTTTTTAATGCTTAAAGTGAAACAATAAAAATGAAATATTCTTTTATATATCGTGCCTGGGGGGTGTCTATAGTATGCCTGTAAAGTGGCACATTTTTCCCGTGTTCAGAACAGTACCATAGTAAAATGACATTTCTAACAGAAAAATTGTCATTTAAAACTGATTGCGGCTGTAATGAATTGTCGGGTCTTGGCAATATGGATAAAACTCATTGAAAAAAAAAGAGGATTTTAAGGGAAACCCTGCGCCAAAATTAAAAAGAAAGTGGCGTAGGGGTCCCCCCGAAAAATCCATACCAGACCCTTATCCAAGCACGCAACCTGGCAGGCCGCAGGAAAAGAGGGGGGGACGAGAGAGCGCCCCCCCTCCTGAACCGTACCAGGCCACATGCCCTCAACATGGGGAGGGTGCTTTGAGGTATCCCCCCAAAGCACCTTGTCCCCATGTTAATGGGGACAAGGGCCTCATCCCCACAACCTTTGCCCGGTGGTTGTGGGGGTCTGCGGGCAGGGGGCTTATCAGAATTATTGGTTTATCATAATCTGGAAGCTCCCTTTAACAAGAGGACCCCCAGATCCCGGCCTCCCCCCTGTGTGAATTGGTAAGGGGGTACAAATTTACCTCTACCATTTCACAAAAAAAGTGTCAAAATGTTAAAAAAAGACAAGAGACAGCTTGGGACCTATATTAAAAAATAAAAAAATTAAAATGTCCCACGATGTCCTTTCATCTTCTTCTATCACGCCACCCAACGGACCAAAAAAGAATTAAAAAAAAAGCCACGACCGAACCGCCTCCATGGGAGGCTCCCACCATGTGATGCTTCTTTGCTTGTGACAGTTCTTATATAACTGAGGGCGGGTCCACCCGGTGACCTAACCGGGTGACCCCGCCCCCTATGACACCACGGGGACTTCCCTGTGGCATCAGAGGGGGGGCAGGGTCACCCGTTTACATAACCATATACAGGCATACTATAGACACCCCCCAGGCACAATATTTAAAGAAATATTTCATTTTTATTGTTTCACTTTAAGCATTAAAAAACGTCTGTTTTTTTAAAAAAAATTTTTGCATTAATACATGTCCCCTGGAGCAGGACCCGGGTCCCCAAACACTATTATGACAATAACTTGCATAAACCCCTTTAAAATTAGCACTTTTGATTATTCATGTTCGTGTCCCTTAGACTTTAACAGTGTTTGTGTGTTCTGCCAAATTTTTTGCCTGTTCGCATGTTCTACTGCAAACCGAACTGGGGGGTGTTCGACTCATCCCTAGTCAAAATAAAAAATATATTACATTGTAGCTTACCAATCATTAGATGCAGTGGCTGCATCTGTTTTTTTTTTTTAGTCTTTTTTCTCTTTGTTTTCACCTGGTGATCTGACCAGTAACACAACTCCTATATTAGAGTGCCCACACTCTAGTTGAATAAGCACAGGGGCACCTTTGGACAGCCACATTGTCAGTCTTGGGGGGAGGGGAGTGTGAGATGGACTAGCAGGTTTAAATACACTAACAAATGGATGCCAAACACCAGCTAATACTTTGTAAGCACCCCTGTCAGTGGTAAATGGTTTGCCTCATACGTGTAACTGATACATTCTGCTGGAGAACTTGTTCTTTTGAAAAACAACAGACTCACTGGTCATATTATCAGATGAAAATAGAAAAAAGAAAGTCTATAAAAGAAAAATAAATGTAGCCATCACATCTAAGAAATGGTAAGCTGCAATATAATAAATGTTTGCTTTTGGACTTAAACGAGAAGCATGGGATTTTTTTTATCCCGTATTCTTACCTAGGTGGATGCATTGGTTCAATGCTGCATCTGTCTCCCGCAACCTCTACTATGAGAACACAGCCACCGAACACCACCACAGCTCTCCTGCTCTGCTCCTCCACGCTCATTGGAGCGCTGAGCTGTGGAGGGGCGGGGAGCGGTTGTCTCAGCGGCTCACTGAGAGGCTATGACTGCCATCAGTCCAGGCAACTGGCGGATCGAGACTTCTGAAGTTGGGATGACGTGGTGCCTGGACTGATCTTGGTGACGTCAGAAGAGAGCGGACTTCCAACCGCTCTCTTCTGAAATGGTTTACAGGAGTGCAAAACGAATTGCACTCCTGTGACCCATAGGAGAAGCCCAGCCGAATGAGCTCAGGCTGAATTTCTCCTTTAATAACACTTTAAATAACATGACCAAATCTCCTTCATTAATTACACACTATCTGCTGCAGTAAGCACAAAGAACTCCATGTGGCTCCTTTGGCTACTTCATAGCTGCAATTTTTTGAATGGGATGTAAAAGGCCGTGATGTGCATAGTGGAGTGGAGTTTAACAGTAAACTAGTAGCATTATTTGCTCTTCATCATAAATCAGCCCCTTAGCGTTTCTTTTATTTGTGTTGCTTCCTTTTTTGTATATTTTCCCCTTATTTATAAATTGTTGCTTTCTTTTTATTTTGCTTTTTTATATCTGTTTTTTTTTTCCCTTTCTGTGAAAAAAGGAACCATCAATGATTAGGTTGCACAGAGTGCATCCAAAAAAAACCCTCATGGACTTTGGAGGCAGAGATAAAGTTTGCACATATATAAAATTGTAGAAATTTATTAAGGACTATAAGTAAAAAGGGAAACAAATACCCTATATAATTACATAGTAACAATAAACACAAACACATACAAATATACATGTCTCATGGCTACATAATACAAAGATACCCTTGAGAACCATCTAGTTCATCCATAGAGCTGCCTATGTACAACTTCAGGTCAGCCTAGGTGAATTATAGTGGTCAATTCAACATGTTTCGAACATATAGTCCTTCCTCAGGGAGTGGGGTAGATTTGCTTCTAAAAATATATATGTAATAATGAGTTAGTTTCATCTGAAAGTCTGTACATATGCATATATGTGCTTTAGATAGATTTAGAATTAGATTTATGTTCACATACAGTATATGCCTATGTACAGACTTTCAGATGAAACTGATTATTACATATCTATTTTCAGAATCAAATATACCCCAAGGACAACACATCGGAAACACGTTGGGTTCACCACTATAGTTTCAACTAGGTTGACCTGAACTTGTACATAGGCGGCTCTATGGATGGATTAGATGGTTCTCAAGGGTATCTTTGTATTATGTAGCCATGAGACATGGATATTTGTATGTGATTTTTTTTGTCACTATATCATTATATAGGGTTTTTGTTTTTACTTTAATCCCTAATACATTTCTACATTTTTTTTATACATGTGTAAACTTTATCTCTGCCTCCACAGTCCATGAGGGGTCTTTTGGATGCATTCTGTGCAACCTAATGTTCAATTTTGGATGTTGGCAGATCACACTGCACCCACCCTTAGCCCCTAGTTCATTCATACCCTTAGGAACCATTTACACCCCGATGAACAACTTCCAGAAACCACTTTAGTTTTGCCTTTCTTTAGGACTCCAATGCATTTTGCCAAAATATCAAGTTTCCCTGATTTCTAGTCTTAACACACAGCTAAATTTGTAGTAGTTCTAAAAATTGCCAAACAGTAACAATTTAAATATATGAGAACGTATGATAGTGGTATTTACAATTACAACATACACCTTGAATGAAATCAACCTTACTGACAAGTATAGTACTGTGCAGCTGTTTTTTTTCTAGTCTGCTACATATTTTCACTCAGTCACTTCCCACTCAGCAGCACAGTGCACTTATGGATCTCTGACCTGGATGAAGCAGCTGTCCAGAAACAACTGAGGCCACAAGAACACAGCTGTCTCAATATGAGTTTTTGGCTCAGCCTTACACCACGCTGTAAACTTTAGTGTTTGGCAATGTTTAATTCATGATGATGAACATTGTGATGATCATTTCTTTCCATTTTTATTTGATTTTACTAAATTTAGATATTTGCTTAGGATATTGCTGAAATTTCCCATGAGCCCCATGTTCACCTGCGTTACTGTCTACATTGTTGGAGCAGCTTTGTCCTACCAAGGGAGCACCATGCAGATTTCTCCTACTGCTCCAGCTCTCTATGCTGCAGAGTTCACAGCTGCTGTCACTGAGTGAACATAGTAAATGGCATGGTTTAAAGAAATATCAGTTTCCTATTTTAAAGAGCTTGGATATGTTTAAATGGAATCTGGACAGAAATATAAGAGCTATTTTGGCTTACTTATTTCTGAAGGTACATCCTTTGGAGCTGCCACACCTATTCTTAGTTACATACACAGTGAGTCACTGACTCTAAACAAGTGCCAGGGAAACTAATGAGCATATGCTTATTCCAGGTTAGTAACTTCATAGATAGTGAGAAAAGGATAAGCCAAGGAGTGTAGTGTACTAGTGTAGCTGGGCACTCTGGCAACTAGAAGAGCACTGGGAGTCCTCTGTGAGCAGAGCAGGCAGTGTTATATTCCCCTCTGCCAGTGTGCTGGCTATGTGTGCAATTCCCCCCTCACTCCTTATACTTCCCCCTCCCTTTTCCCAGGAGCAGCCTGGAAGCAGCCTGGACACTGGTGATACAACAGCCGCTGAGGACACTGGGACATGTAGTTCCGGAAGAGCGCTGCAAAGGGGAAGTAAATGCAGCCAAAAGCTTCAACTCCATGGATACCATGCAGCAAGAGGAGGAGAGCACAAGAGTTTTCCCATCCCAATTCTGCAGAGGTAGGTGTCTTTGCCAAGGGAAATGCAGGGTGGTGCATGACCAGTGTAGTCCAGATTTTCCCCCCATCTTATAATTACCAAAAAGGCCACCCATCCTCCAACCCCTTTACCTTTCTAAATAATGAGACCACACCATGCTTCTGGAGTATAAAATGGCCACGACAGCCTCTTTATTAAAAACCGTATAAAATTAACTCCAATATCAAACTTTAAATATATAAATAACATATATATATAACATATATATATATATAACCTCAGATAAAGATCAACATATTTTAAACCAATCTATTGGTCAGTGACGGAGCTACACCCTTTTTACCACCCATCAAAAACAGTACACTGCGAGCACCATGATTTAAACTGATAAGGCCTCCAGCTGTACCGCTCGGAGACAACCCCTACCCGCAGTGCAACATACCGGTAATTCCATTTCGGAATACACAGGAGGGGCCATACTATTGATGACCCCCCACCCCTTTTTAACCCTTCATTTACCGCTACCGTCACCGACCAACATCAAAAACCAGCCATCCAGCTGTCATGACGACGCACGTCCACTGATCCTGAAACACACACATTAACCGGAACAACAACACATCACCTAGGGAGGGAGTTTGGGAGATTCTGCCTCCTTGTGTCTTCTTCCCCCACGCACTGCCCGTTCTGGCTCCGCCCCCTCCTTTTAACTAGCCACTCCCCCAACTTTCCTTCTCTCTCCTCCCGCTACCTTTCCCAAAACTTAACCCTGTGTGTCACTAGACACACTGTCATGCCCGGCCCTGCACCAACTTCATTTCTTTCATCGCTCCGGGCCTCACTGACTTGCTGTTTTGTTATATCACTGCTGCACCAGGCAGATAGCACCTGAAAGCCTCTTGTGCTGTAGACTTTGTGGTACAGGCCTGCTCCTCCTACTTGTCTATACCCACATAGAGAGACTGAACCTGAGACAGCCTGAGAACTGAGCCACAGAAAAATCTTTTGCTTTGCTGGGACCAGAGCTGAAGAGACCTGCTTCAGTGTGAGTGTCTTCACCAGCATGACCAGAGCCTTCTGGGGACCTGATCATGAGGACCAATTTACCAGGGACAATGGACCACAAAGAAATCTGGAACAGATCGGTTGGGTACCAGGGGTGGGGAGCAGAACCAACTCTGCTTATCCTCTTATTGTCTGCCGTTGATGCCTTTACTTATCAGCCCAACAGTGTTTCCACTGCATATAGTTTAAAGAGACAGTAACATGAGCACCACAGTAAAGATGGGACCCAACGTTAGCTGCATTAAATTTTCTAATTAGGTGCCAGGTGCTTTACAGCCATCCCCGGGGTAACCCTCTCAGAAACGCCCATATCCTTCCACTCTTAAGGGTGTATGCACAAAGTGCATTGGAGCACACTTTATGATTAGTTATTGCCATTTATATTTCTCACTGTTTATGCGGTTGTTATTAACACTGTGTATACCAGTTTAATTTGGTTTAGCATTATTACAGTCTTGTTAATTGTCACATTTGAGGCTAGTATTCCCATCAATTAGCCTAGCACTGTCTAACATATTTTGTGATCTGTTTATTGGTTTCTGTATTGTGTTTATTCCACCTCGCCATAATATACTGTACCTATTTGATCTACCATCCAACTGTGACCTATTTCTTGTATGCTAACTAAGGATGAGCCGAACACCCTCGGTTCGGTTTGCACCAGAACATCCGAACAGGCAAAAAATTTGGCAGAACACATGAACACCGTTAAAGTCTATGGGACACGAACATGAAAAATCAAAAGTGCTCATTTTAAAGGCTTATATGCAAGTTATTGTCATAAAAAGTGTTTGGGGACCTGGGACCTGCCCCAGGAGACATGTATTAATGCAAAGAAAGTTTTAAAAACTGACGTTTTTTCAGGAGCAGTGATTTTTTTAATGCTAAAAGTGAAACAGTAAAAATGAAATATTCCTTTACATATCGTGGCTGTGGGTGTTTATAGTATGCCTGTAAAGTGGCACATTTTTCCCATGCTTAGAACAGTACCGCAGCAAAATTACATTTCTAAAGGAAAAATTGTCATTTAATACTGATTGTGGCTGTAATGAATTGTCGGGTCTTGACAATATAGATAAAACTCATTGAAAAAAACGGCATGCCCCCCCG